>JAJOZX010001094.1:395000-1030116 GCA_023014485.1 Bathynomus jamesi | reverse complement strand
CCCGTACATTAGATGCATTGAAGGAAGCGATCCGTCAACAAATCATCCAAATCAACAGAGACCTGCTGGGAAGAGTGGAGGCCAATTTTCGTAAACGCCTTCAACAATGCGTCGACGGCCAAGGACATCATATGCCAGATATAATTTTCGGTACATGATTATTATGACATGAAATGCTATGTTCTTACGAATGTTTGTTCTACCAATATATTTTCTTTACAAAATAAATATCATTTTCCTGATTATTCCAAAAACACTTGGTTCCCGTGCCCCACCCTGTATATATATATATATATAACATATATATGTATATATATATATATGTATATATATATATATACCTATAATATATATATATATATATATACCTATAATACATATATATATATATATACCTATAATACATATATATATATATATAATACATTATATATATATATATATATACATATATATATATATATATATATATAATACATATATATATATATAATCATATATATATATATATATATATAATACTATATATATATATATAATATATATAATACATATATATATATATAATACATATATATAATATATATATACATATATATATATAATATATAATACATATATATAATAATACATATATATATATATTATATATACTATATATAATACATATATATATATAATACATATATATATATATATATAATACATATATATATATATATCATATATATATATATATATAATATATATATATATATATATATATATATATATATATATATATAATACATATATATATATAATACAATATATATATATATAATATATATATATATATATATATATATATAATATATATATATATATATATAATATATATCGTGGCTCCGTAGTGTAGTGGTTAGCACGTCTGACCGGCAATCGGAAGATCCTGGTTCGATTCCCGGGCGGGTGCCTTATTTTTCATTTGTTTGTTATTTCTCTTCCTCGTGTGCAGAACACTCCTCTATACTTACGTCGTTTCTATACATATATATATATATATACATATATATATATATACATATATATATATATATATATACATATATATATATATATATACACACATATACATATATACATATATATATATATATATATATACCTATATATATATATACCTATATATATAATATATATATATATTATATTTATATTATATATATATATATATGGATCTAGTCTCTGAAAACAAGGAAATGGCTACCTTGCTAAACGAATTTTTTACGTCAGTTTTTACTATAGAAGATGTAACGAATATCCCTACGGTCATAGACATAATACCTTTTGATAATGGTAATATTTTGGATAATATTGTCGTTAGTGAAGGGGAAGTAATGCGCTATATTGATAAAATAAAAATGCGTAAATCACCGGGTCCGGATTCCATATATCCCATACAACTAAAAGAATTAAAAGATAGCATTGTTGTGCCGCTAAGAAAGATTTTTAATGCGTCTATTTCTGAGGGGTGCGTACCAGATAATTTCAAGTTAGCAAACGTAACACCTATCTTTAAGAAAGGCGATAAAGGTGCGGCGGGAAATTATAGGCCAATCAGTTTAACGTCTGTTGTAGGTAAGCTACTGGAATCAATAATTAGGGATCGTATAGTCGAACACTTAGAAGTGCATAATCTGGTCAGAAATACGCAGCACGGTTTTAGGCGAAACAAATCTTGCTTAACTAATCTTTTAGAATTTTTCCAAAGCGTGGTTAACGTTTACGATAGACATCGGGCGGTTGATGTAGTGTATTTAGATTTTCAAAAAGCGTTTGACACCGTGCCTCACAAAAGACTGATTGAAAAAACTAAGGCTCATGGAATCAGGGGTGTAGTAATAAATTGGCTAGAAGAATGGTTGCGAGGCAGGAAACAGAGGGTGGTCGTTGATGGAGCGGAGTCGTGTTGGGCTAATGTAGCGAGTGGCGTTCCTCAGGGTTCTGTATTGGGCCCCTTGCTTTTTCTTATATATATTAACGATTTAGATGTCGGCCTAGTTAGTACAGTTTCAAAGTTTGCGGATGACACGAAGCTGGGTGGTAGGGCGATTAATGACGAAGATAGATGTAAAATTCAGGAAGATCTGAATAAAATCGTTGATTGGTCAGTCACATGGCAAATGAGATTTAACGTGGATAAGTGCAAAATTATGCATATAGGTTCGCGTAACGGTAATTTTACGTATAGTATGTTAGGGAAAGATTTAACAAGCGTAGAGCAGGAAAAAGATTTAGGAGTTATAGTCACTGGTGATTTAAAAGTAGCGAAACAAAGTACAGCGGCGGTCAATAAGGCGAACAAAGTGTTAGGTTTTATAGCTCGAAATTTTGAGTACAAATCGCGCGATATTATAGTTCCTCTTTATAAATCATTAGTTAGACCCCATTTGGAGTACGCGATCCAATTTTGGAATCCGCATATGCGCAAAGATATAGACAAAATCGAAAGAGTTCAAAGACGAGCAACTAAGATGATTCCGTCTCTTAGGTCAAAGTCGTACGAGGATAGGCTTAAAGAGTTAAAATTGACTACACTCGAGACTAGGAGGTTAAGGGGTGATCTAATCCAGGTTTCCAAAATTATGAATGGGTTGATAACGTAGATAGAGATAGCTTTTTCGAAATATCTCAATATAATAGGACTAGAAATAACGGGTGTAAGTTGACAAGTAGAAGGTTCGAGACAGCAGTTGCGAAAAACTTTTTTACGCATAGAATAGTAAATAGCTGGAATAGTTTGCCGGTAGAAGTAATTAGTAGCACGTCTATAAACATGTTTAAGAATCGATTGGACGAGCATGTTGATAGAAAGGGTATAGTTTATTAAGGTAGTAAAATTAAGGCTTTGTGGGGATAGATCCCACAGCTCAACACAAGTGTTGTGGGATATAGGGAGGCAGCGTCTTGGGTTAGGGGATACTCTCTGTCCTTACACACCCCATTTAAAGAGATTCCTCTGCCGAGCGGTGCCCCCCATAGTACTGTGAGGTATTGAAAAACTCATGATCTTCACTTGCCCCACAAACACCTTTAAATGGGAGACCCATAATGGGTGCACACACATTTCTACATTACTGTACAGTCTTTACAGCCACACCTACACTTTTCCTCGTATGTGTATATATTGTAATGTATATGGTTGTAAATTTGACTTGGTCCGCAATCGATATGAACCGTGACTTGATGGATACCGTAATGAAATTGACTGGATTCTTTGGATCTGATATATTTGCATGTCCGTTATATAATAGATATAGAGTGTAACATATTTGTGGATAGTAGTCTATTATGACTTGATCCTCTGGATCGAGAGATTCTATCTTTAGTTTTAAATCGATAATTAATTATTTTTTAAATTGATAATGTATATGGTTGTAAATTTTGACTTGGTCCGCAATCGATATGGACCGTGACTTGATGGATACCGTAATGAAATTGACTGGATTCTTTGGATCTGATATATTTGCATGTCCGTTATAAATAGATATAGAATGTAACATATTTGTGGATAGTAGTCTATTATGACTTGCTCCTCTGGACCGAGAGATTCTATCTTTAGTTTTAAACCGATAATTAATTATTTTTAAATTGATAATTATTTAGTTTCGTAAAAATAGGTCGTTGCCAATTTACCGGCAGTTTTTAAATAAGTTTCTTATGTTCTTGTGGTTCGGAACCCACGTAAAATTGTAGGTCCCCTCCGCCACCACGGAGGACATACACAATACACAATTACGAACACAGTTAGGTAGACCAGCCATGAGTGGATCCTAGGGTCTTTGTTGGTCTGAAACATCATAACATTATTATAACAATATATATATATATATATCTATATATATCTATCTATATATATAATATATATATTATATATATAAGCACACCGGACAAAAAATTAGTCACCCCTCTCAGAATGTACCTAATAACGTGTGACGGCGCCTCTGGCCTTGATAACCGCACGAATCCGGCGAGGCAGAGACTCTACGAGGTTGTGCATGTACTGAACATCGATTTGCTGCCACTCGTTCATCAGCCGGTCCCGAAGTTCCGCCAGAGTCCGTGGGTGTCTATTCCTGCGCTTCACTTTCTGTTTCCAGCCTGAACAACACCTTCGACGCATTCAGGATTAAAGGCTTCATTGGACCTGCGATGTACTCGTCGCTTCCCATCATTGGAGAACAAACAAAAACGGGACTCATCGGACCAAATTACACGTTTCCAATCTGCCGCAGTCCAGTCTTTGTGCCTCTGAGCCCATTTATAACGTGCCAATTTGTGACTTGCTGTTAACAGCGGCCTCTTCCGTGGTACCCTGCTCCAGATGTCCATCGCATGCAGTTCTCGTCGCAATGTCCGTTCGGAAATTGGTCGCTGGAGAACCTCATTGGTTTCTTGGAGCAATTGTTCTCTGGTTTGAAAACGATTTGCAGTTACTAGACGAGAAACATGGCGGCGGCCCCTATTGTCGAGAATTGTTTTCCGGCCACAGTTACGCCGTCGATTTTCAGTTGATTGCGAACTACACCACTCTTTGTAAACTCGCTGGACAGTACCCGTTGACACACCAACAAATTGGGCTACTTCAGCCATTTTGTGTCCGTGGGCTCTGCTGCCAAACACGATGGCTCCTTTTTGCCACTGAGTAACGTCTGCCTCACGACCCATTTTGCAGACTATATCCAACACACACTTTGTTCTTCACCACCTCACGAAACAGATCTGATCCTGTGTGCTACGTCACCGCTACTTGTCACTTACCAATGCTACATCAGCGCCCTCTGTGTGACCTTGAACTTCCTACTATCGGTGCTATTAGGGGTGACTAATTTTTTGTCCGGTGTGCTTATATATTATATATATATATATATATATATATATATATATATACACACAAAATAAACGGAGAAATAAAAATTAAACATTAAAAGATTGTGGGAGGAGCATACAAATTTGTAAGGAAAAATTACCAATTTTTAGCACAAGATCAAATGAATTGATTCCAACCAATGTTATAGATAATTAAAAAAAAAAAAAATACAAATTTATACTGGAAATCTGCCAGGGTTTTAGCACTCTGCCCTTCTTGTTTAAGTTCGATGTATATAAAAATAAATTGAAAAATAAGTTATTAGAGTAGCATACAAGTTTACCAAAGATTTAGCGTTCTACCCTTCTTATCTAAATCTGTTCTGAAGGAATTCAAAACAACAGGATCGAGTTGAAAAAGACCTTTGCTTATGTTGAAGTTATTTGTAAGTTGGATAATGGCAGACTCAAGAATATTTCTATTAACAATGTCGCTAGAGTGAAATAAAACTGAAGCATTATTCCAATCAATACAGTGGAATAACTCTGACAAATGGACAAAAAGGGCACTGGACAACTGTCCTGTTCTAACGAAATATTGATGCTGTTTTATACGTGTGCGCAAATCCTTTCCCGTCTGACCTATGTAAAAGGAATCACATTGTTTACAACCAATTTTATAGATAATGCCTGAATTATTGGTAGGGCTATTTTTTACTATGATATTCTTCACAATATTGTTATATGAAAATACTACATTAATATCCAAAAGTTTAAGTACATTAGCAATCCCTAAAAAGCCCGGGAAAAATGGAAGTACTAAAATATTTTTTGACAAAGTGTTATTATTCACACGATAGAAAGTTCGTTTTGCCTTGTTGAGACAAGATTCCATAAACGCAGATGGATAACACAGATCACTTCCAATACCGTTGATTTTTTCCAATTCGGCATCGATGTATTCCGGACTGGCGATCCTAAGGGCGCGGTGAAACATTGAAGAAAAAATGGCGTTCTTAGTGGGGGTGTCATGTCCCGAGTAAAAGTGTACGTAGGACAAATTTTGTTTTTTCCCGATAGATACTAAACTTAAAACCTGGGCTTTCCCTATGTACACGCACATCCAAAAACGGGATTGAGTTGTCTTGTTCCACTTCTAAAGTAAACTTAATGAAGGGGACTTGATCATTTAATTGGAGGAGGAAGTTATTCAGGTCACGATTCATGGGCCAGATACACAAAATATCGTCGACGTACCGCAACCAGGGGATGCCAACCCCCAGGATTCTCAGAATGTAATTAATTTCGAAAAACTCCATATAAATATTGGAGAGGAGGGGCGACAAGGGGTTGCCCATGGCCATCCCAAAAACTTGTTGATAATACTCGTTATTGAAAGTGAATTTACAGTCTTTGATGCAAAGCTTAATAAGTTCCAAAACAATGTGTGAAGGTAGTGGCAGGTCATACTTATGTAATTCTTGGGAGAGAAAGTCAAGCATATCGTCAATCTGCACTTTTGTAAACAATGAACAAACGTCAAAACTGATCAATCTATCGTTGGTTTCAGTACGTGCATTATTCAATTTTTCAGTAAGATCCATGAAATTTTTTACATGTGAATCAGAGATAGTTCCGAGAATGGGGGACAAGACTTTGACAAACCATTTGGAGAGTTTATAAGAGAGCCCACCGAGCTAATAATAGGGCGCATAGGGTTGCCAGGTTTGTGGGCTTTAATAAGACCGTAAAGGTAGGGCAGAGAAGGTGAAGTGTACATGAAAAGCGGAATTAAGTCCTTATGATCTTTGAGAATGCGTTTCAAGCCACTATTAAATGATTTGATGACGTCATCCTGCGGGTTCTTCCTAAGTTTGCTGTATGTGGCGGGGTCCTGGAGAAGCTCGTTCATCTTTCTGATGTAGATCACTTTGTCCATAACTATGGTATTAGCCTTGTCTGCTTTAGTAATATGGAGCTCCCCATCTTTTTTTAATTGAGAGAGGCTATTGCGAACACGTTTAGGAAAGTTATCTTCGTAACTACTTTTCGTCGCACTGTAAACAAGGCCTTTAACTATGTTAAACAAATACTGAAGGAGATTACACTGTTTTTCAAAACAAGCGAGACTAACAATTTTGTAAAGCCGAAGGTTTTCTAACAATAAAAAAGGACTCGTACTTTGTCAAAAAATATTTTAGTACTTCCATTTTTCCCGGGCTTTTTAGGCATTGCTAATGTACTTAAACTTTTGGATATTAATATAGTATTTTCATATGACAATATTGTGAAAAATATCATAGTAAAAAATAGCCCTACCAATAATTCAGGCATTATCTATAAAATTGGTTGTAAACAATGTGATTCCTTTTACATAAGTCAGACGGGAAAGGATTTGCACACACGTATAAAACGGCATCAATATTCCGTTAGAACAGGACAGTCGTCCAGTGCCCTTTTTGTCCATTTGTCAGTTATCCCACTGTATTGATTGGAATAATGCTTGTTTTATTTCACTCTAGCAACATTGTTAATAGAAATATTCTTGAGTCTGCCATTATCCAACTTACAAATAACTTCAACATAAGCAAAGGTCTTTTTCAACTCGATCCTGTTGTTTTGAATTCCTTCAGAACAGATTTAGATAAGGGTAGAACGCTAAATCTTTGGTAAACTTGTATGCTACTCTAATAACTTTTATTTTTTAATTTATTTTTATATAAATCGAACTTAAACAAGAAGGGCAGAGTGCTAAAACCCAGGCAGATTTCCAGTATACATTTGTATTTTTTTAATTATCTATTACATTGGTTGGAAACAATTCATTTGATCTTGTGCTAAAAATCTGTAGTTTTTCCTTACAAATTTGAATGCTTCTCCCACAATCCTTTAATGTTTAATTTTTATTTTTATTTCTCCGTTTATTTGTGTGTGTGTGTGTGTATATATATATATATATATATATATATATATAATATATATTTTTTTTCTGTAACCTATACATAGGCTGTAACTCTATGTACTTCAGTGTTCCTGAGGATGTCATTAGACGAAAGCGCTTGAGCACCATTCTGTTTCCTTTCCTTCGTGGTTTTATTCATCATATACATATATATATATATGATACATACAAACCGTGCATGGAACAAGGAACTCTTCTGGGATAATTAAATCCACTATAGTCCGAATAAGTAATGGTAAATGACAAATACCATAGTTTTTCTTTTTCATGATGCAAGCCCGACGTGGGCAACGGGTCTCTCGCAAAGAGGTCCCATAAATATAGCTTCCCTCACCAGCTATCTGCAAAGCAGACAGGATCCAGCTTTGGGACATGTTATGTGCCTTGAAAAGTGGACGCTCAATTTTGCCAGTTGAGGTTTGTGTTTTGGTTTTGGCTAAAAATATAATAGTTACCCCTTTTTCTTTGATTTATTCAATCCGACGAGTCTTTTACTTATATTGAGGTTAAAAATGTAGTGGGGCTAGGCTGCTTTAAACCCTAGATCCATGTCCAAAAGCTGGATCCTGTCTGCTTTGCAGATAGCTGGTGAGGGAAGCTATATTTATGGGACCTCTTTGCGAGACCCGTTGCCCACGTCGGGCTTGCATCATGAAAAAGAAAAACTATGGTATTTGTCATTTACCATTACTTATTCGGACTACAGTGGATTTAATTATCCCAGAAGAGTTCCTTGTTCCATGCACGGTCTGTGTGTATCATAAAAAACTCAGGGAACCATTCTGAGTTCATTCCCATATATATATAGAGTGTGTGTGTGTGTGTTTTTTTTCCTAGTAGTTCAGTGGTAACGGCGACGGCCTCATCAGTAAGGCTCTGATTCGCTCCCGCCTGCTTACTCTATCAATGCTTGGAGCTCAAAACGATCCTTTGGGCACTCTCATCTTAACATCATGGCGAAATGAACTTCTTGGATATTACTTATACAGGGTGTACATAAAGTCAGGATCTATTTTTGTGAAAATTATTTTTTTCTATTTTTCTTTTCAGAAGCCCTTAGAATGAATACAGAAGAGCGTGTGGCAATAGTAATTTGGCGAATCGAGGGAAAGAAATACAATGACATCAGAGAGAAGTTTAGAAGGAGATTTCATAAGCCGGGGCCAATAGACAAGACAATACGAAAATTGGTGAACAAATTTAAACGAACGGGATCTGTAAATGATGAAGCAAGATCAGGACGACCGTGTATGTCAGATCTTACCTGAATGCAGTACGCGGAATTATCACTGATGAGCCACGTACGTCCGTTCGTGTTGCATCACACAGACTCGGCCTCCCGACGTCATCTGTGCACAAAATTCTGAAAGTTAATTTGCAGAAGAAAAGCTATCATTTGCAGGTTTTACATGATTTACATGAGGAAGATTTCCCTCGACGAAGTGGTGTGTGCTGATCTCGTAGAACAAATCTAGAGTGATAATTTAATGGACAACATTCTCTTTAGTGATGAAGCCACTTTCCATACGTGTGGAAAAGTAAATCGCCATAACTGTCGAATTTGGGCAATGAAAGACCGAATGATTTCGTCCAAAATTGGGAGAGAGACTCACCTAAAGTTAATGTCTGGATGGGTTTAACAAAATTTAAGGGTTATGGTCCTTTTTTCTTTGCTGAAGCTACAGTTACGGGGCTTATTTATCTGGACATGTTGCAGCAATTCATTGAACCTCAGCTGATTGGGGATAGGATTGTTAGTACCGTCGTCTATCAACATGATGGTGCTCCTTGTCACTATGCCAAAATTGTTCAGGATTATCTAAATGGACGTTTTCCAAATCGCTGGATCGGAAGCGGAAGCAACAGACCTTGGCCAGCGAGATCACCAGATTTAACCCCTTTAGATTTCTTTGCATGGGGCTTTATCAAATCGCACGTCTATCAGACGAAGATTACGAGTCTTGAAAACTTACGTACACGTATACGAACTGCTGCAGATAACATAACCCCGCAAATGCTCCAGAATGTGTTTAGAAATGCTGCGGAACGATTTGAGCTGTGCAGGGATACTGATGGGCGTCACGTCGAATCCTACTCTTAATTATTTAATAAATGTTAACACTATCATTTTATAATTGAATTCCATATAATTTCCAAGTGCTTCACAAAAATAGATCCTGACTTTATGTACACCCGGTATATATAAAACCCTCTTTTACTTTTTTTTATTTAATGGGTTGGAAAAGATAAAAGCCATTTCACCACGTTTTATTGCCTACAAATAATAATAATTTTGTACTCTGCGCATGGTTGTGGAAGTGCTAAAATGAATACTAACTAAACTGCAGGTACTCTGTGACAGAGAGAGGGCTGATAAGGAAGTGCTCGAAATTATCTCTCAAGTATATGTCGAAAATGGCCCTGAAAATAAAGATAAACTATTGTAAACGATTTGGCAAAAAGTAAAAGGCTATGAGTTAAATGCTACAGACAACTTGGAAATAAATTTTAGAGAGGGAGAAACTATACTTTGAACCAAACTACAATAATGTTGTACAATATTTACTTCTTTAAGACGACTTCCCAGAGAGAAATTAAGAAACTATCGCATACATTTAAGTACTAAAATAAATCTTAAAATGTGGCCTTAATTGGCCAATTCAGGATTCTCCCCCCTATGCGCAAAGTGGTCGGGGAGGAGTAGGGGGTTCGAATCCAGACGATGCTGGTAATAATAATGTAGGAGTTAGAGCAATGGGCTACACTAATTGGCCTGAGCGTTGTGCCAGTCTTTGACACTCCTCATTCCTCATTCTATTATTATTATTATTATTCACCCACTTGGCTCACACAAAGAGCTGAGTTGCTTTGGAAGGTAAACTAAAATAGCTCACAAGCAATAAATCAAGTAGTCACACAAATGCACAAATTAAAACCAGCTCACTGATACTCTTCAGTCAACAATCGAAAACAGATGCACAAGACTTTAGACTCTTTCAGTGCCTGCAGAATTTAGGGTGGTCCATAAAATTCCCACCCGCCTAATCCGTCACTAGAGCAGAAAATAAATTGTGAAAAATTTCGCTCACATCGGTGCATAATTAGTAGTCGCTCATGGGGTTATATTTCTTCTCCAAGTCACTCATTACTATGATCTATTACAGGTGCTAATTAATGCCGTTTTCTGCTCATTCACAGGTTGGAGTGTTAAATATAGCATATAAAATATATTTTAATAGATATTGGTATACCATACATTGGTTTATATTGGTTACATTTACTTACGGTGATGGTCATGTCAAAAACACGTGGTTTTTACTTGTTGGACAAACCGGACCAAAAGATTTTAGGCAGTAAACTGCCTTCAAATGGCCAGATCCTAGGTGTTTCTTGCACCACCATGTTCAGAATAAGAAAGAGACCAAACAAGGGGCCGAAGAAGTGCTGGAGGAAGTTTTCTCATTTTGGGAAAGAGCCCGCATACCAACACGCCGGAAGGACCACTGTTTGGAGAAGCTATTGGTCTTGTTCAGAGTGGCAGGCTTTGAAAAAAAAAAAAAACAAGGGAAGGCGAAATCCAAAACAAGTCCAAACGAGACGCCTTTCAAAAGCAAGCTGAACAATTTGTTCGACATTGCACGTGGAAACGCTCTCCAGATGACCCAGTTTCAAGAAGATAGCGACTTCCTTCTCGCTGAGAGAGAGCCCGGTAGGTGTGGCACAATGGGCTCCCGTCGACAAAAAATTGGCGGAGAAGGGGCAGAAGGTTGCAAAGCGGAAACCAGAGGAAGACGTCCGAAAGAGAAAAGCAATTGAAGAGCAAGCCTCGACATCCCAAACAGCCGAATTTACTTCAAACTCTGCGGATGCGAGTTTCTTGAGGGAGCCACTGGAGGTTGGCCTTCTCCCCACCAAAAAAGAACACGCCAGACCAAGAATGTTTTCAACTCAGAATTATCTTCAGCCTTAGACAAGACGGGTAGAGAGACCGGATGGCGCTTTACATTGTATCGGAAACAGCTCACAGCCTTGGCCAAAACCTCGAGGAACTGACTCTCAGCCGATCCTCTGTGAAACGCAGCTGAGAGCACCATCGCAGGCAGCAGGCTGAATCGGTCCAAAAAGGATTCCATTCCGGACCATTGGTGGTGCACTGGGACGGAAAGCTTCTGCTAGACTACCAACAACGAGCAGGTGGACCGGCTTCCTGTCTTAGTATCCACCTCAGATGGGAACTGCCAGCTCTCGCGGGTGGGCAACAGCAGGCACAAGCGGTGTTCGACCTCTTGCAACTTTGGGGACTAAGTGAAAGAGTGGTGGGTAGGAATGTACCGATATCGTTTTTTGCCGATAACTGATACCGATAATTAAAAATAGTATCGGCCGATAACCGATACCGATATCCAGCTAGGGTTTATTAGTCATATTTTTGTAACCTATTCATAATTTAGTGTTGAAAATTTGGCAACAAAGCAATAATCCTTTTCATTAAAGATGGCAACACTGCATTAATGTCAGTTTTGTTTGTTATACAATTGGACTGCGGGCCTATGTTGGCCTTAGTAAATTTGTTTTTAACCAGCTAGCTGCGTTAATATTGTGAGCTATGACTACAAGATAGTTCTTTGGTTTTCAGGCTTCATACCTATTTCTCAAAGGATTTACACTAGTTTGATTGGCTGTTTGAAAAGAAAATAAAGTAAAACTTGTGTGCTACATTCCTTAGGACCTAGGCTATGATTAACCTGCAGCATTAAGCCAAACATAGCGTATGTCTATATCCTGACCTATTTAAAAATGTGTATGTTGTCTGTAACGGAGCTTTAGGTTTTCTAGGCTTTATACCTATTTCTCAAAGGATTTACACTTGTTTGATTGGCTGTTTGAATAGAAAATCAGGTACAACTTGTGTGCTACATTTCTTAGGATAATAAGTGATAAAACAATAACATATTGGAAATTTCACCGTCTAAATAGTCTTTTATTCATAATTTTGGAAAAATCGTACTTTTGAAATATCAGCCGATACCGATAAAAATCTACCGATATATCAGTACATCCCTAGTGGTGGGGATGTGTTTCGACACTGCCGCTGCTGACACTGGCCGTCACTCAGGATGTTGTTTACTCCTAGAGCAGAAGTTGCAGAAAGAGCTGCTCTACTTTGCATGCAGGCATCATACCATGGAGCTAGTTGTCGCTGCCGCGTACACTGCGTGTCATGACGCAATTTCTGGTTCTAAGGTTCTGTTATTCAAGAGATTCCAGCAACAGTGGAACTACATTAACAAAAGCAAGTTCCAAACAGGTGTCGACGACCCCACTGTTGGTCCAGCCCTATTACCAGTCAGAGAAGAACTTCTGAAGTTCGCCTAAGACCAAATCCAGCGCGAAACGTACCAAGACCATTACAAGGAATTTTTGGAACTCACCATTGTCTTCCTTGGTGGAAATCTTGAATCGCTGATTCGATTCAAGCGCCTAGGTGCGATGCATCACACTCACTGGATGTGCAAGGTACTGTATTCTATCAAGATATGGATGTTCCGGGAGCAATTGCAACATCTTACACCGAAAGAGAAAACATGCTTGCAAGACATGAGCATTGAGCATCTTCGCTGTGACAGTTTACCTGAAGTCATGGTTCACTGCTCCGATGGCCGCTTCCGCTCCAGCCCAGGACCTTTACCTCTTGGAATCATTGGGGTCGTATCCACAGCAGAAGATCTCCAAAGCAGCCGGTCAGAAGCTGGCAGGACAGCTTTGGTACCTCTGAGGAAATGATTCCATTGGCCTTCTTCGACGCCGATGTTCCATCTGCAACGAAACGTCGCGCCGGATGGTCGCAGCCCTATACAAGAAAAAGGGTGGAGAGCAGATTCTAAAGCAGATTCCTGCAATTGTCTGCAGGTTTCTTGAACAAAGATCTGGATGAATGGGAAAAAATGGAGGAGTTTCAGGTGGTGCTTAGGGATGTGGAAAATCTCAGGGGGTGAATGACCACGCCGAGCGAGCTGTGGCCCTCGTCCAACAGTACAGCGGCCGTCACCCCAAAGACGAGCAGCAGCTGCAGTATCTGCTGCAAGTAGTGTGCCGGAGCATCGCTGGAAGTTTCTAGATGCCAGAAAAAGCTCTTTGACTGGACGACAATGAGTGGTTGCCAACCATGACAGCCCCGTCGTAGAACGGACAGTACTCATCCATCAGCTCGTGTATAGGGGGGACCCAGAGGCGGTGGAGCTGTAGTGCATACCATATAATACCTATTACAGTAATAGAAGGATAAATTTTGAAACTCGTGAACGACCCCTAAATATGAACTGATCGAAACGAAAATTTACCTGCAACATTTTCTCACAGAACCTCACAACTTCAGTAGGTGGGAGGTAGGAATTATTAAAAAAAAAATTCCCCTATATAGTTATGGACCACTCTACAGCAGATGCATGTGGAGTAACCTCATCTGAAAGAGTGGCTACAATGCTAATGCCTCAAGTTCCTAAATACCCACCGCTTCTCCCTGAAGACATCTGGAACAGGATGTGCTGCGTACTTGCATCATATAATGGTTAGGAGAAATGCCATCAGTAGGATCGCAATTCACAGGAAATGTAACTGCGTGTAAAACTCTTAATCGCTCTGGATTAGTTATCTGGAGAAAGAGAACTGTAAAGGGTTAATAATCTCTAATAATCTACAGTCATTTTTTAACTAATAATATTAAAATAACACATCAATGTTTTTTCAAGAATTTCAACTAATCTGAACATAGGATGTAGTACAATTCTACAAAAGATACAAAACACTTGAGTATCTCCCTACCATGCAATGGTAGGGACTTGTCTAGTGGTAATAAGACTTTTCTCATAAGCCAGACCTACTTAGCTTAGATAGCTAGTGATGGGACGATTAATCGGAATCGGAATCGGAATCGAGAATCGGAAGAATCGAGCATTTTTCAGGAATCGGAATCGGAATCGAGAGAATTGTACCATGATTTCCGATTCTTAAAACGATTCTTTAACTTTTAATTGAACCAGTTTTGCAATGTAAACTTTAAAATTTAAATGAAAGAGGATAACAAATTTTATTTTTATTGTATTGTAGCTATACATTAAAACATGTATATCCATGATGTGTAATCAAGAAGATTAAAATGAATTGTTACAACTTATAGTTGATTTTTATTTTTAAACCAATCTATTATAATTTATAATTTATATTACCATACTCATAATGTAAATAGTTAATCTTACCAGAGTAAAATATGACAATTTCCAGAAAAACAAGTATAGAATTATATTTAAAAATATTGAGAATCGGAATTGGAATCGAGAATCGTATCGGAATCGAGACTTTTTAGTGGTATCGGAATCGGAATCGGAATCGTTAAAAATTTTGGTATCGTCCCATCACTATTAGATACCCATAAGAAACTTCCTTTTTACCAATTCCATATCTTTCCCACCTAACAAGAGAGATCAAAAGGCATAAAAATGACTGAGAAAATCTGATGGTTGAAAACATTGCAACTAAACTTGCATCAATAAGACTACTTATCCTATTTAAGAACACTAACCTGGTTTGTCTTACTCGCTCTGATACGGGCTTGTAGTACATCAACATCACAGTCTGTCTTTGGATTCCAAACTGATCTTTTCTAAGGAGAAATTATGAAAATTGTTAGGAGGCCTATATTTGAGAAAACTAATAGAATAAAGTCGATGAACTATTAAGTGTAAAAAGTTTGTTTTCTAAATATGAACAAGTTTTGTGTTAGAAATATAACTACGAGTAGAACATATTCAGACTAAAATATAACTTTAGTGATAGGGTGATTTGTAAATTCCCTCAAGGGCTTCGATAATTTATTTTTATCACATAGCTCACCTATAGTAATTAGGCCATAGTTCAGAAGCAAGCTTAAAGTCAAATATATTAAATTGAACAGTCTGCTTAAAACTACTGTTGTCTGTATCATGGACTAAAACTCTATTTGAATTTAACTTGGGAAAATATAAGGGAAGGGAATTTGTCACTACCTCTAGAAGAGGTATATAAGCCTACAATCTCTCAAAGCAGTGTTTATCAAATGGTGAGAGGATAGTTTTTAAACTTTAGTCAGGAAGGACTTATCTTTAAAGTAATTCTACTAGTTCATGATTTTTCCAACCAGACTGAAGCTATTTCTAGCTTCAAATTTTTGCCTTTAACCACTATAGTTGTGGCAGTATGTAGGATACAATTTTATGGCATGATCAAAGCTCCTCATGGGGGTTTTCTAGTAGTCCCCAGAATTTGGTTGGGTGTTTTAGTAAGTGAACTGGCACAAAGGCATCATTTGTGTTTAGCTTTTGAGCTCTTCTTTATCATCAGATTAAAAATGATTGAGAGAGAATGCACTACCTATTTCACTAGAAAACAAATCTTCCGATGGCTATACTGAACAAATACTTTCAATTGAGCAAATAGCTACACCTAGAAATGCCAAGTTATTACAAGGTTTCATTTGATTTTATATATACAATATGTGTATACTATACATGCCTATTATAGTTTACAACAAAGCCTATTTTAACCCCAAGCATACAATACAGCAGACATGGGGTCAATTATTGGGTTTCTATTACTATTGATTCCTTCCCTTCTATTACTATTACTTTAATTTTAATCTATTACTATTACTTTTGCATGTGGGTACTTCACTCATTTGAAAAGGATCTTTATGTCTATTTAAATGCAATTAAAAGCAGTGTTAACAAACAAACAAAACACTTTATTTCAGACTCAACTGGTACCATACAAACATTATACAAGAAGTCCATAGAAGATTAAGAGAGTTGCCTGGAGCACTGACTACTAAAATTGACACCCTACTAAAAGTCAACAATTCAAAAACTACTAATGCTCAAATGATGTCATATTATCTAGCAAACTTAGAAATATCTTTAGTGTTGCTTAAAAAAGCCATTTACCTACTTATATTTGACCATAAAGGTTTGAAATATAACCTAAATATGACTGTAGCATTATATATCAATGTGCCATTGATATGTCTGGTCAACTTTGGTTATTTTTGGTGTGCAGTATGGTTTCTAAGTTTCATATAGTCACAAACGCTGGAGTTTTGATTGTGAACGCATGTATTTTCCCTCCTTTTTGACAATTTTGATTACTTTGTAATGTAAATATTGTGTAATTCAAATTATTCAAAATGTTGTGTGTGACCCAAACTTTCTGTATATTTTGATATGATAGATATATGAAATTGTCATTACTTTGAATAATTAAGTCTTGTACCAAAAACAACACAACCTTATATCTGAGCTTATAGGAAGATATTAAGAATTTCAATTAACTTAATTTTATGTAATCATAATCAGTAGGCCTATCCAAATTTCAATGACATTTCTTTTGTTCATAGGTCTACAGGATGAGTCAGAAAGAAATCAGAACCCAAAGCAAATCAAGTTGTTACCCAAGTCATTTGGTGGGGACTGGGAGGGAACTTCCCCCTGCTGAGCTGCCCACAACCAGAGATCTGCTGAGGTATGGTTTGTTGAGGAGAGAGATGAGTGAGGAAGACAGGAGGAATTACCCAGTTAATGACCTGATTAACAATGGCATTGTTCCAGGGCTACTGGCTCAGTGGAGAAAGGCCAATGCTCTATTCACAGGACCTGTAATCAACACTGAAGTCAGGATCAGGCCTAAAGTGAAGGCACTGTGGGATGAGGCAGTGAAGGTGTCCATTAGCAATGTGAAGCTAGAGGTCAAAGATAAGTTCATGATGAAACTGGACAAATTGGTGGACATCCTGACCTGTCTGCAACAGTGAGGTTCACATTGACTGCAGCTGCAGGAGCGAGCAGAAGATACCAGTGCAGGAGCTTGCCTTCATTAAAGGTCAGAGAGAAAAGGTGGGCAGTGTGGGGGCACACCAGATGGGTCTAGCTGATCACCCTGAGACCAGGAGACAGGAGCAGAGAAGGAAGGCCAAGGAGAAGAGGAAGAGGAAGGCAGAGGAGTCAGCCAAGAAAGAAGAAGAGTTGAGGGGGGAGTCACTGCTGGAGATGGAGTTGGAAGGGACTGGAGATATACTGGAGGAGGCAGGGAGGAGAGAGGAGGACAGAGACTTCATACCAGAGGCTGCGACAACTTCTTCCTTGCCTGTGGCTAAGAAGAAGAAATACAACACTGAAGATATCACCAACATAGTTCTGGCTAGCTTGAGACATCACACTGGGCTGAGAGAGAGTGCAGAGATTGCCACTGCTACCTGGATTGATGCTGGTCTTATCACAGTTTGACACAGCACTGGTGATTGACCACAACAAGGTGAGGAGGGCTCAGGAGAGACTGACTAAGGAGCTGGTCAAGAAGTTTGATGAAGAGATTAGGGAAAATGGCATCACCTGTATCTTCTTTGATGGAAAAAGAGATGACACCAAAGTGATAATGGAAGCTGAGGGTAGTGACAGGCAGTTTCCTGGCCTCATTAAGGAAGAACACTACACAGTGTGCAATGAACCAGGTGGGAAATATTTGTGGCATTTTGTACCAGAGGAAGCTGCAGAGGAGAGAAGTCATGCTGATCATCTGGTGAACTGGCTAAGAGAGAGAGGAGCAGACCAGACCATTTTGGCCATAGGAGGTGACAGTACTAATGTGAATACTGGCTGGGAGGGAGGAGTAATGCATTATGTGGAGGCCAAGCTTAGCAGGAAGTTGGTGTGGACTGTCTGTAACTTGCACACTGGGGAGCTGTCTCAGACACCCGGTGACTGCACTGGATGGCAAGACATTGAGCAACAGCTAGTGGTCTGGGCCCCTAGGGAAGATGTTAGACACTGCCACTGAGCTGGAGATCAACCCAAACTTCACGAGGATCACTGTTGGTCCTCCTCTACCCCATCTCAGTCAGGAGGTAGTCAAAGACCTCAGCACAGACCAATCATATGGCTACAGAATCATCACTGCTATCAGATTGGGAGATGTAGCTCAGTCTAGCTCTCCTGGAGGTTGGGCCAGTAGGGCATATCATACTTTTCTGAGTCCGAATTTCACTCTGGCTAATATGTATTTTTATGTAAAATTTAATTCTAAGCAGGGTTGTGGAGTCGGTCCAAAATTTTCCGACTCCGACTCCACACATTGTCAAAAATTCGACTCCGACTCCACACATTGTAAAAAATCTAAAAATCCGACTCTGACTCCTCACATTGTAAATATACGACTCCGACTCCTCTAGTGTTTCACTCTATAATTATCATAATAATAAGACATTTCATCACCACCACACTAAGTGTGAAATTTTATATTTTATATTTAAATAAATATTAATTGTATATTCTGAAAATGTAAAAAAAAAATATTAAAAAAACTTAATCTAGGGGCTATCAATGAATAAGGTTTATTGACCAAAAAAACTAAATAACCTAAATGTTAGTATTTAGGATTTAGAAATTAAGGGTGACACAGGACAGAAATTGGAGTCGGAAGTTTTTTACCGACCCCGACTCCCCGACTCTCCGACTCCCCGACTCCACAACCCTGATTCTAAGAGGGGTTTCTTTTCTGCAACTTTTCCCCAAAATTGCGTTATGTTCAAAATTGCAGTTTTCTGTTCTATGTTGAAATACCAATTCAATTGAGCACAGTACCTGAAGTACCTGCCAAAACTCCAACTTCTGCTACACGAAACTACATGAAGATCCAAGGGACAGCTTCAGCAGCTTTGAGGTACAGGGTGGCAAATATTTTGGCAGCTGCAGTTGCCATGCTTCCTGAACGACCTCATCAAGGCCAGTCATCTTTCCAAAGACAAGGCTTACTTGGCCATAGATGGCATGAAAGTCTGGAGGGCCAAGGAGGAAGTAATGGCCTCATCAGTTGAAGCTCTCACGCAGAGGTCAGAGGAGATGATCTCTGGGATATTCTTTGATGGCAAGCAGGATTGGAACAAAAAGGTGTTGAAATATGATGAAGTGACGGAGATTTCATCCTGGCAAAGTGATTGAGGAGCATTACACTTTCACGTGGGAGCTTCAAGGAAAGTACCTCTTCCATTTCACTCCTGAGGAACCTGAGGAAGGAGAAAAGCCTGCTCATAAGATCGCTCAGGGCCTGCATGAGTAGCTTCTAGATCACGGAGCTGACGAGAGCCTGTAATGATTGGAGGAGACTCTACCAACACCAACACAGGGTGGTCTGGAGGCGCCATAGCCCTATTGGAGAAGATGCTGGGTCGCAAGTGCCACTGGATGATCTGTCAGCTCCATGTAAATGAGCTCCCCCTGAGGCACTTAATCATCAAGCTGGATGGCCCTGTAACTCCGCAGTCAGGCTTCAGTGGGCCTATTGGAAAACTTCTTGAGAAAGTGAATGAACTTGAGGTCAACTTCAACTTCAAACCAGTGGAAGGAACTGAAGATATCATAGAGCTGCCAGTAGAGATAGTCAAATCTCTCTCCACAGACCAGCACAACTGCTATCTTCTGATCAAAGCCATCAAGTCTGGAAGTCTCAGTCCACAGTTGGCTGGTCTCAAGTGCAGACTTCTGAACCAATCCAGGTGGCTCACTACTGCACAGGCCATCTTGCTGTTGTGGATAAGGGAGCATGGACTGAAGGGGGAGGTGTTGAGGAAGCTCGAGGTCCTTGTGAAGTTCTGCCTTAACGTCTACTTCAAAATGTATTACCGTATGACATCAAAGTGAAGCACCACCTCAAACTTGGTCCTGCACACGTTTTTTTCAAGCCTGAGGCTGCTGAGGAACCAGACTACCGAGGTCAGGAACATCATCTCTGCTGCAGTGATCAGAGGAGCTTACCACACATATCCTGAGAACATCCTGGCTTCATTCTTGCGCAGTGAGGATGAGCATCAGAGAGCTTTTGCTGTGAGCCAGATAGAGAAGATCAGAGAAGGAAGAGACTTTGGTGATACAACAGTGAGGCCCCATAAAAATCCCAAAGTCAATCTGCAAGCCATTTCACCTGAGGATCTCATCAACTGGGAATCAGAGAATATTTACAAGCCTATTTTCACCTGCAAGATGACCTTGACTGAGCTCGAGGATCTCAGGAAAACTCCACTCAAAGTGGACACTTTCTCTGTTCATACTCAGTCCTGCAAGGGAGCTGTACAGGAAGTCTGAACTACTTTCCAAGCTGTGTACGGTCACGAGAGGAGAGATAGGTGGGTGAGAGCCAGGATAGACCATCGAGAAATGCTTCCAGTGTTCAGATCGAAGCAGGACATACTTAGGAGCTTTTCAGGTTCAAGTGGCTGATGAAGAGGCTGAAGCCATCATTAATGCTCATATGAGCTAAAAGTCCTCATAAGATCATAATATAAGATCTTATGAGGCCACGCTTTTCAGGGATCCAGGAAGAACATGCGTGTAAACCTACACATGGAGGTGGCAAGTCTCCCGCTACTCCATCAGAGTAGAGCTGGTGAGCCGCGCCTATTCTTTGAAGAAAAACTTGAAATTCTTAAGTTTTAGGTGAAATCTAAACATTTTTTTCAGCACCCAGAGGTGTTGAAACACACAAGAAAGCAAGGATGAGGTCAGAAAAGCAGCTTTTAGACTAAATCATATGCAGAACAGCTGCATGCTTTGGTTTGGGTGCCCTGAGGCTGCGTTAGGCAGCCTTCAAATCAGAAAATTGCGATTTTGACCATGAAAATAAGATTTTTCAAAAAAGTTGCAAATAATAAACCCATCTTAGAATTAATTTTTACATAGGAATACATATTAGCCATTTTGTTTTTCCAAAATTTCAACCCTGAACCCAGAGTATGATATGCCCTATTGGGCCAGTCTGTCACAGTAGGTAGGTCACCACAGCTCTAAGGTTCTGCAAATTGTGGATTTCCAAACATGGGCTGAAGGGTAGGAACCTGAAAAATCTGAGGATAATTGTGGAATTCATAGTGGGAGTCTACATGCCAAACTGGTTCAACATCAAGTTAAATCACAACTGGGTGGAGGGTCCCAGGCATGTACTGTACCAGCTGGAGCTGCTCAGAAGTCAGGAGGAGGAGGTGATAGGAATAGTGAAGAGATCAGCCTGGTATGCACACTCTGAGGCTGTGCTCCAGGCCATGCTGGGTCATTCTCTGTCAGATCAACCAAAAAAAATTGAAATTAACACCCTCATCTCTCATATTTTGCTGAAATTTGGTTTATAGGGAGTTTGTGAGCCCTGAATCCATTTCTGAAATTATAAGGTCAATCCGACCAACGGTTCAAGAGATATGACCTCGGGCAATTTGAGGTCACTCGCGAGGTTACTAACATTTGGCGAGCCATAACTTGGGTAATAATTGTCATAATTATATAAAAGTATATATATTTAGAATCAGAAAAACAACAAGGAATCCAAATATGCAAGTTTTAGAACTCTAGGTTGAAAAATAAAAAAGTTACACTGTAACCAAAATTTGAGGTCACGATTTGACCTCTGGGGTATCAAATGAGTTTTTTTTTTAAATGTAAAAAATGAAGGCATAGGCATTGGCTATTAGAATCAGCAAAAAAAAGTTTGTTTATGTTAGTATTTTTCATGTAACTAACATATAAGTGAACACCATATTCATAAGTTGTGCGTCAATTCTACCTATTTTTTCACACTTAAGCTCATAATTTGACCTATAGAAATTAAAATTACATTTTTTATAGATATAAAAAACAAAGTCAGAGTTCTTGACTAATAGAAACAATCATAAAAAGTTTGTTTATGTTGGTACTTTTCATGTAACTAACTTATAAGTGAACACCATATTTATAAATTGCTTGTCATTTCAAGGAATTTTTATATCTTAGCTATCAATTTGACCTCAAGCTCCAAGAATTTAATAAAAATTGTATTTCACTGCTAATCTACACTGGCAATAATAGTTATAATAGTGAAAGGGGAAGACTAAGCTAAGCACATGTAGCCTAAACAAACCTGTTGAAACATGTTGCTACTTGTCTAAGTGCAGAATCAACACAGATAGTTGCAAAATTCCTTGTCTACAGGTTAGTACAGTTCCAGCCAGCACTGTGGGTGGCTGGTGGGTAGGTGATGTGGTGGTGGGTATGGTGTTTTAATGAGCCTCAGAGACTATCAAGGCCTAAAATATTAAGTGTGTATAGCTATATATTTTCTAAAAAAATATATATTACCTAATTGTAAATCCTATATCTTTACAGATCAAAATACAATGGTTCGGCACTTGAAATACTGCCAGGACCCTATTCAAAAACACAAGAAACGCATAACAATCAATCTTAGAAAAGTGACTGATGTACTTGTTGAAAAATGTGCTGGAAGAGTGAAAAAAGACTCATTGTTGTGTGTGAACTGCTGGACACTGATAATGAAAAACCCCACTATACTTAGTACCACTGAAAACAACGAGTCTGAGCAGGATTCAAATGAATCATCTACTATCAGTGGCTTGAGTAACATCTCTTCAATTCAAGATCTGGACAATGACAGTGATTGCTTGATAAAGGAAAATCCTTCAACTTCAGTTGAACCAGTTCTAGCATTTCTGGACCAAACACCAGTTAAAAAAAGTAAGTAATAAATTAATATAATAACTTATACTTTACTACAAGGTCTGTTTGATCTACTATATAGCCAATTATATAGCATTTAAGGTACTATAATTAATATTTAATTACTAATATTCAGGTGTGTGAAACCTTTTTTTCTGTTCTTTTCAGAAGGGCTGTCATTAAGCCAGAAAAAGCGCAAGGCTCGTGGTAAGCTATCATCTGCTCAGAAACACCTGAAGGAGAGGCTAGAACTCAGTTATGGTGTTCAAATTACCGAGGAGGTAAGTGATACTTCAAAACCTGAAACTAAATCTGAAAAACATCTAGACAAATTAATGAATGAATTGAAACAGTCATTCCTGGAGAGCAAATGTCACCATCACAAACTACAAATATTGACACTCTCACCATACACAATTGAAAAAACAGCTAGTTTCTTTCAAACTACAACATACATGGTGAAAAGAAGCCGTTCACTTAAATCAGAACATGGAATCCTTCCGAAGATTCCACTAATGAGCAAAGGAAAAGTGATATCTGAAGAACACAAAGATATAGTTAGAAGATTCTATGAGTCAGAAGAGGTTAGTCGTATGTGTCCTGGCCAAAAGGATTGCGTGAAAGTTATCAGTGCTGAAGGTGCAATGAAGGTGCAAAAATGATTGGTCCTCGGGAATTTAAGAGAGATGTTTGAACTATATAAAAATGATGAAAAGAATCCCAAAATAGGATTTTCCACATTTGCAAAATTACAGCCATCATATTGTGTGCTTGCCGGTAGTGGTGGGACTCATTCTGTCTGTGTCTGCACATACCATCAAAATCCAAAATTGCAGCTGGCTGCATTGGGAGAAAGAGGTTTTTCATACAAGGATCTTATGGATTACAGTGTCTGCAGTACAGAAAGAGAGACTTGCATGATGCAACTTTGCAATGATTGCCCAAGAGAAGAGGGTGTCCTGGATTTTCTTGAGTTACTTGACAGTGTGAAATCAGCTCCAAATGAAATATCTTACAAGCAATGGGTGACTGTTGACCGTTGTACAATGGTTGATAAGGTGGAGCCACTTCATGAATACTTATCATCCCTAAGCATGAAAATATCCCGCATGGTTCGTCATCACTTTGTTGCTCAGCAACAATCACAGTACTTCAAGCAGTTGAAAGAAACACTACCACCTCAGAGCGAGGTAGTTATAGTAGGTGATTTCTCTGAGAATTATTCTTTCATTGTCCAGGATGCTGCCCAAGGGTTTCACTGGGACAATTCACAGTGTACAGTTCACCCTTTTGTCATCTATTATAGATCATCTGCAGACCAGGAACTTAGCCATTTTAGTGTCTGTTTCTTATCTGCATCACTAAAACACAACACTATGATGGTTTACTCATTCATATTGAAGCTTATGACATATGTTAAATTCAGATGCCCACAATTGAAGAAGGTGCACTATTTCTCAGATGGATGTGCTGGCCAATATAAGAACAGATACAACTTCACAAATCTCTGTTACCATGAAGAGGATTTTGGTCTGTCTTGTGAATGGCACTTCTTTGCTACATCCCATGGCAAAAATGCATGTGATGGGATTGGAGGAACAGTGAAAAGAGCTACTGCTCGTGCCAGTTTGCAGAGAACTACAGAGAGGCAAATTCTTACACCAGAACACATGTTTCAGTTTTGTGAAGAAAACTTGAGCAAGAAGATAAATTTTTTCTTTGTAACTACAGCTGATTTGAAAGATGCAGAAGAACGGTTGGAACATCGATTCAAGGATAGTAGGGCTATTCCTGGAACTCAGAAATATCATAGATTTGTTCCCCTAAACAAGGAAGAACTGATGGTGTATCCCATTTCAAGTGGCATTGGAGAAAAGAAAAGAATAAGGAAAAGTCATTTTACTGATGAACCTGCAATGCTTGGTAACCTAAAATGTGTCAAACCAGGAGAGTATGTTGGCTGCATTTATGACATGCAAGTTTGGTATGGAATTGTGGAGGAATATTGTGAAGAGTTTGATGATTTCACTGTGAACTTTCTACATCCCTCTGGGTCATCAGGATCAAGTGCATATTATTATCCATCAAACAAGGATTCATGTGCAGTGCCAGGACATCATATATTAACTGTAATGAGTTGTCCTACCCTAAGAGGAGGCAGCAGAATTCAATACATTTTTCCACAAAAAGAAATTGATGAGAGCATCGAGCATGCAAAAATTGTATTAGGCTAGCACATGAATCCTCTAAGTAGGTCTTCCCCTTTCACTATTATAACTATTATTGCCAGTGTAGATTAGCAGTGAAATACAATTTTACATTTTTTGCCTTTGTTTTTATATCTATAAAAAAATGTAATTTTAATTTCTATAGGTCAAATTATGAGCTTAAGTGTGAAAAAATAGGTAGAATTGACGCACAACTTATGAATATGGTGTTCACTTATATGTTAGTTACATGAAAAATACTAACATAAACAAACTTTTTTTGCTGATTCTAATAGCCAATGCCTATGCCTTCATTTTTTACATTTAAAAAAAAATTCTCATTTGATACCCCAGAGGTCAAATCGTGACCTCAAATTTTGGTTACAGTGTAACTTTTTTATTTTTCAACCTAGAGTTCTAAAACTTGCATATTTGGATTCCTTGTCGTTTTCTGATTCTAAATATATATACTTTTATATAATTGTGACCATTATTAGCCAAGTTATGGGTCGCCAAATGTTAGTGACCTCGCAAGTGACCTCAAATTTCCCGAGGTCATATCTCTTGAACCGTTGGTCGGATTGACCTTATAATTTCAGAAATGGATTCAGGGCCCACAAACTCCCTATAAACCAAATTTCAGCAAAATCTGAGAGATGAGGGTGTTAGGCACTGGTTGATCTGACAGAGAATGACCCTGCTGTGCAGTGAGGTGGAGGAGAGGAGAGGAGGGAGGGAGGCAGTGAAGAGGATACTGGAAATCAGAAGTGAAGGAGATGAAGACACACAGGTAGGAGACTGCAGTGTCAGACCCAGGAAGACTCCTGACAACCCAGATGCCACCAAACTCTCCGAGCTTATTGACTGGAACTCTGGCATGACTGAGCCTCCTCTGACCTGCTCCCTCACCACTGCTGCAATCAAGGAGTTTCTGGATAGACCAATGGAAGTTCCTGCATGGCCCTCACACACACAGTCAGTAGAGAGGTGTGTAAGGATGACAACTGAAGCAGCACATGTTTACTCACAAGAGAGGAGGGAGGAGTACATCAGTGGCCAGGTGGCCAGTAGGGAGCTCATGTCCAGGAACAAGAGCAAGACAGACATGGCATCCTTCGCAAAGTTCAAGAAACCTATCTATATTTCTAAGTTTTAATATTGAAATACAATCAAAATTTCTTTAATTGTATATAAAATGTAGTTATATACAATAAAAAAAATACTTGCAAAAATTGCTGATTTTTCGTAAACTTCAACTTTAAATATAAGTAGCTAGGAGTGGTCAAATCTGGATTTTAAAGCCATATTTCAATTTAGCACATAAAAATCCATCATTTGGTCACTAGTAGTTTTTGAAAATCTAAAGATTTCACTTTGCTCCCTAAAATTGACACACCCTACTAAGTATGCCAGTGAATCTGTGTATAATGAACATACAAATACAATGATCCAACCATGAAGTGGTGTGCCAACTATCACAAACATAAGTAAAGCCATCACCAGGAAGACTACATGTGGATGAAAGGGTCAAGTCGTATCCGACTCATCAATAATACTGCTGACCTATCCCAATTTAATGAGGTAATCATCTTCATTATCAACTGCCTGAAAAGGCATATAGATACCCAGAATTACAAATTTTTTTTTTTACCTACCTACACATATTTCTATTCCAGTTAGCCAATTTAAACAAAGTTTTAATTCACTAATATATTTCCCATACCCCAACCTCCATAGAATAGCTACACCCCACCAGGTGGGTGGCCTGCAAGGAGACCATCTTGTTTATCTCTGGTGGCCTCCCCTATCCCATGAAAATTACTGGACAGGCCATTCAGGTCCTTTAAGTCCTGTTTCCATAGTCATGTTTCCTGCAGACAGAGAATATCAGCATCCTCTAACCTGTGTTTGCTGTTATTACCTAAGCTTAGGCCTCTCAGTTATGAGAGATTACCTTGAATGTTGCTATCAGGAAGATGCAGGAGTTCTGCCAGCCATCTCACCATGTTGAATTCCACTTATACCAGGCATAGCAGTTACAGCATTAGACCCAACTGGATTTCCCTCCACAGTACGATGCATGATGTATCCATAATTACCCTCTCCAGCACTTGCGAGAGGGGCTGCAAGTGTTTTTCTTCCCTTCTTCTCATAGAACTGCCATACATATACCCATTCTGGCCATACTGCTGGATCCATAAATACCCCTGGATCATCACAGACTGCTGTAATTTGAAAGGAACTGTACATAGTCCATCTGGAGTCAATTTTCCTACATGTAACCTGAAGGTTCACTTTATCTTCCACAAATGCCTGCAGCTCCTCGGCTATAAGATTAGGTCGACATCTCAAGACAAAAATGTTTGCGTTCTTTGTTGGTACAGCCATCATATGATCTGTTTTGGCAGCCCCTATGATACCCCACCATTCTCTACCAGCCTTTGCCACAGGCTGACTCCCTGTACCTGGTGCATGAGTGGGACCAGACCCCCTTGAGGGACCACCACCATTAGCTACTGCAGTGGTTGCAGTTCTCAGAGGGGGTCACTCACTTCTGGCCCCTCCTTACCACTATTGTCCAAGATGCCTCCTGATCATGACCCCTGACCGCATTCCTAGCATCCTAACTCACCAAGGCCCCTTGGGGGGTACCCTGTGAGAGATGGTATTGAGCTGGCATGTAGCAGTGTCTGGATTCAGGGATCCAGGATAAGACAAGAAGAGGGCTCTACACTCATGGATCCAGGATGAGGCTTGAGTGGCAGCTAAATAACAAATATTTGTGTCAACTAAATCATTACAATTTCAGAGACTGTAGGTCTTGATAAATTTTACTTTACTGAAGGAAAAATTTGTCACAATATTAGTTCACATACATGTTTATTTTAGTTTAGAGTAGATTTAGAGTAGAGTAGAGTAGAGTAGAGTAGATTTAGATTACTATTACAGCCAAAAAATTATGACCTATTACTATTACTTGAAAAAACCTGTAATAGTCTATTACTATTACCCCATGTCTGCAATGCAGTACCATATACAGTACCTAATGTTGTAATTTAATACAAATTATTAATTTATTGTATTGTATGATGACAAATTGCCTTGGGTTTTGGGATGAAGCCCATTGAGAATAGGAAAAACTACTATAGATGGAACTAAAAACCATTTTGAGAAGAAAAGTAATGAAAATATTAGGGATGTACCAATATCGCTTTTTAGCTGATAACCGCTACCGATAATTAAGAACAGTATTGGCTGATAACCAATACTGATATCCAGCACTCCCTCAGATTGCAACTTATAGTAATGACAGGCAAGTCTTCCCAAGTACAGTTTTAATAAATAAGCTTTTTACTTATAGCTAATAGTTTTAGTAGGTAATATAATCTATGAGTTATGATTTTAAGGAATTTCCTTGGGCAAGGTTTGAAACAAATTTTTGGGACATTTTGTAAACTTTTTCAAAATTTGAGCAGCCTACTATACATAATCCATATATTCAAGTATGAAAATTTTTGGTAGACTCGAGGTCCCTCTCACTTGGTGGAAGTTGCGCAGCAGCACTTTGCCAACTTTGGGGAACTTTGCTCAGAGATATGTGGAAGCACCATCAACAACAGTTACAAGCGAATGCATGTTCAGTATTGGAGGAAACATTGCTAGTGCTGCTAGAAATTGGCTCTCTCTTGAACATACAGAGCAGCTGCTATTTTTACATGAGAACTTAACCCTTATGAAAAAATAACGAGTTATATATGTGAAGTGATAAAACAAAATATTGGAAACTTCCTCTAAATAGTCTTTTATTCATAATTTTGGAAAAATCGTACTTTTGAAATATCGGCTGATACAGATAAAAATCTACCGATATCACTGATACCAATATATCGGTACATCCCTAGAAAATATGCAATTATAATCTAGTGATTTACCATCTACAAACAAACAAAAAAAAAATAAAGGAAATTTATAATTCAGAGCTAACCTGTGTGAAGCATTGCTTTAGGAGTGGAAGATGTGTTAATCTTTCTACAAGTTCTAAGTGAATAAATTAACAAAAAAAATGGAATTGGCCTATCCCAGTGAATTAACTGCTTGTGTTGTTTGATTACAACAACAGATACCTTGTATACCCTAATAGCCTACAACAACAAAATAGGCAACTGCAAAGGATTGCAAGACCTAAGTTAGCATACGCCAATTAACAAAATAAAAAGTATGTTGCCTACAGGTATTTACTCTTTTTGCTATAGGTTACACTAAATACTAGTGATGTACTGATTCCAAAATTTAGCTAATTGATACCAATTTCATGAAAAACTGCTGATGCCAATGCTGATTCTTTGCCTATATTTTAAAAAATAAATTCCCTTCATTAATTTAACGTGAAAACTTTAAATTTTCATATTTTTACATTTCAAATTTGCTTAAATTCTTCCCTTAGTTCACTCCACAATATACAGCACCAGAATTTGTTACTCATATACCATAGCTAAAATGTGAAAAAGTTTTATTACTTGGTAAAATGATAAAAATTTTATTTTAGTTTCATAAATTGAATGCCAATATTTAAAGTAATTGTTTTTCCTTATGTTGAAGGTATTTTCTTTCTTGAACAATGTCAACAAAAAAAAATTTTTCATTAAAATTTAAAGTTCCTGGTACCCAATTTGAGTAAAATAAATGTATATATAATTTGGGTTTATAAAATTACTAAAATACTTAAAGTCAACATAATAAGATGGTTCCTTGTTCTCTCTGCTTCTCATGGACAATAACATTTTCAGATTGAACCAGTATTATAAATTAAAAATGCCCAAACATAAGAAGCAAGAGTCTGACTCAGGATCTGATTCAGATTCTGGCCCTGATGATGTAAACCCACCAAAGAAAGCTAAAACTGCAACATCCAAAGTTTTGAAGAACAAAGAATCCTATTGGGAACTTGACTGTCAAAGGAGAGTAACTGTGTGGGAGTTTAAAGGAAAAATTTATGTTGATATCTGAGAGTTTTAGGAGAAAGAAGGACAAACACTCCTAAGAAAGAAGGGAATTTCTCAGACTACGAAGATTTATATAGCCCAGCAGCCCAGACTTGCCTGGATGTATTGCCGGGCAACTATATTTTCATGTCTGTGTTCCCAGCAGTTGCCCTGAGGGAAAGCAGATTTTTCAAAACCTACAGAATGTTTGAAAGAACAGACTGAGAGCTGAGAGCTTAGAGCATTCTTAGTAGTGGACTTATTGATATGATAGAATTTATGATGCAAATATTAATAGCAGGGTACAGTAGTCCCTCGCTATTTGCAGAGTCTGAAATCACGGGTTCAATCATTATCGATTGTCATACCACATGGCAGCAGAGTGGGTGGAGCATAGACACACTAGTAAAATGTTGACTCGGCTATCATTCCATGTGTTGTAACTAGACTGTGAACATCGCTTGTGATATAAACATTATTTTTAACTGTTTACCCATTCCAGATTGTGATTTAGGCTTAACATGGCACCAAAGAGAAAAATTAATGATAGTGATGCAAGTGAATGAAAGACTAAAAGGGATAAGAAAGTGATGTCTTTAGAAACTAAAATTGAATTATTAGACAAACTAGCTAGAGGCCAAAGTGTGGCAGCTGTGGGTAGGGATTATGGCATGAATGAGTCAACTATGCAGTACATTGAAAAAAAAGACAAGGGCATACAGGATAGTGTTGCAGCAAGTGCCCCATCAAGTTCTAAAGTGGTGTGTGTTAGCTAAGATACAAAATTGGAGAAAATGGAAAAAAGGATTAAGCTTGTGGATTGAAGATCAAGCACAGAAAAGAGCACCCCCCCATGAGTAGAGCCAAGGGCTTGCATCTGTATGAACACTTGGTGCAATCGTCAAGTGATGAAATGGCTCCCAGTACCTTTGTTGCAAGGAAGATGTGGTTCAATAAATTTAAGAAGAGATACAGCCTACACAATGTCAAGATTAGGGTGCATCAAAATGCAAGGCAAAATTTTAATGTCAACAGATCAAACTGTCTGGGGTTGCATTTCATTTGAATGCACATAGAAATTACTTGTGCAAAGTTTTGGGAAAATTCATTGAGATTTAGAGGTGCAACAAGGTAGGTAAAATTTTAAAAATTTGCATTTTTGGGTGTTTTCAGAACTCCTATTCCTTGACAACTTGACAAGGATGACATTTTTGAGAAAAAAAAACAAGAATTTCAAGAAACTGTATTTAAGAACATTTTTGAGAATATCATTGAAATTATTTTTGGAAATTGTTTTTGAGAACAACATTTTATTATTATTCTTGAGCCTCAGAGTCCTAGTCCTGGTCTGTGTCCAGCTTGTGCTTGCAGCAGTGAAGATTCGACTGCTGAGAGCGGTCATGCTCAACTCCTGCAGCACATTCTGCAGGTGCCACTCGCTCCTGGCTGCTGCCACAAAATCTGACATAAGTTTCACACCGCGCTCGGCGCAGTCATTGATGATGTTGATGGCACGTATGTTTGCCACACCCGCCTGGAATGCTGCACTGGTAGCCCAATCCTCTACATCGAGCGAGAGAAACGCTGGATCGACGTGCAGCTGGTGCATGCCGAACCAGCAGTCTGTGTTGGCGAGGTCGAGGTCGGCCAATCTGGTGGTTGGCGAGAGGGCTGGAAACTTCGGCTTGCCGAAGCTAGTGCCAAAGCGCAGCTGTGGGGCTCGCATGGGGAGATCAGCCGGCTTGTGCTCCAAGATGGCATCCGCAGTCATCTCCTGCTGCTCCTTGGTAGCGCGTGCCTGCTGGGTTGTTGCCGCAGCTTCATGCTCCTGTCGCCGCTTCACCTTGGCTTGCAGCTTGGCATCGAATGCGCCAAATGTGGCCAGTCTGTCGCCCTTCATGCTGGCCAGGAAAGCGACATCCTCTGGATCGCGGATCAGCTCCTCGGCGTTTGGAGATCACAGCGGAAATGTGGCATCCAGCCTGCGCTCCATAGCATCCGCCTGTCGAGCTGTAGCCTCACTGGAGCGCCTGGCCTGCGGAATGCGCCACAGCTTCTTTTTGTCATCGACAAGCGCCACCATCTTGTCGCATGCGCGCCGATCGCTCACCATTGGGATGTTGGCCTTGGCGTAAAATGGCTGCACCTGCTCCAGGACGACCTTGGCCGCCTCGAACCGCGACAAGGCTCCGATCGAACCGGGTCGCTTGGCATGCAGTTGCGCATCGCAGTTGTACAGCATGCACCGCAAGATCTAGCGACCACTTAGCAGCTTGGCGCCAGTAATGATGCCATCGTCATTTGTGATGCTGGTGCCCAGACCGAAGACCAGCCTGCGGCTGCTCGTGCGGGAGCCCGAGGGCGACGTATTGTGAGAGCTGGATCCTGCGGCGTGTGATAGCATTGAGGAAATAGAGCGCTTGGCTCCAACTTGTGCAGACGACATAGCACTAATTTCGTCGTCTCCTATAGATCTGCAAATCAACAAGAGTTAAGAGTTAGGACTACAGCAAAATGCAAAGATATGAACTCCAGCCAACCAAAAATATGATATTACCAATCAACACAGAGTCTAAGACCCCAGTTGACATGCTGAAAAGCTGATGTGCCATTGCACCTCTAGATCACCACAGATTGCAACCATATTTTGCATGTATTGTAACAACATGAAATTGAACACTTTTAGCACCAAGACAGATCAATATGCTGGAAATGTGTATTTTGATGCACCCTAGTCAAGATGGTTGGTGAACAAGCATCAGCAGATCATGAAACAGCGTGGAATTATCCCCCACAATCAGGGTTGTGGAGTCGGTCCAAAATTTTCCGACTCCGACTCCACACATTGTCAAAAATTCGACTCCGACTCCGACTCCACACATTGTAAAAAATCTAAAAATCCAACTCCAACTCCTCACATTTTAAATATACGACTCCGACTCCTCTAGTGTTTCACTCTATAATTATCATAATAATAAGACATTTCATCACCACCACACTAAGTGTGAAATTTTATATTTTATATTTAAATAAATATTAATTGTATATTCTGAAAATGTAAAAAAAAAATATTAAAAAAACTTAATCTAGGGGCTATCAATGAATAAGGTTTATTGACCAAAAAAACTAAATAACCTAAATGTTAGTATTTAGGATTTAGAAATTAAGGGTGACACAGGACAGAAATTGGAGTTGGAGTCGGAAGTTTTTTACCGACTCCGACTCCGCCCTGAAACGTGCGACTCCACAACCCTGCCCACAATTACCAAAGATCAAAGAAGAGAAAAAGTATGCACCTGAACAAATATTCAATGCAGATGAGACTGACTATTTTGGAAGAAAATGCTAACACAGACATTCCTATTGTAGTGGGGTCATCTTCACTAACCTCTTGTCTTCTTCTTGTTTCAGGATGCAACCCCCATATTGCTGGAGTTAGTCTTGCTTAATGCCTGACTAGCTCAGTAGTAGTTGTTTAGATCCATTTTGATCAGTAAATTTTGCCTTCAATGCTTACAAACTGGCATGGTTCTTTTAGTCACAGTTGGCTTCTGCTTGTGGAAGTTCTAGCTTGCCAAATCAACTTAAGAAAAAGAAAACTCAAGAAAAACAGAGTGCCTTGTGATAATGGACATTGCCTGTGCATAATGGTGTGCAGGCTAAGGTATTGCTAGGACCAATAGTTTCAGGTTTTGCTTCTCCATGGCTTAACTATAATAGATAGGTGTGATTGGATTGACCTCCAGTCTAGTTTAAGGATGTTAGGTCCAGTGAGGTCGATTGTGTTGTCTAATTGTACCATTCTAGCATAGGTTAAGTTTTTTTATCTTTTTCTAGAAATTCTATTTTTGTTGTCCAGTATTTTTGTCATTGTAATTGTAAGCACCTTTGTATAGAATACCCTTTCAGGGTTTTTGGATTTTCCGTTTCTTGATCTTAAACCATGTTTAGACTCAAGCTCATAACCCATTCTAGCTCTTGTAAATAATTCAAGTTGATTGTTAATAAACCCTTAGAATTCTACCAACTAGTTTTTTTTCAGCCTTTGTCCTCATAGACTGGGGTTGTTATTTTCAAGGATTTACAATTCAGAGGGTAATATCTGCTTTTCTCATCCAGCCACATTTGGTTTACTTCACAATTAGTCTGCTAAAATCTTCCTTGCTTGTGTTGTACACCCATATTCAGTTGAAGTCCTCAAGTATTGCTGGGTGTACATTGCACACACCTTTCCTGAAGCCAAGGCTTTCCAGGTTCTCAAGTGGACCCGACTCAGACACAGTGTTAATCTTTGGAATAGCTAGCGGGTCGAGTCCATTTCTTGGTTCAGCCGTGTGGGAGTCTCGTTTGCCCCTCAATGACAGTCAGTGGAGATGAGAAAAACTTCACCGCCCGGGACCTTCTCGTTTCCTGTCATCAAGAAGTAGCCAAGTTACAGTATTCTAGTTAAGTTCATTCGCTCTCCCCGCAACACTATCTAAGGATGAGAGAACTGCCTCTGTCCCCTAAAATCTCCTTCACACTCCTCTGCTACCTCTGAAGCACAGATTAACTACATTAATAAAGAATCATCATTTCTTTGTTGTTTTAATGTATTTATTCCAATTTTTTTAAAGTTAGGAACCTAACCCTATTATTCCCATAGGGTTATATATTCCGCATTTATGGATTCTTTGGGAACCAAAGCCCCACAAATAGCAATGGACTACTGTATAAATAACTGATGTTTAGAAGGTTATAATTATAAATCTCTGCTTTCTAGATATAAAACTTTATGAATTGTGTGAATAACCAGCATTAGGTTGATTTGTGATACTGTATATTGAATACTGGGCATTGTATAATCATTACTAGGATATGTACCATAATACCTGAATCATAATAAACACAATACCTTAAAACTTGTGTCAAATTTCATTACAAAAATGGCATATGGCCAGACACACAGAACCAGGTGGCAAAAAATAAATCAGGCCTAGTAAATTTCCTTAAAATATAATCAGAGTAATTGAAATAAATGTCCAGGTAACTACATTTCACAAGTCACAAGACCAGGACAACTAAATCCCAATCCTGGAATTTCTATGCCAGTGTGTCAGTGGACTATCCTCAAAAGTCTTATCAATGAGGTTGATGAAGCTGTAAGAGGTTGCTTGAGATGTTCCACCTCATCTCTTATTAGTCACATGTACATGTTTTTGTTCTGTCAAGGTAATCATCATCATCTTCATCAATGGGGAAGATGATGCTACCATGAAGAAGACTTTGGAGTAAAAGCTGAATGGAGCTTTTTTGCCACAGGTCATGGAAAAAGTACCTGTGATGGTATAGATGGTAAGAGCAAGCCATCAAAGAACTGTGCCCAACCAGATTTTAACTGCTAAAGCTGTGTTTGAGTTTTGTCAGAAGAATCTCAGTGATAAGATTAAGTTCTTTGTAGAATCCATTGAGGTGGAGAAAGATAAACTTAAATTGGGAGAAAGATTTAAGCTGTCCAAAACAAATGAAGGTACACAAAGATTTCACTGTTTTGATCCAATTCATAAAACCCAAATCAAAGTGTATTAAACCTTTCAATCTGAGCCATGTAGATCTATGTGGAAAGAAAATGGCTGTCACAGTCAAGCCACGTAGATCTACATTTTTCCTAATAAAAATATTTATTTACTTAATGGCAACTAATTAGTCATTAATACAGTACTTGTAAACTTTCACTGAGTCTGAGACAAAGTTATATATTATTGGAACAAATATTTGTATACTCAGTAGCCCTTGAAGAGTTATGGCAGAGGGACGTAAAAATTTGGTGTGGCCTACACAGGCACAGAAAAGTGGTTCATGCACATGTTCAGTTAGTAACATAAATCAATTACTATGTGACTGATTTTGAGGAAAATAGTAGTGATACTGGTAGTGACAGTGATAGTAATAAGAGCAGTAATGATATATTTTGTGATGAAAGTGACACTGAAAGTTCAGCAGTAGGGGTGCAACTTGATGGTGAAAAATGGAAAAGGTATCAAGGAATTTTTACTCCAAAAGATGTACCGTACATTTTGACGAGTCACATGCAGGCATTATGGGTCATCTTGATCTGAATAATGAATCAAAAGAAGTAGAGTTCTTTGAGTTGTTTTTTGACAATAATCTTATGACTCATATTGTGACTGAAACAAATCGATACTGTGATCAGTTTAGGGAAAATGTTGTACTCACACCACATTTCCCAGTGAATAAATGGAACCCTGTATGTGTAAATGAGTTATACATATTTCTTGCCCTGACATTGTTGATGCCTCATATAAAAAAACATTCACTAAAAGAGTACTGGTCTAAGGACATGCTCCTAATTACACCAATATTTAGTCAGTTTATGAGTAAGGACCGGTATGAACTTTTGCGAAGATCTCTACATTTTGCAAACAATGATAGGCCTAATGCTACTGAGGACTGTTTGTATAAAATAAGATTGTGTATGATGATCTGAAAGACAAGTGCCAACAGTTTTTAGACCGTTTCAAAACTTAGTTATTGATGAGTCCTTAGTGCTTTGCAAAGATAGGTTAGCATTCAAACATATAATTTTTAAATTCTTTTTAAAATTACCGCATTTTCGTGCTTTTCATTAGGCCAGAGGGGAAATATTTGGCCTGAGGGGACAGGAGTGAAAGGGTTAAAGATCTAATGATGAAGCTAATGTTGTCCAAGAAATAGTGAAGGAGGGGGAAAAATCTGAGCTTGATTGGAAAGTTGATTTTGAGGTTTTAACAAATGGCAATTATGTTGCATGTATATATGATGATAATTTATGTTAGGGATTGTTGAACACTACTCAGAAGAATACAATGCTTATCTAATGCTTAGCCTTCTTCTATTGCCTCAAGTTATAGCTTCCCAATGAAAAAAGATTCATGCTGTATACTCTTAAAGGTGGTGTAAGAATTAAATATTCTTTCAATAAAAAGGAATTAATGGAAAGTTTATACTGAGTAAGGCTTCTTCCACAGGCCAATGAAGGATTAATGTATACATAGTTTTGTAAGATACACCTAATATAAAAGTTAGTATGTAAGCCTACAAGAGTGAAGATTGACTGCTTAGTTCCAAACCTAGTTACATACTAAACCTAAACAAAGTATACAGATTGTAATCCAGGGCCTACAATTCTACCATAAATACTTTTAGTTACATATTTTAATGAAAAATTAGTCATTATGTAAGTAGGCTACTTGAAAACAATAAAATGGTCTAAATTTGCCTGTAATACCTGTTAATTTCTACCTTTATAAGCTCTATATACCAATATTTTATCATTGTTTTATGCAGAAAAATAATGTCTTTAATTTTAGTTTTATAAAATTTTTTGTGAAGTGGTCTGCTAAAGGTAAAAATTTTACTTTAAATAAAGGTCATGTGACCAAATTTTTATTTATTACTCTACAACAATGAAGCATACACATTTGGAATCCTCAGCCTCTCTTAATTTCAAAGATACATAAGTTGACTGAAATATTCTAAAAAACCAGTTAGAAAAAAAAAAGGGGGGGGGGGGGGGGGGGGCTGGTGGTCATGAGGTAACCTGAATTTGACCTGACCCATACCTGAAAAACTATTGGGTGGATCAGCCTAAGATTCACAATTTTGTTTTCTCTAGCCAAAACTACCCTGTATACCAATTTTCATAAAAATCAAAGTTGACCCCTCAAATTTGAAAAATCATTGGTTCATTTGTCCTGGAACTACCCATAAGTTTTTGAAGACATAATATGAATATCAAACAATAAATAAAGCAATAACAGGAGTTGCTGCCTTTGCGTATTGTTTATATTTATCTGCCTCTTTCACAATGCCTCTGTCATTGGTGGAATTCCAAGATGTCTGGCAATATCCACACTATACTCACCTTGTTGTGCACACTTAATAAGGTCTAATTTTATATCCAATGTCACAGGTTTCCTGGGCCTTTTACTCTCAGAACTACTAGAGTCACTATTAGAATGCTTAGAGGCCATTGTAAATAAATTTAATCAATTATTTCACCAAATAATAACCAAAGCAATGCAAGACAACCATCCAGTATGGCATTCAGAGAACAGACCGAAGGCAGATTTTGAAGTTTGAAAGTTCTAGATGCTACCCCAGACAATGAATGGATGAATGAGTGACAAAATGCATATTGCTTCACCCTGAGGCTAATGGACAAAAAAATGAATAAGTGGAAATGTGCGATGGATATGGAGGGGATGGTATTAATTGATTAATGATAAGCAAAAAAAAAAAAAAAAATGGATAACAGTATAGATTTTACAGTTTTTTCAAAATATAATGCCACCACAAAAAAATATAGGATTTTCATATGCTTAAATAATCTATCACAAATGAAATAGGTTGGTGAATGGTGGACAGCATGGTGGCAATGCATCAGGGTCTTTGGTGAAATATGGTGATAACTAGGGTTGGTGCGATATTGGATGGTGGAAGATTGTGGGAGCACTGTATACAGTTAAAAACCTGCCTCTGAAATGGGGTGAGAAACCTAATGAATCTAAGAAATTATTATTATTACATACAAACTTTAATGCTCTTCAACCCCCCCCCCCCCCCCCCCCAATATATATATATATCAGGGCTGTGGAGTCAGAAGCAATTTTGGTGGTGCTGGAGTCGGAGTCGGTAAAAATGTACCGACTCCAACCTCAATATAAATTTTAATAAAATATGTTTTTGTGTGTGATATCACTGGCAGCTATGGTGGTTAAACCACTTAAATAATAAACACAATGTTTTCCATTTCAGACACTAATGCCATTAATTCATTTTTTCTTTTCAGATAATATTTTTTATTTTTAATGCTTATTTAATTTCGAGTTCTTTCTAAATTTCATAAGTTTTTAACTTTCAAGTCTAAAACCCCTTTCACAATGGCAAAGACACTTCCAAAAAAGTCTGCAGTTTTTTAATATTTTACAATAACCACAGATGGGAAACATTTCGTGTGTCAGTGTATGATAGAAGATGATGATGATGAAAAATTATGTGAAGCAAAAATCAGTGGTTTTACTGGCTCTGATAAAAATGCACCAACCAGAGCATCAAATTTGAAAAGACATTTGCAGTGTTTCCATCCCAAAATTTTAGAAGTTGTCATTGAGAAAGATAGTAATAAAACCTTCCAACTACTTCAAAGTTAACAAAAGATCAGAAATCTACTGAACGACAAGCACCACTTACAAGATTCTTTACTACAGACAAAGTTACCGTAACAATGACCACAGATGATGATGCTTCACGTGGTGGTGATGAAATGCCTCTTGTGTAATTATCATCATAGCAGATTTAGAATTAATATACCTTCGGAGTCGGAGTCGGATAGACAAAAAATTGAGGAGTCGGAGTCAGTTTTTTATGTGCCGACTCCACAGCCCTGATATATATATATATATATATATATATATATATATATATATATATATATATATATATATATATATTGCAAACCCACAAGGAAAAAGAAAAATGATTCCAAGGCCTTTCGTGTATTCAGAGCTACACCTTGTCAGGGTGATGACGAGGTGTACCTCTGAATACAAGAAAGGCCTTGGAATCACTTTTCTTTTTCCTTGTGGGTTTGCAGCATTCATTCATTTCATGTTTAATTATGAAATTCATCTCATATATATACGCAGCTCAGTACCACAAGGGACAGTACTGGCCCCACTCCTGTTCATCATCATGCTAACAAACATAGACAGCGGAGTAAACAGCAACAGTATAGTAACATCCTTTGCAGACAATACAAAGATCAGCAGAAAAATGAGTGATATACATGATGTGGAGGCCTTGCAGAGGGACACGAACAAAATATACAAATGGTCAGAAGACAACATGTCATTTAACACCAAGAAATTTCAGCTCCTGAGATATGGTAGAAAAGAAGAACTTAAACAGACTGCATATTATGCTCCAGATAGGCAGGAAATTCAGAGAAGCATGAAAGTGATCGATCTCAGGATAATAATGACAGATGATGCGAAATTTGAAACACAAAATCAGATAGCGATAAATAAAGCAAAAAGACTCGCCGGGCAGGTACTAAGATTGATGGCTGCAAAGAACTCAACTACTGGGAAAGACTACGTAAACTAAATCTGTACTCCCTGGAAAGAAGAAGAGAGAGGTACACCATAATCTACATATGGAAAATGATCAAAAAACTGGTACCAAACCTAAAACTAAACCCAATTACCATTCAAACAACACTGGAAAATAGGAAAGGCAGAATGTGTAGTGTTCCCAAATTAAAGGCCCAACAAGGGACCTCCTCAACTCTGAAGGAAAATAGCTTGGTTGTCAGGGGGCCAAGACTTTTCAATCAGCTTCCAAAGGACCTCAGAAACGTAACAGGGGGGTCAAAGTTGAAGTCTTCAAGAGAAGACTGGATGCCTGGCTCAGGATGGTACCAGATGAGCCAGGCACGCCTGGCTATGTACGGTGGAGAGCGCAAGAAAGCAACTTGCTCCTCCACCAAGCCAGACCTAGAGGCGGGGCCACCAGCTTGACCTTCATGTGAAGAGAGACCAACACATGAAACAACATAAGGTTCATAAGGCAAGGTATACCACACAAACTCAAAGTATTATCTAAGACATGCCAATAGGGGCTACCTATAGTTGCATGTAAAAACAGCAATATGGGAAATAACACAAACTTTCATAGCATAATCTTGCTTGAAGTAGTCTGACAAATTATATTCTGCCCATCAATGAATGCATACTACCAAACTCAGGAATAGATGCTTATTTTACCATCTTTAGATGATACCAATAGACTTACACAAGGTATGACACAGCCTAACCTAAATCTGAGGTTAGTGACACCTGAACTAACCTGAACAACTGAATTCTGGGAAGTGGCAGGTGAGACAACCAAACCTATCAGATTAGGCAAATAATGGGTGTGAAGTAAAAGTTATTTATTTTTACTTTAGTAGGGCCTTTGACAAGGTTCTACACAAAAGATTCCTACATAAAACTCTTGGAATATCAGAAAAGATCAATTATTAATTGGATAAAAGAAAGGGGATGGATGTGATAGAAAACAAAACTTGGAATGGTCATAGGGTAAGTGAGCCATTAGAGACACACATGACAGAAAAAAACTTCCTTGTAAAAAATGGAAAAGGCAGGATAAACAGTTTGTAGGTCAATGATAACCTTTAACATCCTGTATCACTCCCCCAAGACATTGAAGATATGCAGTGTTTTGATTTCAGCATATGAGCATGAAGAAGTTTATCTCTGTTGATTTATATGGTTTCCTTGTGAAATTGTAAGAAAAGTAACATCCTTTCATGACAATTTTCATTGTCTCCTTTATGTTTAAGACCACGCTTCTAGTCCATTTCAATAACCAATATTTGTGACCAATTGTGTTGTGAATTATGCTGGTCCCTGTATTTCTGGTAACCTGGGAGGGGGAGTGCGTCTCCATTGGTTTGGGATCAGGTATCAAGCCAATAGAAATGCACTGTTAAGACTTCATTCAAGTATGTCTATATCCATATGGGAGAAACATATGATAGTGGACCTTACTGCCTACACCATTGAGATCAACTTTCTTTAACCAGGAGACCCATTCTCAGCAAAACATATGGTGTCACAGGTCCAATGCAGATGCACATCATGACCTCCAATAGAGACACGCATCTGCACTGGACATTGTTGGTGTGTCTGCATTGGACTGCTGTAGTTGATCATGTTTTGTATTCTTATTTACAGAAAATTGTTTATCAATAAAATAATGAAAAAAATAATCTATGGTCATATGATGTAGGGGACCTACAGCTTTACATGGAATCCAAACCACAGGTCACTACATAGTCTAGACACAGTGGACAGTCTCCCATCCAACTACTATCTGACCCAATGTTACTTAACTTTGCTGATCAACAGGAAATAGTATTACGACATTGGCTATAACGTAGTGCTATTTATCAATAATTGAAAGCATACATGGTACAGTTGTCTGCATATGTAATGTTCCTCACCTCACAGACAACTCTGTACATGTGGGCAATGCCAGTGATAGCCAAGGTAGGCCAACTGGGGGGAGAAGGTGGGGTGGAGGTGGGGTGGAGGTGGGGTGGAGGTGGGGTGGAGGTGGGGACAACCAAGTCCAACAACATACAGTAGACTCGCAACTTACACAGATTTTTCTTACGTAGTTTCAACTACATATATGCGGGTTATAATTTTACAATTTTGGTGCTTTGAGGCAGTGTACACACATCTCACCTTCATCTGCATTCGCAACACTATGGAGGATGGCACTAACAAGAGTGTTATGGCATGCTGGAAGGAATTCAACATTGCCAATTGCATCACTTTTGTGTTATAGGTATGTTATACGTATAACAGTTACAATATATAGTGATTTAAGGGTGATTTAGGGGATTTTTCACGGGGTCCCAGGAATGTAACCCCTGCGTAAGTTGCGAGTCTACTGTATAACACAGACATATATTGTATACTGGGGGGTCCTCATTATCTGAGTATTCATTATCTGAATTCCCGCATTTATGTGGCCAAATAATTGTAGAACCATACAGATAAATTCCCTGTACTTAAGAGGTTTCTGCAGATTAATGTGCGTGGAACATGGAAGTGCAACAGAAAACCATTTAAATTTCCCTCAGACTCTCTCTCTCACTCGCTTTCCCATACCTCCAGCACTCCACCACCACACACCATCCCCAACCCTGATGCCATGCACTCTCAGTCTCTCACTAACTGTTGCCAGTGTTGAACCTGTCCAGAGGTAGTTGTTGTTAATCTGTAAAAATAATTAAAGTTTGTTACATAAAGAAAAATTAGACAATCTGAAATTAAATAGAGAAATTATGAAAGTGAATTGCTAGTGATTACATTAAATTATTGGTTTATAGCATGGGTTAGATGGTTATTAATTTGAAAATTCTAAATTTAAATAGGTATTTTAGGTTATCTTTCTTTGAAGTAATTCTTTATGAGATTTAGAGACTTTTGGTATGTCTTCTTTTACTAAATTGCACACACTCCCATTTCTCATCGTTACATCAACTTTTCAGATGACACTTGAAAATCTTATTGTCAAAATATCTGGATGTTGGGGATAGAAAAATGAAGGATTGGGACCATGAGGGTAAGAATGACACCTTCACCTCTCTGGATTCTGTTGATTTTTCCAAAACATATGATAACCACCAGTGGTCATCATAATCTATAGCAACAAAACCATATATATCATTTTCTTCTATCATTTCCTCTTCCTTGGTTACTTTTACGATTGTTGACTCATTAGATGCCAAATATCTTTTAACAGTAATTGATGAAAGTGAAACAGGTTTCACATGGTGCAATTTTAGAGTTCCAGAAGCAGTTTTGGCTTTTGAATTTTGGTCTTTTAAAAATTCTTCTTCTCTTTGATGGTCTTCAATTGTTAAAAATTTAAAATTTATGTTTTTAAAGTTACAGTTAGCAAATTCAAACAAATTTCAGGGTGCTATTATTTGGTTATCATATGGTCTTTGGAGGCTTGCTTTTGCAGCTAATCTTTTAATAGTGCCCCCCCAATCCATTGCATGGTCCTTTTCCATGACTTGGTGAAAAAATTTCAAACCACCTCCAAATTAAAATCCTTTTTATGGTAACAGATGTTAAGGAAAGTTTTATAATTTTTGTATTGGGCAGCACATCCGTCCGAAAAATATAAAATATTTTTTATGAATGCAATTTTTTCTTCTATAAATTTACACAGGTGGCATTGAAAAAGTTGAACCGCGACAACAATGTGGTCATTACATTCTGAAATAATTACAAAATTTAAGTTCTTTAGATTTCCTTGGGCCTTGAAATATAGAATGAATGGATGAATAGTAGTCATTTGGTTGTTCCAATGGAACGACTGAACTTCATCTTGGAGAATAGCTGAATAATTTTCTGAGAAGTCACATACAGCCAAAACTTCATTGTTTTCCAATGATGTTTTCTTATCCTGATAGTAGTTTGATTACATATTTGTTAGTAAATCATGGATCTGAAAGTATGTAAATTAGAATTTACTGTAGAAGGGCTTGTAGATATATTATTTTTTTGTTAAAAACTAATTAAAATTCAGCCTCTTATTTCATTGGATTTTTCAAATGATATTCTAGTACAAGGTTATTTTGTCAACATCAAGATATATTATTTTTATATGATTTTGTAATAATTATACATGATATGTTCAATAAGTGTTATTAAATTATTGTTATTATTACCTGATACTGCTTCGATTTTTCACAAAATTCTTCTATGTAATCATCTGTAGACAACTGCATCAATTCTAAATTTGACCTATCGGTGTTGGTCCATTTTCTGAATTGAATGTTGTCAACATAATTTTCATCGAATAACATTTGGAGCTGAGTGGTTAAATAGGTGGTATCACCACAGAGATTACATTCCATTAGGTAACATACTTGCGAGGGAGGATTGCACATTAGGGAAGGTAACAATTGGTGGATGTGATTGATTTTAGGCTCTGTAATTTTATCAATTTTTGCCCCAATGAACATAAGTTTTAGGTTTTGTTGGATAACACAAACGCATACCGAGTGCGTACCAGATCCACCCACAATTACACATTGTTTAGGCCTTAATGAGGCAAATTTACTAAATCCAATTTTCATCCTTGGGTATTTATTTTTAAAGGCCTCATATGCCTCTTTTAAGTTTCAGAGAAGGAGGTGCTTCTGTTTATGTTCCCTTTGACCTTGTTCATTAATAACACTCACAAAATCTTTTTTACCCGGCATTAATCTACTTATGTTTTCATTTAAATTAAATTTTTTAACCAAATCTTCTATTCACATTTCCAGAACTTTCCCAGATTTTGGATTTGGTTCTGACAAAATTCCAGAACTTTCTACCATTTTCTTAGCAATGCATGCAGTGTGCTTGGTAGTATTGAATTCTTTGTATATTTTTCTTATACTCCAGCTTTTGGGTAGAACTGTTAAAATTTTAATTTTTTCACTTCTTTTAGTGCTTGAATCGTTTAATTTTTCTTTTAGCTGGTCTAAAATTTCTTTATAATCCTTTTCTTCCTGTGATGTTTCTTCCTCTTCAACTATAGTTTTCCCACTAGCAGCTTCTATTTTTCTTTTGAATGTATCTTTAACTTGTTTAAATTTTTTCAGTCCATATGCCTTTTGAGTATCTAATTTTTGTTTTTTAACTGGACTCTCTCCTATTTCTTTTAATGAACTATTCAGCATTGATAATTCAAAATTTAATGTTAGAGACACTGAACTTGAGCCTGACCCTGATGACACAAGTTCAAGTGGTCTTTCGGATATGACGGAGCCAGAGGGATGAGATGAGTCACTGTCTGAATTTTCAGTATTTTCTTTTAATATTTTATCAACAAGAATTCTGCAAGGATTACATAGTCTATGATTTGCAGTTAATTGAAGATCAGGCCACTTAATGACTATTTCAGGTGGAACTACTCTTAGTCGCTTAGTTCGCCATTTCCCTTGATGCTCATTGAAAGGATCAGCACATTTTCTTTTTAAATTAAGCGAATCCATTTCAAAATTTCCTAATTGAAATAGAATAGGTACCTGGCTAGGAATTTCTGAATATATTACATATAGATGATTTATTTTATAGTTTCTTAAAAGATCTGAAAAAAAGAAAAAAGTACATGTACACAAAACAGTTATTTGTACTAGGAGTTAATGTTTGCATACAAACAACAGATACAAAAATAGGTATACCTAATAGGATGTGTCAAATTCACAGCTCTCAATTAGTTTTTATTTGTCATAGTGCTATACTTTCAAAAATAAAAGTTACTCCACATCATTCCATAGGAATAGCAACAATTTCTCATTTTCTGTCATTTTTTTATATTTTTTTTAAAATTCATCATACTGAAAGTGCTACCTATATTTTCTAAAGTATTTGCCAGAGAATAATGAAATTTTTACACAATATTGTGCTTGGATAGAGGTATCTTGGGACAAAATATTTAAAAAAATCAGAGATGATTTTTTTTTTTTACTCAAGTTCAAATATTTCCAACTTCTATAACTTTTTTGTGAATCATTTATGGGATATATTTCAAGATAGACAAAAGATTCTACTCCTTTCAAGCTTTAAAATGACACCAAAATGAAGTAATTAGGTCCAGTAGAAGCCAAGATATGACAATTTAGATATATTAAATTTTGAAAAACTCTGGTCAAAAGGTCAACTTTCGTGAGCTCATATCTTGGCACCCTGAGGTCACAGGTATGAAATTTTGGGTATCTACATTTCTCATAAGGGTCCTTAAATGTACTAAGTATAAACAAAATCGGAGACAGTTGACATTTTTTTTGCCCTTATGTGTGTGATTTGACATGGAATGACCCTTATACTATTTTTTTTGTACATGCCCACAAACAGCGTGATGGTCAAAACTCACAGAAAAAGTGGCATAAATAAGTTATTGGTGATCATTTAAAATATCTGCAAATTGTGGCAAGACATCAGAATTTAATTGTCATAGGTATATACACTAATAAGTAAGGTTATTACACACACCCATTTTCTGGAGTTGTATGTTGTACATTTGGAGCAGTTTACCTAAATATACTGTGACAGTCGCAACAATTTTGCCACTAGTGGGGAGATGATGAGACAATCACAGATAATTTTGGCTATTGCTCCATTTAGATTTAATATAGAAGCATAAATTATGTATGTGCATTAGCATTACACACCCACACACATTATATACACAATAAATTATATATATATAATATATATATATATATATATAATAATATATTATATATATATATATATACACAAAATCAGAATGGTTCCCTGAGACAATTATATGTTAAACACAGACCGTGCATGGAACAAGGAACTCTTCCTTGTTCCTTGTTCCATGCACGGTCTGTGTTTAACATATATATATATTATATATTATTAATTAACCACCCCACTCCAGACACTTGTAAATCCATATTAAAGATAGTGCCACATACCATGTACGGGGCTATTCAAAATGATTCACCTGATTTCAAATGAGAATATTTTTTAATGTTACAAATACAGTGTGATTTGTGATACATCAACCAAAAGAAAAACTGTCCAAATTTTCTCTCTCACCTCATAAATGCTCTATGTGACTTCCCCTAGTTACACGAGCAACGTCGACACGATAGTCGAATTCCTCCCATACTTGCTCCAGCATGTCCGTTGTCACTGACTCTACGGCAGTAACAATGCGAGTTCGGAGCTCATCCAAAGATGTGGGCAACGGTGGCACGTACACAGTATCCTTAATGTACCCCCAAAGGAAGAAGTCGCACGGTGTAAGATCCGGCGACCGATTTACAGCTCGAAAACTGCTACACACAAAATGCCTTCTGCTGTGCAGACGCCATTTTCACACTGACTGTTTGTTGCTAGGCTAGGCCACAACGTGACTTTGGAGCCCTCTCACGGTGATTTTGTAAAACTCGGAGATTTCCTCTTTCATGTGGTGTATGTCCAGTTGATGCACGGTTGATAGGTACGGAAGTATTCTCAGTTGAAATCGGATGAATCATTTTGAATAGCCCTGTATATAGACTGGTTTAATAATATTGTAGAACCTTGAAATACATACCCTACCTTTACAGCTAGGATGATGTAGGATTTGCAGAGGATGGTTGGACCAATAAATCTGAGGTAGAATGTACACGACCAGTATCACTTAAAATTATGAAGTAAATTTACTGGGTTTTTTTTCACCACTTAAAAATGTGTATATACACTGTAAGTCAGTATGAAAAATCAGACCTGATGTTTATTTTCAGAAAAAAACACTACATACAAATGGTTGTGTTAGGGGTTCAAACTCCAACACTAATTCATGTTTTTAGGGAAATATAGTCTTCATCAGGCACATCTGGGTACTTAAAGGTCATAATTGTATCACTAGCACAATTAGTTTTTCTTGGGCAACTAATGTTTATAAGTTCAGTCAAAATCACAACTTAACATGCTTGCCACAAAGTTTTTCCCTTTTCTTTGTGAAATAGCACACAACAACAAAACTTCCTGGAAGAGGATGCATTGATGCTTCATCCCTCTGTTCATTAATGGACTGCCTATGAAGCCCTATGCCATCTCTGCTCTGTGAACATGAGGAAACTGGTTCATCTTGTACATCTCTGTGATCATTCACTAATTAATGTTGTCTTGGTCACTGCTGTGTTCTGAAGTGTCATCTGGTATTGGATGTAAATTGCATATCTTAAATGGAGTGATGTCACAGGAATTATAGAAGAGGATGATCTTGTACAAACCCATAGGTTTAATGTAGTGGCTTTTCTGAATCTGCACTGCCTGGCAACTGAACTTCCAGATCCTTTCATAGGCTGGTCTTTCCTTTTCTATTTCCTCCAATATAACATAAATTAGATCCATCTTCTGTGTGAGGGTTTTAGCAACTTCATAGAAGTCAGCAGCATTGCAGACAACAGCTCTTTCCTGCAGAACTGTCCTCCATACATGATGCTTAAGCAGACCACCTATACCATCATGTGGTCCTTTTCTGTGGTAGCTCTCACAGAAATGCCACTCAGCAATGCAGTTATGCAGTTTTGGGTAGAAAGTTATGGCTGTCATTGAGTACTTGTGTTTTAAAAATGAGCAGCAGTCCCATCTGTCCATAAGATGACATTGCTTACTTTTACATCCACAGCTCGCATATGATGGATTATTTTGCTACAGAAGACTTGAGCCTCCAGGCGAGTGTGTGCCATTGTGTCCAATATTTTAGCATTGTTCTTGCTTGCCAGTGTATCATTGGCTCTGTAATGAACAACAGCTGTAAATATGGTTACTGATGCCCCAGTGAAAGGAGTCCAGTAGCTGCCATAACTTCATGTTGATGTTTTATTGCATAATTTTCAGAGAAGTCAACCTGTATAATAATAATGACATTTTTGAGTTCCTCTTTTCTTTTCCAGAGTTCCTTAGATTGTGTGCGCATATTGTAGATATGAGTTACATATTTCTCCATTATGGATGCTAATCATTCCAGAATTTCAATAATATTCAAGCGATCATGGACAAGGAGACCCTTCTGCCACTGCATTACTGCTTACTGGTATAATATCTCTGTCTTCTGCAAGCAAATTCTCTAGGAGGCCCATGCAGTTGATAGAGATTGGGCACAAATTACATTGTTGCTTCATACAGTTAGGGTTCTCTGGGTTGCACACCATCACTGCAAACAGGTCTGCAACTGATGTCATATCACTTTCTCCTCCTTTCAACCAGGAGTAGTGCATTGAACATAAGCTTAACATTTTCACAGTAAGGACAGCAGCAAACCTCTTGAGACTTGCTGCCTACAAGACTTACTTATTTAGGACATAATTCACAAGATTTAGCAAGGCCAATGTGAATATCTGGATGCTGTTCTAAGGCGTCTAGGAGAATTTGTCTAAAACAATTCGTCTAAAATACAATTTGTCTAAAACAATTTGTCTAAAATCAATTTGTCTAATAACAATTTGTCTAAAATACAATTTGTCTAAAATACAATGTCTAAAATACAATGTCTAAAAATAATTTGTCTAAAATACAATTTGTCTAAACAAACAATTTAATATAATATGGCATACAAATTGTTGCCTGATGTACAATGCTATTTATTACTTGCCACGCCCCATCTTAAAAGGTTACCTCTTATGCGGAATAGTACATCAAAATAGTTTGTCTAAAATAGTTTGTCTAAAAATAATTTGTCTAAAATACAATTTGACTAATAACTGAAGATAACTAGAAATGCATTTGTCTGCTTGATAAATTTGGAGTGAGGATGAAAAGATTGAAAATGGGTTGATTTTATTTCATAATTTACCTAACCTAACCTAACCGGGTTATGGGTTCCGGGATAACTGATTTCGATGTACTATTCCGCACAAGAGGTAACCTTTTAAGATGGGCCATGGCAAGTAATAAATAGCATTGTACATCAGGCAACAATTTGTATGCCATATTATATTAAATTGTTTGTTTAGACAAATTGTTTGTTTAGACAAATTGTTTGTTTAGACAAATTGTTTGTTTAGACAAATTGTTTGTTTAGACAAATTGTTTGTTTAGACAAATTGTTTGTTTAGACAAATTGTTTGTTTAGACAAATTGTTTGTTTAGACAAATTGTTTGTTTAGACAAATTGTTTGTTTAGACAAATTGTTTGTTTAGACAAATTGTTTGTTTAGACAAATTGTTTGTTTAGACAAATTGTTTGTTTAGACAAATTGTTTGTTTAGACAAATTGTTTGTTTAGACAAATTGTTTGTTTAGACAAATTGTTTGTTTAGACAAATTGTATGTTTAGACAAATTGTATGTTTAGACAAATTGTATGTTTAGACAAATTGTATGTTTAGACAAATTGTATGTTTAGACAAATTGTATGTTTAGACAAATTGTATGTTTAGACAAATTGTATGTTTAGACAAATTGTATGTTTAGACAAATTGTATGTTTAGACAAATTGTATGTTTAGACAAATTGTATGTTTAGACAAATTGTATGTTTAGACAAATTGTATGTTTAGACAAATTGTATGTTTAGACAAATTGTATGTTTAGACAAATTGTATGTTTAGACAAATTGTATGTTTAGACAAATTGTATGTTTAGACAAATTGTATGTTTAGACAAATTGTATGTTTAGACAAATTGTATGTTTAGACAAATTGTATGTTTAGACAAATTGTATGTTTAGACAAATTGTATGTTTAGACAAATTGTATGTTTAGACAAATTGTATGTTTAGACAAATTGTATGTTTAGACAAATTGTATGTTTAGACAAATTGTATGTTTAGACAAATTGTATGTTTAGACAAATTGTATGTTTAGACAAATTGTATGTTTAGACAAATTGTATGTTTAGACAAATTGTATGTTTAGACAAATTGTATGTTTAGACAAATTGTATGTTTAGACAAATTGTATGTTTAGACAAATTGTATGTTTAGACAAATTGTATGTTTAGACAAATTGTATGTTTAGACAAATTGTATGTTTAGACAAATTGTATGTTTAGACAAATTGTATGTTTAGACAAATTGTATGTTTAGACAAATTGTATGTTTAGACAAATTGTATGTTTAGACAAATTGTATGTTTAGACAAATTGTATGTTTAGACAAATTGTATGTTTAGACAAATTGTATGTTTAGACAAATTGTATGTTTAGACAAATTGTATGTTTAGACAAATTGTTTTTTAGACAAATTGTTTTTAGACAAATTGTTTTTAGACAAATTGTTTTTAGACAAATTGATTTAGACAAATTGATTTAGACAAATTGATTTAGACAAATTGATTTAGACGAATTGTATTTTAGACGAATTGTATTTTAGACGAATTGTATTTTAGACGAATTGTATTTTAGACGAATTGTATTTTAGACGAATTGTTTTAGACGAATTGTTTTAGACAAACTCGCCTGATTCGGTTCTAAGATGATCTTATGTGCTTCACGCAGGTTATAAAGCAGTAGATGATTGGAGATTTTGTCTTTCTGGCCTGTAGTTGGGTCTCTTACACTTACATGTCTTTCTGGCTTGAGAGCTGATGAGATATGTCCTCTTGCATGTAGAAAGACTTGACTTCTGCTTTCGTCAGCTCTGATAACCCTTGACAAACTTGTTGGTGTTGCAACTCTTATTCCAAATTCAGCTGCCAGCTTCGTAACAACTGTGACCTTCTTTCGAGGACTTTGAAGAAGGACCTTAGACAGTCTGCTTGTCACTTCTTTCCCTGCGAAGATTGGAAAAACAGGTTGCATGTATTGTTGATAAATAACCTAGTTTACTAGAGTTTACTAGTTAATACTGGAGTTACTATGACCCATATATACTCGCCTAAAGCTTGACAAGATGCATAGGGAGATGTCCCACTTGTGCTGGCCTGCTGATTATCATCAGGGACAAGAGCTGCTGCTGACTTCTTTCATTCCCTATGTCTAATCATTCTCAGCTTGGCCTGGGTGTTGTAAAGTCTTCAAGCTGAATTGCTCATGGAACACCTGTACTTCTTACATTTCTCTGCATTTTTTTATTTATATACTTGGTTATTTCTCTTCCTCTCACAGTACACATTTGCCCTTTCTGCTGGTGTCAGTACTTTCTTTGGTGCCATTTAGAATGTAATTATTCCTGTACAATCTGGAACAACACCAATCTCAGTTAAAGTCATATTTGACATACGCAATTAATATTTTCATGTGTGATGGTTGTAACTCCTTGAGATTGTTTCAACCATCACTTAAATGTTACAACCATATGTTCATTTGTCTCAATGTAAAAATGTCATTGATTAATATTTTGTGTTATAAGGCATATCTATGGTTACTAAAAAAGGATTCAAAGTTATGTGGAAAAATTTGCAACAGTATACTTCCTAAAAGAAAAAACACTATTTGCTATGATGGTCGTAACATTTCAAGTAGGGTGCCTTCTTTGATGTCCTGTAATTGACAGAACTGTCACTAAGCTATCAGCTGGCTTTCATTTCCTTTATAAATGATCACCTTCATGGGGTAATGTAGGGAAAAACTAATTTTCAAATAATTGTTTAAGGCAAGTGGTATTAAATATTGCAATTTTTTTTGGTTAGAACTTTTTCAATTTCAAATTTGAATTCCTGAAGTTTTTCTCTTTAAAATGGTATATCATATATGCAAAGCTGGGCACAAACCGTTAATCCGTTAATCGTTAATTAACGAAGTTAACTTTTTCGTTAATGATTTAACTTTTAAGTTAACTTTGAAAATCATTATCGGACTAATTAACTTCCGTTACATTTAACTTCCGTTAACTCAAGTCCGTTAACCCAAAAAATTCATAAATAAACGTTTAAAAGTTTCTATTATTTTCAGTGCTGAGCAGGTGCGCAATTAATCCGCCACTGTTAATAGTGATGAACGAATTTCCATTTCCGCAGTGCAAAATCAGGCGATATATTTGTTTCCGTCGCCACAATTTGTGTCTTACCAAATATGGTAGTTATTTATGGCATTGGTTTGAGCAAAACATGGTCGACTGTAAAATCAGGCGGAAAGATTTGCCATTTGAGTTGAATGTTTCAACTTCTTTCAAGAAATATCACGAGCATTTTAAGGCACTTTCAATAATATATATGTAACAATTACAACAAATAACTACATTCGTTTCATTTGCAGTCTGTCTCTTGCGCAACATGTTTGTGCTAGTGAATATTTAAAAATAATCGTTGTCAAGTAAGTCATGTTTCGCCTCATCTGGTTGGACAAGTATGACAACACCAAGGTCGCCAGGGTGAGGAAAAGCATGGAGGGTACAGTCGAGGAGGCCATGAAGCAGCAGTCCAACAACGACGAGGAGGAGGAGGAGGATGACTTCTTCAGTGCTGTCATCCAGACAAAAGAGAGCAGCAGAAGCCACAGGTCACTCAAGGGCAAGGCCCAGAACTTGGTCAAGACCTGGCTGGAGACCAACTCCAAGGACTTGCTGACAGATGCTGCCTTCTTGGGTGAGCAAGTGTTGGTGGACTTGTTCATCAAGTTCAACACAGCCATCCCCTCCAGTGCTGCAGTGGAGCGTTTGTTCTCTATGGGCAAGGACATCCTGAGGGCCAAGAGATCATCCCTGTCTGATGAAAACTTTGATATGCTAATTTTCATGAAGGGCAACATGCATCTCATGGACAAAATGGAGAACGAGAAGAAGAGGGAAAATTAAATTATATATATATATTGTTTTTCATTTTTTTTATAATAAAAGTTAACGTTAGCGGTTTATCGGTAACTTCCGTTACATGTTTAATGAATTAACGGATTAACGGTTAACGAAGTTAACTTTTTGGTTAACGGATTAGCGGTTAACGAAGTTAACTTTTTGGTTAACGGTGCCCACCACTGCATATATGTCTGTATTGGGTAAATTTTTAATTTTTACATTGAGGTTTACATTAACATTGAATGGCCATATATACATAATCAAAGGTGGGCAGGACCGAGTTCCAAAAGGACCGAACTCCAGGAACTCGGTCCTTTTTAAAGACTGAGTGGGAAAGTTGGTCCTTTTCTCAGTGAGGACCGAAATGAGGAGCGACGGTCCATTTTTAAGCAATTCCGGATGGTCCGGTCCGGACAGTCTTTTTTAGTGATTTTAGTGTGTTTAGTGATTATTTGAAGTTCTAAAGAAGATGGATTGTTTCCTCCAGAAGACTCAGAAAGAGACTGAGACTGAACTGAAACTTGTTTCAACACCTGGAGGAGACAAAGAATCTACTGATGTTAGTGCTTCAACTTCAAGTCAAGCAACTGGAGCTCCTAGCGGAAGAACTGAACCCAGCAATCCCTGGCCATACCTGGACAAATACTTTGAATACCTGGGCCCCAAGGGTGAGCAGAACCTGGAGTACAAGTGCTTGCTGTGCCTGCCGAACAAGAACATCCTCTCGACAAGCAACAAGAGCCAAAACAAGGCCTGTGAAACCCTTCATCTTCAACAAGGACTCGTTCCCCAGCCCGGTGTTGAAGGACTTGTTCATCAAGTTTAACACGCCTATCCCATCCAGTGCCGCCATGGAGAGGCTCTTCTCTTTGGGGAAGGACGTCCTCAAGCCGAAAAGGTCAGGGCTCAGTGACAGCCATTTTGAAATGCTAGTCTTCTTGAAGGGAAACTCAAGCATTTAACTTAACTTTTTTTTCATCATTTATGTATTGTATTAATTATAATTTACGTTAATAAAATTAAAGATTTCCAGTGTCTTTAATTTCATTTTTCATTTTAATCAAATTTTTCACTTATATTATATATAAGGACCGAGGACCGAGTCATTCCTAGGTCCTATCTTCAGAAAGGACCGTGACCAGGACCGTTGGTCCAGTTTGAGGCCTGGGTGCCCACCTTTGTACATAATATATATATATATATATATATATATATATATATATATATATATATATATATAGGGTGTATCAATTTTGTCAACTTTTTTCAAATCAATTTTGGTAGTGAAAATATAGTCTCTTTTCATGAAAACTTGAAATTGGCCAACCAAAATGAAATAAAATAACCCTTACCTACATCAATTTTACCTTAAAATTTCAGAAATTGACTCTTTTACTAAATAATAGGACATACATTGATTAACTATTCATCTGTCACAGAATTATCCCACTGATCGCATATGGAGTGTTTTCAAGGTCATATAGTTGTTGTACAATGTACAAGTCACATGAATAGAACTGTCCCTCACTCTCAGTCCTCAGTTGCCTCTTAGATGTCATAGACGGTGGTTTGCTGTTATTGCTCTTGTACCTACTTCATAGTTATTCTACTAAATGAATACTACAGTTTAACCAAGTATGGATTATTGATTATTACAATTATTTATTATCATCATATTCTTCTGTCTAGTTATGTTGTAATCCCATGAAATATTTTTTTATTGAATTTTAGAACATCGAATGACTAAACTTTGAAACATTGTAATTGATATAAAATACTTAAATGTTTTTCTTTCTTTTCAGATATTCCTAAGATGCCAAAATTGAAGACAAGAGGTCAGTCGTCATGCCACTTGAGCCTGTTAGTCAGTACAGGCAAGGAGCTTCCCGTATCAGAACTACCAACAGTCCGAGACATGCTGAGACTAGGGTTACTCCTTCGTGAACAAAATACAAAGGATAGAAGGAACTACACAGAGAAAGAGCTCATAAGGGACATGATTCCCCCTCTTCTGCATCAGTGGGAAAAAGCTAATGTGTTATTCAAACCACCTGTACTCAATCAGTATAAAACTATTGAGCTAAAATTAACAAAGCTGTGGCACAAAGCAGTTGAGACATCACTTGGTAAAGGAAAACTAGCAAAGAAAAATAAATTTCTGCACACACTTGATACTCTTCTTGACATTTTTAACTGCCAGTGTCCCATAGAGTTGTGTTCTGAAGCCAATTGTTCTCCCTCATGCAGAAGAGAACCTCACCCTCACATTGATTGTTGCTGTCCTTGTGAGAAGATCCTTGTTTTGGAGTTGGCTTTCATAAAGGCACAGAGAACAAAGGCAGGAGGCCAAGGAATTATGCAGATTGGTTCAGCAGATTATTCAGAAACCAAAAAACAGATTGTTATTGCTAAGAAAAAAGAGAAAATCCGAGAGAGGGAAGAAAGGAAGAAAAAGAAGTGTGAAGAAGCCACCCAAAGAGATGAAGAGCTCTATCAAGAGGTTTCTCACTTCTTTGAAAGCTCTTCAGATGAACAGAAAGAAGCAACATCAGATGATAGCTCCAAAATCCCATCTGAACCTTCGCCGAAGAGAATGAAATACAACACTAAAGACATCTCAAACATTGCCCTTGCCAGTATTCGCCACCATACAGGGCTACGAGAGACTGCAGAGATTGCCACTGCTGCTTGGATAGATGCAGGCCTCATCAGCCGAGAGGATATATCCTTAGTGATAGATCATAATAAGATAAGAAGAGCACAAGAAAAAATAATGAAGGAAATATCTGATCAGCATGAAAAAGATTTGGAGGAGGAAGGTCTCTCTTGCCTTTTGTTTGATGGAAGAAGAGATGACACAAAAGTTCTCCTAGAGGTAGAGGGAATGGACAGAAAGTTTCCCGGTCTCATCAAAGAAGAACACTACTCTGTGTGTTCCGAACCTGGTGGCTGCTATTTGTTTCACTTTATTCCTGAAGCAGAAGTAGAAGGCAAGAAACATGCAGAGGCAATTGCTGATCAAATAATATGTTGGCTTCAAGAAAGAAGACTTGACAGTTCACTGCAGGCCATTGGTGGAGACTCAACTGCGGTGAACACTGGATGGCAGGGCGGTGTTATGACACATTTAGAGAAAAAACTTGGAAGAAGACTTGTTTGGATTGTATGTGATTTCCACACAGGGAACTACCTCTTCGTCGTATCATCCAGGAACTTGATGGTCCTACAAAGAGCAACAACAAGTGGTCAGGCCCCCTTGGCAACAAGCTAGATGAAGCATTGGAATTAGAAATAAATATAAAATTTCCAAAGGTCGAAGTAGGCCCTCCCTTTCCAGTGTTGTCTGAAGAAGTTATCAGACCTCAGCACGGATCAATCTTACACTTATCGTATTGTTCAAGCAATCAGATCAGGAGAGTTGCCTCAAAATTTGGCTCTCTTGGAGATTGGACCTGTAAGTCACAGTCGTTGGTTAACTACAGCGATTCATTTCTGCAGGATTTGGGTTTCCAAACATGCACTGAAGGGCAAAATGCTACAGAATTTGATGTTGATTGTTGAATTTATTATTGGGTTTTATCTTCCTCACTGGTTCAATGTAAAACTTAATCCAATGTGGATGGAGGGGCCCAACCACATCTTGTTTCAATTACAGCTACTGAGAACCCAAAGGAAAGTAGTGGTGGACATTGTGTTACCTGTGGTGAGAAGGTCCGCTTGGTATGCTAGGCCAGAGGCAGTTTTGCAAGCAATAGGTACTCTGCAGCCAATGTACCAAAGAGCGAACTGAGGCTGTGGAAATCATTCTAAAGCTTAGAGGAACATCACTAGATGATGACCAGCTGGGAGACTGCTCTGTTCAGACAAGGAAGGTACCTCCAATAAACGTCAATGCCACGAAATTGTCAGAATTAGTTAACTTGAGTTCGGAAGTTTTGGAGCCACCACTGACAACATATATAACAAACAAAGATTTAACACAACTTAAAGAGGCCCCAATGCAAGTGCCAAAGTGGCCTTCTCACACTCAGTGTGGAGAGATGTGTGAAAATGGTCACAGAAGTAGCTAGTCAAGTTTACAGTCACAAGAGGCGAGAAGGCTACATCAAAGCACAAGTAGCAAGCCAAATGCTGATGTCAAGGAACCGCAGCAAAAAGGACATGACTGCATTGGTTACTTTCAAATAAAGACTGAATGATATCGTATTACCACTTTAAATGTTGGTAAGATGTTTGCGCACATCAGACCCGGATCTAGGGGTGGGCTATGTGGGCTGCAGCCACGGGCCCCGCATTTGAGGGGGGCCTCCAAATTTGGAGAAGTTTTCCCCAATGTCTTAAATGCATACAGAATGTACTTGTCATTGATGGTGACCAATTGTACCGGCGGACGGAGTTTTTCTAAGTTAAAGCGACTGAAATGTTGCACACGTTCAACAATGAAGCAAAAGCGATTACAGTCACTGGCAATTCTCTGTGTTGAACATGCTCTGGCCAAAGAAGTCGATTTTCGAAATATTATTAATGAATTTGCACAAAAAAAGGCTCGTCGGTTCAATCGGTTGCCAGCTCATAATCAGTAGGTAGGTGTGTATAAAATTATTAATTCAGGAAAATATAATATGTAAAATAAAGTAAAATATTTGTAAAGTAATATGTTTATTCTGAAAACTAAATAAATAAAGTAAAGTATATGTTTGTTCTGAAAACCTTTAATTTTCCTCGTAAACAAAGCTTATAATCCTTATATAATAAAAATTGTAGCCAAGGGGGCCCCCCAAAAAAAATTAGCCACGGGCCCCCATTCTTCTAGATCCGGGCCTGGCGCACATTTGTTATTTTGTTACAAATTTACGGAAAAATGGAATTTTTTAATTAAAATTGATGTAGGTAGGAGTTATTTTTTATTGTTTTTGAAGCAAGGATATTATTTTGTATGCCAAATGATTACATTAAATTGCTACCAAATCATATGATTTTCAATTTAGTCATTTCACCCCCAAAATTTTCATATATATATATATATATATATATAATATATATATATATCTCTGAACCCTGCAACTCCCCCAAACAACAGTGGAAAGTAGAAAAGGAATACTGTGTCATGTTCCCAAATTACCCCTTTGAGTCCCGTTGGCCTCTCCTATGCCACTGCAGCAGCCCAGAAACAATGGGAAAATTCACTGTTTTTTCCCAAATTTTTAAAATCACTTCCTGACCTGTGTATGGATTTTAAATTAGTTATCCATAAATTTCATGTTTTCTTTTACAATTTTCTGTTAAAATTAGCTATAACTTACTTATATTTATCAAGAAACCGGATATAGTCTTAGACTACAATACAAACATGAGATTGGTGGACAAATGTGACATGCAGATAAACGTAATTGATAGTCTTCGACGCACAATAAAATGGTATAAGAAGTTATTTTTTCAGCTCATAGATATTTCTGTCTTGAATGCACACCATCTATACGTCTTCAAGACAGCCAAGAAGATGACTGTGCATGAATTTAGTCTCTCTATTATTCATGCTACACTGGAAAAGCATGGCAATCCTACAAACCTTACTCCCCATAGACCCATTGCAAACCCACCAGATAGGGTAAAGACTGCAAATTATATATCTCAGCACCATTTGACTGTCATTGAAAAGAAGGATCCTGGGCAAAGATCCGTGCAAAGACGCTGCCATGTCTGCTGTAATTTGCAAAGATGCCCTAAAAAAAACGATCAAAGTAACTACTTGGTGCAAGGAATACCATGTTCCATTCTGCCTGAATTGCTTTGCTGAATACCACACTGAAATTTATTTTTTTGAAAAGAAACTCTATTAGTTATTTTTTTATACTGAAAAGGAACACTTTTAGTTTATGTATGAAAAGGAGTAGTATTTCAGAAAAATTAAATCTTTTCTTCAAAAAGAAATGGATTTTTTTGGCGAGTACAAAACTTTGTATTGTGCATGCCTCAGAACTAAAATGTATATTTATTTTTCATATTATCATTTCTTCGGCAAACTTTGGAAACAAGCTTATCTAAAGATAAATAATAATAAATAATAATAAAAAATAAAAAATAACTTTTATTTTAAGAAAATCTACTATGGCCTTCCAAGATGCCATTGGGACTCGCTCGTACTCAGCCTGCATGGCCATAAAAGAAGCCAATGGGACTCAAAGGGTTAAAGGCAAGACAGGGAACATCCTTAACCCTGAAAGAAAATAGTTTTGTTGTGAGAGGACCAAAATTGTTTAATCAGCTTCCCAAAGACCTAAGGAACACAAATGGTGTTGCAGTGGACATCTTCAGATGATGATTTGACACCTGGCTCAGAACAATCCCCAATGAGCCAGGCGTACCTGGCCATGTGAGGTGGAGAGTACAAGAAACCAATTCACTACTTCACCAGGCCAACTCAAGAGGAGGAGTGACAAGCTTGACCTTCATGAAATGAGGACTCATTGCACGGAACATTTGAAAGTTTGAAAAGGTATATACAATATATATACACATGATGAAAATCACCATGAAGGAAAAAGGAAATACAGAATGGTGTTCAAGCACTTTTGTCTAATGACATTCCTCAGGAACACTGAAATAAACAAGTTCAAGACTATATATAGATCATAAAAAAAAAAATATATATACATATTAAACTTGGGGGTTTATTACCTGGTGAGTTTTTAATTCACCCCCAAGTACAATAGAGATACTCTTTATGTTACAGTGTGTGCTGACCCCCTTTTCGAGGCAGTCAGTCACAGGATCCGGGAGTTTCCCCAGCCCTTTCCCTCACTCGTCGAGTATGGATTAATTACGCCGGGATTAATTGAGTCAATTTTATCTTCAGGTACTTTAATTAAATTCAAATAAGTAGCTTACATGCGAAAGATTATAATAACTGAATTAGTTCATAAGTTCACAAGGTAAGATTATAAGGTAAGTTCACCGGGTTATATTTGGATTGTTCTTAAGTCTATGAGATACAATTAAGGTCACTAAGAAATAAATGAATTGAGTCTGCTGGCATTTCTTTCAGTGAGATCCTCAATTTCAATATTCCAATAAAAACTTATTTCTAATTGAAGTGAAATTCACCCTTCACCCAGGGTATGCAATTATTTTACTTTAAGATAAAAGACCCGATGGCCCATCTTCTTGAAACACTTCCCTCATGCTCATTCTAGGTACCGTCGTAAAACAAATCAATGCAGGGTATCATGCTTCCTTGCCACTGCACTTTAACAATTAAATGATTCCTTGTAAGCCCTTTCTTCAGGCCATTCTAAATCATCTCGAAGCAAAACTAATGCATACAAGGCAACTCACAGCCCATCACCCGCGGACACCAAGATCTGAATCTCGTATCTTGAAATCTAAATCTTGAATCTATCCTGGATCTGTCCTTCAATGGCTGAACTCCTAATATAAGAAGGAATCCAATATCACATACGTCAGAGTGGTGCATCAGCGTGAGACCAAGAAAATTTGGAATTTCCACAGTCAAGGGTTTCGTAACAGATGTGAGAATTTAGCTTGGAAGGTTCATTGGGCAATTAACAACCTAAGCAATGAACAAGCACCAGATGTCACAAAAGTGCATCTGAGCATCTTTAATTGGGAAGACTAATTGTCTTAACATTATAATGATGTTTTTCGTTAATTATTAAGACATAGGCGAGCACCTGCTCTTGTATAATTGGTGTTTTTCCAGGTTCAGGCAATTACTTAAAGGCTTAGAAAAGATTACATTGCTTCTTGCATCAATCATTAAAATATAGGTGAACACCTGCACTTGTAGAAGATTCAAGAAAAGGAGCATACTGATTATTTCAATTTCAATTAATATTTTGTATGAAGGTCTTCCCGTATAACACACACATATTTATATATATACAGGGTGTCCCATAAGTCCAGCATCATAGGAAAAATAATAAAAAAAGGCAAAACAAAAGCTTTTATTTACAGAATGTGCTCAATATGTCGCCCATTATTTTCAATACACAAATTCAGACATGATACCCAGTCAGTAAGCACATGGTGAATGATGTCAGGAGTAATGGTGTTACATGCCCCAATAATGCGCTGCCGCAAATGTTCAACACTCCTAATTTTCTCTGCGTATACCAGCACTTTCAAGTGGCCCCAGAGATAAAAATCTAGTGGCGTGAGATCTGGGCTTCTAGCTGGCCATTCCACAGGCCCTCGACATCCTATCCAATGACCAGGGAATTGTTCGTACAGGTATTCCCTTACTTGGGTGCTGTAATGTGCAGGAGCGCCATCTTGCTGGAACCATGTTGGGAAATTTCCTTCTTCATTCAAGACACTGGGAAATGCTTCTTCCTTGAGCATACGTAGGTAGGTGCCTCCAGTGACATGTTCATCGAAAAAGAGGGGGCCTATGATGCGATCCTTCCAAATGCCACACCATACCATCACCCGAGATGCACCTTGTTCCTTTGAAGAGGTATACCAGTGAGGGTTGTTTTGAGACCAGTAGCGGGTATTCTGTCGATTTACCACACCATTTCCATAAAAAACAGCCTCATCACTGAACAGAATGGTGGACGGGAAATTGGCATACCGAGCATATTGTTCCGTAGCCCATTCACAAAATTCCATCCACCAGTCGGGATCATCTTCGCTTAATTTCTGTAGGATCTGAAGTTTATATGGATGCCATTTGTGAGCCTGAAGAATGCGATGGATGCTACTTATCGACACTCCTGTCTCAGCGGACAATCGCTGAAGAGACTTATTGGGACTTCTGTTAAAATGAGCCAGGATAGCAGTCACTGTATCATCGTCAGTGGACCTCCTTGAAGGTCCACTGCATGGTTTATCTTCTATGGATCCTGTTTCCTTAAACTTTGCAACAAGTCTGCTAACACAACTCTGTGTTATTGGCTCACGGTCTGAATGCAGTCTGTTAAATTCAGCAGCAGCCTCTCTTTGACTCCAATTTCTTATGAGTAGAATTATCTGGATTTGTTCTTCCTTGCTTACAGACATTATGGCCTGTAGAAATAGAAAAATATGAATTATGGTTTGTAGAAATAGAAAAATATGAATTTCTCCTATGATGCCGGACTTATGGGACACCCTATATATATAATAAAGTAAAAGACAAAAATTGTAGGAGCATACAAATTTATAAGGAAAAGCTACCAGAGTTTTAGCACTTTGCCCCTCTTGTCTAAATCTGCTCTGAACAAATTCAAAAACAACAGGATCAAGCAAAAAAGGCTCTGGCTAATATTGAAATTATTTGCAAGTTGAATAATGGCAGACTCAAGAATATTTCTATATTAACAATGTTGCTTGAGTGAAACAAAATTGAAGCATTATTCCAATCAATACAGTGGGATAACTCTGAGAAATAGACAAAAAGAGCACTGCATGACTGCTCTGTTCTAACAGAATATTGATGCTGTTTTACACATGTGTGCAAATCCTTTCCCATCTGTCCACTGTAAAAGGAATCACATTGTTTATAACCAATTTTATAGATAATGCCTGAATTATTGGTACGACTATTTTTTACCATGATGTTTTTCACAATTTTGTCATATGAAAATACTACATTAATATTTAAAAGTTTAAGTACATTAGCAATGTAGTATTTTCATATAACAATATTGTGAAAAATATCAGTTAAAAATAGCCCTACCAATAACTCAGGCATTATCTATAAAATTGGTTGTAAACAATGTGATTCCTTTTACATTGGACATATGAGAAAGGATTTGCACATGTGTGTAAAACAGCATCAATATTCCATTAGAACAGGGCAGTCATCCAATCCCCTTTTCATCCATTTGTCAGAGTTATCTCACTGTATTGATTGGAATACAGGCATACCTTGCTTTACGAATTATTGCATTCCCAGCGTCCAATCGTAAAGTGAGGCATCGTAAAGCGAGGCATTATTTCCCATAGGCTTAATGTTATATTAAGGGATACGTTCTTGTAACAAATTTATTAAAAAAAATCGCAAGAAAAGGTAATAAAACAATAATTTATGCAGCAATGGTTTAATGAAATGAAAAACAAAGCAAAGATATATGTAAAAAGACACACCGAAAGTTTAATTTTTATTTGACTCACTCGTAGAAGCACCTTCAGACGCACTTGTAGATGCAGTCATGGATGGAGGACTCTTGAAAAATGCATCCAAAGTGGTTTGTTTTAAAGAAGATTTTTTCTTTTCTCTGTAAATTTCAATAACAACCTCTCACTTCAACGCAACGATACAAACTGACAATAAAAATGCTCCACCAGAGTGAACAAACACATGCACGCACGAACGATATGTACTTATTTTTGACGTGTACGATTTATTTTTGACGTTTAATATTTTTTTTTTTACTTTATTTTTTTTTTATTTCGTTTAAAATAAAATTCGTAAAGCAAGGCGTCGTAAAGCGAGGTATTACTGTACTACCGGGTGTCCAAGAATTATCTGTACAATTTTTGGCTGTTATTAAAAGTCAACCATGAAGTGTAGAAATTCCAGTGTTGTCCCATTTTACAGAGAAACTCATTAAGTTTTTTCTGATAACAAGTTTTGACAAGTTTTTTCTTTTTTGTACGTGGGTGACAGACATCGATGATTTAAAAGCAAGAATCACAGCTGCTATTGAGCGAATTGATGTGGATATGCTGCAGTGCATGACTCCAGATTCCTGGGATCTTGGGAGCATTGCTCCAGTAAATTTGACCATGATAAAAAGTAAATTTGGGTTTGGGTTTTGTTCATCCGCTAGATGTTGTGCAATTTTTTTGCGTATACATTCTTGTACAAACCAATTTTTTTAAATTACAAATTTAGTTATTTTAAATTTAGTTGGTAATTCCATATTTAACAATTATTTTTATTTTTTGTTAAGCTTCAATGTTTTGATAATTAAAATTTTATTAAAACGTATATTTTTTTTAATATAAAATTATCAGGATTGGACTATGTTCCATTGATCTCGGCCAGGTTTGATAAATTAATTGGCCAGATAATTACTTGTGCGGTTTTAAGTAATCCACCATGACTCTAGAATTGAAAAGTTTAGTTAAGTTTAAACTTACTTTTACTTACTTTAACTTACCTACTTTTACTTACTCTTCCTTACTTTTACTAAGTTTAAAGCACTTACTTTTACTTACTTTCATTGTACTATATTTACTTACTTTTACTCACTTTTACCATACTATATTTACTAACTTTTACTTATTTTGTATTTTTTCAGGTAGTCAATAATCAATAATGGATCCTAATATTGATGAAGTTGGAGAGAAAAGTGAGGGTGTTAAAAGGGGTTACTTTTGTGGTCAATGCAAGAACAAATATTCAAAGAAGCAAAACTGGGAGGAACATTTTAATTCCAAAAAAAATATTTGTTACAATACAAGAGGTCCCAGAGTTTGGGCCCACAGCTTAGATATTGCAGTAAAGAAATACCAGGATGAAGTGCAGCAAAGAGATACGGCAAAGCAGTCATTTAGTTTGTTCACAAAATGTGCTAGTGCTAGACCTCAGAAAAATGAACCAACTTCATCAACTGCTAATCTAGAAAATGAAACTTTTTCACTAGATGTTTCACAGACTGAAGAAAGTGCTTCTCCTCCACCTAAGAAACAAAAGGTAAGTGGGGAATCTGCGCATCAGACTAACAAAACTGCTTTAGAGGAATTTGAAAATTCCCAAATCCAGAAGACATTGAATGCAATTTTGCGCCTAACAAAAGAAACTCACCAAGCTGTTGTGGAAAAAAAGTAAATTCAGAGCTGTGCTCCAGTAAATTTTTTCAAATCTGGAGTCATGCTGTAGCGTACATGGCAGCATTTGGATTATCGATTGGTTGGTTGACTTTTAATAACAGCCAAAACTTGTACAGATAATTCTTGGACACCCTGTATTTCAATTTTGTTTCACTCAAGCAACACTGTTAATAGAAATATTCTTGAATCTGCCATTATTCAACTTACAAATAATTTCAATTATCCAGAGCCTTTTTTCTCTTAATCCTGTTCTGAATTTGTTCAGAATGGATTCAGACAAGAGGGGCTGCTAAAACTCTGGTAGCTTTTCCTTATAGATTTGTATACTACTACTACAATTTTTATTTTTTTATTTATATATTTGTTTTAACCTATATATTTCTCAAACTTGTTATTTATTTCAGTGTTCCTGAGGATGTCATTAGACAAAAGTACTTGAGCATCATTCTGTGTTTCCTTTTTCATTCATGGTTATTTTCATCATACATATTATTCATGTTACTTTCATGAAATAATATATATATATATATATATATATATATATATATATATATATATATATATATATATATATATATGCCTAGTTAGCTTAATTGTATACCCTTGATCAGTGCTGTCCAACTTCTATAAAGCCGTGGGCCAAGATGTTTACAAGAGTTAGATGGTGGGCCACAATTACACTTATTAAAGTAAAATTGTAGGCCTATAATCATACACCATTGGTTAATACGACTTAGGAACCCGCTGAATGTTGTTCTACCTACTAGAAATTATAAAATAGGGAAGAAAATACAGAAATGAAATTTGGCAAAATTTCATTCCACGGGCCGCCAGTTGGACAGTGCTGCCCTTGATGATTGGTTAAGTCATGATATTTTCGTTAGTTTTAATGAAAATATCACATCTTAACCTAACCAATCATCAAGGGTATATAAATAACCTAACTGGACATACAATAATTTTACCATAGGTGTTGATATATATATATATATATATATATATATATATATATTTCCTCTGTCTTTCCTCTCACTTTTTCTTTGTTTTTCCGCTGAGATATGCCCTTTAAATAGAGGCGAATCGGTTCTTCCTGAACTAAAAAAAAAAAAAATAATATATATATATGGGAATGAACTCAGAATGGTTCCCTGAGTTTTTTTATGATACACACAGACCATGCATGGAACAAGTAACTCTTCTGGGATAATTAAATCCACTATAGTCCGAATAAGTAATGGTAAATGACAAATACCATAGTTTTTCTTTTTCATGATGCAAGCCCGACGTGGACAATGGGTCTCTCGCAAAGAGGTCCCATAAATATAGCTTCCCTCACCAGCTATCTGCAAAGCAGACAGGATCCAGCTTTGGGACATGGATCCATGTCCCAAAGCTGGATCCTGTCTGCTTTGCAGATAGCTGGTGAGGGAAGCTATATTTATGGGACCTCTTTGCGAGAGACCCGTTGTCCACGTCGGGCTTGCATCATGAAAAAGAAAAACTATGGTATTTGTCATTTACCATTACTTATTCGGACTATAGTGGATTTAATTATCCCAGAAGAGTTCCTTGTTCCATGCACGGTCTGTGTGTATCGTATCGTATCGTATCATATATATATATATATATATATTAGGGTGCTTTTAAAAACTGAAAGTGTGAATTTCGGGTCACGGAACCCCGCAAATGATGAGGTTCCGGGAGCAAATAAAGCACATGATTTTTTTGGAAAATCATCAAATATTTAGAGGTTGCCCAAAGACCCCAAAGTTTTACCCATATGTTCATTTATTTATGCGCCCTTTTCAAGTCACTTCTAGTGTTTATTAACCCATTGATACACAGCATCCCCAAAATTAGAAATTGCATTTGTCAATTGCGTTCTGATAATCCATATTTCGTTACTTCAGTATACCAACAAATGAATTTTCTTTAATTCTAAATCGTTTTCTCTTAATTACTCACGTCTTTCATGCATTTACGTAATGGTGGCCAAGAAGCATCACAGTTCTCATAACGGTAAGTGTTATTTAAATAATTCATATATTTCAAACGTTTTTTTTACTTAGCACTGTAATGGATGGTATTATGAATTGTTTGTAAGTATAATGACTTGTTTTACCGGCAATATTTTTGTTTCCAAAAATAGTTATAAGGTTTAATTTTTATGCGTATAAAATTTTGGACGCTCTCTGCTTCAGCATATTGCAATCATCTTTTTTCGCATCGTCTGAGTGAAATAGTTTAGTGTACCATAGATTATTTTAAATTTATATATGGATTGGATATACTGTAAATGGTTATGTATGCATGATTTCGCAAAATTATTATAATTTTAATACATATTGTGTTCATGGGTTATCAGCCAATCATTGTTTGAACACAGATTACGGTTACAAAGAGGGTGGCTTATTTCTACACATTTTCCTGAGGTACTTTATCCATGAATGGGTTAAATTAACTTACCAATTTCACTGTTTTGTCTTATTCACAGATAACTGGTGAACGATGGCGGCATGTACAAGATCGAAGAAATCAATCTGGCTTGAGGGGTCATCAAGTCCTACTATTGCCGGTCAGCAATTACCTTCAAGAGGTGATGTATTGAAGTACCTTTTCCATCTCCACAATGAAGAGAAGAAATCCTTAGCTGAGTGTGTGTCCTCGACATCACAAGCCATCATTGAAATCTGGGTGACAGAAGGTTTACCGACAAAACATCCGCACGACGTCAAGAAGCACGTCCGGAAATTGCATGACGAATGGCAGGGTTTGAAGAAGAGAATTTCGCGGAAAACAAAGACCAATTTGGACAACCAAGCTGCGTTCAGGTCAAGCTTGAACACCTTTTCGACATTGGTCACCAAAATGCCCTAAATCTTATCAAAATTTAGGAGGACAAGGACTTCCTGCTTGCTCAAAGGGAGGAGGGTCGGAGAGGAAGGATTGGAAATGTCGACAAGAAGATTGCCAAAAAAGTCGCAAGGGCCCAAGAAAGAACTGATCAGGAATTGAAGCGGAAAGACAGGCATGTGCAGGAAATGGAAGAAATCTCTGTTACCGTTGTTATGGAAACCTCATCGTCAGCGTCATCAAGTGAGGAAACAAGTCCCGAAAGAAAGCCAGTTACATCGTCGGCTCCAAAACATCGCCGTGGGACAACGGCAATCAGTTCGGAGGTCGCTGCGGCATTGGACCGCACGCGGATGAGCGACAGGGCAGCTGCTCGTGTTCTCATCCCCTTTGGCATGCAAATGGGTCAGGACATAAGTGAGATGTGCCTCAGTCCAAGTGCTATTCGGGCCAGCAGATCCAGGTACAGATCAGCCCACGAAGCAGAGGTGAGAGCTTCCTACAAGCCTGAATGCCCTCTTGTTCTTCACTGGGATGGAAACTTATGGCAGACTTAATGGGAAGAGACAAAATCGACCGTTTAGCCATCTTAGTTACTGGGGATGGGATGAGCAAGATTCTAGCCATCCCCAACTCCAAGGCAGAAAGGACAGCAATCGTCATCATCGAAACCATCGAAAACTGGGATCTTGGCCAGAAGATCAAAGCTCTTTGCTTTGACACGACAGCCACCAACACCGGCATCCATGGAGGAGTGTGTGTGCGAGTAGAGCAGGCTCTCGGGCGTGAAATGATTTACTTTGTGTGTCGACATCACATGCTGGAACTGCTGCTTGAAGCAGTATTTTCTTTCCTTGTTGGAGACCTTTCCAAAGGACCTGAGATTACGATTTTCCAGAGCTTCCGTAATGTTTGGCCGCAACTGAAATTGAATGAATACTCCACTGCCGCGGACGAAGAGGACGCGGCTGCAGTGATCAGTCCCTGGGCCGAGAAGATGATTCATGAAGCAAATGACCTTCTGAAAGTGAAGCATCCAGAGATGACTACAAAGAGCTTCTTGAACTTGTAGTCATTTTCTTGGGAGGAGTACCTCACGGACGTCGGAGTCCTGTGTTCATGGCTCCAGGGCTTTGCACCGAGCATGGTGGATGGCGCGTGGAATTTACTCTTTCAAGATTTGGATGTTCAGATACCAGTTCACGATGCACATCAGCCAATGTCCTTCAACATCTCGTGGAGCAAGTAGCAGTGACCGCCTGATTTCTGGGTTGCGGGACTTCTGTCTCTTCGTTGCTCAAGATTACGTCATTCCGTGGTTTTCAGCAAGAGAAGCAGCAAGCGCTCCACGAAGTGACTTAGCCCTCCTTCAAAAGTTGCAAAACACCAACGCCGCTGGGTACAAGAGTTTTTAATCGGCATCTCTGGTACCTCAATGAGGTAAACGTGGGCCTTGCACTATTCGATCCTGCAGTCGATGATGATGAGAAGCGGAAAATGGTAGAGAATATGAATTCTGTTGAAGGGTCAGAAGCTCCCCCCCGACGAGTCTGGATTCCAGATCCAAGAGGAAAGACCCTGGCAGACTTTTGCTCTTCCAATACGTACAATCTGTTCACCCTTCTAGATCTTCCGGTCAATTTCCTGCAAGATGATCCATCAAACTGGGAAAACAACACCAGCTTTGGTTCAGCAAAGATCAGGGTGGATTCCTTAAATGTAGTGAATGATGCAGCAGAGCGAGGCATAGCATTGATTCAAGAATTTACGAAGGCTGGAAGGACTCGGAACGAAGAGCAGATGCAGTTCATGATTCAAATCGTCGAAGAACATCGTAAAGTCTTGCTGACAGCCTCCAAAGCCACTTTGATGAAAAAATGAACGCCAACACTCGAGGTGTCATGTACTTTAATCGTTAATTATGAATTTAGTGAATATACTCACGATATATTTGTTCTGAATACTTATTGGAGATGTATATTGGAGATGCAATTTATCATTTAAACTGAGAATTAAAATTTCCATTGCCCTATAAATTGAAAATACCTATCAGCTGTGGGCAACCTCTAAATGTTGTTGGATTACAAAGAAATTTTGCCTGTTCTGTTTTCTCATGTATCCTCACAAAATAAAGGGTTCCGCTCCCTTGCATTTTCATTTTGCATTTTTCACCATATACCATAAACACACCCTAATATATATATTAGGGTGGAGCGAAAAATACTTTTTTTCTAGTATGAAGTTCTAATAGTGATTGAAAGTTGCATTTAGTGACGAAATATGCCTGCCAAAATATGAGTTCATTTGTTTAAAATTTTCAGCTGCCACCAGGGGGCTAAAGTTAACACAATTTTGTGTAAAAAGGAAAAAAATGCTTCTATTTTAGGTTTGTCAAACTATTATAAAATTTTATCTTAGAATTATCTAATAGTTTGATTAAGATTCTTAAATGATAGCAATTCATTTTTGTAAAAATGCCTTTTCAAATGCTTAATATCTTCAGCTGCCACAAGAGAGCTGAAGTTAACACAATTTAGAGTAACTGAGTCATGTTGAGACTACACTGAATGTTGTGGGGGAGGGTTTGGGGAGGGTTTTGGTGTGAAGAATTTCTTTCTGTGAGTCATTAGAACAGTGTGTTAACACTTGTCTTCTTAGGTAGTAGGCCTAGTTGCTCAGTTGATCGGAATATTATAAAACTTAATTTTAAAGTGATTTATATAGAGATAATATTGATTTTATTATAAAATGCTTGTTATAATGTATTATATAATTTTAGTTTATTTATATAATATATTATATATTTATATAATATATTATATATACTTATAAAATATATTATATAATTAATTATATAATGTTTTGATGTTACAGGATATTTTGTGATTGTGAATTTTTCTTAAAATATTATGGCATCAAATACTAAATATAAACATTTCACAGAGAACATATGAAGTGTGCCATATTTGAAGTACCTTGTGAGATGAGTGATATTTAACTACCAACTTATAACTGCATTATGAAAGATTACCTGTTCACAAAACATTTAGTGAAGGAGCAGATGAATAACAAGGAGCCTTCATTTTCTGAAATAGCAGAGGCAGTTTCCAAAAAGGTAGAAAATATTTGGAAGAAGGCCTCTTTGCCAATAGTTTCACATACACGCGTTTTACAGATGATGCGAGTGTACCATGATAAATACAGGTCCTTATTAAAGCCATACAAGTCACGCAAGGATCAGCCTAAGTACAAAAATCAGCTTGAAGAATTTGAAAACTCTTCAAAATGCACTTTGTTTGACATCTGCACCTGCAAATGTAAGGAGTTTAGGAGATGCTCATGTGAAAAGAGTAAGAAAGTCCCTCCAAAAGAGCAGGATTTTTTAAATGACCAACGAACACGCAGAATAATGGTGATAGGAAGCATTGACATAGCACACACAAGACGATTACAAGCAAGAGAACATCGAAAGGAAATGGAAAAAGCACATCTGGAATCCTCACAAACAACTAGTGCTGCTATAACCAATACGTCCAACTTACAAATCGAAACAGAGACAAGTGAACTTCAACAACTAGAAGAGATATCTGAAGATAATGAGGAAGATACAACCTCGACTCAATATGTAATATCAGAACAACAGATGCGTGAGCCACTGCCTTCATTAGCAATTACTTGTGATAGATTTAAAATGTCGGACAGAGCTGGGGCTGCTATTGCTTCTGCAGTATTGGCAGATCTTAAAATTGTTACTCCCGAAGACAAAGAGAATATTATAGACAGAAGTAAGCTAAGACGTGAAAGACAAAAACAGAGAAAGGAACTACAACAGATAGTAGAGCCAAAAACATGCGGGGATTATACTTTGATGGCAGAAAGGATAAAACAATGATTCAAGTCCAGGAGAGTGATGGCTCTAACCACCAAAGAACCAAACACGAAGAGCATATCAGCATAATATCTGAACCACACTCTCTGTACTTTGCACATGTGACACCTTCCAGTGGCAAAGCTAAATACATTTGCACAGCGCTAGTGAATTGCTTGAAAGAAAGGAATGTTGATATAGGGAACATCGTTGCGGTTGGCTGTGATTCGACAGTGGTTAACACTGGTAGTATTGGAGGCACAATAAGATTACTGGAAGAAGCCTTTAATAAGCCATTGCAGTGGCTGATATGCCTTTTACACCTTAATGAACTTCCATTGCGCCATCTGTTTCATCACTTGGATGGTACCACTACTGGACCAAGAGCATTTTCAGGAGAAATTGGCCGAGCACTTTCAGACTGTGAAAAGCTTCCCATAGTTAACTTCAAACCCATTGAAATTCAAGAGGACATGTGTGAAGTTGATGTAGATGACATAAGTACTGACCAGAAATACCTTCTTGAAATTCACAAGGCTATATCAAGTGGAACATTCTCAAAGAGTCTTAGTCATAAGAGTCCAGGCAATATATCACATTCAAGGTGGCTCACCACAGCAAACAGGACTCTGCGGTTATATGCAAGCACAGAGAATCTTTCAGGCAATTTACAAGAATTAGCTACTTTCATTGTTAGGGTATACGCACCAATGTGGTTTCAGATAAAGCGTAAACCATTATGCCAATATGGTGCTAAACATATGTGGCATATGATTGCAAGAAGCCGGTATCTCCGTGAAGAGCTTAGGAGAGTACATGACTCAGTCATTCAGCGAAATGCATATTACACAAATCAAGAAAACATTCTCATTGCAATGATAGCTGATGAAAGGGAGCATGTGCGTCAGTTGGGATTTAGGCGTATCATAAAAGCAAGGGCATGCATTCAAGAAACAGATGTTATCAGGTATTTTAAGGTGCCAGAAATAATTTTTTATGCCAAAGACTATACAGATCTCATTATGTGGCAAGATTTTCAGATAGCAGAACCTACAAACAGAGACAGTTGGATTCGTGCTACATTAGAATCAAGGAAAAAACAGCCAAAATTTGACACAAAAGCAAATTACTAAATAGTCTTCAGCAAGAACCCTTTCTAGAGGGAGGTTGGTTGGGGAAAGGGTGGTAACTCCGCTAAGGCACGAAATAACGTTTCTTAACTGTCTCAAGCCAGTATAAAGGAGGAGACACATCCTAATTTATTACTGTTCCTTTTTTCAAGTAAATACAGAATCATACTTAATTGTCATTTTTAAGTTAACTTCAGCCCTCTTGTGGCAGCTGAAGATATTAAGCATATGAAAAGGCATTTTTACAAAACGAATTCTTATCATTTAAGAATCTTAATCAAACTATTAGATAATTCTAAGATAAAATTTTATAATAGTTTGATAAACCTAAAATAGAAGCATTTTTTTCCTTTTTACCCAAAATTGTGTTAATTTTAGCCCCCTGGTGGCAGCTGAAAATATTAAACAAATGAACTCGTATTTTGGCAGGTATATATTGGCCACTAAATGCAACTTTTAATCACTATTAGAACTTCATACTAGAAAAAAAGTATTTTTTGCTCCACCCTAATATATATATATATATATACAGGGTGTCCGAGAATTATCTGTACAATTTTTGGCTGTTATTAAAAGTCAACTATGAAGTGTAGAAATTCCAGTGTTGTCCCATTTTACAGAGAATCTCATTAAGTTTTTTCTGATACCACGTTTTGACAAGTTTTTTAGAAATGTACGCGGGTGACAGACATTGATGATTTAAAAGCAAGAATCACAGCTGCTATTGAGCGAATTGATGTGGATATGCTGCAGCGTACATGGCAACATTTGGAGTATCGATTGGATGTTTTGCGAATCACTAATGGTGCACATATCGAATGTTTGTAACAACGTTACTTTAATAAAAGAAACTTTTGAAAATACAGATTCTAAATAATCTTGTTTAAGAATTTTCTGTGTTATCAAGAATTTTATTAAAAGATGAAATTGTACAGATAATGTTCGGACACACTGGAATTTCTAAAAAACTTGTCAAAATTGGTATCAGAAAAAAAGTAATGAGATTCTCTGTAAAATGGGATAACACTGGAATTTCTACACTTCATGGTTGACTTTTAATAACAGCCAAAAATTGTACAGATAATTCTCGGACACCCTGTATATATATATATATATATATATATATATATATATATATATATATATATATATTTTTTTTTTTTTCCAGATTTACCGCCGATTCGTACCTAAAGAGACGGTACATATCTCGGCGAGGCAGTGAGTGGGTGATGTCACTGTGCTAGGGGCGTAGACTAGGGGAATGAGTAAGGGTCAGTCGATGGATAATGGGTAGGAGGGGTACGGTTTCAGATACGATGGAGCAGATGGGAGTGAGTAAGGAAGAGGAGAACGGCTTCTGCTGAAAAGTGGGGGCCGTCGGCGAGTATAGATCGTAGGCAGTTGGGTATGGGGTTTTCGGCCGAGAGAGGGAAACACCTGCGACGGAGAGCGGCCAACTTTGAGCATTCCACCAGAAGGTGTAAGACAGTGATAGGGGTATGGCAGGTAGAGCAAAGCGGGGCTGGCGATTTCGCCATAAGGTGTCCGTGGGTGATGCGGGTGTGACCTATGCGGAGACGGGCTAGGATTACTTCTTTATGGCGGGACCGGTGGAATGAAGAAGCCCAGTGTCCTATGTGCGGTTTGATCGTGTGGAGTTTATTTTGTGTGGCCTGGTCCCATTCCCGCTGCCATATGGAGCGGAAGTGGGAGCGGAAAGCCGGGAAGAAGTCGGAGAAGGGGAGGGGTCGGGAGGAGGCCGGCAGCAAGCAGGCCGTCTTTGCTGTGCGGTCCGCCGCCTCGTTACCCTGGATGCCGACATGAGCCGGGACCCAACAGAATGCGATTGTCTTATGTTGGAAGATCGTTAAAGTGGAAGGTCTGCTGGATGGTACAGACGAGCGGGTGAGGGGAGTTAAATCTTTCTAGGGAGAGAAGTGCACTTTGGGAATCCGAATAAATGACAAAAGAGCTGGCAGAGTGGGTGCGCACAATATCGAGGGCCTCCGTTATGGCGAAAAGTTCCGCCGAAAAAACGGAGGCCTCGCGGGGCAGGCCGACGCTCCGGGAGAGCGGCTGGGACAGAATCACCGCTGAGGAGGCCACACCAGCTTCCGAGCGGGAACCATCCGTGTAAATGGCGATTGCGTCCGGGTGTTGGGTTGCGTGTTCGCGGAAAAGTGACCTGTATATCATGGCGCTCGTGGTAGTCTTCGGTAGGGAAACAGATCTTTGCAGAACTTGATAGGGGTTAGGATCCAGGGGGGTAGATGCTGAATGAAATGGGGATAACTGAGGGGGCGGGCATGTTGAAAAGATCAAGGAAAGAGCGGACCGCTTCAGTGAAGTGCCAGCTCCGTCCCTGAGGTGGTAGTTCTAAAACCGCCGTGCCCAGAAGCGAAGAAGGTAGCCTCTGTGCACGGAGGTATGTCCGCATGAGGATAGACCCCGTCGGAGGGCGAGAGGGAGATGATCACATTCCACATGAGGCTGGAGGCTGGGGAGCGGAAAGCACCGGTGGCGAGGCGGAGGCCTCTATTAAGTACCGGGTCCAGGATACGGAGGCGGGCGTTGGAGGCTGAACCATAAACTGCGCTACCATAGTCCAGCTTCGACTGTACTATGGAAGTATAAAGGCGAAGAAGAGAGCGTCGATCTGCACCCCATGTGGTGTGAGAGAGGTGATCCAGGAGAGCGAGGGGGCGTCGAAGGGATTGCTTTAAGTGCTTGAGATGGGGAACCCAATTGAGCCGTCGGTCTAGGGTCATGCCCAGAAAACGCGTGGAGGGTACCACCTCAAGAGGACTGCCGTATAATGTAACAGAGGGTAGAGGAAGGGTTGTGGGTCTTCTTCTACTGAAGACCATACACTTGGACTTAGGGATGGAGAGGCGGAAACCCACCGACGTCGCCCACCTCTCCACCCGGTAGATGGCGAGCTGCATTTGCCGCTGAACGACAGACGGTTCTCGCCCTGCGAAGTAGATTGCAAGGTCATCCGCGTAGATGGAAGAGCGGATTGTGGTGGAAGGCATTGTGAGACCGTGTTCATCACGACAGAGAAGCAGAGAACACTGAGGATGCTTCCCTGTGGGACCCCGTCCTCCTGCACAAAGGTGTCAGAGAGGACTGAGCCCACCCGGACTTTAAAGGTCCGAGAAGTAAGGAAGCCCCTGATGAAGGTAGGCATGGCTCCGACAAGGCCCAGATGTCGGAGCTGACCGAGGATCATTGCTCGACGGGTGGTGTCATAGGCCTTCTGGATGTCGAAGAAAACTGACAGTACGAACTGTCTATTGTCGAAGGCATCCTGTATGTCTCGGCTGAGAAGCAGGAGGGGATCAGTGGTGGAGCGGAATTGTCTGAAGCCGGACTGGGTAGACGGGAAGGAATTGGTACGTTCAAGGACGAACGATAATCGCGTAGCGACCATTTTTTCGAGGATCTTGCAGGCACAACATGTCAGGGCGATTGGTCTGTAGTTTGTGGGGTCCAGGGAATCTTTGCCGGGCTTGGGGATAGGGATGACGTGGGCCTCCTTCCACCTAAAGGGGAAGGCACCCTATCCATATGCGATTGTATAAGTCTAGCAGGAAAATTTGTAAGGTAGAGTGGGTGTTGGATCATGCCGTATGGAATACCGTCCGGGACGGGGCAAGGGATCGCCGGAGGCCAGTGCCGTCTGTAGTTCACGCATGGTAAACAATCGGTTGTAGGTGCTGTCTATGGACGGTGGGGAGGGGCTATCGTCAGGGGCGGGTACGGGATTGGCTGCAGAGGAAGAAACGGCGGCGAAGGTAGAAGCAAGGTGGTCTGCCACCGACTTGGGCTCACATAGGAGTCCGTCGTTTGTCCGGAGGACCGGGGGTCGGGAGGAGACATGTCGCCTCTCGACGCCCCGCACCTTCTTCCAGATGGTAGCCGAAGGTGTGTTGACGGTAATGCCAGACACAAAGGCACGCCAAGAGGCTCGGCGCGCTGTCTTCATTGTGCGGCGGGTGATGGCCCTGACCCGCTGCATTTCAGTGCGATGGATGGGGAGTCGCGTCCGGTAAAAGCGCCGAGTTGCCTTCTTCTTGGCGCGCACAGCCTCCACGCACTCCGGGGTCCACCAAGGAACCCGTCGGGCGCGGGGGTAGGCGGAGGATTGTGGTACGCTTGTGCTTGCGGACGTTAGAACGACGGACTCGAAGTATGCGACGCACCCGTCGATGGATGGGAAGTGGGCAGTTGTAAGGGTGGTATATGTGTTGTCGCGGAAGCGGGCCCAATTCGCGTCGGTGGCAACCCACCTTACCGGTACCCGTACGGTCTGGTCGGGTCGATTGAGGGTGAGTAGAATGGGGAGATGGTCACTGCCATAGTCCTCTTGGAGGACTTGCCACGTGAAGTCTAGGAGGGCATCAGTTGATACGAGGGACAGGTCTATACAGGATGGAGTGCAGGTGGTGGCATGGTAGAATGTTGGAGAGCCATCGTTGAGGCACTCGAAGGAGAGCTCGGTCATGACGGATATCAGGGTTGGGGCCATATAGGTGGTGTGTGTGTCGCCCACAAGGGTGACGACTATTGAAATCGCCCAGTAGTAGGAAGGGCCTGGGGAGTTGTTCCACGACTTCCACCAGGTCGTCGCGGGAGACTTGAGCATGGGGGGGAAGGTAGATTGAACAAATGGTGTACTGTCTATCCAGGGAGAGCCGGACGGCAGTCACCTGTAGCGGGGACCAGATGGAGAGATTGTAGAAGGGGACTGCGTGGTGGACGAGGATGGCAGCTCCCCTTCGAGTGCAGGTAGGAGGCGGGGTGGTGACGCAGAAATAACCAGTGGGGCAGGGCATGGACCTGGTCCCAGGGATTAGCTCCTGGAGACAGACACACACCGGACGGGAAGTGGCAATCAAGGAGTTAAGGCCTTCATTGTTTGCAAAGATTCCTCGACAGTTCCAGTGGACTATCGTGGTTTTCGGGGGACCCATTAGTTGATGAAGGGGGATGGGTAAAGGTATAGGCGCTAGGGGGTTGGAGTGTGAAGGGGGATCTGGAGTTTGCGAAACTGAAGGCTGGGTCGGGAGCATGGCTGGCTATCTACCGTTCACCAGGGAAGGAATCGGTCGGCCTGTCGAACCCTGCGGAGGTTGCGGGGTCGAGTCGGCCGAGCGAGACTGGAGGCGTGGATCACGGCAGGCAGAGGAACATCGTGGGCTGAGCGGGTCGGAAGTGCCTTGTCGGGCTTCTATGGTCGGGCCAGGGGGGGGCAGGTTAACCCTAAAAGGGCGCTACCCCGCCTGTCCGGGGTCTCACGGCGGACCCTAGGTGGTGACAGGGGGTACCAAAAAGACCGGGCGGGTGGGAGGGAGGGCGTACTCAGGGTAGCTGATAAGGGGGGGGGGGATGTTGGGGGGGTAGGTACGATGGGGGTGGAAGGAGGTGAACCAGAGTGGTCTCATGGAGGGGTGGAGAAAATGGCACCAGGAGGCAAGGGCAGATCCAGGAGACTCATGGGCGTGGGCACAGCCGAGCTTCCCTCGGTCACACCATGCAGCTGCGCCAGAGCCGCATCCACTGGATCCACTGGGCTAGGTCTCGTCGTACAGGGCGGGTCGTGGATTTCGGCCACTATTGTCAGAGTCTGTGGGGGTAGAACAGTGGGACTTCTACGATGGGGAGAGATGGACATAGTGGGCGTGGTGGGCGGTGTAAGGGTCCGAGCCGTCTTCTTGGTCTTAGGGGAAGAGGGAGAGAGACGTTGGGAGGCCGGAGGGTCTGGTGACACGCTCCGGCGTCTCCGCCTCGACGGCTTGCTCCGGGCGGCAGGTTCGGGCGTGTACAGGGAGTACTGGGAAGGCAGGGTTTGAGGTGGCTGGGACCTGGAAACCCTGGTCCCAGACTCCTGGGGGATTCGTGGTAGGTGAGGTGAGGGAAGAGGAACGGTGGGGGGGACAGGGGACCGTCGGGTCCTGCGAGGATTTGCTATGTGGGGAACAGGAAGCAGTGGCTGGGGGGGTTTCGGCGGCAGGCCAGGGCGGCATGCCGAGATGATAGAGCCGAGAGCAGCGGCATAGGACACCCCCGGCCTCACCTCCCGACTCCGCACCCTGTCGCGTGCCTCACAGGGGCTAAGGAAGTCCGTCACCTGTAGGCATCAGACCTCCTTCTCAAACCTGAAAAAAAGGCATTCTCGGGATGAAGAGGGATGTGCGCCTTCACAGTTCGAGCATTTGGGTGTGTTGGGGCACCTGTCAGGGTGGGCGAGTCGTCCACAGTGAACACATAATGGATGCGGCTGTCGACAAGCGGAGCTGACGTGTCCGAATTTATTGCATTTGAAGCAACGGGTCGGGTCTGGGACGTATGGGCGGATAGAAAACTCGCATGAGGCGCGGTCTCCCATACCCCATACAATACGGCCAGGGGGGATTAGTGAGTTAAAAGTAAGGAGCAGACGTGGGGTGGGGGAGGGGGTGCCTCCCTGTCGGGATGTGAAACGACAGATCTTAGTAACTCCTTGTGGTGCGAGATCCTCCAGGAGCTCGTTCACTGCGACCGACAGTAGGCAGGTGGCGTAAATAGTGCCCTGACTCCGGTTCAGGCGAGGGTGTGGGGAAACGGACACCGAGCATCCAAGGACCTCTGTGATGGAGAGTAGGGCTTTCGTCTCTGCGGCTGAGCGTGATTTTACGAGGAGGGAGCCATCCCTCTGTGGGCGTACGTCATAGCGGCTGGAGTTGCTGTGGGTTCGGATCGCCTGGAACGTCCGTTCAGAGTTGTTCGGGAGGGACCCAGATGTAGGCCGAATCACCAGGAATTTGTGGATACTTGGAAGGGAGAGGGAGGCTGTAGAGTCGAAATGTACTGGAATATTCAACGGTCGGTAGGACGGCCGTGAATGCCGGCTCCCCCGTCCGCCGCGAGGCTCTCTCCGCAGGGAGGTGGGCATATGGGGAGAGCAAGAAGCCGGGTTGTGGGGGCAAGTCCTCGGTGGAACTTGACTTGCCCGAAGGTGGCTGAAGTGGGCTGGGGCGAGGCCCCTGCTCTAGAGAGAGTAGTCCAAGGGCATAATCGAGGGATGGACTGGGGTCAGCAACGGAAAAGGAGAGTGCAAGCGTTCCGCTTCCACAGGGGGGTCAACCCATTAGGTTGCGGTCTTCCAGTAGTAAAGGACTCGAGGGCCTGGTTGCCCACCACCCGAGTGTTGAGAGAAAGAGTAGTCCAGGAATGAGAAGCAGTAGTCGTAAGCCGGGGGGAAGAAGTGTCCATAGCTAAATAAAAAAGAACTTCATCCCCCGCGTGCATCCAGCCACCACCGACTCCAACAAGGGAAAGGCGAAGTGTGGGCACACTTGGTCCCACCGCCGATGGATGTCACGCAGGGGGAGATACACCCGCACCCAGTCCCTGTCCCTGAAAGGCGGCCACTCTCATCCAACGCGCTGTGAAAAGTGGCAGGGACAGGGTTTGGGTTTGGTTGGAAAGCGACAAGGGTGCAGGGCAACCACCTCCCACACCCAAGGGCCAAGGAAAGGGTCAAAATCAAGGTCCAAAGAACAACGCAAAAAAAAAACAGGGAAAAGCCAGAAAGAATGGGTTAAAGGAGAAAGAAAGAAAAAGAAGCAGGAGATCAGCCAGGTCCCCAAAAGGCCCAATGGTCCACGAGGGCAGAGAAAGCCCTTACACCGAAGAAAGGTGTATTCCCACATTCGCCACAGAGGGACGCGCCCTATAGCTCCGGACAAAGCAAAGGGATATATATATATATATATATATATATATATATATTATATATATATAATATAATATATATAATATATATATATATAATATATATACATATATAATATATAATATATAATATATGATATTATATATATATATATATTTTTTTTTTTTAGTTCAGGAAGAACCGATTCGCCTCTATTTAAAGGGCATATCTCAGCGGAAAAACAAAGAAAAGTGGGAGGAAAGACAGAGGAAAAAGAAAGGGTGGAGGGGACAGTCGAAGTGGAAAAAGACCAAGGATGACAAGGACTGCAGGGTCGAGCCCCATCATCCTTGGGTGCTAGGGCCGGGAGGGCGCACGTGAAACCTCCAGGAACAAGCACGTACAAACGAGCACAAAGAGCACTCAAGAGCACGAGCTTAGAACCCCCTTGCGGGGATATATATATATATATATATATATATATATATATATATATATATATATATATATATATATATATGCTGAAGCTCTGTCCATTTTATGACATGCTATGATAGTAGGGTGTGTCAATTTGGGAGGTGAAATTAATTTTTGCCAATTCCTTCACTGAGGGGTTTTAAAAATATGTTTTTGGATGTGAAGAATTCAAATCTGCTATTATTTTGTGATTGCTCAACACTTAGCTTGGTAAATCTACGTTTGATTAAAAAGCACATAAATTGCTCTCGGAAAACATTTATTAATTTTAGCTTCTCAAATGTCAGGTAATGCTATAAAAATTTTAGTTTCTCTGCATAAAACATATCCTAGTAATCATAAAACATATCCTTGTAATCATAAAACAACATTAGAAAGTAATGACATCAGTAAAAAAAATATTTAAACAAGTTTCATCAAGTCTTGCTTTGATTCATTCTTGGACATCAGCCGCCGACTTGCTTCTTGGCCTCTGATATAGCCCTCATGTTTCTCATGTGTATACAGTATACACCCTGCCTGCTGCCTCTGTGACTTGTTTCACACACCTCTCTATTGACTGAGCATGACAGGGCCACTGTGGAACTTGCATAGGCTTGTCAAAGAACTTCTTTACTTCCGCTGTAGTCAGTTTACATGTCAAAGGAGGTTCAAATACCCCGTCAGACCAGTCTGTCAGCTCCAACACGGAAGAAGCACTGGGGTTGATGGAAGGTGTCTTCCTGGGATGTACAGAAAGATCTCCAAGTGTGTCATCATCTCCACCCCTCATGTCACAATCTTTTGGACACCAGCTCTCCTCTCCTCACTGTCATCTGAGCACAAGTGTATCTGGATTATCATTTCGCTGAATGCATACCATGCTGAGCGCTTGATGGTTGGCAAAACAGCATCCGCTACAGCCTTCTTTTGCAGCCTAACTAGCCGCAGCTGAAACAAGATGTGGCGTGGGCCTTCCACCCGAGTGTGTTTTACTTTGATGTTGAACCAACAGGGGTAGTACTAGTGATGTTAAAAACCAGTTTTTTTGTGTCAATGTTGTTGTTTTTGTTTTTGTTTTTTTTTTTTGTTTTTTTAATAATTAATATAGATATTGCCAATTTAATTATAAGGTATACTTTTGCAATGATATATATAAAAATAAATAAATAAATAATAAAATAGGCCATATGGTACCAGTATAGAATGTCCTTTTCAGCCTATTTACAGAAAAAACTGGCCTCCTCCTTGCACTGAAAGTCTTGTATCTTGAGATCGTTAAACTTGTGAGAACACTGGCTGGGAGCTGACTGCCCATTGTCCAACCTTTCCAGGACTCTCCCATCCATGCCTCGGATTTTGAATCTCCCACTTAACTATCCTTTAGACCTGTGATGACATATTTTCCCCCTGAGACCATCCATATATATACATACACATACACCCATATACATATATACCAATATATATATAAATACTTATATATACATATTTATATCTATTGTATACCCCATACACACGCATACATCCAGAATTCCAGATACATACGCAAGTACGCATGCATACTCACATATATACCTACACAAACTCATACACCTCTATTTCGCCCTTTCATTACCTCCGAGATCATTTAGCACATACAGTAATATCCATACAGCCAAAAGAAACCGATTACGCACAGAGCAGCAAAGCTAGTATTTATATCCCAAAATGCAAAATTCCAAGAAAGTGAAGTAAAACATGGTGCTACATTGGCTTTGTCAACATCCAAATCTGCAATAAATACCAGTACCTGTGATATTGAAACTATTTGCTTTAATCAATCTAGTGATAATGATTCTTCAATGGAAATAGAATCAGATAATGAAAGTTAAACAGCATTAGGTTAACACAAAGGTTAAAGAAAGAGATGAATATTTTTATTTTTTTATTTTTCTATTTGGAATATATATATATATATATATATATATATATATATATATATATATATATATATATATATATATATGCACACTGGTATTCTTGCCAATCACAATTATATATATTGTTTTATACCAGTATTATGTATTTTTTTATTATGTATATTATACCAGTAGCTACCTGTGATATTGAAACTAGCATATATGCTCTATAACCCAATCTAGTGATGATTCTTCCATGGAAATGAAGGTTAAACAACATTAGGTTAACAAAACAGTTCAAAAAAAGGTGAATATTTTTTTTTTCTATCTGGAATATATATACTGGTACTCTTGCCAATCACAATTATGTATATTGTTTGAAACGAGGAAGAATGTTTTATGTTCTAGTTAAAAAATATATATACATATAAAAAATGAGGGTTTGTTTTTCCTTTCTATTATATACTTTTTGTGTGATTCAGTTTTTCTAAAAGATGACTATATATACTAGGTATAACCGTATAAGCATGGTAGTATAGTAAATTATAGGTAATACTAATATACTTATAGATTAAAAGAAGAAAAATATGCAATAAGTCTAAAACAATAAAAAACAAAAAAAAACAGACTATCTTCGTTTTAAACAAAAAAAATGACACAATAAAAAATGACTCGCATCACTAGGTAGTACACACCAACAATGTATTCCACTATCAGTCTTAAGTTGTTGAGGGTTTTGCCTTTAAGGCCATGTTTTGAAACCCATATGCGACAAAGCCTGTTTGCTGTTGTCAACCACCTTGAATGGCTCACTGGACCAATTTCAAGAAGGGCCAGATCTGTGGGAAGTTCTCCTGTCCTTATGGCCTGTGTGATCCTATACCCGTACGCTTGATCAGTAGAGAGATCCTTTACGACATTGTCACTTAGTGAAATAAGAGGCTCTCCAATTGAGAGTTTGGTGAATGAAGGATCAATTTCAAGTTCGGTTGCAGTGTCTAGCATCTTGCCAATGTTACCTGTCCACTTGTTGTTAGACAAGGTCTTCCCATCCAGTGCTGTGATCAAGTGTCGCAGGGGTAACTCGTTAGTGTGGAGGGCACAAACCAACCAGATCAGCTTATGGCAAAGCTTGACCTCTACCCAATGCATGGAACCACCCTCCCAGCCAGTGTTAACATTTGTAGAATCACCTCCAATGGCCTGCAGGCTTTTATCAATGCCCTTCTTCTTCATGAAATCTACAAGATTATCAGCAATAACTTCAGCAGGTTTTTTCTCATTGAGCCTTTCTCAGGAGTGAAGTGGTAGATATCTTCCACCTGGCTCACTGCACACAGAATAATGCTCTTCTTTGATGATGCTGGGGAACTGACGATCTGAATTGTCTGCTTTCAGCATAACTTTAGTTGTATCTTGATGGCCGTCAAAGAAGATGCAGTCAATTTCACCCTTCTTACAAAGATCATCAAATTCCTGATCCAGGGATCTCAACTTTTTCTTGGGCCATCTTGACTTTATTGTGATCAACTACAAGTCTCTTGTCTTCTTCAGTGATCAAGCCAGCATCCATAAAGGCAGCAGTGGTGATGGCAGCTGTGGCACGCAGGCCAACACCATATCTGATGCTATGCATAGCAACATTAAGTATTTCTAATGTGTTGTACTCTGGCTTTTTATTGGAAGTTGAAGACGTGCTTGGTATTTCTAATGTCACTTCATAACTTCCATCCTTTCCATCTTGAGCATCAGCTATTTGTTCTTCATTTTCATCATCAGAGAAAATTATTTCATTTGATGGCATTGAAACATCCTGCTTGCTTGTCTGCTTATATTCAGCAAGCCTTCTTCTTTCGTCTTCTTGCCGCTTCTGCTTTTTGACTTGTCTGTTGTGCTCAGGTTGATCTGGCAAGCCAATCTGATGTGGTCCAATAGAACCAGACTTGTCTCTCTGACCTTTAATGAAAGCAAGTTCCTTCACAGGGATCTTCATCTCCCTAGGGCATGTACAGTTAATGTGAGTTTCGTTTTTGCAACCAGCATCTGCAAGGCAGCCAAATTCAGAGCAGAGAACAATTTTACACTTGCAACTGAGGATGTCAAAAAGTTTGTCAAGTTTTGCAATGAAAGCCTCTCTGACATGTAGCTTTCCTCTCCCAAGAGATATGTTTTTGGCCTGCTCCCAGCTCTCTTGGATCTTGTTTAAGATTGTGACTCGTGAATTTACAACGGGGGCTACAAAAGAAGTTTGCTCGTTCCCACTTTTCAAGCACTTTAGGGTAAATGTCCTTTGCAAGACTGGCTGCTGGGTAGTTTCTCACATCCTCACCACTTTGTTCTCTTAGCAGTAGCCCATATTTCAGAATGTCTCGCAGAGTTGGGAGTTCAGAGGGCAACAAAACTCTACCAGTTCCAATTAGATTGCTCATATGTGTGAATGTCCCCAGTCTTGTCCTCCTTTTAGAAGCCATTGTAGGTCAATTCCCACTGGTTAGGATGGTAGCACTGATGGACAAATAATCTTCAGCACACTGATGAATATGTTTCAACCTATGAAATAAGCAAAAACAGCAGTGTATTATATATACAGCATATATAATTATTATTATATAATTCCACAGAAAAGTCAAAAAAGTCACTATTTTTATGTAGCTTCTTACCAAGCAAAACTAAATTATATTAAATTAACAAAAATATCTTTAGAATTCCTAAGTCATGCTGCAACTTTTTAGCACCCCTCATATTTGGAATTTGAAAGTTGAAAAATTTGACACACCCTACTATGATAGAGCTGCACCCATTTTATGACATGTCTATGATAGAGCTGCACCCATTTTATGATGTCTATGATAGAGCTGCACCCATTTTATGACATGTCTATGATAGAGCTCCACCCATTTTACGGTGTGTCTATGATGTCACTATCTTTCAACCAATTCAGAATGTGGCCAACACCACATAGCCTATGTTCTTCCCCAGCCTCAGTTACCCCTATCCCCCAAGTCTCATCCAAATCTGGCCAGTGGTTTGGCTGGCCCCAAGAAACAAAAGTTCACAGGCAGTTCAACCATCACAATTATTAGTATAGATAAGGTTCCATTATAATTACTGCAAGTCTATATGAACAGCTACCACAATACAACTTTTTATATACTAGTGAATTTGAACCAAAAATAAACATTACACAACCACCCTTCACACTCCCTCATTCCCCTTCCCCACCCACCAGTCTTCTTTCTGTTACACTTGCTCATCATCACTCATCATCCTTTTTCGATGTTTTTCGCTTCCATCCTCAACCTGTTTTGTTCTTCACATCCCCAGTTTGTAAGTGGTGAGAAAGTGTTTTGGAAACAGTAGACAATGATATTCCAGCTTGAGCAGCTATTTGTCTTTGAGTATTGCCTTCTTTATGGAGAACAATAATTTTCAACCTATTTTTGTATGAAATTTCCTTATTTGGAGCCATTATACTATCTTATCTGTAAAAAAAATTAGATGAGACATTTTTTGTATTAAAGTTTAACAAATAAGATGATATTTTTAAAGAAACTTGCAATTACATGAGGGTATAAACAACATGTATCATAGATTTAATGACTCACACATGTCATTACATCAAATTGAATAGTATATTTACCAGTAAAGAACCTCGCCCTCAAAATTAGCAAAATTAATAAAAACTAGTGCTGTACTGATTCACTGGTATTGGCAGAATTGGCCATTTTTTGGGCATTGGCATTGGCCAAATTTAGCCAATTCTCTTACTGATTATTTGAAATTTTAAAATTTTCATTACAAAACAAAATCTATATTTACAGAAAATTGACCACCATGATAATTTATACTCATTTCAAAGTGTAATTATATAAAAATATTTTACATTCACAAAAATGACAAAGCATAAGTCAAGTTGTCCATAAATTTACATTTTCTTGACTAACTAATCCCTAAATATTTAATATTATAAAGTATTGCAATGTAATTGTAATTGGTTGTGTAATGTCTATTTTTGGTTCAAATTCATTAGTACTGGGTATATAAAAAGTTGTATTGTGGTAGCTATCCATATAGACTTGCAGTAATCATAATGGAACCTTATTACTGTATAAAACTAGTAAACTACATGGAGTTCAATGCTGTATATGATCATATTAATTGTTTATCTTTATGAACACAGACATTACAATATAATTACCTGTATGTCAATGAATACACATTCAATTGTCCTTTAGATATGTGGGAATTTTCAATTACCAATCTTTGAGGAGCATACCCCAACTAATATTAGTAATCCGTGCCTGCCTCTGATTGTGGTGTGAGCGATCTAAATGAGGCCCCAGTCTTGGGCAACTCAAGTACAGGGTGGTTTTTTTTGCTGAATTACCGTAACTTAAGGTAGTCTGTGTCATATAAATTAGATAATGATAACTTTACATATTAGTTGGAAATACCTATCCTTAATAACAAATCTTTTCAAATAAACAAGGCAACAACTACAGGTAATAACAAAAGAAAACCACCACCAAATACAAAAAACCTAGTATTGGAATGCCAACAAGTCAAGATGATGCTAGTTTACAGCGCAATGTAGATCACTACAAACTATCAACGTGGGCTAACCTATTTTAATTCCAATACACAACAAAAACTGACAAACAAACAAATATTAAATAAACAAATCCTTAACCTAAATAAATATTTGATAATACAAAATATAAAGAGTCAAATTCAAAGACCAATGCCAGTAAGCTTAAAGGTCTAGTATAGATTTCAAAGGTAGTATTTCAAACAATTCAAAATAATGTAAATTAAACTGAAAGGACTATCAAACTTAAATTTTGGAAACACGAAGGTTTTAACAAACAAGATCACTTTAAGAGCAAAGTAGAGGACTGCATGAAGGCAAGAAAAGGTACTGTATATCTTAAATTTTAACCTTCTCACTCACCAACCACTGACTGCGCTTATTGCATGGTTTTAAACACCTGGCAGCATGGTTTGTGTTGCTGGTTTCTATGGTGATGTTGAGGGAGACAAATTATATTGTAGGAAACATACATATATGTATACAAATACACATATATATACATACTCGAATCTGTCCAAGTAATTTGGGACAAGATATATATGTCTGTGTTACAGGTTGTTGGATTCAGTTGCCCCCCTCTACCCCACCTTCCCCCAGTTGGGGTACCTTGACTATCACTGCAGCATTGTCACATGTACACCACATGTACAGTCACCTGTGAGTGCAAAATGAGCGTCAATAAAATGCTAAATATCATCCTGTGGCAAATTTTAGTGAGGAGGAGGCTGAGTACCAAGAGAGACAGGGAAATGCAAAATATCTCTGCATCACAAAGTTTGGTGAGGAGGAGGCTGAGTACCCAGAGAGATGATTAAAATGGGGAAAATGCAAAGTATAATAATCATACAAAATTTCCAGCAGAGAAGTGGCAGTTGGGTCAGTCAGGTTCTAGAATCAGTGAAAGGATATTGGAGAAAGAGCCAAGAGAGCCCCTGATAGCTGGAAAATGCAGAAAAGCTATGGGAGTACGGGCAAGAGCCCCTTCCTTTTGGCTTTTTTTTCTTGATATGAACCCCTTAAGGGTCATTCCATGTCAAGTCAGCACCTAAAACCCACACCCCTTTCAATTTTGCTCATACTTGGCACAATAGCAGATAACATGCCAAACTTAAATTCCCAAATTATTAGAGCTGACTGACCTTTGGTTACTGAGATACAAGGTCACAAAGTGTGACATTTTGACCTTTTTGCGTTAAAATGACTATTTTCAAAACGGTGTAACTAAAAAACTATAAGCTAGAGCATTGGTTTTTGGTCTCATTTTAAAGCTCTTTAGTAGCCCCTTGTTTATTGTCTCTTGTTAAATATCTCTACTGTGAAAAATAAAAAAAATCCCTTCAAAAGTTGACCTTTGACCTTGAATAAAAAAAAATACCTTCTCCTAAAAAATTCAATTTTTTTACATTAATACCTTGAGTCATGTACAACAAAATCCCAAGAAGCTGTTAAGTGGCTGATAACAGTCAATGTATAAAAATAATGAATCAAGCAACATTTGAAAAAGTCATTTATACAAAAATTGTCAAAAAAGTCATGACTTTGTGACCTTGTATATCAGTAACCATTTTTGTCTAAGGTCAGCTCAATCTCTTACAAATACAAACCATATCTACATACTATCTGCAGCCTTCTACAAACAAGCAAATGCTTATTTTTAAATATTCGTTCTTTACCCACCTCACCTGTGTTGTTGTTGTTGTTGTTGTGTTTAGCCGATCAGCCCACCCTGATCGAGCAAGCCGGCGGCACGCAGGTAACCGATCGCCCTCTCCGGAGTGGACCAGAGGTTCAGCGCACTAGGATGTTGTGTTGTGTTCGTTGTTGTGCTAGAGCGGTACAGTCCGTCATAATGTGTTCAATTGTTTGTGGTGTGTCTTGGCACAGGTGGCAGGTGTCGTCTATGGAGTTGTCTAGTCTGTGTTTATATGTCCGTAAGTTTGGGTGATGTCCACATTGGAATCGTGCTAAGTTAACTCGATCCGATCTGCTCAGGCTGATCTCTGACCTGTAATGGGTGAAGGCTTCGCACCTAGGACCGCATTCGGACCGAGTCGTGTCAGTGCTTTGTGGGTTAGATGTGTGTGTGTGTGTGTTTTCTGTACTGTGTGATGTCTGTGGGGCGTGGTATGGAATGGAGTATTTCGTTATAATATCTCTCTGGTGTTACCTTAATGGTGCGAGGTGTTGGTGCATGATTGTACATGTAGTGGCAAGGGTGTTGTGGGTTAGTTGTCGCTGCTGCCATGAATTGTGTTCCCCTCATGTCTAAATGTTCCCTAACTTTTAGTATTTTTGTTTCTGTGTGCAGGTTCTATTGGTGTTGTTTGAGTGCATCCTGTAATGATACGAAGTGCGTTGTTTTTGTTGTGTAAGGTGTTTATGTGTGTGTTTGAGATAATGGTGCCCAGCATGGGCTAGCATAGTCCATAACTGAGCAAATATATTGTTTGTATATGAGTGATTGTTTCCTACTGGTGTCCAAAGTTTGGCCTGTTAGTACCTAAGCGCTGTTAAGTCTTGACGTACATTTGGTTTTAATGTCCTGAATGTGGTTTGCAAAAGATAATGTGGTGTTGTATATGACACCAAGTATTTTGGTTCTGTGGTGTGTGAATGTTGATGTTGTTTAGTGTAAGCTGTGGAATTACCTGGTGTTCTTTGTGTTGCTTGTAAGCAAGGTGATGGTGATTTTGTGGGCGCTACTTGAGTCTATTGTGTGTGAGCCAGTCTTGTATACTGATGTATGTTTGTAGGTTATTTGTAGCGGTGTCGATGTTGTTGGTGGCGTGGATGTTAGAGTGATATCATCTGCATATGATGATAAGGTAAGCTTGTTATCTATGGGTGTTGGAATGTCATGCATGTATAAGTTGAAGAGTGTTGGTGAGAGAACAGAGCCTTGAGGGACCCCGTTCGGAAAAAAGCTTGTTTTTGGATGACTTGCCATTAAATGTGACATGGATTATCTTCCTGAGAGATAGTTGCTCAGCCACCTTTTGGTGTTATTGTGCATGTTTGTGTTGAGTATTTTGTTTATGAGAGGGAAGCGTGGGATAGCATCAAATGCTTTACTAATGTCTATTGTTGCTAATAGTGTACGTTGAGCTGGTCTTCTGGAGTTGATGCCATCCATGATGTGCTGCGTGAGGTTAGTGAGTAATGTCGTGGTTGAGTGGTGAGGTCTGAATCCATGTTGAGTAGGCGATAGTGGTATGTGTGGTTGGTGATTTGTAAGATTAGTCTTTCTGTTACTTTGGAAGGTGTGCATAGTAAAGTAATGGGTCTATAGGAAGCTGGTTCTGTTGGATTTTGTTTGGTTTGAGTAGTGTAATAATTTTACCTTGTTCCATATGTCAGGAATAATACAGTGTTGGTATGAATATGTGCTGATATTTGTGAGAGCTAATATTCCTTGTGGGCCCAAGTGTTTAAGGTGTATGTTAGATATGTTTCTGGTCCAGTAGCCTTCGAATTCTTAATGTTTTTGATGATCTTGGTGGTCCTGGTCTGTATTGAAGGTGTAATGGTCATGTCGAGTCTGTAGGTTTTCTTGTGCTGGCTGTTTGTCTGTCTGCATGTTTCTGGTTGTTGTCTCTGTTTAAGTGACTTATCTTTGCGTAGTGATTAACTAGAAGTAGCTTGTTGCCTTGTTGTGTGTATGTTGGGATATTATTTGGCTGCGACAGATAGCCGATTTTCCGATAGCGTGTGAGGTGTGAATGCCGCTGTTAGAGTGGGTAATGCTGTTTATAGTCTTGTATAGCCTGTATATATCTGTGGAGTGGTTTAGTGTTGTTATGAATTCCCTGAATGTTTCTGTTGTTTTTCTTTGAGTTTGGTTTATTTCTGTGTTGAGCTGTTGTATCTGCTGTTTTATGGCTTCTGTATGTGGTGTTTGTGTGTTATATTTGAGGTTGTTACATTGCCTTATGAGGTGGGCTATTTCTCTAGTGTAATTTGGGTTGTATTTCCTAATGTTGCCCGTGGGTATGTATTTGTTTGCATTATTGATAATCTGATTAAATGTCTTGAGTGTTGTATCGATGTTTATGATGGGTGTGCTGTTTAATGTGGTGAATTGTTCCTCAGTCTATATTTTGAACTGTTCCCAATCAGCTTTCTTGTAATTTCTGTAAGTGTGCCTAAGGCTGTTGGGGCAGAGTGTAGAATGTGTTGTAATGATGATGGGCAGGTGGTCTGATGACAGTTGTTTTTTCTGTTCTCCATTGTGTATGTGTTGCTAGTGAGGGGGAACAGAACGTTATGTCTGGGGAGGAGTTTGAGTATCCTGCTTGATGTGTATATGTGTATGTTCTTCTGTATTGTTAAGAATGAAGAGGCTGTTTAGTTGTGTGGCTATGTTGGCGCCTCTGGTGTTGTTTTGGTTATGCAGGTACCAACTAGTGTCTTTGGCGTTGAAGTCTCCTCCTAAGATGACATTAGTGAGAGAGGCAAGATTGTGTAACTGTGGATTGTAATTGGCTGTATGTTGTGCATGTATGTGATGGTTTTCAGTAGTTGACAAGATTCTTGTGGGCCACCCAATTTATTGTGATTTCTAGAAGAGAAAACAATTTTTAATGTATACCTAGATAGCTACCTAATTAACAAATACAAGTAACATATTAAAATGTACAATTGTACATACAATATGTATAGGTATAGTGCTCATTGATTTCCATTTATCACAACTTAAAATGTATGCAGTGTATATATAGTTACATGACCATTTTAATTTTGAATTCTTACCTTTCTGTGCTGTAGATCTGCCAAAGCTTTGGATGCCTTCAAAGTAACTTCTTTGCAAATCCTGTATGTTCGTCCATTAGTAGTAGATGCCTCAACTTGTGTTAGAATATCTGAATATGGTAAGATTAATTCATCTGGTCAACCAGGATACACAAATGATGGGTTTGGGCCATGAGGATGAAGGAATGTGACTTTTACTTCTCTATTCTATGGTATCTTTTCCAGCACATATGCCACCCACCAATGGCCATCATATGCAGCAGTAACAAAACCATGTATTTTCTCCTCAGTCACAACTTCTTCCTTTTCAGTAACTTTCTCAATATTTGAATAATCTGATAATGAATAATGTTTAACCTTAAGAGAAGTCAATGAAACTGGCTGTAAATGGTGTAATTTCTGTGTACCAGCAATAGTCCTTGCAGTTGAGTGTCTTTCTTGGAGAAGTTGGCTTTCCTCTTCATGCTCTTTATTGGTTGAAAAATGACTTTTATATTTACAATATTTTCACTTGCAAATGTATATAACTGTTCTGCAGTAAGGATCTGTTCATCATAAGGTGATTGTAGACTAGCTTTTGCAGCTAATCTCTTAACTGTGCCTCCAACACCATCACAGAGTCCCTTTCCATGACTTGTTGCAAAAAAATTCCATTCTGCCTCAATTCCAAAATCATCTCTGTGATGGCAAAGATTCAAAAAGTTTTTGCAGTTCTTATACTGTCCTGCACACCCATCTGAAAAGTAAATTATTTTGTGGATGGAACCGATGGATGAGATATTATCTTTTAGGAATTTTATCAGATGCTTTTGAAACAAATGTACAGCAACTGTGTTATGGATGTTACACTCTGAAATAATAACAAAGCTAAGGTGAGCAATCTCATCTTCCTTTTTATAGTAAATAACAAATGGATGTAGAGTAGCCATCTCATTGTTCCAGTGAAAGCTCTGAACCTCATCTTGAAGAATAAAGGAATAATTTTCAGCAAAATCACACACAGCAAGGACCTCACCATCTTTCAAAGACATTTTTGTTTCACGGTAATAAGTTGCTTGCATCTTTGTCTTGAAGTCATGTATCTGGTATTCTTTCAGTTGGTTACAGAATTGGTCAATATATTCATCTGTATTCAGTTCTACTGATTCAAGATTTGACCGATCTGTATTGGTCCACTTTTTAAAATTTATGATATCAATGAAGTTGTTTGTAAATATGTCCAGTAGTCTGTTTTTTAAATCTGATGGATCTCCACATTGTTCACATTGTCTGAGGCAGCATTTCTGTGAGGCAGGATTGCATTCCATAAAGGCAACACAATGACATACATTCTTAATAGGTGTGTCATCATTTGCAGTTAGTTTTTCTAATTCAGCTCCTACAAACATAAGTTTGGCATTCTGATGAATTGTACAGACACATACTGAGTGAGTTCCTGTTGCTCCAGCAATAACACACTGCTTTGGACACAATTCTGCAAATTTACTGAATCCCACCTTAACCAAAGGATTTCTTTCTTTGAAATATGATAGGCTTCTTTTAAATTGCAAAGTAAAAGATGCTTTTGCAAATGTATCCTTCCTCTTTCATTGTCAATGATACTACAATAGTCTTTTCTTTCCTGGCATTGTTCTACTGATGTCTTCTGAAAGATAAAATGCTTTAATAGCATCAACAGTATCCTGTTTAATTCTTTTCCCACCCTTTGGATTTGGGTCTGAAAGGACACCTTTTTCTTCAACTATTTTTTTAGCAATAGATGCTGTATGCCTTGTTGTGTTAAATTCTGAAGCAATTTTCCTAATGCTCCAACTTTTGGGCAATACAGTGAGGATTTTTATTTTATCACTTCTTTTAATATTTTCATTTTTGAATTTTTCCTTGAGTTGATTTATTATTTCTAAACAGTCTACATCTCCAGATGGCTCCTTAAATTGTGAGTCAGAAATCTCTCTTCCTGCAACTGTTTCCATTCTCTTCTTAACTGTCTCTGTCACCTTGCTTAGTTTTTTAGCTCCATATGACTTTTGCTCTACAAGCTTTCTCTTTTTTATGGGTGATTCACCAATTGAAACAAAAGAAGCATTCAAAGTACACATCTCATGGTTTTGCTCTGAAGTTGATGCATCACTATTGTCAACATTTTCAATTTTCTCAAGATCTTCAGGTGGTTCACTACAAGAAGAATCATCATTTATGTCTGAATTCAAAGTGCCTATTCCTTTCTCAGGCAAGGACTCAAGATGTTCTCTACACTGCTTACAAAGTCTGTGATGTAGTGTTAAGTGCAGATCGGGAAACTTATTTACAAGTTCCTGTGGTACAATTCTCAAACTCTTCTTTCGACACTGACCTTTGTGACACAGCAAAGGATCAGCACACTTCTGTTTCAGTTTTAAATGTTCCATGTTTGTACTCTGAAATCACAAAAGCACAAAGAAAATCCTGAAAAGAAAACAATGAACAATTAATGAATTATTAAATAAATTTTTATACATGTATTTAGTAAAAATAAATTAACTTTAACTTGAAGTCAGGAGTCAACTCTGTAAAGTTGACAGTACTTATATACTAGTTGGGCCTTTGGATCAGCGCTACTCCAGTAGATTTGGGGCTGTCGAGGGGTTTAACCCTGGTTCTTTTAAAAGACTTCTTTTGGCACAGGTCACAAAAAGGTTTTTGAACTAATAATGTTAAGTTGAACTAAGTCTTCACTGACACTATATCAGAACAGAACTTTTAAATAAATGAACTGACAAAAAAAATCTAAAATTGAAGAATGATGCCAACTTCATTTATTTTTTATACATTGAACTAGTTATCAGCCACTTACAGCTTCTTGGGATTTTGTTGTACATGACTCAAGGTATTAATGTAAAAAAATTGAATTTTTTAGGAGAAGGTATTTTTTTTTTATTCAAGGTCAAAGGTCAACTTTTGAAGGGATTTTTTTATTTTTCACAGTAGAGATATTTAACAAGAGACAATAAACAAGGGGCTACTAAAGAGCTTTAAAATGAGACCAAAATCAATGTTCTAGCTTTAATAGGTTTTTAGTTACACCATTTTGAAAATAGTCATTTAACGCAAAAAAAAGTCAAAATGTCACAACTTTGTGACCTTGTATCTCAGTAACCAAAGGTCAGTCAGCTCTAATAATTTGGGAATTTAAGTTTGGCATGTATATCTGCTATTGTGCCAAGTATGAGCAAAATTAAAAGGGGTGAGTGCAAAAAGTGCCATTTTGTGGCTGAGTTGACACGGAATGACCCTTAACAATCAGATACCCACCACTAGGGCCCAATGTCTAAAAGTGACAAAAATGATAAGGAAGCATTTAGCATACCCTGATGAATTGATCCACGGGATCAATCATGTAAATGCTTATATTCACATTGTTCTGGCTGTATACAGTAATACCTTGAACATCATTGTTTTGAACACTGTCATTTTGCGCTTTCGTCATTGCTATGCTTGTGACTAAGCTTTACATCATCATCATCTTATGCCTGGCAGCATCACCCTTCCCCTCTGCACAGAAGAAGAAAGAAGTGTGGCCAAGGTGCCATATTGGAGTGTCTCACTGTCAAATGTGGTTGTGTTTATACTGTATTGTGTTTATACTGTACTGTGTTTATACTGTACTTTACTACAAATCCTCGTAACTTTGACAAATACGAGTCCTAGTGGAAGTAGTACTAATCCTAGTGAAAAAAAGAAGCAAAAGTGGTTTTTTGTTCGTATTATAAATTTTTATGTTTAATAAAAAGGTTTGAATTGAACAGTAGACAAATATTTTGCTTAAAAATAATTTCCAATTTAATTTTTTCATTCATATTATAAATTTTCATGTTTAAATAAAAGGTTTGAATTGAACAGTTTCTTATTGATGTTTTTCCTGTGATTGAGCTATTAAAACAAGTGTATTTGTACTGTATTTGTAATGTAAAAATCCTGATTTTGACAAAAAAAAAAAATCTGAGAATAGAACCTCTCATTTCCCAGGTTACATTCCTTGAACATCATTGTTTTGAATATCGTTGCCTTTTCCAGGAATGCATTAGCGGCGATGTTTGAGGTATTGCTGTACACTACAAATATTGTTGATGACTAATAAACACTGTGCATGTCTTCTCTCTTGTATAAATACAGGGTGTACATAAAGTCAGGATCTATTTTTGTGAAGCACTTGGAAATTATATGGAATTCAATCATAAAATGATAAAGTGGTAACATTTATTAAATAATTAAGAGTAGGATTCGACATGCGCCCATCAGTATCCCTGCACAGCTCAAATCATTCCGCAGCATTTCTAAACATATTCTGGAGCATTTGCGGGGTTATGTTATCTGCAGCAGTTCGTATACGTGTACGTAAGTTTTCAAGACTCGTAATCTTCGTCTGATAGACGTGCGATTTGATAAAGCCCCATGCAAAGAAATCTAAAGGGTTAAATCTGGTGATCTCGCTGGCCAAGGTCTGTTGCTTCCGCGTCCGATCCAGCGATTTGGAAAACGTCCATTCAGATAATCCTGAACAATTTTGGCATAGTGACAAGGAGCACCATCATGTTGATAGACGACGGTACTAACAATCCTATCCCCGTCGTCTATCAACATGATGGTGCTCCTTGTCACTATGCCAAAATTGTTCAGGATTATCTAAATGGACGTTTTCCAAATTGCTGGATCGGACGCGGAAGCAACAGACCTTGGCCAACGAGATCACCAGATTTAACCCCTTTAGATTTCTTTGCATGGGGCTTTATCAAATCGCACATCTATCAGACGAAGATTACGAGTCTTGAAAACTTACGTACACGTATACGAACTGCTGCAGATAACATAACCCCGCAAATGCTCCAGAATGTGTTTAGAAATGCTGCGGAACAATTTGAGCTGTGCAGGGATACTGATGGGTGTCACGTCGAATCCTACTCTTAATTATTTAATAAATGTTACCACTATCATTTTATGATTGAATTCCATATAATTTCCAAGTGCTTCACAAAAATAGATCCTGACTTTATGTACACCCTGTACAAAATATATAGCTGTAGTCAGTTTATCAATGGCAGTAACTTCTTAGAGAAACTGGTTACAGAGATTAAAAATCTGCTCAAAACATACTTGTCAAACAGAAACAGCAATTTGACAATGACAACAATGAGAGCTAAATTAAAAAGAATGCACAATTAAAAGAAAGATGAGTAAAGCCATCTAAAAAGTGCAACTAAGCATATACCTTTTTACTGTGTTGCTGTTTTGTACATTGGTCTCTCTTCACACAAAGGTCAAGCTGGTGGCTGGTGGAGGAGAGAGTTGCTTTCTTGCACTCTCCACCATACAAAACCAGTACACCTGGCTCATGTGGTACCATCGTGAGTCAGGCATCATCTTCTCTTGAAGACTTCAACTTTGACCCCTGTAATGTTTCTGAGGTCCTTCAAAAGCTGGTTGAAAAGTCTTGGCCCCCTGACAACCAAGCTATTTTCCTTCAGTGTTGAGGAGGTCCCTTGTTGGACCTTTAATTTGGGAACATTACACATTCTGCCTTTCCTATTTTCCAGTGTTTGAATGGTAATTAGGTTTAGTTAAATTATTGGTACCAGTTTTTTTATCATTTTCCATATGTAGATTATGGTGTACCTCTCTCTTCTTTCCAGGGAGTACAGATTTAGCTTACATAGTCTTTCCCAGTAGTTGAGTTTTTTGCAGTGATCAATCTTGGCTGTGAAATGCCTTTGCATTTCTTCTAGTTTATTAGTTTCTTCCTATTTATATGGGGGACATCAAAACTGAGCAGTATTCAAGTTTTGGTATAATCAATGTTTTTAGCAGGGGAATCATTACTGTCTTGTCACTTCTTTTGAACGTTTTTAGTACCTGTTCAGCAACTCTTTTTACTTTATCACTATCTGATTTTGTGTTTCAAATTTCACATCATCTATCATTATTCCCTCCAGATCAATTGCTTTTGTGCTTCTCTGAATTTCCTGCCTACCTGGAGCATAATATACAGTCTGTTTAAGTTCCTCTTTTCTACCATATCTCAAGATCTGAAATTTTTCTGTGTTAAATGCAGGGTTGGCAAAAACCCAACTGGTTTTTTGCTAGGTAGTTGGGTTTTTACTGGGTTTTTGGGTTTGTGCTGGGTTTTTGCCAACCCTGGTTAAATGTCATCTTGTCTTCTGACCATTTGTATGTTTTGTTCATGTCCCTCTGCAAGGCCTCTACTTCATTTACATTGCTGATTTTTCTGCTGATCTTTGTATCATCTGCAAAGGATGTTACTATACTGTTGCTGTTTACTCCGCTGTCTATGTCTGTTAGCATGATAATGAACAGGAGTGGGGCCAATACTGTCCTTTGTGGTACCGAACTGCATACTTCTGATTCTGATTCTGATGATGATATTCCTTGAATTTTGACGACCTGTAGATGTTCTCTGAGGAAGTTGTAGATCCATTTTCCCACTTTGCCTATTATTTCCATATATTTCATTTTATGTGCTACTATACTGTAGTATCACATTGGTCAAAAGCTCCAGCAAAATCTGTGTATATGACATCATAGTTGTCATTGCCTTCCAGTGCATCTAGGATATTGTTGTAGTGTTCTATTAGTTGTGATAGGCATGATCTACCTGATCAGAATCCGTGCTGATTTTCATTGAATCTTTCCAGTCTCCAAGAAATCATAAATGTTCTCTCTAACTATTCTTTCAAATACTTTGGTGAGGTGGGACATCAATGACACTGGTCTATAGTTCTTTGCTTGAGATCTGTCCCCTCCTTTATATATTGGGACAATGTTTGCTCTTTTCAAGATACTCAGTATTTCCCCAATGTCTAGGGATCTTCTCCATATCCAGTATAAAGGTGTAGCTATTTATTTTTTTACAGTTTTTAATCAATAATGCATTTCAATTGTCTGGACCTGCAGCTGAATGTGATTTCATTTGTCCTATAGCTCTTGCTACATCTTCTGGGGGTAAAATCAAAGTCTGTTATACACTCTCCTTGCAATTTCTCTTCAAAGAATGCATCTATGTCAGGTATCAGTCACTTTTTGGGGTACTGAAAACTGATTCATACTGGGCTCTCAATGTTTCAGATATTTCTTTTGGATCATGAGTTAGTTCATTATTTCTCTTCCTTAAGGGCCCAATAGCGGTACACGTTTTTGTTCTTCTTTTCACATGGCTATAGAAGTATTTTGGATTTTCCTTTATTGCTTCTGCCACCTTTTCCTCTTCCCTCTCTGTATGGTCCTTAATTAGGGCTTGTATAGCCCTTGATTTATATCACTGATTTTCAACCAGCATTAACATGAAAATCTATATGCAGAAAATCATTTAGTGTAGAGATACCGTACATCACCCTGCATCTCCATTGGGCCAGGTGCATCTGTAAAAGGAATTTTGGCAAAAAGGAGACACTACTATTTTTGCATAATTATATAAAAACATGACCACAAAGAATAAAATTACATATATACTATGATAACACCAGTAAATTCTAATACAATCACACAATTAAAACATATGATGACCTACAAGGCTACAATAGCAGAATGTTGAGTTTTTGAAGCAAAAAGATACAGTACCAATTTTTGTGTCTCCACTGACTTACCCTAATGTGGGTGACAAAATGAAATAAAGAGGGGTGCCACAGGAACCAATATTAATCATAATATTTTGTTGCATTTGAATGACTTAGAGATAAGGATATATAATAAAATATTGATCAAAACTTGACGATACAAAAATAGCTACCAGTCAGGAAGTAGAGAGTTCTTACAAGCTGCAAAAAGAACTAGCTAGACAGATTGGTAACCTGGCATGATTATTACAGTAACTTTTTTTAAATGTACTATTCTCCATATGGGTAGAAAGAACACACACCAGCCATGAGATTGGAGAAAACAGGTTAGAAGATGTTGACAAGGTAAGGATCAAGATCTAGGTATTATAGTTAGTACTATGTGGTACTAAGTTTCGTAGAAGACAGTAGTAGATTTATTGTGTTAGGCATATGACATTATAAAGTTGTTAGTTTAGCTATAATAAACAGAAATAATCAGTATAATTTCTGTATATTTTGGGGTAAACATTAAGTTTCAAGGAAGCCATTTTTTTTTTTTTTTTTTTTTTTTTTTTTTTTTTGTCAAAACTTGTTACAAAGACCATGATTGGCCAAAATTGAAAATTAACTAACCAATCTAAAGTGACCACCTAACCTAGTGCAATCTGGGCTCTACAAAACTTATTAGCCATTTGGATTTTAGTTAAAAAATGGTAACACTCATGAATAAAAAAGGCAAGTTAAATAGTACTAAAATCAATGTAAATTTTCATATACTATGCCTATAAGTTGTAGGCCTAATACTAGATTGTCATACTGAATAGGTGAGTTAATAGTAGTAATAGACTATCCTTCTAACCAGGGCTGTGGAGTCGGAGTCGGAGAGTCGGTCAATTTTGAGTGGAGTCGGAGAGTCGGTCAATTTTGAGTGGAGTCAGAGAGTCGGTCAATTTTGAGTGGAGTCGGAGAGTCGGTCAATTTTGAGTGGAGTCGGAGAGTCGGTCAATTTTGAGTGGAGTCGGAGAGTCGGTCAATTTTGAGTGGAGTCGGAGAGTCGGTCAATTTTGAGTGGAGTCGGAGTCGTCGGAAGTGCATAGTTGGATGGAGTCAGAGTAAGTGCAAATCCTTCAATTATAACCATAGCAGCCTAGGCCTAGGCCTAGCTCAATTTTATGGATAAAATAGATTTAACTTAGTTTTAATATATAATATAATATATAAATAATATATAATATATAAATAATATATAACATATAAATATATAAATATAAATAATATATAAATATAGTTGCTTATAATTAATAGGATTATAATTAATTAATTAACATAATTAATAAGGAAATTTAAAAATTTTGTACTAGCAACCGTAAATCTTTTTCAGATTTTTAGATTTCAATTTGATAATTTTGATAAGCATCACTGAAAGAAGATTTAATGGAAGCGATCCTTTTTTTAAGAACAAATTCAGTTTAGGTTAGTACATTTTGTTACAGATGTTTATAATAATACAAAAACATCTTATTAATTTGCTAAAGCAATAATAATCTTATTTTGTTTAAGTTTCAATCAGTTTGTATTTTGGGATTTATTGTAATTTTTGAATACAGAGAAAAAAAGCCATTAAGGCATAGTTACAGCCACTAAGTAACCTGATGAGTCATGTGGTGGTGACGAAATGCCTTGTTTATGAATCTCCATTGGCCTAATAAAGCTAATCGTAATCAATTTGGCCTTAACATTCCATCGGAGTCGGAGTCGTAATTATACAAGTCAGATTTCTGGAGTCGGAGTGTTACAATTTTTGGAGTCAGAGTCGTCAATTTTATCACCAACTCCACAGCCCTGCTTCTAACATTACTTCAGTTTCATGGGTATAACCTAATTTTTATGAATTTATTTAGGCCCTAGCCTATACTCATTCAATTTTATTTTATTAGTTTTGAAACAACAGTGCTTGAAATAGCTTAAGTAAATTATTTGCAATCACTATTAAGTTAATACTAAATAGACTAATTTATTTTTTTTTTTACTTCCACAACCACAATGGACCCAAGTGGCTTTATGCCTGTACAAAAGTAGAACCTAATTTCAGCTAAAGGTATGTTAGGGCCTACTAACAATGAGAAGTTATCACTTACAAAGTCACAGCTTCATCCATATTTTGGCACTTTTCTAAGGGACCCTTTCAAAAACTATTCCTCTACAGGGCTGGGAACCAGTACCAAATACCAGTAACTACCACTTCGATTTTGGTACCAGTACCACTCATTTAAAGTTTCAAATACCAGTACCAGTAACTCTTAAAAAGCAGCTGGTATACCACATAATTCAGTGGTATTTCATTGGTATTTTTATTTAAAACTAACTATATCCTGATTAGGGATGGAAAATAACCAAAAAGTGTAAAACCAGTTTTCACCATCGCTATATTCTTAAAGCTAGTTTTTACCAGTTTTCACCAATGGGATTCTGTATGCTTTTTAGGGAGGTAAATGATCAAAATATTAAACAGAAATAAGGTTTTAATTGATTCAATCAAGTATGTGTAACATTTGAATTAAAAAGTTTATTATCAAACTTGATTTTTGAAATAACACTCGAGAAAACAAAGAGCATTAAGTGTCTGATCTGACATTCTTGATCGAATCTTTGTGATGAATAAACCAGCAGCTGAAAACTCTCTCTCGGACTACGCTGGTGGCTTTTATTGTAAGCAACACCTCGTACATTCAATCCAAATTTTCGCTTCTATTCAAAGTAGCTTCAAAATATTTGAAATCATTGTTTACATCAAAGGTCTCAGAAGAATCTTTCTTGGGTTTCATTTTCAGTTTGTTCATCTCACACATGTACTCGTTCATAAGTTGATCATCATCATTTACTTCATGACTTGAGCTGCATTGTGAATCTTCGAGTTTCAAAGCAATTGATTGGACTTGGTTGTTTGTTTCTGAAATCTGGCAAGCGTCTGGAAAAAGCCTCTTAAATGTATGATCTGCATACTTCTTAAGTGCTTGTCTTGAAGGAAAGAGGAATGGTGCTGATGATTCATTTTTCAAGACCTCGGGATTGTGGAGAAAACTCAGCAAGGTGACAGCTTCTTTTTGTCTTCTTGATGAGTAGCGATCAATGAGACACTGACATAGCTCAAAAGCTAAAGGATTGTTTTTGCTTTCAAATTTATCCCAAATGAACTTCATGGAAGATTCAGCTTTGAGCAAGTTTGCATCTTCGGAACAGAGTCCCTTCAAAACAATTTCCAGTGGACAAAGCGTGTCAAAGAGGCTCTTTAGAGCATTCCATTCTTCATCTGAAATCATCTCTGTTGAGCATATCACTCTGAGGGCCTTTGGAATGCAATTTTTTAGTTTCAAAAATTTTTCTATCATGGCCAAAAAACTGTTCCACCTCATTCTACAGTCAAGGATAAGCTTCATTTCTTCCATTATATTCATCTTTGACAAAATCTTGCACTCTCTCATTTTCAAAGGAGACTTTCGAAATATGCGACAGATTTTTCTCACCTTATTTATTACTTTTAAGTAATCTTCTCGAAGTTTTGGAAGAACAATTACGTCATCTATGTCGGACTCAAAAATTGTATCAGTGCATAAAATTTCATACTCATCTTCGCTTAACTCATGTGTAGTGTTCATCTTCTTCAATGGCTTCATCTTCAGGGGTAGGGTGACTTTCCCCTTCAACTGAATTTTCAGCAGTTTTTGAATACAAGATATCTGAAGCCACGAGATGTATAGCATGTGCAATGCATTGCTGGTGATCAGGTACTATTTCTCTTCCAAATTTGACCATTACTGAGGCACCATCAGTGGAATGATAAACTTGAAGTAGAACCTCCACAACACTTTAAAACTTTGTGACATTGAAACGGGGGCGCGATGCCGGTAAGTGTATCTGTGTAAAGATGCGTTTGCGTTACTCACCTACCGGATACTCTGTTAGTGGGGTCACGGCAGCTGCGGCTGGTTGCGGGGATGGGAGATTTAGCTGCCAGTGAGAACCACCCAGAGGGCCTTAATACAAATCCTTTGACTTCAGCACCACCTGCACTGCTAAGAATGAGAGAAATGAGGTGAGCAAGTTACCAATTTTAGTGTGGTTGAGATTATGTCAGATAGGAAGCTCCTACCAATTTGAAACTGGGTTCTCACCTTTAAGATCTCTGGAGCATAGCCAGTCTGCCTCTTTTAACGACTTACTCTTCAGCTTATGGTGGGAGGATTTAAGAAAAGTAAAATGTCCTTTGCTTAATTTAATCAACGAAACAATAATAACACTTACAAGGTTAACTGCATCAGCAGGCAAGTTTTTACAGGTAACTAAAGAAGATCTGAACAATTTTATTGATCATACACCAATGTGTTTTCAGAACCAACTAAGCACTTGAAAAAAAATTACTACTACAAAACAAAAGAAACAAACATCATTAGTCCCATACCACACACAAAAATGTCAACATAAAATAAAACCATTGAATTATTGGCCATCACCAGCCCATTACCACACAAAGGAGACAAAGACTTACAGAAAAAAAATAACTTACCTAACTAATGCAAAACAAACAAAGAATATTAGTTACTAGGGTAAGGTCAATGAGTGTTACCCAAATTGTATAAACCTGATAAGTCCCAGATGTTATAATGTTATAATGTTTCAGACCAACAAAGACCCTAGGATCCACTCATGGCTGGTCTACCTAACTGTATGTCCTCCGTGGTGGTGGAGGGGACCTACAATTTTACGTGGGTTCCGAACCACAAGAACATAAGAAACTTATTTAAAAACTGCCGGTAAATTGGCAACGACCAATTTTTACGAAACTAAATAATTATCAATTTAAAAATAATTAATTATCGGTTTAAAACTAAAGATAGAATCTCTCGGTCCAGAGGAGCAAGTCATAATAGACTACTATCCACAAATATGTTACATTCTATATCTATTTATAACGGACATGCAAATATATCAGATCCAAAGAATCCGGTCAATTTCATTACGGTATCCATCAAGTCACGGTCCATATCGATTGCGGACCAAGTCAAAATTTACAACCATATACATTATCAATTTAAAAATAATTAATTATCGATTTAAAACTAAGATAGAATCTCTCGATCCAGAGGACCAAGTCATAATAGACTACTATCTACAAATATGTTACACTCTATATCTATTATATAACGGACATGCAAATATATCAGATCCAAAGAATCCAGTCAATTTCATTATGGTATCCATTAAGTCACGGTTCATATCGATTGCGGACCAAGTCAAATTTACAACCATATACATTACAATATATACACTTACGAGGAAAAGTGTAGGTGTGGCTGTAAAGACACTACAGTAATGTAGAAATGTGTGTGCACCCATTATGGGTCTCCCATTTAAAGGTGTTTGTGGGGCAAGTGAAGATCATGAGTTTTTCAATACCTCACAGTACTATGGGGGGGGACCGCTCGGCAGAGGAATCTCTTTAAATGGGGTGTGTAAGGACAGAGAGTATCCCCTAACCCAAGACGCTGCCTCCCTATATCCCACAACACTTGTGTTGAGGTGTGGGATCTATCCCCACAAAGCCTTAATTTTACTACCTTAAACTATACCCTTTCTATCAACATGCGCGTCCAATCGATTCTTAAACATGTTTATAGACGTGCTACTAATTACTTCTACCGGCAAACTATTCCAGCTATTTACTATTCTATGCGTAAAAAAGTTTTTCGCAACTGCTGTCTCGAACCTTCTACTTGTCAACTTACACCCGTTATTTCTAGTCCTATTATATTGAGATATTTCGAAAAAGCTATCTCTATCTACGTTATCAAACCCATTCATAATTTTGAAAACCTGGATTAGATCACCCCTTAACCTCCTAGTCTCGAGTGTAGTCAATTTTAACTCTTTAAGCCTATCCTCGTACGACTTTGACCTAAGAGACGGAATCATCTTAGTTGCTCGTCTTTGAACTCTTTCGATTTTGTCTATATCTTTGCGCATATGCGGGCGATTCCAAAATTGGACCGCGTACTCCAAATGAGGTCTAACTAATGATTTATAAAGAGGAACTATAATATCGCACGATTTGTCATTTTAAACTCCACTTCATCTCACAATCATTAAATATATTCTTGGCTCAATCAGTACACACAAAAGCAATGTTTATAACAAAAAAAATTATGTGAACACTGGCTTCAGCATTTGTGCAGGCATTGGGGAAGAAAAAGCTTTGTCCAAATTCACTTCAATAAGCAAAAGTCCCAGCCAAAAACAAATCCCTGATAAAGAAAAAAAACCAACAACATTTAGAGATTATCCCCCTAGCACTGTCATCAGTGGACTCACAGGAATCCATGAGTGCAATGATGCCAGAAGGGAGCAAAACTGACAATGATAATTAATGGTCTAAAATTTTGGGATATGTATTTGCATTAATATGTTGCTCATAAGGCAGTTAAAGGTACAATTTAGTTCACAGCCTGAGAAAGCTCAAAATCCATTGTGATGCATATTGATAACTGAAGTTAGGTTTTTCAACACGGTCTTTATAAAGGAAATCAGGCATTCAGAAATGATTATGATATTTACATGATAATTTTAAGTGATCCAAATATGTGAGACATGGTTCTTATAGCTAATGGTTAAGCAATACAAAACACCAATGGTAAAAACAAGACTGGATCACCTACCACACCATCAAGGAGAAGTGAGATGCTTTCCCGTCTCTTGAAATGGACATATGATTGCCTCAGTTTTTAACATTCTCTATATTGAGAGAATTTCAAATCTGTTATTATCAATTAAAAAGAGAAGAAAAACATTTTTAGTTAACCATACCATCTCACTCCTCCCCACTTGTTGTGGGGTGCACAACACAGGTATTTTTATCTCTAAGTATATAAGTAGTGATGAGTGATAGTATGGGACTTTAATACACTTTACAAATCATATCTTACCTTAACCTAATCAGTAACCTTACTTTTAGTTTTCCTCTCAAGTGGGGAACTTTGTACCCTAAGCAATTCCTGAGATCTGCCCTGTGACCTTGTGAATGGTCGGTTCCCCATCTTCTTGAGGGTACCTACTTGTGTAACAACTGGTAAAGGCAGGTTTTGAGATTCAGGTGAGAACCCTCTAAAATCAATTTTTGAAGGTGTCAATGATGTTTTCTTTACCCACTTTAATACACCAGAGAATGGTTCCAGAGTGAGGGACCCTCGTCGCCTTGCGTGAGTTGGCTGATCAGTTGGACTCAGTCCTCCTCCTAGGCCACTAAGTTCGAACTCACTTGTCATTTCTGAAGATTCTGGAGATTGTGTCACTGCAAAGTCTGTTTCAGGTTCCACAGCCACTAAATATGATTGATTATTGGTAGCAATAAATCGAAAAGACGTTAGGGGACTTTGTTTCACTGGCTCCAATTCAGAGGAAGGTAGTTCCTGCCCTGAATCAAAGGATGAGATTGCTACTGGGCATCCATTCTCTATGTCCCCATTAACTTTATCCTCCCCACTTGTCTTATCTTGTCTCAAAGAATTTCTGCTGGGAGGTGGCTGTTCATGAAATCTCTCTTCCAACTGATACAGGTTGTGGAGAGTCTGATCTAGAGTCTGCTGAATTTTTCTCAGACGCTCCACAGGTAATGGGTTGAAGCGAAAACCCTTAAAGAATGGTTCATCATGGCTTGGTTCTTCAATTAGAGATGGACCCTTACTCATCTCTACAGGTGTAGGTTGTGGTAGGAATTCAACCTCATAATGGGCATCTCCCAAAAGCCTTTGGTAGTAGCGGTTCTGTTGAAGATATGGTGGAGCCACATTCCACTTTTTCAGATGTTTGTGGTGAACTTTATAAATAGTGGGTTCCTGAGGGTTCATTGACTGAACTTGATAAGTAATTTCATTTGGGTTCACTTTAATTATACAATATGGTCCAGCATACCGAGGTTTGAATTTATTGATGCTCAGGTTGCCAGGATAGTGTATTTTCAGCCCCACCAGCTGGTTTAAGTGATAGGGTTTGAACCGTGGATGGCCTTCATCCCGATATTGAAGCTGATGGTGGTCTATCCTAGGGCCCTGAGGGAAGATGTGAGCCTGGGATAAGAGACAGGCTGCTGGGGAAATACCAGTCTCCTGATGCTTGGTATTGTTGTAAATGGATACCACCCTGGGCAGATGGTCATCCCAGGTCTCAACCTGGTTCAAACTCATCCGCAAATATTGGGTTAGTGTCCTGTTTACTCGCTCAACAGCCCCATTGGATGTGGGGCAATAGGGAGAAGTCCTTACATGGAGTATATCCAGTTCAAGCAAGGTATCTTCAAATTCCTGGGCTGTGAACTCAGGCCCATTATCACTGAGTAGCTTTTCAGGCAGCCTGGGCAGAAATGGATATACTCGAGTTTTGAATGCTTGTGCTACAGTAGAGGCCCGTTTATTGGGCAGTGGGACCACGGACAACCACTTAGAGAAATGGTCAACCACCACCAATGCACAAACATTCCCCTTTTGAGAGATAGGGTAGGAGATAAGATCTGCTGCAATCAACTCAAAAGGATGTTGGGTTACAATCTTAAACACAGGTGGTGTGTGGAGAATATTGGTAATCTTTGCTCTCTGACACTCCACACAAGAGTGACTATCTCAGTCACTATGCGATGCAGCTGTGGGTACCAAAAATGTTCCAATAATAGGGCAAGCAATTTATTTCGCCCTAAGTGAGCAAACTCCTTGTGAAAAATGACAGCCCAATCTATAGCAACACCTTTGGCAACAACACAACGCAAGTGGTGGTCTTTCCCCTATGGTAAATGATGTCATCAATAACTACCAATTGCTGATGATCTCGTTTATATGGTTGTAGGTTTCCAGTATATCGTTTTGCTGTCCATTGTTGCTTAATCCCCTTTTTAAGGCGACATAGGTGAGGGTCAAGTTTTTGTAAGGTTATGACATCTTCCAGGGACAATGCCCCTCCTTCTTTTGGGAGTTGTTCTCCTTCTCTCAAAGGAATCACTGGACAGATGTCCACCACAACTGATGTCAGTTCCAATTGTGGTGTAAGGTTATCAGGTGGTAGATTCCCCTCCCCACTAGCCTCTGTGTCAGGTGCAAGGTCCTCCTCCATGCTATCATCAAGCAGTGTAAATTCTTCAAAGGGGCTATCAGTTTCCCTATTCACATTTAGAATTTCAGGGGAAGGCTTATCATTTGATTGACCAGGTAGGTGTATAGGGTTTAACCAATTGTAATGGATCCCAGCGAGGCACTGCAGATAACACCGATCATGGTAGTTGTCAGAACCATACTTTAAGGGAGCTCGATCTCCATGATATACCCAAATCTCTACCTTATTCATATCACTATAAACTTGGATCAACCGTGGGGTTGGGATCTGACCAACATGTTTCATCAGATTCAGCTGACGGGTGATAGCTTTATCAGAAGAGATCCCATACTTATTTCGCCTGTTAATTAGTTCTGCTACTGTTGCTTCTCTGATTTCCCTATGATGATCCATTGTGCCACTACTCCACAAGGATAGACAATAAAAGAGGGAATCTCCTCCCCCTGGGACTTCAGTCTTTATGAATCCTTTTGGAGTGGCATTTGATCGGTTGTCATATTGATCCAATGATTCTTGACAATTGTCAATTGGAGACCTGGATAGTGCATCTGCGATACAATTCTGTTTCCCAGGTATGTACACTAGCTCATATTCAATGCTACTCAGCTCTTCCAGTGTGCGAGCAACTCTGTTATTTACTAATGGCATATTGTAAAGGAAGGTTAAAGGTTGATGATCAGTAAAAATTTTAACTTTAATTCCATAAAGGAAGGGTTTTAGGGTCCTCACAGCCCATCGAATAGCAGCTAATTCTCGTTCAGTGGTGAGTACTTTTGTTCAGCCCTATTGAATGTGGTTGAAACAAAGGCTATGGGCCTATTCTTTCCTTCCTGCTCTTGGGACAAGCAAGCCCCAGCTCCAATGTTAGAAGCATCTACATGGAGCTGTAGGGGTTTAGCTTCCTTTGACCTATCAGGGTATGTCAACAAGATCGGACTAACTAAGGCCTCCTTTAGTTTATCAAACGCAGTCTGGCAACTCGCTGTCCAAGTCAGCGTCTTGCGGCCTGTAAGTTCACTAAGAGGCTTTGCTATCTCTGAGCAATTTTGGATGTGTCGGCGATAGAAATTAACCATCCCTAAGAATTGGCGGAGTCTTCTGATGGTGTTTGGGATTGGAAACTTGGCAATACCTTCTAGGTTCTTTACCAGTGGGACCATCCCCTTGGATGACACCTGATGTCCCAGGAATGTCACTTCCTCTCGGCAAAGCTCAGTCTTTGAGGGTTTGATCTTAAAACCATTAGATTCCAAGGCATGTAAGACCTTTCCCAGAATTTCAAGATGTTCAGGGAAGGTGCGGCTTACTACCATTATATCATCAAGGTAGACCATGCATTGAGTCCATGGGATCCCAGATAATGCCATCATCATGGCTCGTTGAAAGGTAGCTGGACCATTTTTCACCCCAAACGGCATTCTGAGAAATTCCCAATGGGAAAGAGGGGTGGAGAATGCAGTTTTCTCAACACTGGATTCCTCCATCTCAACCTGATAATACCCTTTGACTAAATCAATGGTAGAAAAGTATTGCATTCCATGCAAATTGAAGAGAGTGTCAATCAAATTAGGTAATGGAAAGCAATCTCGTTTTGTTATTTTGTTGAGCTCTCGATAATCAATGCATAACCGTATTGACCCATCACTTTTCTTAATTGGCACGACAGGTGCAGAGTATGGGGAGAAACTTCGTCTGATGATACCATCTTCCTCCAGCTGTTGGCAGTGCTCTTCAATGTCCTGCAGTACAGGTCCTTGGACTCGCCTTACTGGGATATGGACTGGAAGCCTGTGTTCTGTTTCAATCTGATGCTTGATAATGGTTGTGTGGCCAACATCCCCATCACCATGACTAATAGCTCCTTGGTGGCACAGCAACAACTGGACTAACTGGTCCTTTTGTTCTGCTGAGAGAGATGTATTTGTCAACTCAAAAGCATCAACCATCATTTGTGAAGTCCAGTCCTCCTGATTTTTAGAAGTTTTTGAACTGTCAGTGAAGTCCACCAGATGTACCAGTGAGTCCTTACCCTGCAATTTCATAGCCTTCCCAATTAAGTTTCCTCTGGAGATCTTCTGTGAGAAGTCTCCAAGGTTGAATACCGCAACCAAAAAGTTGTCTTCTCTGACATTCATTAATCCAGGTTGTATAATCAAATCTTTTACAGAGAGTTACTTTCCAAATAAGTTAACTCATGATCAGGGTTGTATCCTTGGAGGCGGAAACATGCCTCTATCATTTGACAGGTGCGGGGCGCAACTTCAACATCTTCCACACTTTCACATTCAAGGCTGGTTGGAAGTGGCTGTTGAGCATCTTGGGCAACTGTGATAAGTTGGCTTCCCTTCCGAGTGAGGAGTTCTCGTTTAGCCAAGTCAGGAAGCAAACTATCAGTCTGTAACATGTTTACCCCACAGATCAGATCAAAGTCTGAGACATGGTCTCTCACAACCACAAACTCAATTGGTTGTGTTTCAAAATTGGGAAACATGAGTGTGACTGTACAACCACCCAGAACTGGTACAATGTGTTTACCTATACCCCTAATCCCCTTGAGAGGTACTTCCTTTAGTGGGAATTTATCAGAGGGAAGTTGATGGTAACATGAAGCTGACATCAAACTGACTGCAGCACCTGTATCCACAAGAGCTGACAATGGGCCTGTGTGGGGAGAGCTTTTTATTCTTGGCCGGATGACTAAGGCATTGCTTGATTGCTGCTCTTGTCTCAGGTCCAGAACTTCAGCCAATTCATCTTCAGTGTTCACTGGCTGCTCTTCATCCCTCTCTAGGGTTCCAACTTGTTCAACATCTTCCACTGTCTCATCTTCAGTCTCACTCTGGGGGGCCTCAAGGTAGTTGTGTGCAATCTGACTTGCTAATGGATATTGCCTGATGGTGTTGCTTCCTGGGAAGCAATGATGCCTCCAAAAGACCGTTCATTGCTAGCATGCTGGGGTAGCTCTGGCATGCGGCCTTCCATGACAGAGCTATCTAGTTTCCCAATTCTGGTGCTAGTTCTTGTGGTGGTGGGACCAACCCTTGGTCACTCATGCAATCTTGACCCAAATGTGGTCCTCCACAACTTGGGCATTGTGGCCTCTCCATTAAATAGTTCTTCTGAGTAGGACACTGTGCAGGGCTATGTCCATGTTGCTTACAACGTATGCAAATGTTCCTGGCAGTATAGCAATCTTGATGGAGATGACCCCGCTTTCCACACCAATGACATAAAGGACGCGAGGGACATTGACCCTTTGTATGCCCTGACTGCTGACAATGGGTACATGTCCTGTGGTCTCTTGGTGCTGCTGCAACTTGCTGAAAGTTATTGGCTGGTGGGTGAGACTGACCCCTAGGGAAGTTTGCTGCAGTTCTCACTTTTCTTCCATTGGGCCCCCTTAGCCTTCCTTGACTGTTTGTTGCAGTAGACTGAGGGGCAACCATGGGTAGTTCTTGCTTTAATACAACTGGTGGTGAACTCAGATATGGTGTGTGTGTTGACTGGTGTGGGATTTGTTCAATATAGTTAGGTGGCCAATTCCATGAAGAAGGTGGATAAGCACACTGATTCAATGGGGGTGCTGCTTGAGCTGTAGGAAGGGCTGGTGCTAGATGTGCCACATTGGCCATTTCAGATTGTGGCTTCACAGAGGATTGGGATGTCTGCCACTGACCCACTGGTGGGGATGTTTCTTGGGTGCCTCTAGTGGTGGTTCCAGCTTGACCTGCCAAGGGGGACTCTGTGGAATTTAAGTCTGCTAGTGCCACAAGCTTCTCCCACGAGATCTTCATTCCTAGTAAGGTCCTTTGAGTATGGATGATCCTGGTCAGCTCCTGCCTCAACTCCAAGGGCAACCCAGATATAAACCTATCTTTAACTATACGGAGTTGAGTGACATCCATACCAGGGAAGCACTGACAGGCTAGGGTTATTACTCTAAGGGCATAAGCAGAGACAGTCTCATGTGAGTGCTTGGTAGCCTCCATAAAGTCCTGACTCTGACTTTCTTCTTTCTTTCTTTGCTCTTTCTCATACCAGGATATTAAATGAGCCTTCAGTGTCCCATATCACTAGTAGACTTCCGCATTACTCGATAAATTTCTAAGGCAGGGCCATCGAGGTAATTAGCTAAAAGGGATCCCATCCTTTCAAGGGAACCTGGATATTCTTGCTCAAAATATTTCTCAAAGGTTCTCACAAACTCATGAAAATCATGTCCTTCACTCAGGCAGTATTTTTCCGGTGGAAGAACCTTAGGTGTATGGCTATTAGCCAGTATTTGAGACATCATGGCCATGGTCTGAGCATTCTGCATAACCATTTGCTGAAGAATTGCCAATGATGGCTGGTCAATGCCCCCATCCTTAGGAGTTCCTGCCATAGGTGTTGACGGACATGCTGGTCTCTCAGGGCTTGTTCCTATTGGCTGTAAAGTAGCAGCTATTTCCCTACTGCCACCCATGTCATGGTTATATGGGAAATTAGTGCCAGAAGTCAAGATGGGACTAGCTATTGTGCTTACAGTGACTGTTGATGAAGCCACAGCAGTGGTGATAGTGGTGGTAAATTGACTGGCAAGACCTGTTGTGTCACCCATTCTCTATTGTTTGCTCTTTGTGTGAATAATTCTGTTTCTCAACTGTTCTTGTGCAGTGTGGTGAGTGCTGGGAATACCGGCAAGAGAATAGGGGCTTCTAGTCAATGCTAATGCTCTCTATTGATGTTTCCCTTCAATCTTCCCGGGTCTGGGCACCAGTGAAACGGGGGCGCGATGCCGGTAAGTGTATCTATGTAAAGATGCGTTTGCGTTACTCACCTACCGGATACTCTGTTAGTGGGGTCACGGCAGCTGCGGCTGGTTGCGGAGATGGGAGATTTAGCTGCCAGTGAGAACCACCCAGAGGGCCTTAATAAAAATCATTTGACTCCAGCACCACCTGCACTGCTAAGAATGAGAGAAATGAGGTGAGCAAGTTACCAGTTTCAGATTGGTAGGAGCTGCCTATCTGACATAATCTCAACCACACTAAAATTGGTAACTTGCTCACCTCATTTTTCTCATTCTTAGCAGTGCAGGTGGTGCTGGAGTCAAATGATTTTTATTAAGGCCCTCTGGGTGGTTCTCACTGGCAGCTAAATCTCCCATCTCCGCAACCAGCCGCAGCTGCCGTGACCCCACTAACAGAGTATCCGGTAGGTGAGTAACGCAAACGCATCTTTACATAGATACACTTACCGGCATTGCGCCCCCGTTTCAACATGTCATGCACTCTGCTGCTTCTTTATTCTTACGAGTGAAATGATACCAAGCATTTGATTTCTTTGACATGATGGAGTATTAAATCTTAGAATCTTAACTGATCAATGTGCAATCATCCACATAACATTCAAGACTGAAGCATCAATTATTTACACTTATAAACAAAAAATGATATGAAATGATGCAAAATGTAATTATGTTTTTTAAACATTTGGAAACGTTTGTTTCATAGAAAATGGACCAAAGTGATCGGAGACTTGCACAAAAATGTGAAAACCAGTTCTTATCGTTGGTTTCGGCGATGATTAAAAATTTTCATCACTGGTTAAAAACCAGTTTTTTAAAACCAGGTTCCATCTCTAATCCTGATATTTTTCAAGTAACCTTCAAGTTCCTTAATGCTCCAGGCTCTATAAGAACTAGCTATTCCATCTTTATTTTTATTACTGAATTTATAAAATGACCAAATCCTTTAATAGAAGCTGCTCAAACAGTTTCTGCCCTTCCTCTAACTCAACTCAGTGTGGTGAAGCTCTTTTTATCTGTGCACTTCATTCTCAATGATTTGAGGTCATCTTTGTCAGAAACCTCCTTAAATAACATTTTGGCTTTGAAGTCTAATGGACTTAACTGAAGCAGACAATTTTTTTTCTAATTTCAGTTAGCTAAATGATTTAAACTTTTTTTTACAAGTGATACAGAGGGTTATAAATTTGATTTAATTACCATATGCATATATACGATAGTTTGGCAATATTAAAGATAGATTCTACAGTGATCAGAAGGTTAAAAATTTTCTTTAATTATTTATATATATATAAAAATAGTATTTCATTTTTGTAATATTAAAGGTAGCTAGATTCTAGATGTACAGTAGGCCCTCATTGTTCTTGAGACTTTCTGTTCGCAATTTCGCAAATTTGTGAATGACCCATTTTACTACCATGTTTCAGTAAATTACGACTGACTCCGCAAATTCGTGATTTTGTCATGTGGCATCTGCAACACTGCCTACGCAGGCTCAGTCATGCTCTCTCTTTCACTGACTGAGGTTGTCATTTCATGCTCTTCAACACCAGTGTACTATATTTAGTGCATTATTTAGTAGTTTATAAAGTGTTATTGCTTTACATAATTGTTTATGTAATAATATTGCTTTATATTACATACAGTAAAAAGTTTTATTTATGTAAAATATCATTGTTTATATAATATTACAGTAATGTTATTGGTTTTTAATAGTGTTTGATGCTAATCATTGCTTAATAATATGTATTGCTTTTATTAAAATAAAACTTTTTTGGCGTTTTAAGGATATTTTACACGAGGGTAATTCCAGGACAAATAGACAAATGAAAGTGCCAAATGTACACTCCACCATCTCCAAAATTCATGAAACTTGGTGAGAGGGTTGGTTTTGGTCCAAATTAGAAAAATCTGAATTTTTGTGAAAATTGGTCAAGTTGGTCAAATTTTATGGCTTGACCAAATTTTGGTCAAATGAAAAAACCAACAATTTTCAAACGTAAATATCTCAGCTGCTAATTGTGGTAGCGTAATAAGTCTTAAATGATAAAATATGTAAAATTAACTGTAGTTTCTAAATTTGTATCATTTTTTTAGGGTAACAAAAATAAAATTGATTTTTTTGAAAAAATGTCAAATTTTTTTTTTTGCGATTTGGCAGCGAAGATATCATTTTTCGAAAAAAAGACCAAGAATAAAAAATGTTTATTTGATGTATGTACACCATAATAAGTAATAAAAAGTCAGTTTATAGTTTATTATAAGGCTCAAAACTGAGTTTGAAATTAAGTAATAAATTTTTTTTTCAGACAACAAAGATTTATTACAGACTTGTTGGTCCAAAAAAAGACAATTTTCAAATCATATAAAAAATACATGTAGATAAACCAAAGGAGAAAAATCTTTTAAAATATATGTACAATGTACATACATAACCTCTCTTATATTTAGGGACAGAATATATTGACAATAATAATGTTTAATTGATAAAGCGCTTATCAGAGTATAAAATACTCTTCCTAATACTACACGTACACAAGTCTTTGAGAATGAATTAAGAGACAATACTCTCATCCAGTGAATCCAAATTTTACACTAATAATATAATAATAAGAAAAAAAGAATTTGAAAAGATTTTTATAACTATTAAGTAGATACACAAATCTTAAATAAAAATTTTAGAAATATTATATAGACAATCTTAAATAGTATACATTCGATAGAATTTATTTTATCTTCTTTGAAAAGTTATTTAATTCTTGAAGCGGAAAAATGTATTGTATTCTTGTTCCTCCTCGTAAACTTGCTTCAATACTCCCAAATATATTTTCTGTTGAAACGTGACAAACATCATCTTGCGCAGGAAAAATGTATAAGGGACATACGCCCGAAGGATGGAGAAATTTTATCAGAAAATCATCATATTCACAGTCAAAGGACTGGACTAATCCGAGCCATAGTTTATTTTCATACATACAACCCACAAAAGAGCCTGTTTCAATTTCGCGTTGAGAGACAGTATTATGTTCTTGATCCGAAGCAGAAACTCTAATGAGCTCTCTTATTTCGACTGACTGTGCACTCTGAGAGAATGGATAAACCTTCAATGAATTCTTGGAAATTGGGACGAAGCGATGTAATTGTTGAGTACCTTTGATAGAAGTAATAGGTTCACTCAGACATTTTTGCAAAGAAAGCTCTACATCTACAACTTCTGCCTCAGAGACGTAAAAAAAGTCAATAGCGGTTAGGAATTCTTGAGAGCAGAAATTGTAGAAGTCCTCAGCTGTTAAGATTTGATGGTCGAGAGGCCATCGTAAGCTTTCTCTGGCGACTGCTCTTTTTACCATTCCGCCAATACCGTCGCAGGCATTCTTCCCGTGGGATGTCGCAAAAAATTCCACTCAGCATGAATTTTGAAGTCTTCGAAATGATGGAATAAATTTAGAAAATTTGTTTTATTCTTATACTGAGCCGCGCATCCATCTGTGAAATAATGAATTTTAGTTAGGTTTGAATTTTGTTGTTGGATGCACAGGATTAATTTTTTGAGAAAACTATGAACCAGAATTGTATCATGCCTGCAACCGTTTGAAACGAAGCAGTAACTTTTGCAAATTAGTTTTCTTGCATTGTTTGTGGAATAATAAACGAATGGGTGCACTATACATTGCGAGTTCTCCCAATGAAACCCTTGGGCACAATCTTGTACGATGAATGAGAAGTTTTCCACGAAATCACCCACCAAAACACCTTCATTTTCGGGCAGAGTTTCTTTTAGATTTTTGAAGTAACTCGACTGACATTTATTCATGAAGTGGTGTCTTGTCAGTTGTGCAATTTTTTTGGTGAGTGATTCCACGTATTCCTCTGGAGTTTCGGTGATATCTTTTAACATACAGTGATCGATGGACACCCATTGTTTATATTTTATCTCTTCCATCGCCATGAAGTCCAAACTTTCCAAATAATTTTTTATTCTGACCTCTCGCGGGCATCTTTTGCATCGGTGCATCATACAATCTTCATTGTCCATGCCGCAGATGGATAGAGACATTAATTTTTTGTAGTCTAAATCTTTAATGCCTAACGCTGATATTTGTAGTTTCGGATTTTGGTGATGCGTACATACGCAGACACTGTGAGTTCTGCTTTGTCCCGCAAGCACGCACCACGACGGTCGAAGATGAGCAAAGGTACTAAAGCCTATTTTGGGATTTTCAGCATTTTTTGCATATTCAGCATATAACTCTTTTCAAGTTACACAATACCAGTCTTTTCTGTTTTTTATTTTTTCACCCTCTTCATTTATTGCAAACTTATAATCTTTGATTCCCAGGCACATCCTACTATATTCGTCATTTTCATAAAACTCCCGAATGATTTTTTTCATTTCAGCTGTGACGACCTTCCCTTTCGTCATGTTTGGAATGTTAGGAAGAATCCCAAACTGTTTTTGAAGATTGCAGCTCTTACGCACCATATACTGTACTTTGTTGCTCCAAAGAAGTCAGCAGTTTTTTCAATGGGATAGGGATACAATGATAGTATTTGTAACCTAAGATTGCGATCGTTACTTGCTTGAAATTTCTCCTTTAATTCTTCCATAACCTTTTGATACCTGAAATAAAGTGCATTTGACATTAAGTTTAGTATATTTTTAATTAAACTTTTCATAAAATATATGTATATGTATTATATTGTCCGATTATAAAAATGTAAACAGATAAAACTTAATTTAGTATATACTTCGATGACTATTAAATTTAATTTAAAATGTCAAATTTCAATAACTATGTCCGGAAAGTAGTCTTGCCTCTCTAAATCATCTTCCAAACAACTTTTTTTGGATGGACCAGCTTCAGAATAGTCAATAGGAGCCCCATAAGCAGCTTCAAAACTTCGTTTAACCTTTTCCATTGTTGATCTGAATTTTGTAGAAGCCTTTATCTGTTTTTGTCCCGGCTTCAATCCAGCTGTAAAACAAATTCATAAATTTAGGTTGCGGGAAATAATCAAATATCAAATATTTTGTATAGTATATGTATTCAAGTGCTGATGCTAATATTTAAAAACAGAAAACTACGAATTTGCCATTAAGAAACAAATGTCCTGAATGGAGTCTCTATTGTTTTATTACCTGTTTTAATAGGGCTTTCATCAAATAAAGGTAAAATATTGTCGCTGAGCAAATCTTTATTGAATTGCCTGTCTTGAACGACAAATTCTTCCAATGGTGGTGGATTCGTGGAATCACTACTGCTTCGCTCCATACATTCATTAAGTATGTCTGGCTCAGGTATTGGTGTAGGTTCCAGCTCTCTGGATGAATGTTGAACATGTTCTAATACAATTGGCTTCTTTTTAATTGTGACATAGCAATTGCTGCATAGTAATTGATTTTCTTCCAAAATTCTATAGCTTGCAACTGCCATGGCAGAGTTTACTTTTTTGATGTTACAGAAAATTCTTCTTGAGTATTTTTTCATAGGATCGCAACAAAATTTTGTGTTTTGAGGCATTTTAAGGGTTAGGTAAATTTACGTATACTAGAAAATTAGGTATATACTGAAAATCTGGAAAGAAAGCAAAAAATTATTAAAATTTGGAGGATTTATTTTTTTAGTCATTTTTTTTCATAATAATCGTCGATAAGCTGACTTTTTATTACTTATTATGGTGTACATACATCAAATAAACATTTTTTATTCCTGGTCTTTTTTTCGAAAAATGATATCTTCGCTGCAAAAAAAAAAAAAAAAAACTTTTTCCAAAAAATCATTTTATTTTTGTTACCCTAAAAAAATTATACATATTTAGAAACTACAGTTAATTTTACATATTTTATCATTTAAGACTTACTGCACTACCACAATTAGTAGCTGAGATATTTACGTTTGAAAATTATTGGTTTTTTCATTTGACCAAAATTTGACCAACTTGACCATTTTCAAAAAAATTCAGAAATTTGTAATTTGGACCTAAACCAACCCTCGCACCAAGTTTCATGAATTTTGAAGAGGTTACTGTGTACTTCATTTGTCTATTTCTCATAGAATTACCCATTATAACAGTACACCCCTAATATTTAGCCTGCTTAGAATTAGACACCAGACTAGTAGTTATTGCCAGTTTGCAGTGCTTGCTTGAGACTTGGATTTCTGTTAACCCAATCCTGTTCTTTTGTGATTCACTCTTGCAACTAGCTATAGGACCCATTATTATCACTATAGGATACCAGTCACCTTATTCCAGAGATTTGCTTGTTGCCCATGCTTGGGTTTGGCACTGCTTACAGTTTGATCAAATAATATGGGTTGTGTTTGTCATGATTATCATTTATATTTACTACTATCATTTTCACATTATTTGTATTTATTCTGAGCAATTTATTCTTTCCGGTGATTAAGAAATCGCAATTCCAGTTTGTTTATTAATTATCTGTTAATTCATTATTATTGATTGATTGTACCCTGTGTACGCAACTAATAATTTTGTGTTGTCTAGGCAACCAGTTGGAACCAGTGGGAAGTCTACCAGCTAGCTCAACTAGTCCAGATACAACCAGTTGACATTGTGGATCCAACTTAGTTGGACTTACAAAGTCCATTGGGGTGTCAGCTACAGTTGGCCACTCCAGATCTGCCATTGCAATCAGGCTTGTGAACCAGACACACTATTATCTAGCCATTTACTTAAAAATCTGGTCACAGGGTCAAGTTTGGAGTGTAGCTGGGCTGGGATATAGTTTCACATACTTTAAACAAACCATTTCCTGCACTTGTCTCCCACTTGCTTTCCACTGTTTTTCTCTGCTGAACCTCACTAATAATTATTTGTTTTCCAGTTTTTTCTGTTAATTGTGACATATTGCTAGTGTTGTGTGCTTATACCTTTATATTAAAAATTGTGCCATACTTATTCCAGCCAGAATAAAAGGGATAAAAAAATAGGTCAGTTTATTTCTGTCAGGTTTGCCTTGGAATTCCAGTTCCTTTCTTGGACCTTGAGTGATTGGGATTGTTTTCCTGTGGAGATGAAGATCTAATAAATAGATTCTTGGGAAGTAGCTTACAATTAATGTGTGGATTGAACCTCACTATCTCTGATAAATAGACAGCTGACGTGAGAGAGAGTCCTGACCCAGAATAAGAAGTTGATTTGTTTAGAATTTATAATTAGTGCAAGGATCAGAACTGGACTATAAGTGATTGGTGGTGGAGTGCAGTTGGTGTATGATCCAGAACCTAGTATGTATACACGTCCATCATCATACGAGGAAAGTTGGGGGTAAGGAAAACTAATACCCAAGAAGATACTACAGGATACTGGAGAATACTATCCCCTTACCTGGGCAATTTATTGTCACAAATCCGGCATCTTATAAGGGTGCTGGGTGGCTTGAAGACACTTGATACTCAGGGACTATGGCCTACTCAGCCACTGCAGCACTACAGTAGTTGCATGGGCTACCAATGGCAGGCTTACAATAGCAACATTGCACAAGCCAGTTAGCATCCAAACTTTTAGTAACCCCTTGTCTTGCAGTAAATGTAGTTACTGTAAGTCGTTTACACAATACATAATTTAGCCATTGAACCTACTGTATTCGTATAGGCTATGATGTCTGGTTGAATCAGCCATGGTGTCATGTAAACAAATGATCTGCTTTTTTTTTTTTGCTGATCAAAGCATTGCCAATGGTTCTTTTCCAGATTTCCTTTGGTGTTTCTCTCTTAATTTGCTATTTCTTACTTCTGTAAAATTATTTTACCTATTTTTTTAATTTATTATTACAATTTTATGATGTTAATTGAGGAATGACCATTTGTCAGCTGGCCACTAAGCAACAAGCAACAACTAATTTTCTGTTTGTGGATGCATTATATCAAGGAAATTTTTCATGTCCTTGTATTTTGAAGGTTTTTCTGGGGTCAAGGTCAAAGGTCATAAAAATAGAACTTTTTATTTGATGCTCTATGGTTTTTACAGTGGGAATCGAAGTTATTCTATGTCCTTTCCTGAGCATTTTGAGACCAAGATTGTTGAAATCAGTATGGTAGAACCTGAGATATGACCTTTCAAACCTCCAAGGTCACACTGTTGACCTCAAACTTTGGAAGGTCATAATTTGGAAGCCTGTTGACCCAGGAAGCTAAAATTTGGTGACAATTTATCTATCATTCACCTAACCCAATCTTCACAAAAAATCAGAGAAATCAGTGAGATGAGTGACAGAAATTGCCAAAAAGTGTGTACATTTGACATGGAATGCCCCCATATTGATTTACAATTACAATTTCTGTTATCCAATCACCCAACCAAAAAATTACCAAAAAATACCTCCCTAGGCTCATGGCATGAGCATCGCTACCTTCACTTGTTCAGTACTGTAGATCCAAAATGACTGCCATGTGCAGACACAGGTTTGCTCCCCTGCCACTGAGTAATCTTCTCTTGCTATTCTCTCCATTGGCATCATAAGTATTGTGATGTGCTCCACAGTTTTACACCCCGGGTCATCCCATGTCAAATCAGCCACCTAAAACACACACCCCTTTCAATTTTGCTCATACTTGGCACAATAGCAGATATACATGCCAAACTTAAATTCCCAAATTATTAGAGCTGACTGACCTTTGGTTACTGAGATACAAGGTCACAAAGTTGTGACATTTTGACCTTTTTTGCGTTAAATGACTATTTTCAAAATGGTGTAACTAAACAACTATTAAAGCTAGAGCATTGATTTTGGTCTCATTTTAAAGCTCTTTAGTAGCCCCTTGTTTATTGTCTCTTGTTAAATATCTCTACTGTGAAAAATAAAAAAATCCCTTCAAAAGTTGACCTTTGACCTTGAATAAAAAAAAACACCTTCTCCTAAAAAATTCAATTTTTTTACATTAATACCTTGAGTCATGTACAACAAAATCCCAAGAAGCTGTAAGTGGCTGATAACTAGTTCAATGTATAAAAAATAATGAATTCAAGCAACATTTTGAAAAAAGTCATTTTATACAAAAATTGTCAAAAAGTCATGACTTTGTGACCTTGTATGTCAGTAACCATTTTTGTCTAAGGTCAGCTCAATCTCTTACAAATACAGTGCCCGCGAAAAGTATCCGATCACCCTTGAAATTTGTATTTTTTACATAAAAAACAATGTTTAAATGTATACTAACCTTATATTAGTATTTTGTCATCTGTCCTTTGGTTTGGATGACTTGTTCTAGACGTTTTGGCATGGATTTAATCAAGTTTTGACAAACTTCCACTGATATTTCCTTGCACCATACCTTTTTGATGGCCTCTTGTAATTTTTCGACTGAGCCAGTGTCGTGGCATTCAACCTTATTTTTTATTATTAGCCACAGATTTTCTATCGGATTGAGATCTGGACTATTACCAGGCCAATCCAAAATATCAAATTTATTGTCAGTAATCCATTTTGTCACTATTTTGGCCCTGTGACATGGTGCACCATCATGCATGTATGTTTTTGTCCTTTGGATTGCCAATGCCATTGGAAGTTTATCCTGTAGCATTGCTAAATACCGTGCACCATTCATAGTTGTGTTCTTCGGAAGAAAATATAAGTTTCCACGCCCATAGTAACCGAAACAACCCCAAACCATCACACTTGGAGGGTGTTTCATTGTCTTTAGGGTGTATTTAGGGTCCATCCTATTTGAGCCAATAGGCCGGCGAACCTTTTTTGGACAACTTCTGAATGTCAAAAATGTCGACTCATCGCTAAATAAAACCTTCTTCCAGTCATCAACAGTCCAATGAATGTATTTTTTACAAAATGCGACACGTTTTTTACGCATTTTTTCATTAATGAACGGTTTCTTAGCAGCATGGCGAGATGGTAATCCGAGTTCTTTTTGGAGCCGCTCCTGGATAGTTCGTTCAGAAACACCAGATAACAAATTATTCATATTAAATTTTATTTCTTTCGCAGTTATTGTTGGGTTTTTCAATACTAAACGTTTCATAAGTTCGTCTGTTCGCGAATTTGTTTTTCTCGGTCTGCCAGATCGTTTTTTAGGGACTGGCGTGGTTAGGCCACCATTGTTCTTAGCCCGTGAAACCCATAAATTAACGGTAATTTGGGATATGTTTAATTCCTTAGCTATCTGTCTCTGTGATTTCCCACATGCATGCAAAGCAACAATAGCACCTCGACAATCACTCTTAAGTTGTTTTTTAGCACACATTATATATAAATTTTATTTACACCACTTTCTGTAAAAAAAAAAAAAAATCAAGAAATTTATACAAACAGTGAAATCTGACAAATTTGAGACACAGCCACCCGCAACGAAGGCTACCAGAACACTAATTTGAGAATGCGTTGGATAGCTCTCATATCAGCGAGCAACCTCAAAGTTACCAGATGTCGCTAGAACAAATAGAAAGTGAATTACGTGTCTCCGAATATCAAGGGAAAATATTGTATTTTCTTGAGTGATCGGATACTTTTCGCGGGCACTGTACAACCCATATCTACATACTATCTGCAGCCTTCTACAAACAAGCACATGCTTATTTTTAAATATTTGTTCTTTACCCACCTCACCTGTATGTTGTGCATGTATGTGATGGTTTTCAGTAGTTGACAAGATTCTTGTGGGCCACCCAATTTATTGTGATTTCTAGAAGAGAAAACAATTTTTAATGTATACCTAGATAGCTACCTAATTAACAAATACAAGTAACATATTAAAATGTACAATTGTACATACAATATGTATAGGTATAGTGCTCATTGATTTCCATTTATCACAACTTAAAATGTATGCAGTGTATATATAGTTACATGACCATTTTAATTTTGAATTCTTACCTTTCTGTGCTGTAGATCTGCCAAAACTTTGGATGCCTTCAAAGTAACTTCTTTGCAAATCCTGTATGTTCGTCCATTAGTAGTAGATGCCTCAACTTGTGTTAGAATATCTGAATATGGTAAGATTAATTCATCTGGTCGACCAGGATACACAAATGATGGGTTTGGGCCATGAGGATGAAGGAATGTGACTTTTACTTCTCTATTCTCTGGTATCTTTTCCAGCACATATGCCACCCACCAATGGCCATCATATGCAGCAGTAACAAAACCATGTATTTTCTCCTCAGTCACTTCTTCCTTTTCAGTAACTTTCTCAATATTTGAATAATTTGATAATGAATAATGTTTAACCTTAAGAGAAGTCAATGAAACTGGCTGTAAATGGTGTAATTTCTGTGTACCAGCAATAGTCCTTGCAGTTGAGTGTCTTTCTTGGAGAAGTTGGCTTTCCTCTTCATGCTCTTTATTGGTTGAAAAATGACATTTTATATTTACAATATTTTCACTTGCAAATGTATATAACTGTTCTGCAGTAAGGATCTGTTCATCATAAGGTCGTTGTAGACTAGCTTTTGCAGCTAATCTCTTAACTGTGCCTCTAACACCATCACAGGGTCCCTTTCCATGACTTGTTGCAAAAAAAATTCCATTCTGCCTCAATTCCAAAATCATCTCTGTGATGGCAAAGATTCAAAAAGTTTTTGCAGTTCTTATACTGTCCTGCACACCCATCTGAAAAGTAAATTATTTTGTGGATGGAACCGATGGATGAGATATTATCTTTTAGGAATTTTATCAGATGCTTTTGAAACAAATGTACAGCAACTGTGTTATGGATGTTACACTCTGAAATAATAACAAAGCTAAGGTGAGCAATCTCATCTTCCTTTTTATAGTAAATAACAAATGGATGTAGAGTAGCCATCTCATTGTTCCAGTGAAAGCTCTGAAGAATAAAGGAATAATTTTCAGCAAAATCACACACAGCAAGGACCTCACCATCTTTCAAAGACATTTTTGTTTCACGGTAATAAGTTGCTTGCATCTTTGTCTTGAAGTCATGTATCTGGTATTCTTTCAGTTGGTTACAGAATTGGTCAATATATTCATCTGTATTCAGTTCTACTGATTCAAGATTTGACCGATCTGTATTGGTCCACTTTTTAAAATTTATGATATCAATGAAGTTGTTTGTAAATATGTCCAGTAGTCTGTTTTTTAAATCTGATGGATCTCCACATTGTTCACATTGTCTGAGGCAGCATTTCTGTGAGGCAGGATTGCATTCCATAAAGGCAACACAATGACGTACATTCTTAATAGGTGTGTCATCATTTGCAGTTAGTTTTTCTAATTCAGCTCCTACAAACATAAGTTTGGCATTCTGATGAATTGTACAGACACATACTGAGTGAGTTCCTGTTGCTCCAGCAATAACACACTGCTTTGGACGCAATTCTGCAAATTTACTGAATCCCACCTTAACCAAAGGATTTCTTTCTTTGAAAATATGATAAGCTTCTTTTAAATTGCAAAGTAAAAGATGCTTTTGCAAATGTATCCTTCCTCTTTCATTGTCAATGATACTACAATAGTCTTTCTTTCCTGGCATTGTTCTACTGATGTCTTCTGAAAGATAAAATGCTTTAATAGCGTCAACAGTATCCTGTTTAATTCTTTTCCCACCCTTTGGATTTGGGTCTGAAAGGACACCTTTTTCTTCAACTATTTTTTTAGCAATAGATGCTGTATGCCTTGTTGTGTTAAATTCTGAAGCAATTTTCCTAATGCTCCAACTTTTGGGCAATACAGTGAGGATTTTTATTTTATCACTTCTTTTAGTATTTTCATTTTTGAATTTTTCCTTGAGTTGATTTATTATTTCTAAACAGTCTACATCTCCAGATGGCTCCTTAAATTGTGAGTCAGAAATCTCTTTTCCTGCAACTGTTTCCATTCTCTTCTTAACTGTCTCTGTCACCTTGCTTAGTTTTTTAGCTCCATATGACTTTTGCTCTACAAGCTTTCTCTTTTTTATGGGTGATTCACCAATTGAAACAAAAGAAGCATTCAAAGTACACATCTCATGGTTTTGCTCTGAAGTTGATGCATCACTATTGTCAACATTTTCAATTTTCTCAAGATCTTCAGGTGGTTCACTACTACAAGAAGAATCATCATTTATGTCTGAATTCAAAGTGCCTATTCCTTTCTCAGGCAAGGACTCAAGATGTTCTCTACACTGCTTACAAAGTCTGTGATGTAGTGTTAAGTGCAGATCGGGAAACTTATTTACAAGTTCCTGTGGTACAATTCTCAAACTCTTCTTTCGACACTGACCTTTGTAACGCAGCAAAGGATCAGCACACTTCTGTTTCAGTTTTAAATGTTCCATGTTTGTACTCTGAAATCACAAAAGCACAAAGAAAATCCTGAAAAGAAAACAATGAACAATTAATGAATTATTAAATAAATTTTTATACATGTATTTAGTAAAAATAAATTAACTTTAACTTGAAGTCAGGAGTCAACTCTGTAAAGTTGACAGTACTTATATACTAGTTGGGCCTTTGGATCAGCGCTACTCCAGTAGATTTGGGGCTGTCGAGGAGTTTAACCCTGGTTGTCTTTTAAAAGACTTCTTTTGGCACCTAGTCACAAAAAGGTTTTTGAACTAATAATGTTAAGTTGAACTAAGTCTTCACTGACACTATATCAGAACAGAACTTTTAAATAAATGAACTGACAAAAAAAATCTAAAATTGAAGAATGATGCCAACTTCATTTATTTTTTATACATTGAACTAGTTATCAGCCACTTACAGCTTCTTGGGATTTTGTTGTACATGACTCAAGGTATTAATGTAAAAAAATTGAATTTTTTAGAAGGTATTTTTTTTTTATTCAAGGTCAAATGTCAACTTTTGAAGGGATTTTTTTAATTTTTCACAGTAGAGATATTTAACAAGAGACAATAAACAAGGGCTACTAAAGAGCTTTAAAATGAGACCAAAATCAATGCTCTAGCTTTAATAGTTTTTTAGTTACACCGTTTTGAAAATAGTCATTTAACGCAAAAAAGGTCAAAATGTCAAAACTTTGTGACCTTGTATCTCAGTAACCAAAGGTCAGTCAGCTCTAATAATTTGAGAATTTAAGTTTGGCATGTATATCTGCTATTGTGCTAAGTATGAGCAAAATTGAAAGGGGTGAGTGCAAAAAGTGCCATTTTGTGGCTGAGTTGACATGGAATGACCCCCCCCCTGGAATGTATCCCCAGTGACCCCATGTTTTAATTGCTTTGATATCTAATCATTCACCATCCAATTGGTTTTCCAGGAATGTAACCCAATCAGATATCAAGGGATGCTTGTATGAGGATTTTTTTCATAGCATTCACAGCCAACACATGTAGTGGTAAATATTGAAAACATGCATACATATACCTTTTTCTGATGTATTTTATGGTGCTTTGTTCAAATATGATCATTTTGATTGCAAATGATTCTAGGTTAGGTTAGGTTTCCTCATATAATTTTCACTGTTCTTTTCTAATATCAATGTATTTTTTTGTCAGAAATGCTCTTGCTAAAAATTATACGAGGAAACCTAACCTAGACTCATTAGTGATTGAAATGGTCATCTAACCTAGAATCATTAGTGATTGAAATGGTCATATTTGAAAAAACACACTGATATTAGAAAAAAACAGTGAAAATTATGAGAAAACCTAACCTAGAATTATTTGAGATTGAAACAAAGGTCATACTTGAATAAAGCACCACAAAACATAGAAAAAATTAACCCATGAAGTGAAACTTAATATTGAAATTAATATATATATATTTTTTTTTTTGGGTAAATTCTTAGTTTAGTAGTCAATTTACTGGACTACTTTTTTCCCAAGTTTATTAGGCTAATTTTTCCAAAAGATTATGCTGAATTTTCAATGATGAATACCTACGTACTCCACAAAAATCTTGATATGCTATGGAAAGATAGATATAAATACACTATCAAGTTATTCAGCAGAAACATAGCAATTGGTCCCCTATTGACATCATCTACTATCTGGCAACTCTCCTGACTCTGAGCAACTGTTGGGTGTATGACAGGGTTGCCATTTGGCTCTTTTCGAAGCCAAACTCAGAAATTTTGGCTTACTTTGAAGGTGCTTGGCTTAAGAAAATATCACCTGGCGTAAAAGTAAAATTTGGCTTCATTTCTGCCAATTACTGGCTTATTTGCATAGGTTATTCCAAATTTCATCAATGCCTCATCATAAATGGATGTAGAAATTAATATTGGCTACTTCTATTTAGTAAACCTGTCACTAAGACTATATAATTTATGAATATTGATTTTTGGTTACTTTTATTTTAGTATAGTTGCCACACAGTAATTACAAAATGATTCATGTGGTCATTCCTCAGTTTGTTAACTTAGGCCCCATTGTGACTCTCGTTTAATTCCAAGTTTATTTCACTTAAAAGCAATTGTGTGTGTGTATTTATTTAACTTAGCATTTATGATTTAAAATGTTATTGTCCAAAACATGGAAAGTGAATTATGATAGTTCCAGAAAATTTAGAAAGCAGTGGGAAATTGAATTTCCTTTTATCACTAAATCCCCAGTGGAAATTCTGAAGAAACCTATTGCAAGGTACGTAAGAAAACTATCCTTCCAAAGAAATCCAATATAGCAAAACATTCAGAAGGTGCTAATCACATTTCTCTTATGAAAGCAATCAATTCTACAAGACCCCTTGGAATTACACCAGTTTCAAAGCAAAATTTACAATTAGATAATACAAAGAAAATTGAACTTGAACTTGCAGCATGCATTGCGTGTCATGGAGCAATTTCATTTGTAGATCACTTCAAATGGTAAATTTCTAGTAAAACATGGTGCATGTAGTAATTTTGAGAGAATTAAACTTCAGAACTAAATGTTCCATGCTTGTGTGTAATGTTCTTGCCCCTTCCATAAAATCTGATTTGCTGGATGATACAGGAGATAAAAATTATTCGTTGTTGCTTGATGAATCTACAGACTTGTCATCTGAAAAACATCTATGTGTAATGCATTTAGATACTTTAGTGAAGAATAGAGGTCCCAGTTTTCTCCATTTGAAGAATAGCAGTCCCAGTTTGAAGATAAAATATAAAGGACGAATGAAACCAACTATAAGAATTTAACAACTTTATTTGGTTGTTTAGTCATTGACAAATACAAAAAATAAAAAGTTAGGTACTTGTTGTAAAATAGAAAAATTGACAAATACAAAAAAATAAAAATTTATTTGTTGTAAAATAGAAAAATTTAATTAAATGCATATTGGCTACTAATGGCATTGCAAGTAAACTTTATTTATTAAAATTAATTGAATGAATACTGCCTTCTAATGGCATTACAAAATGCTTCAAATCTGTTTTGCTTATTTCTTTCTTTCCACATGAATTCCTGAAGATAAGCATTTAAAAACTCACGTTTGCATCCATGCATGTTCTTTATGCGTGCCATGTGCTTACTCCAATAAGATTCTATGCTCTGTGTGTGGACTCCAGTATCCTTGTCAACGAAGTTAAAAGAGTGGTTTACAGTCTTATGACTATAACCAAGATTTTCTATTTTGGTATAGGCTTTCCATTCGTCAGTGTGGATAATTGACCCTGGCCTGACAACAGCTTCAATTATTGGTAAAAAGGTTGCAGCATTACGTGATTCAACTATTTTCATATATCCTGTGGCTGGACTTGTTGAGGTATCCACCATACCAAATACCCAAATTTGTGTGTTGGGTGATCTTCCCCGATGGTACTTAGGCTTATGGGAAAAACAGGATTCATCAATTTGTACTACAATACCTGGGCCACCAAGTTTAATTGGGTTACTTTCAAAATGTTTGCTGCATATTTCTCTGAAGAAATTGTACATGTCTACCATAGTCTTTTGTGAGACATTTAAAATCTGAGATGCAGTAGATTCACCTATGTCTTCACACCAATAAAAAATTGCTTCGACCCATTTCTGAAGTGTAAGTTTTGAATTAAAAAAGAAAGAATCACTTCTGATTGATGCTTTATGCTTATATTTATTACACTCTTTGTTCTGGCATTTCCAAATATATTTATCTAAACAGGAAGAAGATTTTGTCCAGTTCATTAACGCTTCGCATGATGCACATTTAAGTTCATGCCTAAGCAAACAACATTCCTTCATCCAGTTAATAACTTTTAAAGTATCATCACTCAGTAAAGGTTTCACTATGTCTTCAAAAACACTACGATCCATGTTGTACTAGGACTTGTAAACTAATGAACTAAAAAGATCTGCTATTTCCTAGATATTTGATACGCCATTTGTGCTTTTGCTAATAAAAACAAAAAAAATATAATTAATATATTAATCAAATCAATTATATGACTATTTATAAATTGTTCACCTTAAGCAATGACACCCCAAAATTGTTTACCTTAGGTAATGACACCCCATTATGATTTTATAAGATAAATAAACGCAATTTTGAATATTATTTATCTAACCTAACCTAACCTAAGCCTAACCAGATCACCTGAAGATCAGCCCCTAGCCTTCTTTAGTTAGCTTTATAAGGCTAACTAACAAAAATATAATGACCTAACCTAACCAATCATCAAGGGCATACAGTTGACCTAATGATTGGTTAGGTTAGGTCATGATATTTTCGTTAGTAAGCTATATAAGGCTAACTAAAGAAGGCTGGGGGCCCTGATCTTCAGGTGATCCACCTAACCTAACCTACATTTAAACCTGATTATCAAATCATTAAATAATATTTCAAAATAGAAAACATAATATAGTTTAGGCACATTTTTCCTTGTGAAGAATAGGGGTCCCAATTTTGGCCATTTGAAGAATAGCAGTCCCAAGGCCAACCAGGACCTCTATTCTTCAACAGCACCATTTTTTTTTTAAACAAAAAAAATTGTCCACTGTTAACCTTAACCTAGGAATTTACTTTTTTGTTTCCTAAAAGTGTGTTACCCTGAAACTGAATTATGAGCTACAACTTTTCAAATTAGACTACATGAAACTTTCAATGATTGGGAAGTGAAAGTTTTCCAAAGACAGGAGAACCACACAAAAATGTTGTAGATTGTGCAGTCTGGACAGGTTAGTACCCTAATCGTGTTAAGTCTTGATGTACATTGCGGTGGTGATCGGACACGTTGGCTGTCCGATACGTGGAAGTGGAAAGTTATCCTTTGCTCTGCTCCATTTTTACAAATTACTAAAGGATTATAGTATTAATAATTATCAAGTGTGAGAGGTAGGCCCACATCGAATCAGCAACCCTGAGGTAGGACCTAATAGGATCCCCAAGTCTAAGTTTTTAGTCAAACATAACCAAACTTAACCAAAGTGTGATCAGTGGTTTCCTAAACTGCTAGTGATATCCCATTTTTAGAAAGTGGTGCATGACAGTGATTGTAAGATTTGTAAAGTAGAAGTGACAAACAAGGAGAGAGCAGTAGCTTGTGATAAATGTGATGACTGGTACCATGCCAGTTGTATTAAGTTGCCCAATGATATCTATAAAGGTCTGGATACTGCAGTTACACAAAATATAAAATTAATGTGGTTTTGCAATAACTGTAGCATAGAAGTTGAGAATTTCATTGCTAATCTTAGGCCCTTGCCAAAGCCTAAAGTTGAGCCTAAATCTAGTGAAGTAGCAGGTCAAGTAAACTTAAATGTCCCTATACCTCATAGTGAGCCCAGGCCAAGATATCCTCAGACAATTTCTGAAAATGATGAGTGGACTAAACCTAGGAAAACCTGGAAAGCTAGAATTCAAGAGCCAAGGAAAAGTGTCCTTATAGAACTAACCAATCAGTTTCATACTTTCTCGCTGGTCCAGGATCAAGATGAGAAAGCTGAAGAAAGTAGGCCTATAAAACAAAACATTAGCAATAATAATCCAGACTCATATAAACCCAGGCACTCTAAAGCTATAGGTATGTTTGAACCAGCATCCGTTATAGGTGACTCAAGTGAGGGGCCTAGGATCTAAATTATCTAGAGGTAGCATAGCTTACTGTTATCCACGTGGAGGGATAAATAGAATTAGTAATAAAATTATAGAAAAAGGATCTGGTATTGACCTAACTGTACCAAAAAATATGGTTATACATGTAGGTGGAAATGATATAAAGGGTAAGCACTCTGAAGAAATCATGGAGTCATATAAACAGCTATTAACAAAGTTAAAGGAACGGAGACCTAACCTTAAAACATCTATCACAGGTATAATTCCCAGGATACATGAAAATAATAAGTGGTACTCATAAGCACTATATATAAATAGTAGGCTTAAGACACTATGTCAGAGCATGGAAATTACATATATCAAACTGTGGAATAAATTTTACAAAAAAAAAAAAAAAAAAAAAAAGAGAGAGTTCTATAACAGAGATGGAATTCACCTTAATAGTAAAGGGACTGATTTACTATCAAAGATTGTATCATGTAATTGATTAAAAACCAAAGGAATAGGCCAAATTAGTACAAACACCAATACTCTTGATAACAATAAACTAATAAAAAATATAATTAAAACTCAAAAGAAAAAGGTCAACAAAGAAAGTAAGAGAGATGCAAATAATATACCATCATAGAACAAGAACCAGACTAAATTACAAGCAAAATATTCCAAGGGTTCTTTGTCATTTTTCTATGTAAATGCAAGAAGTATCCAAGATAAAATAAATTAATTTAAGGCATACATAGGTATTGAAAATCCTGATATTATGATTGTCACTGAAACTTGGACAAAATTCAGTATGATACCAAATAGTCCATTTAGTGAAAGAGAGAATACCATTACTTATGAAATTGATAGCTATGAACTTTTTTATTATGAACTTAAATATTCAGAGGGTGGAGGAGTATTTATTTATGCCAAGACAAATCTGAATCCAGTTGAAGTTACCTCCGTTAAAAAGGAAATAGTTGAATCTGTATGGATAGATATTGGGCATAAAAATGCCAGGAAAATCAGGATAGGGGTTATCTATAGACCACCTGAGGGATGTTCAGTTGGAGGAATTCCCAAAAGTAAAGAAAATAAGTATGCAGAAAATAAACTTATTGATGAAATAAATAAAGCAATGACAAGCAATATTATTATTGTTGGAGATTTCAATTATAGGCATATAGACTGGGAAATATTACAAACACCAGAAAGTAATGAGAGATTCTTAGACTGTATAATTGAGAATGGTTTAACCCAGTTAAAGGAGCCAACCAGGGCTGATGTCATTCTAGATTTAATTCTAACAAATAATCCAGATACCTTCCAGGATATCTCAGTTTCAGAAACACTAGGTTCAGGTGATCATTGTATCCTTCAGTTTAATGTTGTTTGTAATTCAAGACCTAGTGAAAATAAAGTAGAAGTCCCAGATTTTAAAAGAGGAAATATAAATGGACTAGTAAATGATCTGTGTCTAATAAATTGGACAGATATTCTATAGCAAAGTCATAAACGGGGAAAGCGTGGCGGCACAACATAGAATCCTGGTGATGGATTGGTCATTTAAGAGTGGTAGGAAAAGAAGGCAAGAACATGTGACACCTAGGATAAAGTGGTGGGGACTGAAGAAAGAAGACCAGAAAAGGAAATTTGAGGAGAAGGTTTTGGAAGAAGTAAGGTCGTTGGAGAGTGTACAAGAATGGTGGGAGGAGAACAGCCGGGTGATATTGAGAGTTGGTGAGGAAGTACTGGGCAAAACATCAGGTAGAAGACCCCCTGAAGATAAAGAGACGTGGTGGTGGAATGAAGAGGTTCAGGAGGTGATTAAAAGGAAGAAAGAGGCTAAAAAGAAGTGGGACACATCTGGTAGACAAGAGGATAGAGAAAGCTATAGGCAGGCGAAAAAGGAGGCGAAGAAGGGAGTGGCAAGAGCCAAGGCGCAGGATGAAGTATATAAAGAGTTGGAGACACCGGCGGGAGAGAGAAAGATCCTTAGAATAGCGAAGGCTAGGGATAAGGCGAGTAAAGATTTTACTCAAATTAAACAGGTAAAGGATGGGCAGGGAGTGGTCTTAAAGGATCAGGATAAAATCATGGATAGATGGAAGAGTTATTTTGAACATCTGTTAAATGAGGAAAACCCAAGGGTTATTTTTGAAGATGGTGTCCCAAATCAAGGGTTAACTTCAGGAGTGAGTAGGGAGGAGGTGAAGGTGGCGTTGAAAGGAATGAAGAAGGGGAAGGCATTGGGACCGGATGGGATACCAGTGGAGGCATGGAATTGTTTGGGAGATGAGGGCATAGATCTATTGTGGGATCTGATGCAGAAGATATATGAACAAGAGGAAATGCCGGAGGAGTGGGGGGATAGTACACTCGTACCTATCTACAAAGAGAAGGGGGACATCCAGGATTGTGGAAATTATAGGGGAATAAAGCTTGTCACACACGATGAAGGTTTGGGAAAGGATTATAGAGAAAAGGTTAACACGTTGGCTGCCGGAGGGGGTTTTCGCTCTTTTGTACTCAAGTGCCAATGGACATATGCTAATTTTTTCTTTGCGAAAGTTTATTTTCTTACATATTTGATGGTATTAGGATATATTACTGTGTTTGAGTAAGCGTAGGTACTGAGGATACTGGCGGGTCACACGGCACTTAAGTAATATGATATTCTCCATGTGCCGCGAGACCCGCCAGCGTCCACATTTTATTTTTCAAAAAAAAAAATATATATATATTAGAATTTACAGTAATTGATATGTCTTCTTTCCAGATGATAAATCTATAAACTATAAACCAATATAATCTATAAAACTATAAACTATAAACCAATATAATCTATAAAACTATAAACCAATATAAGCCAATAATCTATAAACGAAAATAGCTAATACCCATATAGAAATGTTATCAACTAAATCTTTTTATGGATCATCATCTAAAGGAAGTTCTCAAAGTTCTGAAAGTGATCATGATGATGATCCCATGTTTAGTGGTGGTTCTAGTTCGGATGAGTATAACCCAACAGAGTCTGAATCTACAGACTCATCTATGTCAGATGAAGAAAGTCAAATGTCTCTTCCCAGCCAGAGTCGATTCTGAAAACCCTGAGGATATTTCATTGCTACATTACTCTTGCTACAGACAATTTTTACACGTCTGTCTCTTTGGCCAGAGCCCTACTTGAGCAGGAAACGCATCTAATGGGAACTCTTCGAAAAAATCATAAGTACAATCCAAAAGCCGTAACTGAAGCAAAAGTAAAGAAAGGGGAAAGTGTAGGGCGTGAGAGCGATGATGGAATCGTTGTAGCAAAATGGAAGGACAAACAGGAAGTTCTTATGCTGTCAACCAAACATGACTTGAGGATGGTGACTACAGGAAAAAGAAATCGCAATGGTGAGGATATAACTACACCAAAAATGATTATATCGTATAATGTTGCCAAACAAGGAATTGACATTTCCGACCAAATGGCTAGTTACTTCTCACCTCTCAGAAAAACAGTCAGATGGTACCACAAAATTGCCTTTGAATTTCTTCTAAATACAGCTGTTGTCAATGCACTTATCATGTACAAGGAGCTGACAAACAAGGGCATGCAAACTGCTGACTTTCGACTAGCTATTATTGAGTCACTATGCCATGTACAGAATGCACCTCAACCTCAACAGTCTTCAAATGCGGGCAAACACGCATTAGAAGAATATGACACCAGAGACTCCAGAAACAGAAAAACTCGCAAAAGATGCACAAGATGCTATTCGGAATTAGCAAAGAGCGTAGGTAGAAATGAGGCATTGAAAAAATGCAAAAAGGTATGTACCTATTGTAACAAATGTGTAGATAAGCCAGCTATGTGCATAGATTGCTTTAGGAAGAGCCCCTAAAAAGTAAATTCCATTTACTTTATTATAGATAAAATGCTTTGCTAGTAAAGGAATATAAATTTTCTAAATTTTTGGTTCCAAATTATGTTAATTTTCAAATATATTTAGTTATATTATTCAAAGGAAAACATTATTTGAATAAATAAAGGAATATGCCGGTATATTTTTTCAAAAAAAAGGTTTTTTTTGAAAAGTATATTCTAGATTATATTTGCAATATTCAAAGGCAAATTTTATTTGATTGCAAGTTGTATAACATTATACTTCAAACCCTTGTTTGTTTGTACTTTTTCAATGTACTTCAGAATAAATATTCATCTTTACCAAGTCTATTATTTCCCTGGGTCTACAGATACGCCAATGAAAATTTTACCCAGTAAAAAATAGCTATTCCTGAGGTGCCAAATGGCTTTTGAAGCATTATATCTCATGTTGCCAAGGATAAATAAATCCATAAGTAAAACATGCATTGTGACCCGCCGGCATCTCACGCGGTACTCAAAGACAGATAACATGAGAGATGCCGGCGGGGCACATGGCAGCCAACGTGTTAAGAGAAGAGACAACCGTGGAGGAAGAGCAGTTGGGTTTTATGCCAGGTAGGGGAACAACTGATGCGATTTTTGCACTGAGGCAGTTGATGGAGAAACACCAGGAGCGACAAAAGGGACTACACATGGTTTTCATTGACCTAGAGAAAGCATATGATAGAGTGCCACGCCAGGAGGTTTGGAGGTGTATGAGAGAGAAAGGTGTGCCGGAGAAGTATGTTAGGTTGGTGCAAAGCAGGGTTGTGGAGTCGGTCCAAAATTTTCCGACTCCGACTCCACACATTGTAAAAATTTGACTCCGACTCCACACATTGTAAAAAATCTAAAAATCCGACTCCTCACATTTTAAATATACGACTCCGACTCCTCTAGTGTTTCACTCTATAATTATCATAATAATAAGACATTTCATCACCACCACACTAAGTGTGAAATTTTATATTTTATATTTAAATAAATATTAATTGTATATTCTGAAAATGTAAAAAAAAAAATATTAAAAAAACTTAATCTAGGGGCTCTCAATGAATAAGGTTTATTGACCAAAAAAACTAAATAACCTAAATGTTAGTATTTAGGATTTAGAAATTAAGGGTGACACAGGACACAGAAATTGGAGTCGGAAGTTTTTTACCGACTCCGACTCTGCCCTGAAACGTCCGACTCCACGACTCCGACTCCACAACCCTGGTGCAAAGTATGTATGAAGGAGCAAGGACCCAGGTTAGGAGTAGTGTAGGTGTAACGGAATGGTTCCCTGTGAGGGTTGGTCTACATCAGGGATCTTCTTTGAGCCCGTACCTTTTGTTTTGATTATAGATGTGTTGGCCCAGGGGATAAAAGATCAATCCCCTTGGTGTATGCTCTTTGCAGATGATATTGTTCTGTGCAGCAACAGGAGAGAAGTAGTAGAAAGAAAATTGGAGGAATGGAGGGCTTTTGAAGACAGAGGGTTGAAAATCAGCAGAAAGAAAATGGAGTACCTGAGGTTCTACGAAAATCAAGACTCAGAAATTAGTTTAGAGGGAGCGAGGTTAAAGAGAGTAAGTTTACGTACTTGGGATCGACAGTGGCTGAGGATGGTGAGCTGGACACAGAAATAACACACAGAGTGCAATCTGGTTGGAAAAATTGGAAGAAAGTTTCAGGGGTGTTGTGTGACCGAAGAATAGGCGCAAGGGTTAAGGGAAAAGTGTATAAGACTGTGGTAAGACTGGCTATGATGTATGGGGCTGAGTCTTGGGCTATAAAGATCATGAGAAAAGACGATGTAACGGAGATGAGAATGCTGAGATAGATGGATGTGCGGAGTGACAAGGTTGGATAGAGTAAGGAATGAAAGGATAAGGGGCACAACAAAGGTTGGAGAAATCTCGAGGAAGATACAAGAAAGTAGACTGAAATGGTATGGACATGTGATGAGAGGGGACGAAGATTATGTGGGTAAGAGAACGATGAATATGGAGGTGTATGGCAGGAGAGAGAGAGGCAGACCGAAGCTAAGGTGGATGGAGAAGGTGAGGGACGATTTGAGGGAGAAGGGTTTGTCGGAGGAAGAAGCCCAGGACCAGGCTGTGTGGAGGAGGCTGGTCAGAAACACCGACCCCGCATAGAGGTGGGAACGGGCGAAGAGAAAGAAGAAGAAGATTCTACAGCCTGAACACAGTAACTAGTATGTGGGAAAAATTTAAAAGTATAATAATGAACATACAAAGGAAGCATATCCCACAGTGTAAAATCAGAACTGGAAAAAATAAAACAACCTTGGATAAACTGCAATGTAAAAAGAGCAATCAGAGAAAAAACAAAAGCATTTCATAAATTCAAAAGAACTAAAAATAGCACAGACTCGGAAATATATAAAAGTAAAAGAAGCATTTGCAAGAAAGCAATCAGAGATAGCAAATGAGACCTGGAAAAAAGCCTAGCCAAGAATTCAAAAAACAATCCTAAGAAGTTTTTCAGCGACTTCAATTTGAAAAGTAGATTGAAAAAGAAAATTGGCCCCCTCCATATAGATGATAAAACTATAGATGATGATCTTGAAATAACTGAAGAACTAAACAAATACTTCTCATCAGTATTCACAAATGAAAACTTAAATAATATTCCTGATCTTATACTACCAGGACAAGATAGAGAAATAAATGAATTAAGGGTAACAAAACTAGATATCCTAAAAGCAATAGATAAATTAAAAATGGAAAAATCTCTAGGGTCAGATGAAATGCATCCAATAGTCATAAAAGCTGCCAAAAAGAATATAGCACAGGCACTAGAAATTATTTTTAATAAATCATTGATATGTACTGAAATTCCAGAGGATTGGAAGAAAGCAAATGTGGCTCCAATCTTTAAAAAAGGAAATAGAAACTTGGCAAAAAACTAGACCCATCAGCCTCACCTCCATTATTTGCAAATTACTCAAAAGTATCATTAGAAGTAAAGTTACTGAGTTCCTTGAAGAGTGCAACCTTATAAATGATAGCCAGCATGGCTTTCAAAATAGAAGGTCCTGTCTAACCAACTTGATTGAATTTTATGATGGAGTCCTATTGCATAAATAAATTTGGACAATAAAGAGCCAGTAGATATAGTATACTTAGATTTTGCAAAGGCATTTGATACTGTTCCTCATGCAAGATTGTTGGTAAAAGTTAGAGCCCATGGTATAAGAGGTCATATATCTGACTGGATAGAAGAATGGCTGAGAAACAGAAAACATAGTTCATCTAAATGGAAATAAGTCTACTTGGAGACCCGTATTGAGCAGAGTCCCACAGGGGTCTGTGCTGGGACCTCTGCTTTTTGTTGTCTACAGGGTGGGCAGAAAGTAGCTCCCTATTTTGGATTGGTAAAAAAATACGTATATTATCCATTTATTTCAGAAGAAATAATATGAAAAGGTAGGCATATATGGTAGGTTTTCTCTAAAATTCAATGTGGGCTCCAACTCTTTCCACCAGCTTCTGGAGCCGCCCAGGAATGGCATCCACTGACTTTAGCAGGAACTCCGGCGGGATGGAGGACATGACTTCCCGAATTCGGTCCTCCAGTTCTTCCAATGTCCTCGGTTTGGTGCGGTAGACTTCTTCCTTTACCCACCCCCAAAGAAAGAAGTCGCATGGTGTCAAGTCGGGGCTCCTGGCTGGCCATTCGCTCTTGTTGTCCGTGAGTGGCTGGATGCCCACTTCCCTGGGCGTTGGATGGGTCGTCGTGGTCCGCATCAATGGCCAGCCAGGAGCCCCGACTTGACACCGTGCGACTTCTTTCTTTGGGGGTGGGTAAAGGAAGAAGTCTACCGCACCAAACCGAGGACATTGGAAGAACTGGAGGACCGAATTCGGGAAGTCATGTCCTCCATCCCGCCGGAGTTCCTGCTAAAGTCAGTGGACGCCATTCCTGGGCAGCTCCAGAAGCTGGTGGAAAGAGTTGGAGCCCACATTGAATTTTAGAGAAAACCTACCATGTATGCCTACCTTTTCATATTATTTCTTCTGAAATAAATGGATAATATACGTATTTTTTTACCAATCCAAAATAGGGAGCTACTTTCCGCCCACCCTGTATATAAATGATCTAGAGAAGAGCCTATCATGTAAAATCTCAAAATTTGCTGATGATACAAAATTAGGCCATAATGTTAAGTCAGTAGCAAGAGCAATGACAATACAAAAAAACTTAGAGTAACAGCCTGGGCAGATAAGTGGGAGATGAGATTTAATGTTGATAAGTGCAAGATTATGCATATTGGGTTAAAAAATCCAGAATTTGAATACAATATGAATGGAATTTGGATTAAAAATGATAGAGAGAAAGACTTGGGTGTCACTGTGACTAATGAACTTAAACCCTCAAATCACTGTATGGTAATCAGAAATAAAGCAAATGCTAGACTCAATCTCATGCACACACATTGAACACAAATCACCCAATATTATAAAGCAACTATACATTTCATATGTGAGACCCCTCCTCGAATACTGCATTCAATTTAATAGTCCCTATTTGATACAAGATATTGAAAAACTGGAAAAAAGTACAGAAACGAGCAACAAGAAATATGTCAATTGTCTTAGAGATGGGATCAAAGGAAAGACTGGCGTATCTAAACATGTTCTCATTAAAAAGGAGGTGGTTAAGGGGTGATATGATAGAGGTGTATAAAATGATAAAAGGGTTGGATAAGATAGATTTTGATTCTCTTTTCATTAAAGATCACTATAACCAGACTAGAGGTCATAGTATGAAATTATTTAAGCCAAGATGTAAAACAAATTTAAGATTTAACAGTTTTACAAACGGAGTAATTAAGGGTAATTGTATACAATATCCCCCTCACCTCAGTTTCTAATAAAAATTATTGCAATGCGTAGAAAATAATAAATAAAACCTTTTTAAAAGTAAAAAAAATTTCAGTCAATCATATTTATGGATATATTATTTAATTAACGATATCCATTTGACGTGACTTTTTCTGATTGGGCTATTTTTTCGCTACTCTGCGACTTAATTAGTTGGTTGGTTTCTGTTCTGACTATTTTTTTTTTCTAATTTGATTCAGTTTGGGTAATACCTCAGTTTGGTCGTGTTTGTAATAGAATTATGATGTGCTGTTTTTTGTGTGGTTTCGACTTTGAGAACTTGATTCATCATGTGCCGGGGCAGAGCCCCCATATAGATCACACATCACAAATTGATCGGTATAGGGTTCACTTTGTGATGTGTGATCCCCCCCCCCCCCCCCACCCCCCCCCCCCCCCCCCCCCCCCCAAGACCTAAATTATATAAATGATAATTAACATGTTAAGTTATACACTTTTTTAGTAAAAAATACATTTTTCTATGTTAGGTAAGGTAAGGTTAGATTAGATTAGGTTGGTTTCTGAAAACAAATAAAGTAATTACATGCTATAAATAAAGGTTTTACATCAATTGTGAAGTCAATTTCATAAAATTGAGGTGAGGGGGATGTTGTATACAATTACCTAATTAAGTTTTGGAACAGTCTGACAGAAGTAGTGGTGACTTCAGATACACTTGATTCTTTCAAAAGGTTGGATAGTTTGATGTCTGCAAGGGACATCTGATGATAGTGTTTAAGCCCATTTTTATTGCAGGAATGGTACTAGTTTATTTCATATATATTATGTGCATTTAGGCGATAGATCCCACAGCTCAACACAAGTGTTGTGGGATACAGGGAGACAGCATCTTGGGTTAAGGGATACTTCTGTCCTTACACACCCCATTTAAAGAGATTCCTCTGCCGAGCGGTGCTCCCCATAGTACTATGAGGTATTGAAAAACTCATGATCTTCACTTGCCCCACAAACACCTTTAAATGGGAGACCCAAAATGGGTGCACACACATTTCTACATTACTGTACAGTCTTTACAGCCACACCTACACTTTTAATAACATAAGAAATTTTTATAGTGGGCACACTACGGGCCACTTTGGCCCATCGAGGTGGCTCCACTATGTAAAAACTGCCTGTACATTGGCAATAACCAATTTTTACAAAACTAATTATCAATTTAAAACTAATTAATTATCGATTTAAAACTAAAGATAGAATCTCTGGATCTAGAGGATCAAAGTCATAATAGGTTACTATCCACAAATATGTTAGACTCTACCGTATATCTATTTATAACTGACATGCAAATATATCAGATCCAAAGAATCCAGTCAATTTCATTACAGTACCCATCAATACCAGTACCTTGCCAACCAAAAGTAAGTCACGGCCCATATCAATTGCGGACCAAGTCACAATTTACAACCATATACATTACAATATATATACTTAGGAGGAAAAGTGTAGGTGTGGCTGTAAAGACACTACAGTAATATAGAAATGTGTGTGCACCCATTTAAAGGTGTTTGTGGGGTAAGTGAAGATCATGAGTTTTTCAATACCTCACAATACTATGGGGAGCACCGCTCGGCAGAGGAATCTCTTTAAATAGGGTAAGGACAGAGAGTATCCCCTAACCCAAGATGCTGCCTCCCTATATCTCACAAACAGAATGAATTGCAAAAAATTGAGGGCCTACAAAGAATCTTTACTTCATATATTAAACAACCTGATGAGCAACAAGTGAGTAAAAACAAATTGGTTAATATTCATTTTAATGCTCCCTTCATTTTCAATAGGAGAGGAGAGGAGACATTCAATGACAATTTAACATATAAATTTGTATTCAGGACACCTTGAAACCTCAGGGAAACTGATAAAAATCAAGGAAATTTAATAATTATTTTTTACAAAAAAAATAAATAAATAAAAAAAAATAATCTAGATGTTGATAACCAGCCATTACAGGCCATTGACCATGTTTATCTCTTTCCTCAGTTAAAATTTTGCCACTCTCCATCCTTCTCCAGGTTTTATGGGGAGACATCTCGCGGCAACATTTGGAAACATGGTCAAATCAGCTAATTAAATCTGTTTTTTGTTTCATGTGACCTTATCCGACCAATCACAGACATGCATTTTGAATCTCCCATAATGCATACTCATTTTAAAATGCTCCTTCAGTTCACTTTGGCTTGTGAAGGTTGTGGTTTGGATTACTACCAGTTAATACAAGATATAGGTTAGGTAAAACGCATTTTTCTAGTGTTCTCAGGTTGCTATTTAAGGTAAGAAATTGCAAAAAAACGCGGGTTAAGTTAGGTTAGGTTAAGTTAAGTTAAATAAAATACATTTTTCTAGTGTTTTTTTGTTTAAATTTAGCCTTCATTTCTTTGGAATATGAGCATTTTTGAGAAATTTTAAAATTGAAAATTTCTCAAAAATGACTCATTTCCCAAAGAAACGAAGTTCAGATTTGAACAAATCACACTAAAAAATACCAGAAAAATGTGTTTTGGTCCAGAAAGGAGAGGGAGCACTAAAACAAATAATTACCATTAGGTAATTATTCATTTTTACACCCAGTCTGTTTTTATGATGAGAACAAACTCCTCTGGTCAACCTTGAGGGGTACCCTGCACGAATCCACCATCCACTCCCCATGCAAATGCGTAGTTTTCGAGATATCATCATCTCGAAAACTATGCACTTGCACAGAAAATAGATGGCAACCTCGTATATATATTGTAATGTATATGGTTATAAAATGTGACTTGGTCCATGACTTATTTTTGGTTGGCAAGGTACTGGTATTGATGGGTACTGTAATGAAATTGATTGGGTAATGGTTCAGAATACGGGCACCACTTAATTAAGCAAAATTTCAAAAAATACCATAGAGACTAAGTTGGGTAATTACTCGTTTTAGTGCTTTTCCTCCTTTCTGAACCAACACACATTTTTCTGGTGTGATTTGTTTAAATCTGAACTTCGTTTCTTTGGGAAATTAGCCGTTTTTTAGAAATTTTAAAATTGAAAATTTCTCAAAAACGGCTCATTTCCCAAAGAAACAAAGTTCAGATTTGAGCAAATCACACCAAAAAACACCAGAAAAATGTGTTTTGGTTCAGACCTGACCTAACCTAACCTAACCTAAACTGACCTAACCCAACCTAAACCACGTTTTTTCGCAATTTCTTACCTTAAATAGCACAGTTACAATAAGTTTTGCCACAGTTTGAGGTGGGATTTTTCAACCCACGTGCCTTTTCGACGGGAAACAGAGAAGGAACACTTTTTTTTTCTGCCACGCTCGTCCCTAGTCAATCTTGTGCAATAATATTGATCAGCAACTTCTCTATAATTATACTCACGACCACACTGTGGACAAATAACATGACTAGGTAAAATACAGTGACTCGTAAAGAAAGCTTCAGCACCGGCTTCTTTCTTATAAATATCTTGTATTAATTGATAGTAATCCAAATCATAACCTTCGCAAATCATAATGAAAACGAGATTGAGAAAATGAGTATGCATTATCAGAGATTCAAAATGTACATCTCTGATTGGTCGGATAAGGTCACGTGAAACAAAAACCAGTTTTAATTGGTTGTTTTGACCTATGTTTCCTAATTTTGCCATGAGATGTCTCCCCATAAAACTGGAGGGGGCGACGTTCGTTAAAATTTTAACAGCGTTAAGAGCTAAATACTCGGTCAATGGCCTATAATGGCTACTTTTTATGTCTAAATTTTTTTTTTTCCATAAAAAATAATTATTACATTTCCTTGATTTTTATCAGTTTCCCTGAGATTTCAAGGTGTCCTGAATACGAATTTATATGTTAAATTGTCATAGAATGTCTCCTTCTATCGAAAACGAACAAAGCATTAAAACGAATATTACCCAAAGTTGTTTCTCTCATTAAAATACATTGATTGTATGTGTCGCATAGTCAAAAAAACGAAATTAGAAAATTACAAAAAAATATATATAGCTACTTCAGTGCTTTTTAGTGCTTTTTGGGTATGAATCTAGGAAATTTTGAGTTGGCAACCCTACTATTGTTCATTCACTTCAGTTTGAAAATGGCTTCAGTCCATGACGGATGTGCAGTGACGATAGTAGAGCTCAGGCAATTATTTGTCAAGAGATTTCCTCAAGTTCCTCAACGGTTTCATGAATTTCTGCTGGCTGCCGCTGACCTTTATCCACCACAGTAAGGTAAGCTTAAAATCATGATAAGAGGGGTCAAGGGGGGGCACAGCCCCCTCATTAACTTAGGTTAATTATTTATTTGCACATTTTTATGCATCCTCTAGTACTATTTGATATGTAAAAAATACTCTGAATAAATACATCTAGTAATGTAAATAATTACTGTGTTTTTTCCTCCAAAACATGCTAAAACCATTGGTTTCCTGTTGTTTAGGATAAATCTGACCATTGCTATTACAGTAAATTATTGCTTGTGCTGTGTTGTCCCACCCAAAACCCCCAGTTCCCACAGTGGTCCCCCCAGATTATAGGAGGGGTTAGGGGGTAAAATCACTTCAAGCAATAATTTACTGTAATGGTGATGGTCACATTCATCCTAAACAACAGGAAACCAATGGTTTTAGCATGTTTTGGTAGAAAAAACAAAAATTGAGGTGGCACCCCTATTCTGAACTATTACCATTGATTGGATTCTTTGGATCTGATATATTTGCATGTCAGTTATAAATAGATATAGAGTATAACATATTTGTGGATAGTAGCCTATTATGACTTTGATCCTTTGGATCTAGAGATTCTATCTTTAGTTTTAAATTGATAATTAATTAGTTTTGTAAAAATTGGGGTTATTATTCGTTTTTTTGACCCAGTCACACCCAGCTATAACAGCAATATATATTGAATAACCAATCAAAACTGAATAAGAAAATATATATATTGTGCAAATTTGTATAAAATGTACTTTTTTAAAAAAAATATTTTCTACTTTCTAATATTTATGTATATAAATTTCGGTGGGTTTGTTTATTCTAGCTACCTTTTTTGGAGATTTTTCTTGGCTTTTTTTGGCTACTTTTTCTTGCTTTTGCCTATTTCTTTCTGTTTCTGGTTAGTGTGATGATTTTCATTCTACTGTTATGACGTGTCAATCTTGTGAACTTGATTTTGAAGACCTAATCCGCCTTGTTAGCCTCGATGAAGATAAAAGTTTAGATGTTTTTTCCAATCACGGCATAATTCCGATATCCGTGATTTGCCCTAGATGTAATACTGCCTGTATTTTAAGACAAGACTCGAAGGTGTTTAGGTACCGTAAAAAAAAAATCCAAAAAATAAGCGTGAGTGTGGATTTACTGTTTCTATCTTTAAGGGCACATGGCTGGAACATTGCAACTTCTCGGTGAATAAAAACCTCCGGTTCATAAATATTTGCAAAAATATTTTTCACAACATTATGCCAAGAAAGTTATAAAACTATATCCTCCAAAATAAGGTGACTGGTTAAGTTAGGTTAAGTTTTAGGTTAAGTTAGGTTTAGCACGAATGCAAACTTTTCTGGTCGATTTTGAGGTGTTTTGCACGAATCTGCCATCTGTTTCCTGTGCAAATGCGTAGTTTTCGAGATGACGATATCTCGAAAACTACGCATTTGCACAGGAAACGGATGGCAGATTCGTGCAGAGCACCTCCAAATTGACCAGAAACGTTTGCTCTCATTATAAAACGAGACTGGGTCAAAAAACGAATAATTACCAAAATTGGTTGTTGCCAATGTACAGGCAGTTTTTACATAGTGGAGCCACCTCGATGGGCCGAAGTGGCCCCTAGTGTGCCCACTATAAAAATTTCTTATCTTCTTATGGTCTAAATAGGCCTCGTTACTGGCAGCCTAGCTGGCCCATGCTAGGCTACATACTTCTGCAGAAGCTCTACTCCATTCACACAGTACTGAATGATATCTAGGATTAATATAACTTAGGCAGAAACTATATGCTAAAGTTCCCACTTCCACTAAACCTAGTCTAATTGACCAAGGATACGCTTAAGCCACTTTTGTCTTACCGATTTCCTATCTATGTGTTCATACTCCCATTTACGTTTAAAAGAAACAGAAATATTATCAGATTCTTCTAATTTCATAGTTGTTATTCGTTTAAAATTATTAATTACTCAGTAACCCCTCTAGTTTTCAACTAGGCTCGAAGTAAACCCTTTTGACTTGACTTGACTTGACTTGATGTTTTATTGCTGACTTAGGGTCCTTTTAAATAGTCCCATGATCAGCAAGACTATAAATTAAAGCAATTTCGGTAATTGTTAAATTATTGCAAGATGAAAAATAGAAAACAGGAGTTAGCACAATGCAGCATATAGTATACGAGATAATAACCATATAATTATATGTATATAACGTGTGGTACAAGTAATTTGATAAATTAGGTAATATGGTACAGTATGTGTTGTAGCAACGTTAAATGCGTTTGATATAACCAGAGTCTTTTAGAAATATTAATAGAGTCTTTTGGATTTGATATTGTAGAGGGGGACTGAAGCCACCACCTCCAAGGAGAATTTGTAGTGTCATGTTCTTGACACCTATTTTAGATAGTTTGTGCTGCATTTTCGTTCTTAGCGAGTGGTATTTCCAACAAGTGAAGAGAATATGAGGAACAGTTTCTGGAACATGGCAAGAAACACAAAATGGGGAGTTTGCTATACCTAGCCTATAAAAATGGTCATTTAGGCCTGTGTGTTGCACCCTCAGGCGTGTCAACACTACTTCAGATCGTCGGCAAGATATTGATGCCCAAGGCCAGGTCTCCAAATCTTTTTTTATAAGACCAAGAGGTGTTAGGGTCCTGTTCCTTTGCCAGGTTTCTCTCCTTTCCTGTTCCAAGACATTTTTGGCATGAAGAAGAAGATCAGATAGAGGAACTGGTCTGACTGTTATGCGGGGAAGTGAATGCCCAAGTTTAGCTAACCGATCCACTTTCTCGTTCGATATGACACCACAATGGGCAGGGGTCCACTGAAAAGACACATGAATACCCCTGCCACACAGTGACCTCACAGCTGACACAATATCTGAAGTTATTTCCGTGTAATTACCATGAGGTAATGAATGAAGGGCTGATAATGAGTCGACACAGAAAACAAATGCACCAGGAAGATGCGCATTTTCAATGAGCCACCTAAGGCCCATCTGGATTGCTACCAATTCTGCCGATAACACTGAGAGTATATCAGATAGGTGCCAAAAGCACTCAACCTGTAAAGATGGAATATAGAATGCGGCAGCAACAGATACTGTACCAGTATTTGTAAGCACTGTTCGAGACCCATCTGTAAAGATCTGGATTGATTGTTCATGTCTAATTTCCAAAGTACTATAAAATGCAGCACGAAGAAGATGGGGTGCGTCCTTCTTAGTAACAGGTAGGACAAGGTCTGTAGAGATTGGTAAATTGCAATTGGTTTCCCAAGGTGGGAAGGGAGGGAGACAGGGGACATAGTTTGGAGAAGGAAGATCAATACCACGCAAAATCAGTGCTGACATAGCTCTGATTATATAGGAGCCCCTAGAAACTATATGCCATGGCAGCATGCGATGTTTTGGGAAGTCATCTATGACTTCCAGTAAAACAGGATGTTGGGAGTCTGCCCCATAGAATCGATAAAGTGTGGTCAGTAGTAAGAGGGTACGTCTTTCTTCCAGGGTCCAAACATTGAGTTCACAATGCAGAGATATTATTGGTGTAGAGCGTAGAGCTCCAGTAATTATCCTTAAAGCTGAATTCTGCAATACATCAAGTTTCTTTAAATGAACTGTAGCAGCAGAACCATACAAAATTGCTCCATATTCTATCTTACTACGAATAAAGGCAGAATAAAATGATAGCAGGATTTGTCGTTGACAACCCCAAGATGATCCAGTGAGTGTTTTTAAAATGTTTAATCTAGAAGAACAGTTTGTAACAAGATGTTCAATATGAGGCTTCCAAGTAAGGTAGGGAGCATCAAAATAAAGACCTAGAAATTTCTGAATTCTGACAAAAGGAATGGGGGCAAGGTTGAAAATTAAGTTAGGAAGAGTTCTGATCTTTTTTCTGGTATAAATTTGGAAAGAGGATTTCAGGGGGCTAACGCTAAATCCCCATTCAGCTTCCCAGAAATAGCTTCGTCGAGGGTACCAGCACTATGAAAAATTGCCAAATCATCTGCAAAAGCAGAGAGTTTAACAGGTTCCAAGGAGGGAAGGTCAGATAACATGATTGAAAATAGCAAGGGACTCAGAATAGATCCCTGTGGTACACCCACTGAGGAGGCCACAGAGGGAGAGAAGCAACCCTGCAGACAGACCTGATATGTTCTATTCTCCAGAAATGCCCGAAGCCACTGCAACAACTTTCCAGTGATACCCAAATTTGCCAACTTGAAAAGCAATTCTTTGTGAGAGACCGAATCAAAGGCACTCTTGAGATCAATGAAGACAACTACACATACTGATTTTGTAACTAATACTTCTTTGATGACATGTTCTAGCCTAAGTAGTTGATCAATGACACTTCTGCCTTTACGGAATCCACTTTGAAAGGGTGAGAGGAGGTGGTGTGATTCCACATAGTAATACAGTCTATTGTAGACCATTTTTTCCATAATTTTACAATGTGTGTTTAAGAGAGAAATGGGCCTATATGATTGTAAGAAGGTTAAATCTTTATTTGCCTTTGGTATTGGCATAATAAGTGCATGCCCCCAGGGAGGTGGGATTATACTGAATTCCCATGAGTGATTAAAAAGTGTTAGCAATTGTAAATGAAACTGAGGGGGAGCATATTTGTAAAATTCATACGGTATATCATCGGAACCAGCAGCCTTATTGTCTGGGAGAGTTATTAAAACAGAAGCAAGTTCATGAAGATGGAAAGGAACATCCAGATCATCCATAGGGGTATTCATACTTGATGAGATAAACTCAGTTTGAGAGGCTGTATTTAAATGTTGAAAGGAACCATGAAACATGGTAGAAAAATAGTTACTAAAAGCGAGGGCCTTGTCCTCGGGGGCTAATGGTTTGTTGTCAATTTGAACGGGGAATTGATGGTATATTCTGACTCCCCTAACAGAGTTAAATCTCCTCCACACTTGTGAGATTGGAGCGTGGCAATTTAGAGAGGAGCAGAAAACTTTCCAGGAGTCACGTTTTGCTTTTTTAATAATTCTTTTAGCCTGTGCAGTTCTTTTCTTACAGTCTATTAAATTGGGGATTGTACAATTCCTGTGGTAGCGTCTCTTTGCTAGGCGGCGTAAAGCTACTGCCCGTGAGCAGGCTTCGTTCCACCAAGGCTTATTTGCTGTCAGTTTGGGTTTCCCTGATGATTTGGTGAACAGAGTAGAGGCAAGATGATTTAAATCATCTGCAATGGATTGGGGAGTAACTGGATTGTCAGATGTTGCATGGGTATCACAAAAGGAGAAGAGCACTTTTGACCAATTTCTCCAATCAAAGTTACGGGGAATCTTCCACTTTGTTCGGAGGGTAATACTGTCAGAAGCAGCTGCAAGGGGGAGAGAAGCTATTACTGGAAGATGGTCACTGCCAATATCGGCCAAGGTCTTGATTTCGATCACACTGAGGAAAGATACAGACCCAATGCACAGGTCCAAGGACGAGGGGGAACCGGAGAATGAATCATAAAAAGTAACTAAATGAGGAGGGCTAAGTAAACATAAAGTGGGAGAATTCAAGATATAGTTAAAGAGGTCCTTCCCAGCCTGATTGGGTGTGCCACAAGACCAAGAAGGATGCTTGCCGTTAAGATCTCCACAGATTATGATCTTTGAGGCTGGGGGGCTTTGGGAGATGTAAAAGTCTAACTCTGAGGGAGACAAAACCTGATAACCATGAGGGTTGTAAATACCAAATACTGTGAGCCAGCTATTGTCAAGATAAGCTTTACAGGCTAGGATCCCAAACTGACCATTTGGATATTCTTGCAATGGGAATGGTAAAAGTGTACAATCATTGCGTAGTAGTAGTAGTACCCCACCACCATGACCATGGGTCCTATCTTTCCTAATAATACAGTATCCTGGAAACCTGGGATTAATGTGAGATTTCAACCAAGATTCACATACAAAACAAAGTGCGGGACGCTGCTTATACAACATTAACTTAAACTCACTAAGGTTACTAAGTAGACTACGAGCATTCCAAAATATTAAAGAAAACCTATTATCCATGTTTGTTTTGGGATGGTGAAGCTGGTTTCAGAGATGAACGAGTATTTTTTAGAGGTACTAGAAAATGCTTTCATGAAAAGTTTTCGCACTCTTGATGCAGGATGGGGACCTGCAATAGAAGTAGTTTTACAGGTGGCAACAATATCATTTATAAGAGTAGTTAGTGTATCAAGGGGAATAAAGTCCAATATACTGGTTTTTTGTGGAGTAACTTTAGTCTTACTTTCTATTTCCTTGGAAGCCATAGTTTGTGTGGACATGCCATGCTTAATTGGTGCAGGGAGAGTTTCCGTAGGAGCTGAAGTTTGTGTGGACATGTCACACATAATTGGTTTAGGGGGGGGTGGAGGTAAACTCTTGTAGTTAATAATTGGTGGGGAGACATTTGCATGAACCTCAACATGATGAGAAGGCCCAGCACCAGAGGTAAGCTCCAACCTAGCCGGTTTGGGACCCCTACTGCCATGGGACAATCCATCATTGGAGGGCACTGATACAGCACTGGGGATAGGGTGAACCTTGGTGTTTCGAGTAACTTTATGGACTAACTTGACAGCTGTACTATAGCTCATCTCATGTTTTTTAACCATTTTTGAAACTAAATTTGCTTCTGTGAATGCTGGGCATTCAGTTGAAGAAGCAATATGAGGGCCATCACAATTGAAAGCAACGATGTACAGACTGTACCTGACAAGTATCTGTTCTGTGGGGACCTGCGCATACTGCACAATGATCAGTGGTAGCTCGACAAGATTGAGCTATATGTCCAAAAGTTGACATTTAAAACATCGAATAGGCCTAGGTACAAATTCTTTAAACTCTATATCTTTCATAATAAAGGTACAGATGAGGAGAATAGGCCCCTCAAACTCCACTTTAACTGGCGGGGGACAATGATAAATTGAGCCCAAAGAATCCTGTTTTTTGGAGGCTGGAAGCGGGAAACAGATTTTATTTTTATAGTAGGATTACTATATTCAAGCTCAGATAATATCTCTGAGTCCATAGGAATTATCTATATTGTATACTATTCCATAATTGCCCGTTTGCTTGCGGGCAATCGGCAAGACACTTGGAATGTACCAAATGTGGTGATCTTCTGCAGAGAAAGGGTATCATAAGACTGTTGGTCAAGATCAATTGCCAAACAATGGCGAAGAGGATTCGGGCGGAACCAGTGATCCTAGTGAACCAATATAGAATCCCTAAGCTGCCCAACCACCTTAATTTTGCTTTGCAAAAATTCCCCACTGCCTGATGATGACAAGCATCATCAAACCATAGCACAATAGTCCTAACAACAGTCTCTGAAGAGATCTGGGGAGCAAAATCACTCAGTGAAAGTTTATTGATTTCAGCTAGGCCCATTCGTTGTGGAACTATATTCTTATACGGCCTCGGAAGGCATCAGCCAATTTACCATTCTGACAAGCTGAAATGGAGCCAACTGGATCTGGTGATAGACCCAGATTCTGATTAACCTTTCCCATTCCTTCCTCAGAAACAGTGTCTCGAAACCAGAAGTACCAGGAGCAGCTTCTTGGGATGGGCCTATTGTAGTAGACCTGATCTCAGTTTCAGTAAAAAGAGGCGTATATTGCCTTGTTGAACTTGGGCTTGCCTTAGCCCGCTTTTTAGAACTTCTGGTCTTCTGGCTCTGCCAGCCCAAAAATTCAGCTGTGGCATCTGCAACAGCAGTTTCCAATTCACAAGAATCTAAGGGGTCAAAAATACTAATGTCATTACCAACACTAGAGTCTAGATGAATTTGGACTTCCAGGAGGAGACTTTTTACGTTTGGTTTGCTTAAGCCTATTGTCTCGTTTAGCATTTCTAGAAGCCTTAGGCTGCTGAGAAACAGCTAAAGGAATATCCATTTCAGAGTTTGAGTCGCTTAACTGATCGGGTCAAGGTTCTCAAGGTTATGGGATGGGCCAGACCTAGGCTGAGCCTGAGTCTCAACCCAACTCAAGCCCTGATGCATCTCGTGATGAACGATCGTGTTCAGCCATACGACCCTCCTCAAGACCGAGGTACAGGCGCAGGCTTACCTACGATTAACAAACCAGGTGGCCTAGGGCCCAAGTTAGGTCCCTAGGCCTAATAGTATGTTACCCTACACCAAAATAACCACAAAAAGGTATAATAAGGCCTGGCTAAAAGCCTAGACCTAGCTAGTTAAAAATAAAATTCTTTGAAAGATTCAGAAACGCCAATAATTCCAATTCAAGTATATATATTGTAATCCCAGAGTACACTAATGCCTTTTATTTCTATAACAAGCAAGACCCAACTCCTTTTGCTATTGTTTCGTCTTTAAATATTTCAATACAAAGTGTTTAATATAATTAGGTCTAAAGTACTTGCTGATCTTTTGAGAGCAACAACCCCATAATTTATATATCAATGGATCGTAAACCCTTTTTGTTTTAAAACGTTGGAACTCAAACGATCATTCGACTGAATTTCATAAATTCATGCAGAACAACACAGCTCTTACTGAATGCAAGTGTTGTTATTATTATAACTAGTACAGTTCCCGTCGCTTCGCTGACGGTTAGACAGGCTAAACTACAGAAAAGAACGCAGCCGTGAAAATTTTGAGCTTCACATTGTCAACATTTCTGAATCTGGTATCTCCCAAAACCTCCTCACCCCCATTCATACAACTTGGGGGCTAACCCCCTCCCCCCATTACCCCCCCCCCATTAAGCCCCCCCCCACCCTTCCCCCATTACTGCCCGGGATAAATTCCACAAACAGACAAACAGACAGGCTAAACTACAGAAAAGAACACAGTCATGAAAATCTTGAGCTTCACATTGCCGCCCGTAATACAATTTCTGAATTTTTTTCTCACAATTTTTTCTCACAATTTCTGAAAGTGTGACGGACGGACGGACGAACGGACAGCTCTCTTATTATACAGGGTGTCCCATAAGTCCGGCATCATAGGAAAAATAATAAAAAAAGGCAAAACAAAAGCTTTTATTTACAGAACGTGCTCAATATGTCCACCATTGTTTTCAATACACAAATTCAGACGTGATACCCAGTCAGCAAGCACACGGTGAATGATGTCAGGAGTAATGGTGTTACATGCCCCAATAATGCGCTGCCGCAAATGTTCAACACTCCTAATTTTCTCTGCGGATACCAGCGCTTTCAAGTGGCCCCAGAGATAAAAATCTAGTGGCGTGAGATCCGGGCTTCTAGCTGGCCATTTCACAGGCCCTCGACGTCCTATCCAATGACCAGGGAATTGTTGGTACAGGTATTCCCTTACTTGGGTGCTGTAATGTGCAGGAGCGCCGTCTTGCTGGAACCATATTGGGAAACTTCCTTCTTCGTTCAAGACACTGGGAAATGCTTCTTCCTTGAGCATACGTAGGTAGGTGCCTCCAGTGACATGTTCATCGAAAAAGAGGGGCCTATGATGCGATCCTTCCAAATGCCACACCATGCCATCACCCGAGATGCACCTTGTTCCTTTGAAGAGGTATACTAGTGAGGGTTGTTTTGAGACCAGTAGCGGGTGTTCTGTCGATTTACCTCACCATTTCCATAAAAAACAGCCTCGTCACTGAACAGAATGGTGGACTGGAAATTGGCATCCCGAGCATAAATTATGGTTTGTAGAAATAGAAAAATATGAATTTCTCCTATGATGCCGGACTTATGGGACACCCTGTAGTATAGATTATAACCAAATCCCAGGCCTGTGGTGATGATGAAATGTCGGAGGCCTAAGCCTTTCCAACGGCGCCTCCTAATGTCTTCATCCTCTGTGCTGTGCTCTAACCATCTGATATCGTATTTTCCAGAATTTATATATTATCTGTTTTTTGTGGTCTATATTTTCCTTCCCAAAGATAAACCCCCCAAATGATCTCCTCTTTGTCTACCTTAAACGGCTGTTGTAATTCGATGGCTTTTACTTTCTCCTCCCTGTATGCACTACAGTCCAACAAGAAATGCTCCAGGTCTTCTTTTTCGTATGCACACATGGGGCATTTGGTGTCCCCTCCCATATATCTATTTCTGTCATTAAGTTCCAAATTATTTTCCCTACATCTGTACAATATGGTTGAGGCTGGGGTGTTATCATATATATCCTCCGTGCCTCCAATGCTTCTTTTCCATTTCCTATATAATTTTAAACTTTCCTTTCCATCCATATCTTTCCTCCATTGGTCTTCATCCCAGGTACGTATTTTGTTTGCCAGTTCCTGTTTTTTGCAATCTTTTAGGTATTTTATATTTATTCTCAAGTCAAATATATATCCCTCAACCTCCTTCATCCACTTCCCTCTCGTTTCTTCTTTTACTTTACTAAATATTTCACCTACCAACCTTCCTGTGTCATTTTTCAAGATACTTTTTACATAGTTGAGCTTTCCTTTCATTATTCTCGTTCTCATCATTGATGCTCCTATTTCTCCCCTCAAACTACTCACAGCCACGCTTCTTCCTGCTGATAGTATTGTTCTGTATACCCCATTCTCATATTTCTGTAGCTGTTGAATTTCTGTTTTGTTTAGTTCTATAACATTTGTTCCATATAGTATTGATGGCAGCGCCAAGCCTTTCCAGAATGCCTTACCTACAACCAGTTTGTTGCAACTCTTTTCTATTACTGAGTAGGTCATACTGTATTTGCCATTTTCTGTACTTTGTGGAACATCAGTTCTTTTTGCTTTTGGAAACAATTCCTTGTATTAATTATTAATTGTTATGCCCAGATATTTTATTGAATCTACCACTTTAAGTCCCTCTATCTGCTCTGGTGCTTCTTTTTTGTTGAATATCATAAAATTACTCTTATTTTTGTTAATCTCCAGGCCATATGTCCTCCCTATTTGTACTACTTTCTTGACATTGTCATGTAGTGTATTGTGGTGTAGGTTTCAATCAAACGAAATCCCTATAGTAAGGGTTTATTCAACTAAATCAACATTACAGCTGAAAAGAACAGAAAAGAATAATTAATAACACATACCAACATTAATAAGGTATAGAGAAAAGAATAATAACAAAGAATACTAATAATGATACAATGGAAAAACCACAACATGGTATCGTATGTGATACCTTTATTTCATAATTAAATATAAATTATTAATTAATTGAATTAATTATCTATACAAAATTGGCTCGGGATTGTTGACATAGCCTAATGGGAATGAAATGATTGCCATACATACATAGAAACCGTATGTAGGCGTCGGTCTGCATAACCACGTGAAACCTTCATTTATTTCACGTGAAACCAAATTTCCATTTGCTAACCCATGCAAAATACAAGGGAGAAAGAGTCAACAACCTTTGCCAAATCAGCAATTTATACAGAAATATGAAGATATATTAAAGGAATAGCCTCAGGGCTGTTTATGTTACAGTAAACGCTTTAAACAGGGAGGATGTCTAAAGTCCTCCCTAAAGTTCTGTGTGAATTCCTTATAATATAAAACCTAATGACTATAAAAGGGTAGGCCTATTCCTTCAGGGGTTAATAAGTGATTGCCTATATTAGTAACAAAGTGTTAATTCGTCGTGTAACTTCATCGTGGCGGCCCTACACCGAAGAAGATCGTAACGCCCTGCATCGAAGTAAACTAAGATCCAACAAAATTAAGGTGAGGCAATTTCATTTTCATTCTAGGGCGTCTAAAATCCCGACGCTAAAATTACCATAAACAATTAAATATAAGAGGTCCTTTAAAGACCTACATATTCATAACTCTCTAACGAAAATATATAGGGCTTTTGTCGTTCACTCTCCACTGAAATCTGCTGGACATTTCCAACGGATGAGGGTAACAGGCAATCAACCCAATGCCCTATATAGTTTTTCACATGGTGGGCCGTGTGGGGAAGGGTTATTTGCTGTGAAAACCTTAACCTTGAATAAAATAACAAAACAGAATTAAAACAAACAAATAATAATAAAATTACGCCTTATCAAACATTTTGACATCTGAACAGAATTTATTCCCTGTTTGGCTTTTTCATTACATATAAATAATAATAAATTACGAAGCCTACCTCACAAAGTAGACCCTACTCTTTACACTCAAGGCCTATTCTAACTAAAAACACTAAATTTATAATTCAACCTGTGGTGTAGGTTATAAAATTTATTTCAGCAATTTAACTTATAAGATTCATTAACATCACAAAAATTAAGTGCATAACTGTAACATCACAAAAATTAAGTGCATAACTGTAACATCACAAAAATTAAGTGCATAACTGTAACATCACAAAAATTAAGTGCATAACTGTAACATCAAAAAATTAAGTGCATAACTGTAACATCACAAAAATTAAGTGCATAACTGTAACATCACAAAAATTAAGTGCATAACTGTAACATCACAAAAATTAAGTGCATAACTGTAACATCACAAAAATTAAGTGCATAACTGTAACATCACAAAAATTAAGTGCATAACTGTAACTAAAAATAAAAATAAGAAATAATTCAAATGCTTCAAAACTTATCATTTGGTCATAAATGTGGTAAAATTCTAGAATAAGGGTAATCAGAAGCATAAGCGGATTAAGCATAAGAACAGCGACGGAAAAAGCCGGAATAAAAATGTTTTAGTGGTGTCAAGAGATAAAATTCATAACAGTTTCAAGGTAAGAAGTTCATAAATTTCCCTTCGGTTATTAAATTTAGGTTAAATAAGCTGACATTTCAGCTGTAATTGTTTAACAAAAGAGTATGGAAGTCCTGTTTATGGACAAATAGTTAGGCTGGTTCATCTTTGGCCTAGGTCTTCCATCTTCAACATAGCCTAGGTTGTGTAGGCTACTCTGGTTGGAGCCTTACCTACAACCAGTTTGTTGCAACTCTTTTCTATTACTGAGTAGGTCATACTGTATTTGCCATTTTCTGTACTTTGTGGAACATCAGTTCTTTTTGCTTTTGGAAACAATTCCTTGTATTAATTATTAATTGTTATTCCCAGATATTTTATTGAATCTACCACTTTAAGTCCCTCTATCTGCTCTGGTGCTTCTTTTTTGTTGAATATCATAAAATTACTCTTATTTTTGTTAATCTCCAGGCCATATGTCCTCCCTATTTGTACTACTTTCTTGATATTGTCATGTAGTGTATTGTGGTGTAGGTTTCAATCAAACGAAATCCCTATAGTAAGGGTTTATTCAACTAAATCAACATTACAGCTGAAAAGAACAGAAAAGAATAATTAATAACACATACCAACATTAATAAGGTATAGAGAAAAGAATAATAACAAAGAATACTAATAATGATACAGTAGCTGAAAATAGGCCCAATAAAGCAAAACACACAACACTCGCCCCCGCAAAATATAATACAATAAATAGATTAATATACAAATATTAGAAGAAAAAAACTAGCGGGGTTAAATGGGTTTGTAATACGCGGCCGTAGATAAGCGATTCATAAGTTCAAGCGATGCACTGGTTTGCGTACACGTGAAGACCGTCTGGGGACTGACGTCTCAAAAGTCGGAACTGCGGGTCCACCAGGACTGGGACCATCCAAAGCCTGGGCTTGGTCCTGTTGCGGGCTAGTATTGAGTTGCAAGTCCGTGCGGTCCAGTTCGTCGAGTTGTGCCCCTGAGTCCACATTATTGGGGCGATCCGAGTCTCGGGTATCGGAAGTTTCAAGATCAGCCTTTCTGGGGCAAGGTGTCAGGTTGCGGAGTGCGACAGTGTCCTCTCTTCCATCCCGGAATTTCACACGCGCGTAAGTAGGATTGACATCGATTAGCTCTACGACATCTGCGGCAGGATCATACTTATTACGGTTTCCAAAACGTTTTAGAAGAACCTCGCCGGGCTCCGACAGCCATGAAGGCAAGGCAGAGCCGCTAACAGAACGTCTTTCGAAAGTAAAAAGTCTTTCATGCTGGGTAGCATTAGTAGCTGTGCATAGTAAGGAACGTATGGCGTGCAATGCCTCAAGCAGAACGTCCTGCCAGGCATTCATCGTTAGCCCTTGAGATTCGAGAGCCAGCTTGACAGTGTTCCAAATGATGCCATTATAGCGTTCGCATTGGCCATTACCACGCAGATTGTAAGGACAGGTACGACTAGCGCCGACGCCAAGGCGTAGCAGGAATTGTTTCAATTCATTGGACATAAAGGAGGAGCCGCGGTCCGAGTGAATATATGCTGGTAGACCGAACATGGTGAAGAGACTCATGAAGCAATCGATCACCACTTTGGATGAAATGTCACGACATGGGAACGCGAATGGGAAGCGGCTATATTCGTCGACAACAGTAAGCATGTAGCGACAAGACTGTGATGAGACCGGAAGCGGCCCTTTGAAATCAATAGAAAGACGTTGAAATGGTGCAGTCGCTCGTACCAAAGCACTATCGTCAGGTTTGTAGAAGCACGGTTTAATCCTAGTGCACACTTGACACTCAGACGTAACACGTCGGATCTCATCGATCGAGTAGGGTAAATTTCTGACGCGGACATAATGCAACATACGCTGGATACATGGGTGAACGAGGCGTTCATGAAGTGATTTTAAGTCACAAACACCAGAGATGGCGCTGAAGTGTACTCGCGAAAGAGCGTCAGCAACGATGTTCTCGTGACCTGGCCGATGGCGGATGTCAAATGAAAACGGCAAAAGTTCCATGTGCCAGCGCATTATCTTGTCATTTTTAATTTTACCCCTAGCGGTAGTATCGAACATGAATGATACGGCTCTCTAATCGGTAACAATAGTAAAATGTCTGCCAGTCAAGAACGGTTTCCATTTGCGTACGCTTTCTACTATCGCATACGCTTCTTTCTCAATGATGTGGTGCCTCATTTCAGCCCGATTCAATGAGCGAGAAAAGAAGGCAACCGGGCGGCCGGACTGTAATAGTGCAGAACCGATTGCTCCATCCGATGTATCAGACTCAATGGAGAAGGGCAGCTGCTCGTCGATTACTTTCACTGAGGATTCGGCGATGTCACCCTTTAAAGTTTCGAAAGCAAGAATGACAGCAGAGGACAACGGAAACCGGTGACATTCTACTAGCGGACGCACTTTCTGCGAGTAGTTACGCACCCACTTAGCATAATAGGCGAATAAGCCTAAACAGCGCTGGAGAGATTTTTTGCTGGAAGGTACAGGTAGCTCCAATAGCGGCCTCATTCGTTCCGGGTCTGGTTTCAGAACACCGTCAGAAATACGATAGCCCAGAACATCGATGCAGGTTAGTGAAAACTTTGACTTGTCTGAATTGAGACAGAGGTTGTAACGGGAAGCGGCTTGCATGAAGTGAGCCAGATTGCGATCGTGCTCCTCCTTCGTCTTTCCGCAGATAGTAATATCATCGAGATAGGCGTACGTACCGGATAGGTTGTTATCAGCAATGAATTTGTTCATAAAGCGTTGGAAAGCTGAGACCCCATTGGTAACACCCATTGGTATTCGTTTAAACTGGTAAAGATTATTTCCAGCTTGGAACGCGGTGTACGGGCGATCATTGGGGCAAATTTCAATCTGGTAATAAGCCCTAGCTAAGTCGATAATACTGAAAAAGCGATGCTTCGCGATGCTATGGACCACGTCTTCGATCCTTGGCAGAGGATAAGCATCGAGAAAAGTGTACCGATTTATCGTCTGGGAGAAGTCCACTACCATACGTTTCTTTCTATTTTCACTTGAAGTAACCACTACCTGAGCGCGCCATGGCGAGTCGCTCGTTTCAATCACTCCTTCCTGAAGCAGGCGTTTAACTTCACATTCGATAAATGCGTTATCCGCAGCATTGTAACTGCGGGATTTAGTAGCAATCGGGCGGCATTCGGGTGACAAATTTTTGAACAGTTTCACGGGCGGAATTTTAAGCTTAGATAGAGCACACACACTTAGTGACGGTTCACCGCCGCCATAGTTCACGCTGACGCTTTTGTGTAGTTTCAGGAAAGGCAAGCCGAGAATAATTTCAGGCGAAGCACAGTCAGTTTGACGTTGTCATAAACACGGCCATTCAGTGACAGATTGGCGACGCAATAACCGGGCAGTTCCACCGAAAAAGACGCAGAAGCCATAGAAACTACAGACGGGCGTTTATGTATGAGAAAGCGCATAGATGACGCTACTGTCTCGTTGATGAAGTTCTCCGAGCTACCGGTGTCCATCATCAGCCCTTGTAGTAATCGTTCATTCTCATTCACCTGGACAGCAACCAGGGTTGTGGAGTCGGAGTCGGAGTCGTGGAGTCGCACGTTTCAGGGCGGAGTCGGAGTCGGAGTCGGTAAAAAACTTCCGACTCCGACTCCAATTTATGTGTCCTGTGTCACCCTTAATTTCTAAATCCTAAATACTAACATTTAGGTTATTTAGTTTTTTTGGTCAATAAACCTTATTCATTGATAGCCCCTAGATTGAGTTTTTTTAATATTTTTTTTTTACATTTTCAGAATATACAATTAATATTTATTTAAATATAAAATATAAAATATAAAATTTCACACTTAGTGTGGTGGTGATGAAATGTCTTATTATTATGATAATTATAGAGTGAAACACTAGAGGAGTCGGAGTCGTATATTTAAAATGTGAGGAGTCGGAGTCGGATTTTTAGATTTTTTACAATGTGTGGAGTCGGAGTCGGAGTCGGAGTCGAATTTTTACAATGTGTGGAGTCGGAGTCGGAAAATTTTGGACCGACTCCACAACCCTGACAGCAACAGTAGATGGTAGTAAGTCGCCAGTAGCACAAGTAGATGCTAACACTATAGCTGAGGATGTAGCCGAAGGGAAGCGTACTTTAGAACAGCAGACCTTAGCGAAATGCCCGGCTTTTCCGCATTTGCGGCACACAACGTCACGTGCAGGGCAAAGCTGCAGATCATCTCTAGGATGACGTGGGCCATCACAATTGTAGCATGCTTGCCTCTTTTTCGCAGTGAGTTTTGAGGCATCAGCGGTGGCCAAAGGTTTAACTTCGTCTTCATCATCACTGTTCGGAAGGGGGGCCAAAACAGAATCGCTAGGTGCTGCAGCCGCTGTAGGTCCAGCCGCGCATGGTGATGCCAAGTATGACTCCGATTTCAGCAGCGCCTGCTCCAGCGCTCGGGCCTGCTGCGTAGCAGTTGCCAGGTCAAGCTGCTGATTCTCAAGCAGCCGTGCACGAATATTCGGAGACTTTAGGCCGCGTATAAATGAATCTCTGATAGACTCATCACGATAGGTTGCAGCAGTCACATCCTTGAAGCTGCAATCCACAGCAAGTCCGTTGAGTGCTTGGAGATACTGGTCGATTGACTCATCTGCTAGTTGCACTCGGGTTGAAAGCAAGTGACGAGCATGAATCTCGCTGGGAGTTTTCACATAAGGAGCCTGTACTAGTTCAATAGCCCTGGAGTAGTCTGTACATCCCTCAGTTATATCTGCAACATTGGGCCCAATGTACAGATACAGTACTTCCAGCCTGTTTGGTGTCAGTTCAGAAATAGTAGTGAGAAAGTAACGAAAATTCCTGTACCATAACTTCCATAGCCTTGCAGCATGAGGATCAGAGGTAGCCACGTCAAACTTGTCCAGGCGTATAACTTTATCCATTTAGTTGAATAAATTGTAGTGTATTGTGGTGTAGGTTTCAATCAAACGAAATCTATAGTAAGGGTTTATTCAACTAAATCAACATTACAGCTGAAAAGAACAGAAAAGAATAATTAATAACACATACCAACATTAATAAGGTATAGAGAAAAGAATAATAACAAAGAATACTAATAATGATACTGTAGCTGAAAATAGGCCCAATAAAGCAAAACACACAACATGTCACTTGCCTCATCTATTGACATTGATAGCTGTAATCCATCATCCGCAAAAAATACTGTATGTATTTTAAGTTTCTCATCTTTATATCCTATATCTTCTTTATCCAACTTCTCCAGGATTTGGTATGTCACCAATTTGAATAGAGTTGCTGATAGGGTACATCCTTGTCTTATTCCACTGCTTACTTCTATTTCTTTACATAGCTCATCATTTAGCCTCACTGTGGTACTGTCCCCCATATAGATTTTTGCTATGACTTCTATTATGTTTGGGTGAATCTTATATCTCATGAGAGCTTCCACTAGTTTTTCTCTTTTACCGAATCAAAGTCTTTTGCGAAATCAATTGCTGCCACTATCAAGGGTTTTCTATTTCTGTAGCTATTTTCTATACAATATTTCAAGATATATATATAGGCTGACCATATTTCCTTGAGACAAAAACGGGACATTGGGATGGCAAAAAAGGGACGGGGGTTATGTAATATTCTGTATTCATGAAAAAGTAAGTACATAAACCGGGACAAAATTGACATTTTTATTAAAACGACCGGACGGCCAGGAAATATAAAACAAACGGTACTGTCCCGTTCAAAACGGTACGTATGGTCAGCCTATATATATACAGTATATATATATATATATATATATATATATATATATATATATATTAGTGATGTAGCGGATGTCATTTTTTTCACATCCGCGGATGCGGATGCGGATGAGGATGTTTGATTTCAACATCCGCGGATGCGGATGTCTACATTTTCGTTGTTTTTTAGGATATATTCAAAATTTGTTGTGTTTAACGTATATAATAAGTTATATAGAGAGAGCTGGAGCTATAATGTAGTATAATTGATTAATTGTACAATAATTGCTGTACTTTTCCCTGAACATATAAAATAATAGCAAGCATCTAACTAATATAGAAATCAATTAGTGAATTCGTCTGCAAATAAATTCGTTATATTTTGTTGAGTTTCAGCCACAATTAGAAACCATAATTGTGTTACCCGACCTCTTTCCCCAACCTCCACCCTTATAGAAAGAGATCTTTAATTAGCTTGATAACTATTTATATTAAGTTTAAAGTTTTATTAGGCATATTTATAAATGAGTAATTAAAATAAAGTAAACTAAGATGTTCATCGTTTAATATTCAAACTTAATTATAGGAAGGTTATGCTTAAGGAACATTAATTTTTCTGCCTTTTCTGCTGCCAGTCTGTTTCTCTTTTCATCATATATTAATCCAGCACTGCTAAATAATCTCTCGCTTGGTACGCTTGTTGGAGGACGTGCTAAATGTTTCCTTGCAAGTTTACTCAAGTATGGATAGATATTCTGCGTATTTTTCCACCAACTAATAGGATTGTCACATGCAGCCAGGCGTTTTTCTTGGTGATAGCTCTCGATCATTTTTACTACATCTTTTGACATCGCGTAGGTCTCGTCATCGCTGCTTGACTCAAGAAACTGAGAGAGAGATTCTGTGATAGATTTGCTTGTTGAAGGTGTTGGTTCTGTCACTGAAACTTTTATTCTTTTGGTGGGTGGCGAAGCGACAGATTCAAGAGATTGAAGCTCTTCAACTGCTTTGCCAAGTGATGATTTAACTCGTTTTAATGTACTAGGTGAAAATAACTTAGCTTTGTAACGTGGATCTAAGTAGGTTGCAAGAGAGTAACTTCATACAAGAACAGCCTCTCGTCTTGTCGCTTGCATCACTTTTGCGCACAATGAACTAGTTCTATTAATATAGTAGAATTTGATAAGTTCCGCTTATTAATGACGTTTTATCTCAACGGTCCACATCCGCACGACATCCGCAGTCCAAAGTGCGGATGCAGATGCGGATGCGAGAAAATGTGCGGATGTTCCGCGGATGCGGATGCGGATGTGACCTACATCACTAATATATATATATATTATCCTCTATTCTTCTCCCTGGTGAAAATCCAGCTTGCGTGTCTTTGTCCTCATTATTCCTAGTTAGGTGTTCTTCTATCTTCGCTTTTATTATAGACATGAACAGCTTGTACACTACATCAGTTAATGCTATAGGTCTTAGGTCTTTCTCTGTAGGTTTGTTCTTCTTTGGCACCATTACTCTTTTTGACATCTTCCAATTCCTTGGTGGACTCCCTGTTCTCAGGATCTGATTGTAGCAATTTGCTAATGCTTGGGTGCACACTTCACTCTTGCTCAATGCCTTGAGGAATTCTGGCTTTACACCATTTGGTCCAGCAGCTTTCCCATTTTTTATACTTTTTAATCCTTCTTTTATCTCCTTTATTGTTATAATAGGTTCATCCATATATCCCATCTCACTTCTCACCTCTAACGCCATATTTATATGTTCTCTCAGAGTAGGTGGTATTTGGTATTCAAGTGTCCCTATTATCACTCCTTGGTCATCTCTGTCTCTTAGGCAGGAGGGTAGTGTATATTTCTTACTCACCATGACCTCATGAGCAAAATCATTCTGCCTGTATCTTTCTATAAATTCTGCCTTCATACCCCCAGTCCAGACTGTATCCAATTTATTTGGATGTTTCTGGTATATTCCTAATCAGTAGCTTTCAAATTTCCTATCTGCCTCTTCAGGTGCCAGTTTATTTCCTTGTTCATCGTATAGTTCTATGTCTGTCTTCCTCTTTACCTCCTTTCCTTTCAGCTTGTTGATATGCTCCCATAATTTGTCACCTTCTCCCTCTTTTATCTCCTCACTGACTTTTTTCTCATACTTATATATTTCATCCTTTATCAGACCACACTTGAGTATTATTTCATCTTCTTTTGTGAAATTAAGGAACAAACAAACACTTTATTTCAGACTCAATCGGTACAAACATTATACAAGTGGTAACATGGTAAAAATTTTATAGTGGGCACACTAAGGGCCCTTAAGAAAAACATAAAAACAAGAAATTTTTATAGTGGGCACACTAGGGGCCACTTCGGCCCATCGAGGTGGCTCCACTATGTAAAAACTGCCTGTACATCGGCAACAACCAATTTTTACAAAACTAATTAATTATCAATTTAAAACTAATTAATTATCAATTTAAAATTAAAGGTAGAATCTCTGGATCCAGAGGATCAAAGTCATAATAGGCTACTATCCACAAATATGTTACACTCTATATCTATTTATAACACATGAAAAATATATCAGATCCAAAGAATCCAGTCAATTTCATTACGGTACCCATCAATACCAGTACCTTGCCAACCAAATATAAGTCACGGTCCATATCAATTGCGGACCAAGTCACAATTTACAACCATATACATACATTACAATACATATACTTAGGAGGAAAAGTGTAGGTGTGGCTGTAAAGACTGTACAGTAATGTAGAAATGTATGTGCACCCATATAAACAGTGGAGCCACCCAGATGGGCCGAAGGGCCCCAAGTGTGCCCACTATAAAATTTTTACTATGTTACCACTTGTATAATGTTTGTACCGATTGAGTCTGAAATAAAGTGTTTGTTTGTTCCTTAATTTCACAAAAGAAGATGAAATAATAATCAAGTGTGGTCTGACATCACATCACAGGCCTGGGATTTGGTTATAATTATAATATAAACAACACTTGTGTGATAGCGTGGGGTAGACACCCCAGTTAGGTTACTTAGGTTCTAGCAAACAATCAAAAGCACTTACCGGTGCGTTGAATTAGATATTCCTTTGGGAGCCTACCATTAGATTCCTGTGTCCCACAAACAGCCTACCTAACTCTCTCTTACATTACCAATTTAGAAGCTAAGACATTACCCCTAACTATACTTAAGTACTGACAACTTTCTACCCCATTTGTCACCTTAGAAACACCGGGTCTTTTTCATTTGGCGGCAGGCGGTTTTTTTTAACCAAATTTTCACCAGTAATACTTTTTTGTGTGCTAAATACGAATCTAACACTCTTTTTTGAGAGAAATGAAAGGAAAATATCGAAAAAAAGATTTTAAATACGAACTACTTTATACCGCGCACGAACTATTTACACTGCGAAATTCTATATATTTTTGCAATAATATAATTATAGTATTGTATTATATAATAATTTATTAATTTATATTATATTAATTATTTTATGAATATTAATTATTCCAAAATCTGTAGAATAATTATGGCAACTCGATATGATTAAGCATTCCGCGCGATTCATTATTGTTTCTGGAAATACGAGTAAATCATGGACGTGAATTATAATTTACAGTGGATTTTTGAATATTATATCAGAAGAAGATGCAGTGAAATTTTTTCGGTAATTATGGGTTTTAAGTAACTCAGTCATTTTACACACCAAAATACATTTTTCTAGTAGTATTTGATGTGATTTGTTCAAATATGACCTCCATTTCCGTCGGAAATGAGATCCAACAAAGCTATAGTACTTTGAAGTTTGACCCATTTTCAAGGGAAATGGAGGTCAAAATCTAAGCAAAACACCTCAAATATTACTAGGAAAATGTATTTTGGTATTAATTAACCTAACCTAACCTAACCTTACCTAACATGAATATGTTATTACATTATCATTTGTATAATTTAGGTCTCGGGGGTACGGGGGCGGAGCCCCCGTAAAGATCACGCATCACAAATTGATCGATTGAACGACATTTTAGCGTCGGAAATTCAAAAATAAAAAATATAATCCGATACCGATCAATTTGTGATGCGTGATCTTTACGGGGGCTCTGCCCCCGTACCCCCGAGACCTAAATTATACAAATGATGCGAATTTATTTGGCGGAAGCGTAATGAAAACGAAGATATATTTAGAAAAATATTAAAGGATATAGCTGATTTCAAATAAATATTTCCCTTTAGTACGCCGTATAAAGTAGTTCGTATTTAAAATCTTTTTTTTCGATATTTTCCTTTCATTTCTCTCAAAAAAGAATGTTAGATTCGTATTTAGCACACAAAAAAGTATTACTGGTGAAAATTTGGTTAAAAAAAAACGCCTGCCGCCAAATGGAAAAGATCCGAAACACCACCTAATTACACTCAGCACCAACGATTAGGTCAGATAGGAAAAAACATCTCTAGGCTAGCCCAAAACAATACGAACAGCCGCGTTGGTTCGTTTATGACTTGCTCTTGCCATTCAGCTTAGATTTAGTGATATTTCCCCTTTAGTGACTTTTAGACTATATACATATATATACACACACGTCACCTCAACTTGCATAGAAGATTAAGAGATAGTTTTCTGGAGCATTGACTAAATAGGCCAGTGAATCACTGTGCATAATGAACATACAGTTGCCTATGCCACTGCTTCCAGATTTCAGATTTATAAAATATATCGGAGACCAGTCCACTAACCATGGCTTCAATGATCTTATTGACTGACTCACCAAGCCTAGTGATAAATCGAAATACAAAATTGCGAATGACATTGGCACAGTTAGGCACCTTATTGACAACAAACAGCATACTGGCACTCGAAGGAACACCATTTATAAATCTTGGAATTCTTAATAAACTCATAAAAATATTATTATATGCAACATATAATTATCTCAAATTATACATCCTGTAGTTCCACTACAAATGAGCTGTATACATTAGAGTACAAAAAGTTTTGAACAAAATCACCTTAACATCTAATGTACATATATGAAATTTTTTAATCAAAGTATTTCTCTGAGCATATAATTGTCTACATTGCCTGAGAATATCACAGTCATCCGAAAGACTATCAGTTAGTATGTGGCCAAGATACTTATTCTGAGTTACTTCTGACAGCACCATACCATTCAATTGAAATTCAGGAAATTTTATATATTTGTAGGCCTTGGTCCCAGAGCATTTTTGAACCTAGTGAATGGGTGACATGAATGTCACCCAGTGAAGAAAATTTGTCGCCCAGTAAATGAAATTTTAGGGTACTGGGCAACGAGGAATTTTCAAAATTTGTAAAAGTAGAATTGTCTTGGGAGTTGTCTTGGGAGCATTGTCGTGGAAGCCATATAAATATGTGCCACAATTAGAACTGTTTATCCTAAATATAAATATGAAATTTACATTGAATATTTATATATAGATATATAGATAATGCTAGTGTTATTTCCAGAGCTGGGCAGTAACGCGTTACAAGTAACAGCCGTTACGTAACGCGGTACTTTTTTAGTAACGGTAGTGGTAACGGCATTACATTTCAAATCAAGTAACTCTTTCAGTAACGACGTTACTTTTTTAGGGAAATACATTCGTTAGTCGTTACTCGTTACTTTTTTATCGTAGCTCGCAATTAGTTTCTTTCGATCCTCACTCATTATTCATTAACCGTTAAAAATTTGTCCCTTCACTATGAGCGAGGTGTGCATGTTGACCGTTGGCATGTTGGCAGCCTACCCCCATCCACCCTTTCCCCCTACACTGACAGCACTGTCAAGGTAAAAAGGCGAAGAACCCTGGAGCAGGGAGGAACCTAAGTTCAACAGAGGTTTCGTCATTCCTCTCATCTGGGCCTTGACGGTACGTTAGTTCTGCATCCTTCCCATCCACTAACTTTAAAAATATATTTATTAAACTTAACACTCCTATACCATCTAGTGCCGCTGTTGAGCGGGTTTTTTTCAGTAGGGGAAGGATATACTGCGTCCGAAACTAGGCTCGCTCTTAGATGCAACTTTTGAGAAGCTTGTTTTCTTAAAGGCCAATAAAGATCTTTTGAATAATAGTCCTTAAGTTTGGATATTTAGCTAATAAATTTCAATTATCATTGCCATGCACAATAACTCATTTGATTCATTTCTTTAGTATTTCGTATTATTGTTTTGCAAAACAACTTTCCTGGTATATTCTAGCATTAGTAAATTGGTATCAATAGTATGCTACATCCTCTGTTATGTTGCAATTCCTAGTAATAAATCTTGCAGTAATTTTGTTTCACTTTTTTGAAAATATTATGCCTTATAAGTCATAACAACGCAATGAAGGCATGCACAGACTTCATAGCCTATGCATTAACCAGTGGATACAAACCAACACAAGCGAATGTTTATATAATATAATATTTTATGTATATATAAATTATAATATACCTATATATATATATATATATATATATATATATATATATATATACATATACATAATATATTTACATTTCATTAAAAGTAACGGTAATGGGTAACGGTGCCGTTACTCGTTACTTTTTAAAAATGGTAACTGTAACGATAACGGCGTTACATTTAGACTGTAGTAACGGTAACGGTAACGGCATTACATTTATAAAGTAATGAGCACAGCAGTGGTTATTTCAGACCACACGGGGATGGTGGCCTGATTAGAGAACATCCGGATCCATAGTATCCTTAATCCAGGGGTGTGCTGAGACCGGTTCGGTCCGGTTCGCCCTAACCGGTTGTTAAATTTTGATTGGATCACCGAACCGTTTGTTTGTTTTTAGTAAATATTTAACAGTCAGTAAAAATTTATTTATATCTAAATTTTTTTCATTTTTTCAGGATTTTATAGAAAAATATAAATAGAGTGTCCCAAAACAACGTATACATTTTTAAAAAATTTATAACAGGAGAACCCACTAACAGATTCAGATGATTTTTATTTCTTTTTATAGCCTATAGCCTAAGGAGATACAAAAGCGAAATTGTTAACAGCCTTGGCTAGCCTAAGGAGATACAAAATCGAAATTAGTAATAGCCTTCCCTGCCTACAGTAAACATGGAAAATGGAAGTGTGCGCTTATCATTTGAGCAACGAAAATGGATACTAAAGTCGTATTTTAAAGTTGAGAAGATATCAAAGGTTCAACAACAGTGGAGAGACAATTTTGGAACTAATCCTCCAACTCGACTTACCATTTCACGTATCTGTGAGAAATTTGAAGTATACGGTACTGTGCATGATGTGTACAAGCAAGCGACTGGGCGTCCAAAGACATCAACAGATGCTAACACTTCTGATGAAGTGCTACAGGTATTCAACCGATCACCAAGAAAATCTGTGAGACAATGTGCTCGTGAAACAGGGAAAAGTAAGACAAGTGTCCACAGAATTATGAAGAATGCTAAATGGAAATCTTACATCCCGAGATTATTACATGCCTTGAATGAGGATGATCCGGATCGCAGAATCCAGTTTTGCGAATGGTTTCGAGTAAAAAACACAGAAGATGGCCAATTTGCGGACAAAATTGTGTGGTCTGATGAGGCTACATTTAAGTTGAATGGTATAATTAATCGTCATAATTGCACATACTGGTCACAAGAAAATCCACACATTTATGTGGAACGACATGTAAATTTACCGGGTATAACTGTCTGATGTGGTTTTTCTTCCAAAGGTTTGGTTGGTCCATTCTTTTTCGATGGTACAGTTACCGGCCATAGCTACCTCAACATGCTTCGGGGAAAAGGTTTTCCTGCAATTCGACAGCTATACGGAGATGAGGACATTTACTTTCAACAAGATGGAGCACCTCCTCATTACCATCAGGATGTCAGGAACTACCTTGATGAAACATTTCATTATCGGTGGATCGGACGACGAGGTAGTATCGAGTATCCACCACGTTCACCAGATTTGAACCCACTTGACTTTTTTTTATGGGGTCATATGAAAAATGAAGTATACAGTAGAAGACCTACATCACTTGAACAACTAAAGAGCACAGTTGAAGAAGCGTGTAGAAATATCCCTACAAACATTTTTGTTGAAGTCTGCCAATCAGTGAATCAAAGAGCGCAGTGGTGCATTGATATGAATGGTCGACATTTCGAACACTTACGTGTTTAAAACAAATTAAACTATCTATTATTTCGATGTTGTATATTTTACATATAAAAAGAAATAAAAATCATCTGAATCCGTTAGTGGGTTCGCCTGTTATAAGTTTTTTAAAAATGTATACGTTGTTTTGGGACACTCTTAGTATCGCTTCAATATTTATTTATTTTTTGATGAAAAATTAGTTTATTTTTAGATAATTATGTCATTAGTGAGTATAAAGAATATGTTAAATAATTTCTGCCAAAAAGTTACAAAATGCTGTTTGAAAAAGCTAAAATGCGTTGGCTTCCGGGGCTCCGCCCTGGACCCCGATGGGGGAGCTACCGCTCACCCCAGACCCCCTAACTTAATGATTCGCTCCATTGGCGTTCGCCGATTTCTATCCCTATTTGTATTAGAACCGGTTGTTAAGAAATTGGCAGCACATCCCTGCCTTAATCCCCCCACCCATTTCCCGATCTGCCTTTGTCGCTCAGTGGGCAAAGCTTAAGAAATGATCTGCTTGGTCCTCATAATCATAATATGACTTTTAGTTAGCAAGATTATATGTTATGTCGTTATCTTTCCCATACTTTTGACACACCTTCAAAAGTGTTTAGCCCTTTTACAGATGGAGAAATAAAAACTAGATCATCTGCATATATCAGATGATTAACAATCATTGTACCAATATAACATCCTATTTTACAGATGTTCAGCACAACAAATAGCTTATCCATATAAACATTGAATAAGTAGGGGGATAATATCCAGGGCCGCCGAGAAGGCAGAGAAGCCGGGATAAATCCCGGAAAGAGGGGGGATAAAATCAATCTAAAAATATTAATAAAGCAATTGATTAAATAACAGAGAGGAAATATAATTAATGAACATACATTTTATAGAGATTATCATAGTCAAACTAAAACAGATAAAATATTATCTGCGGCCCACCAATGCCCAAGACCGACTGACAGATCTGGGAACCATTGTAATTGAAAACCAGTTAGCCCATACTTTAAATTTCATCAAAATCATTTACCACTTTGCTAGAGAGAAAGCAAAGAAAGTATACTTCTAATTATGAAAATCTTGCAGTAAACAATTGTCTTGCCTGCATGGACTGGGACTGCATTTGTAAATTGTATGGTGATCGAATTAATATAATTGATTCGAAAAATAAAATGGTCATTTTCCTCTGAGTTGTTTATTCATACTGTATGTTTTGAATAGTGACTTGGACATATAATCAGTTTGCTTGTTATGTACACAAAAAACATTCATAATAAAATACTGAGTAAACAGGGGGTGCCCATATACCAATCCTTCCCGTGGACCCGTGGCTGCTCTTGGCGGCCCTGATAATATCCCTCCCTGCCTAACACCATTGGTCACAGAGAATGGTGCTGAATTAACCCCACCCCATCTTACAATCATTGTCTGGTGGTTCTGTGATATTCTGTGACATTGTCTGTGATATTCTAAGGCAATGTAGACAATTATATGCTCAGGGAAATACTTTCGTTAGGAAATTATATATGTGTACATTAGATGTTAAATTGATTTTGTTCAAAACTTTTTGTACTCCAATGTATACAGCTCGTTTGTGGTGAAACTAAAGGATGTATAATTTGAGGAAATTATATGTTGCATATAATAATACTTTTAGGAGTTTATTAAGGACTCCAAGATTTGTAAATGGTGTTCCTTCTAGCAGGGCCGTTTCTAGCCATTAGGGGGCCCTAAGCAGTATACCCATTTGAGACCCCACCACTCCATCCACCAACTCACGCCTTACTACATCACCTCAGCACACACATACAAAAAATGGCTGTGTTAATAAAAAACAATTATGAAACAATTTTAATGAAACATTTATGTCCAAAACAACAAATATGTACTTTCAGAAGACAAACAGAAAAAATACTCTTCATGAAATTCCTGAAAATTAGCTTATACATTATTTAGAATAAATGACACAGAACTATGTATAAAAAAAAATAATGCAATTATCAACTACCAAACAATTACTAACTCTACGATACAATTGTGTAATAGCTAACAGTTATACAGAACAGTTTGTATCTTCAAAATTTTTGCCTCCTAGATTTTTTCCTGGGCAAAATCATCAATAACATCATCATATGAAATCTCCCTGCCAACGTCCTGGTTGATGCTTATGATGTCAAGGCCACTGAGGCGATCCTGCCCCATTCATGATCTGAGGTAGTTCTTGATTAGCTTCATCTTAGAGAAGCTCCTCTCGGCTGACGTTACTGTCGCAGGTAGAGTGCAGGCAATTCTTAGTGCAACCCAGAGATTGGGGTATATTAATTATAGTTCCTCCAGTTGCTCCTGATGAATGAAGGAGAGAAGCTCCAATGCAGTCATGTTGTGTGAAGGTAAAGTCGGCAAGTTCTTAATTTCGAGGGCCAGTTCTCTTCCATCAATGTCAGAGTCAGCTCCAGAGCTCAGTATCTTAGAGAGCTTTTCACACTTGCAGGACAAGTCTTCCTTGTTCATTGTGGTGAAGTTTAGGAGAACCCCAAATATGTCCCTCACATCATCTAATGTTTTGAATCTCTCATTTATTGACCCGATGGCACAATCCACCACCACATTGAAAAATTTGACTTGCAGCCTCTTTAAGACTTCTGTAAATGGTTCGTTAGGGGCTTGTTATCTGCATGTTCTGAACTATTTTCATGGCCTTTCAGAAGTGAACCAACGTTTTTCCAGTCTAAAAGCGCATCCGTAATTAGTTTGTACGACTTCCTTGAAAACAACTTGCAGCAGAAGCAATAAAGAACATCATTCCTTCTAGAGTACATCAGCCAGCTTCGCTTTATTTTTTTCCCATTAATTAATGTTCTGTACATGTAATGGTGATGAACGCTTCTACCGTCCTCTCTTTTAGGGAATGTGAAATCTGGACTGATTTGAAATGGTCCTCGAGACACCAGATCTGTCTTCAAGGCATCTGACAGGACAACTGGCCAGTCATACGGATCAAGCGGTGGAGCAGATCTTGGTTCTTGTTGCTCAGTAGAAATGCCTGTGTGTGGTGTTTGAAGCTGAACAGAAGATGGGCCACTTGTTGGTTCATCAGGCTCTACTTCTACTGGTGTTTGAGGTTGCGTAGAGGATGGTCCTGCTTTTGGCTGATGATGCTCATCAGGCTTTGCTGAGGATGGCTTTTCCAAATATTTCAGTAGTGCTCCTGAGAAGAACATAATATTACACATTCTGTTAATTTTTGCTAAAATACTCTTTCTTATCTTGTTTGATAATTGATCTGTGTGAACAGAATTTGAGGTGATGTGATCCATTAAATTTCACATTTCGAAATATTACAGAGACTAGCTTACTCTACACGATTCCCGAGCACTTGCCTAGCTTGATGGTCAACCTAACCTAGTTGCCTGAACTGTAATTATAAGAATATACAAGTGGCACATCTCACCTGTGCTACTGGAAAGCTTCTCCTCCTCTATTTTCTTCTTTTTCCGTTTTTCAGCTCCTGATGGATAATGTCGTTTCATTTTCCAAGATGCACGAAGTCACATCTAGTTAACCACAATTAATCTGCTAAATAATAATAATCATGATAATGATGATGATGATAATAATAATAATAATAATAATAATAATAATTGTAAGGTTAATCAAATACATTCAAATAATCAGACCATTTAGGTTTCAACCAACAAAATTCACATTAGGTATCTGAAAAAGATGAGAAAAGAATTAATAAACTTGAAAACAACGAAAGTAATCCTAGGTTTTAAAGTGATACAAAATCTCTTAATAATTAGTAAATTAGTGAAATAATGTTTTACAATACTAGAAAAATTAAGCATTTAGGAAAGTGTAAGAATAAAGTTAAATAATATAGAAATAAGATCTCACAATAGTTATTTACACATAACGACCAAAACGTTTCGTTTGTCTCATACAAAAACTTTAATTAATACGACGATAATAATAATAATAATAATGATAATAATAATAATAATAATAATAAAAATAATAATAATAACTTCAGCTATATTCCTATTCTTGCCCACTGAGCTATGACCTGGGAGCCTGTCTAGGGGCCCCATAGTAGCAGCGGGGCCCTAAGCAGCCGCTTAGTCTGCTTATGCCAGGAAACGGCCCTGCTTTCTAGTGCCAGTAAGGTGTTTGTAGTCAATAAGGTGCCTAACTGTGCCAGTGTCATTCGCAATTTTGTATTTAGATTTGTCACTAGGCTTGGTGAGTCAGTCAGTAAGATTATTGAAGCCATGGATAGTGGACTAGTCTCCGATATATTTTATAAATTTGAAATGTGGAAGCATTGGCATAGGCAATTGTATGTTCATTAACACAGTGATTCACTGGGCTACTTAGTCAGTGCTCCAGACAACTATCTCTTAATCTTCTACGGAACTCTTGTATAATGTTTATATCTATTGAGTCTGAAATAAAGTGCTTTTTTTATTGTCCCAGAATATTAATATATGGACCAAGTAACCACGTATATTACGATTTACAAATTTCATGAATAATTTGTCATGATTAACACGATCAAATGCCTTAGAGGCATCCAGGAAACGCAAAAATACATTTGCATCTAGTTTGGTATTTACAGACCATTTCCTTCAAGGGATACACACACATATCAGTACTGTGTTTCTTTTTAAAACCAAATTGGTTATCACTAGTATACAGGTAACCAGTACCGTAACTAGTTGTTTGTGCGCCCGGGCAGTGGGTGTTAGAAAATCTAGAAGAGGAAGAACCATTGTTGTCCCAAGGCGATATGATGACTAAGCTGATTGATGCAGCATTGCTTGTATATATTAAGTTAAGGTGTGTATATATATATATATATATATATATATATATATATATATACACAAACTCAGAATGGTTCCCTGAGAACATTATATGTTAAACACAGACCGTGCATGGAACAAGGAACTCTTCTGGGAAAATTAAATCCACTATAGTCCGAATAAGTAATGGTAAATGACAAATACCATAGGTTTTTTTCCTTTTTCATGATTTTAGCCCGACGTGGGCAACGGGTCTCTCGCAAAGAGATCCCATAAATATAGCTTCCCTCACCAGCTATCTGCAAAGCAGACAGGATCCAGCTTTGGGACGTGGATCTAGGGTTTAAAGCAAGCCTAGATCCCTACACTCAGAACCTCTATATAAGTAAAAGACTCGTTGCATTCACGTCGTGTTGAATAAATCAAAGAAAAAGGGGGTAACTATTGTATTTTTAGCCAAAAAAAACCAAAACTTAAACCTCAACCGGGACATTGAGCGTCCACTTTTCAAGGCACGAAACACGTCCGTTTAGTATACACAAACTCAGAATGGTTCCCTGAGAACATTATATGTTAAACACAGACCGTGCATGGAACAAGGAACTCTTCTGGGAAAATTAAATCCACTATAGTCCGAATAAGTAATGGTAAATGACAAATACCATAGTTTTTTTCCTTTTTCATGATTTTAGCCCGACGTGGGCAACGGGTCTCTCGCAATGAGATCCCATAAATATAGCTTCCCTCACCAGCTATCTGCAAAGCAGACAGGATCCAGCTTTGGGACGTGGATCTAGGGTTTAAAGCAAGCCTAGATCCCTACACTCAGAACCTCTATATAAGTAAAAGACTCGTTGCATTCACGTCGTGTTGAATAAATCACGTCGGGCTAAAATCATGAAAAAGGAAAAAAACTATGGTATTTGTCATTTACCATTACTTATTCGGACTATAGTGGATTTAATTTTCCCAGAAGAGTTCCTTGTTCCATGCACGGTCTGTGTTTAACATATAATGTTCTCAGGGAACCATTCTGAGTTTGTGTATACTAAACGGACGTGTTTCGTGCCTTGAAAAGTGGACGCTCAATGTCCCGGTTGAGGTTTAAGTTTTGGTTTTTTTTGGCTAAAAATACAATAGTTACCCCCTTTTTCTTTGATTTATTCAACACGACGTGAATGCAACGAGTCTTTTACTTATATAGAGGTTCTGAGTGTAGGGATCTAGGCTTGCTTTAAACCCTAGATCCACGTCCCAAAGCTGGATCCTGTCTGCTTTGCAGATAGCTGGTGAGGGAAGCTATATTTATGCGATCTCTTTGCGAGAGACCCGTTGCCCACGTCGGGCTAAAATCATGAAAAAGGAAAAAAACTATGGTATTTGTCATTTACCATTACTTATTCGGACTATAGTGGATTTAATTTTCCCAGAAGAGTTCCTTGTTCCATGCACGGTCTGTGTTTAACATATAATGTTCTCAGGGAACCATTCTGAGTTTGTGTATACTAAACGGACGTGTTTCGTGCCTTGAAAAGTGGACGCTCAATGTCCCGGTTGAGGTTTAAGTTTTGGTTTTTTTTGGCTAAAAATACAATAGTTACCCCCTTTTTCTTTGATTTATTCAACACGACGTGAATGCAACGAGTCTTTTACTTATATAGAGGTTCTGAGTGTAGGGATCTAGGCTTGCTTTAAACCCTAGATCCACGTCCCAAAGCTGGATCCTGTCTGCTTTGCAGATAGCTGGTGAGGGAAGCTATATTTATGGGATCTCTTTGCGAGAGACCCGTTGCCCACGTCGGGCTAAAATCATGAAAAAGGAAAAAAACTATGGTATTTGTCATTTACCATTACTTATTCGGACTATAGTGGATTTAATTTTCCCAGAAGAGTTCCTTGTTCCATGCACGGTCTGTGTTTAACATATATATATATATATATCCATCTCATAATTGTAAGGTTAGTGAAAAATACACTTAATTTAGAGCTAGCATTTTTGGGCTCTTGTGGCATCATTTTTTTGGGGGCGCTGCGCGTCCTTCCTACTCGTTTGTTGAATGCGGCACTTACAGGGCGTGGTCTTATAGAGAGCTTTCTTGCAATTCAGTTTGGTTGTTTAGATCAGGGCTTCTCAAACTTTTTTCACTTGCGACCCCTTTGGATCAGACAAATTTTTTCGCGACCCTTCACTCAATGTCATAAAAGCAATAGGTACTAACACTGTATATTTATGAAAATAATAATATTTTCAAATGTTTCTGCGACCCCCAATAATATTTACGCGACCCCTAGTTTGAGAAGCGTGAGTTTAGATACAGATTGTTGCATCGTGCAATGGTGCAGGTTGTGTTGTTGTTGCAAAGTTTAGAAAGACCATAAATAGTGCCCCTTTTGTTTTTTATCTTAATTTTATTCAGCTGAGGCCTAAGGTAGGCCCACATCGAGTCAGCAACCCTGAGGTAGGACCTAATAGGGCTTGGGCTGTAGGTTAAACTGGCCCTTCAGAGCTTGGCCGTTCACGGCTCAGCTGGGATTCTGAACCCAATAAAATAAAAAAAATAACATGGTCCTTCGAGCCGGATTCTAGCCCAAGACTGAGCCAGTAACTATTTTCCGGCAGTTCTGATTGTGCAAATTGTAGCCCAAGTTAGTCCTAGTCTGTCGTTGTTTTGGGCCTACATTTTTACCGGTTTGGTTAATTTTGGTTTATTGTTGAGTTAAGGTCCCAGGGTAGAAAGTTTGGTCGCCCAATTGCGAAACTTGGCCACTAGTCTGTCGTTTTTTTGGGCCTACATTTTTACCGGTTTGGTTAATTTGGTTTATTATTCGTAGGCGAAGGTTGCAGACTTCAGTACGCCAGTTACTTGGGTCGAAAATTTGGTATTCCATACTGGAGGTTGGTCAATACCCGACCCAGCAATTCAATTTATTTGAAAAAAGCAAAATTTGAGTTTGATCAGTATGGTTAAGTATATTTGCCAATTCAGCTTATTTCGCATTGAGCCCAATTGTTGTTTGCATTGAAGATGAGTGCAGCTGAATTGAACAAGTTTAAAAAAAGAAGCGCCTACAAAGGTCTAATTACAAAGGTTATTACCACTATAGATTCTGCCATAGAGCAAGAGGATTTAAGCTTAGTGACTGCACAGCTTTCCATATTAGAAACTAAAAAGGTTGCTCTCAGCGAAGTAAATGTTAAAATTGAGGCTCTTATAGAAGAGGATGAAATAGAAAATAACATAATTTACTTTTAAGAGATTATTGATGACATAATTAAAGTATGCCACAGAGCAAAAGAGTTTAGCACCTCAGTACAGTTAGAGAACAGGTCTAATAATGAAACACAACCCTCAACAAATGGTGTTTGTGAAGTTAAGCAGAGCTGGGCACTTGCGTTTTTTTTTGCGGTACTGCGGTACTGCGGTACTACCGTGTTGGTCGGTACCGCGGAAAGTACCGCGGGAAATTTGAATGCGGTAGCGGTACTGCTGTACTTTCAGCGATCCTTTGCGGTACTGCGTTATGCGGTACCGGTTTGGTAGTGCGGTAGTAGTACCGCAGTACCGCAGTACCGCAAAAAAACGCGCAAAAAAACGCAAGTGCCCAGCTCTGAAGTTAAGGTTAACAGATCTGCAGTTCAATTACCGAGGCTTGTACTCAAAACATTTTCTGGGAGTATTCAGGAATGGCAAGGATGGCACAGTTTTCAATCAGCAGTTCATTCTAGTCAAATGTTAAGTGCGGTGGAGAAGTTTAATTATTTACAGTCCCTCTTGGAAGGGGAGGCAGCAAAGACAATAGCAGGATTAGCATTAACAGAAGCTAATTATAATGTGGCTTGGGATATATTAAAGAAACGGTTTGGTAAGCCAGAGATCTTAATTAAAAGCCACCTCCGCGAACTTTTAGCTATACCTCCTGTTAATAATCCCAATAGTGTCAAGGAGTTACGGCAGTTATATGATGAATTTGAAGTTAGAACTAGGTCTCTGGACAACTTGGGTGTAGGAATGGAAAGGTATGGTATAATGTTGGTCATTATACTGGAGTCTAAATTGCCGAGCTCAATTTTGCTTGAATTAAGTAGGGGACACTCTATAGAACATGTATACATCCCCCTTCAGCAGATGTTAAGTCTTTTAAGCACAGAATTAGCAAGACGAGAGGGAATTCAGTTTGCACAGTGGGATGTTAAACAAGGGGACAAAGGCAGGCACAGCACCAAAGTTTCTACAAAAAGGAATAGCCCAGGTAAAGTGTCAGCTCTACATGCATCCTCTGAGAATAAATTAAAGGGAATCAAGGAATGCATATTTTGCGAAGGCAACCAGAAGTCATATAAATGTGAGGTGGCTGAGGCTTTACCTGTTGAGGAGAGGAAGGACAAGGTAACTAAGTCCACAGCATGTTTTAAATGTTTTTTGAAAGGTCACAGAGCAAGGTTTTTGTAAGTTTAAAATTGTGCAAAAAATGCCATGGCCGGCATCAGCCATTATTGTGTAAAAACACTCCTAGTAGGCCTACCCCTGAAGTAGAGACACCAGTGGCACATGCCACTGCTATGAAAGGGAGTAAAAGTCAAGGAGGATGATGGAGAAGCTGCTGTAAGAGTGTTGTTTGATAGTGGTAGTCAGTGTAGCTTTATTAAGACCAGAATTTCCAGGAAATTGAAGTTTAAAGAACTTAAGAGGAAAAATTTAAGAATTTCTGGGTTTTGGGGGTTCCGTTCAAAACCGAACCGAAGTTAAGAAGGTAGAAGTTTTGGTTAAGGGGTTGTTACCACAAGGTCCCACTATCAAAGTCCAAGCTGTAGAGATTGAGGAACTTTGTGCTCCTGTCACTACTTGTTTAGATATGGCATGTGTCCAAGAATTGCGAGTTAAAGGAATTAATTTGGGCAGTAATAAGTTTGAAGGAACAGAAGATATTAGTCTTTTGATTGGAGTTGACTATTATTGGGACTTCATCACTGGTAATATTGTCCGCACATCTCCGCACATCTAGAGGTCCAGTAGCTATTGAAAGTAAACTAGGCTGGATGCTACATGGGAGCTATTGCAATGAAATGGAGGTTAAAGCTCTTTTTGTTAAGATTGAGGAGAATAGCCATGGTTTGGAAAGGCATTTGAAAGCCTTTTGGGAACTTGAATCCATTGGCATAAAGGACAAACAGGAGAAGCAGGCGAGTCCAGTAAACAGTGATGTTTTCGAGCAATTTGAAAAAGGGATTGGGTTTAGAGATGGTTGCTATGAAGTTGGCCTCCCTTGGAAGGATTCTTGCAAACCCAGTTCAAACCTTCAGCTAGCTAATAGGAGGTTGGAGACTTCATTGCACAGACTAAGAAAAATGAAGAGTTGTTAATTGAATACAATGAGGCCATCCTAAGCTATGTAAAGGAGAGCTATGCTGAAAGGGTGCAAGGTGAGCTGGTGAGTCAGGAAGCACATTATCTGCCACCCCATGCAATGGTACGGCGAGACAAAACTACCACCAAACAGAGGGTAGTTTTTGATAGCTCAGCCAAGGACAAAGGTGGTGTGTCCTTGAATGACTGTTTGGATGCTGGGCCAAATTTAAATGCAGATTTATTTTCCTTGTTACTGAGATTCAGGTTTGGTAGAGTAGCATCGACTGCAGATGTGAAGCAAGCCTTTTTGCGGATAAAGTTAAAACCAGAGGACAGAGATGCAGTAAGGTATCTGTGGGTGATACGAAAGACTTGTTGGAAAATGAACCTAAGATTCAAGCATATAGAATGAAGTCAGTGTTGTTTGGCCTCAGCTCTAGTCCATTTCTGTTGGCAGCTACTATGCAGTACCATTTTAAGAAATATTCTGAAGTCTATCCTAACACTATTGAACACATAAGGAAAAATTTTGATGTTGATGATTTGCTGTGTTCCGTGAATAATACAGAAATGGCTAAACAGATAATCAGGGAGGCTAGAGCTATAATGAGGGAGGCTGGCATGGAGCTTAGAAAATGGCAGACCAATCATTCTCAGTTACAACAGTTTATGAGTCAGTCCTGTGTAGTACTTGATGCAGCAGAAAGTATTGAGGATTCTGGTATTAAGGAGTTGTGGGCAATACACACAAAGGTGCTAGGCATTATTTGGCAGCAAAGAGAGGATTTGTCTACCTTCAATGGGAAATCTTTAGTAGAGCTGGCTGAGAATGAGAAAAGGTGGACTGTGGTGCCGCGTTTGTTAGCGGGCTAAAGATAAAGTAAAGGCCAATTTGAGGCTTTATTCATCATAAACATAGCATAGATCTGAAACACAGAAAACAATAATTAGTAAAGACTCATTACATTCCTCTCTTCTTTTATAATACGTGATACTTTGCACGGTAAGAAACAAAACGACAAGTTCAAGATATTTTGGAAGAAAGAAGAGTCTACAAGTTTAGGCGTTGAGCTGGGTATCTGATTCGAGTACTTCTTCTCAGAGGGGGACTCGTCTCGGAGGTTACTGACACAGGTGGGCCTCTCTCGACTTCGACTGGAGTCGCTTCGACGGGAGCTGTTGGGACCGTGTGTCGGCGGATCTCAGCGGGTTCTGAGTCGTCCGTTAGCGGGGTGGAATTGATTGGCGGACTGGGTACGGGGGGTTCATAGTGATTCGTGTCATCCGTATTGCTACGTCCCGCCGGTGCCAGGTCCCTGATGGATACGGTATCTTCTCTCCCATTCGGTTGCCGTATAAACGCGTAGTTGGGGTTTGCCTCAATTAACTCAACTTCCTCGACGAGGGGGTCGTTCTTGGATCGGCGAATGAATTGGCGAAGGAGTACAGTTCCCGGAGAAGACAGCCACGTCGGTAGTGCAGAACCGGTAGAAGTACGCCGCGGGTGCGTGAATAGACGCTCGTGAGGAGTTTCGTTCGTGGCCGTACACAGCAGCGATCTAATCGAGTGCAGCGCGTCTGGTAGGACGGACTCCCATTGCGACATCGGCAACCCGCGATCTTCTATGGCTAGTTTGATGGTGTTCATGATGATTCCATTGTAACGTTCGCATTGCCCGTTTCCTTGGGGGTGATACGGCGTTGTGCGACTAGTCGCGATACCATGTTTAGTTAGGAACAGTTTTAGTTCCGAAGACATAAACGATGTCCTTCGATCTGTGTGGATGTAAGAGGGAGTTCCGAAGACATAAACGATGTCCCTCGATCTGTGTGGATGTAAGAGGGAGTTCCGAAGGTAGAAAATAACTCGGTGAGACGGGCGATAACGGTTGACGTGTTCGTATCACGGCACGGGAAGGCAAAAGGAAAGCGTGAATACTCGTCGATTACTGTTAGGATGTAAGGTCGCGAAGTTGCGCTCGGAAGCGGGCCTTTAAAGTCGATGTTAAGTCGGTCATACGGGGACATGGCCCGTATTAAGTGACTAACTTCTGATTTATAGTACTGTGGCTTACATTTAGCGCATGTTTGGCATTCCGACGTAACTCATTTGATGTCATCCACTGAGAATGGTAGGTTCCTAGCTCTCACAAAATGAGTCATTCGGCGGACTCCTGGGTGTATCAGATTAACATGCAGCTGGGCGAGGGATATTCTTGGAGTAGCAGCGCAAAAGGATCGCGACAATGCGTCTGCGGCTCGGTTCTCGGGGCCCGGTCTGTATTTTATTGTGAATGAGTAGCCGGCTAGTTCTACACGCCAACGGATAATCTTATCGTTCTTAATACGACCAGTAGCTTTTCCATCGAACATGAAAGATACGCTCCGCTGGTCGGTGACGACAGTAAAGTGTCGATAAGCTAAGAAGTGCTTCCACTTGCGAATGGATTCGATTACAGCGTATGCCTCCTTTTCAACGATGTGATGGCGACGTTCTGTGTTATTCAGAGCGCGAGAAAAGAACGCCACCGGGCGGCCGTTCTGGGTGAGGGTGGCTCCGATTGCTGAAGAGGAAGCGTCCGTCTCCACAGTGAACGGCAGTTCTTCATCGATTGAACCGACAACAGCTTTCGAGATATCATCTTTGAGTGTTTGGATCGTTGATACTTCCTCGCGAGTTAATGGGAATGATGAAACGTTGAGCAGGGGTTTGATCTTGAGGGAATAGTTCTGAATCCATTTAGCATAGTATGCGAATAGTCCGATTACGCGTTGTAGAGACGACTTGTTGCGAGAAGTTTGAAGTTCTTGTAGTGGCCGGAGGCGTTCGGGATCGGGCCGCAATACGCCATGAGAGATAGAATATCCGAGCAGGTGCACTGATGTCATCGAAAGCTTGCATTTTTCCTTGTTTAGACTCAGATTTACTCGTTTAGCGGCTTCCCAGAAATGTCGAAGGTTCTCATCGTGCTCTTCCCAAGTGGTTCCGCAGATGGTGAGATCGTCGAGGTAGGCGTATGTTGATGATAAGTTGTTCGAGGATATGAATTCGTTCATGACGCGCTGAAGGCCGCGGCTCCGTTAGTTACTCCCATAGGGATCCTTCTGAATTGGTATAGATTTCCGTCAGCCTCGAATGCTGTGAAAGGTCGTTCAGACGGATCGATTTCTACCTGGTAGTATGCGCTTGACAGATCAATTACGCTGTAGTATTTGTGTTGTGAGACTGTTGGCTATATCATCGATTCGCGGAAGAGGATATGCATCTAGCATGGTAAATCGGTTGACGGTTTGAGAGAAATCGATTACCATGCGTTTTTTTTTTGTTTCGGTAGATGTGATGACTACTTGAGCACGCCAGGGTGAGTTACTGGGTTCAATTATCTCATCCCTGAGTAGCTTTTCGATTTCTTTCCCAATGAAAATTTTGTCCTCAGAGCAAAATCGTCTGGACTTCGTGGCGATGAGACGACAATCGGCAGTTAAGTTGCCGAATAGTGGTGGGGCTGAAATTCTTGATCGAGTAAGGCCGCATATATGGAGTGCTGGCTCCGGACCTCCGAAATTGATGTTCAATTCCTTGTGTCTGATTAAGAATGGGGTACCGAGTATTATGTCAGCGCACAGATCCGACAAGACGGATAGTTCGAGCTTTTCGTAGTCGCGGTCTCCCATCGTAACCTTCACTGTACATCGACCTGAGATGGCTGCGGATAGATTAGGCGAAGCCATTGATACGACGCCCGAGTGCGGAAGAATGGGCAGCTCTAAGTGTTTGGCTAGATCCTCACGAATGAAGTTGTCCGAGCTGCCAGTATCCAACAAGGCGAGACACGAACGGCCGTTGACGACGATATCGACTGTTGAGTTGGTAGGCATGGAGGAGCTACACGATAGAGTGGTACTAATGGTCGCTAATGCTGCGGCTGGATGAGACGCTGTGGTTTTATCCTGTTTTTGACGTGCCGAGGAAGTACTTGAGCGGCAGACTTTGGCCCAGTGGCCGGTCTTTTCACATTTCGCACAGATAGAATCCTTTGCCGGACACCTGCTTCGTGGGTGGCGTCGAGACCCGCAGAAGAAGCACAGAGCGGATTTGTTGTCGAAATTCGTAGCGGCTGAAGAGTTTGGGAGATCGTCTCCTTGGACGCAGGCAGGCCGGGCAGAGTCAGTAGTCGGCGACGGTTCGTGGCGAGAGCCAGTGGCTGCAACAGCACCGTAATGAGTGAGGTACGATTCTGAGTTTTTCTGGGCCTGATCTAATGTTCGAGCCTGGACGATAGCCTTTTCCAGTGAGAGTGTGTCATTTTCGAGTAAGCGGGTGCGGATGGCGCTATCTCTAATTCCTCGGATGAAAGCGTCTCTCACAGATGAACTCCTGTTTTCGTCGGCGGAAACCGATTTGAAGTTGCAGTCATTGGCTAGTTGTTGAAGAATTTGCAAGTACTCATCGAGGGTTTCCTCGGGCTTTTGGTGACGGGTGGACAACAGGTGGCGAGCGCATACCTCGTTTGGCTTCTTGACGTAGGTGGCCTCTAAGCCTGCCATGGCATTTTCATAAGTAGAGCAGTCTTGAATGATATCAGCGACATCGGGGCCGATATGTATGAATAGAACCTCCAATTTATTGGGGTTGTGTTCGGCGATAGTACTCAAGAAATATTTGAATCCGCGCGACCATAATTTCCATAGTTTCCCAGCTTGGGGAGAATTCGGAGAAGTAATAAATTTATCCGGGCGAATCACCTTCTCCATGATAGAGTAAGATTACTGGATGAATATTTGCTTGCTGTATCTGAAAGGCCGACTGAATGGCTGATTGAAATGTGTCAGTAACCTCCGAGACGAGTCCCCCTCTGAGAAGAAGCATTGTGGTGCCGCGTTTGTTAGCGGGCTAAAGATAAAGTAAAGGCCAATTTGAGGCTTTATTCAACATAAACATAGCATAGATCTGAAACAGAAAACAATAATTAGTAAAGACTTGTTACACAGAAAACAATAATTAGTAAAGACTCATTACATGGACAAAACGTACAGTTCTTAGTTTGGCTTCGAAGGGCTTTGATCCTTTTGGATTCCTGGCTCCATTTGTGATAAAGTAAAAAATTTGGTTTCAGAGCCTCTGGGAAATTGGACTTGGTTGAGACCAAGAGTTTCCTGATCATATGATGGTAAGGTGGAAATATTGGTTCAAAGAATTGGCACATCTTGGAGACATTGAAATCCCAAGATGGTACTTTGGAGGGTTGAACAATAGTCCAGACAATTTGGAGCTGCACATCTTTTGTGATGCAAGTGAGGAAGCCTATACAACTTGTATTTATATAAGAGGCACATTCAAAGAGGATGTAAGTTGCAGGTTGGTTGCTGCAAAGAACAGAGTAGCTTTCTATTCCAAGGTTGGAATTGATGGGTGCAGTTATTGCTAGTTGGCTTGCAGTTACAGTGCAAAAGTCTTTGGCCCTCTATGAAATTCCAAGCTATTATTGGACAGACTCCACTATAGTTTGGCACTGGTTAAGAAGCCAGGCAAGGAAATGGAAACCATTTGTTGCCAATAGGGTGGAGGAAATTCAAGTACACACAGATCCAAAGCAATGGAAGCATTGTCCCGGCACCCAAAACCCAGCTGATTTACCAACGAGGAATTTCAGTGAAAGATCTTGCACAGTCAAGTTTGTGGTGGAATGGGCCAGAGTGGATAAAACTTGGAAGTGAAAACTGGCCTTGTAATCAGCCTATTGTAGGAGAATGCCAGGCTCAAGAAGCATGGGTGAATGAAATGAGAAAATGCACTGTGAACAGTTGTCAAGTTATTCAGCAGGACCCCATATTGAGGCTTGAGGACATTAGCAGTCCAAAAAGGTTGTTAAGAGTGACAGCATGGGTATATAGATTTACAAACAATATTAAGGGAGAAACAAGAAGGGAAGGAATTCTGAACAGTAAGGAGATTCAGCAAGCCAGGCAATACTGGGTGATATATGCGCAGAAGGAAAAATTTGATGAAGAGAGGGAATTGCTCACCAGCAGTCCATTACAGGTTCTACCAACACATTCTGCTCTCAAGGGTTTGGATGTGTTTTTGGATCCTGGATACTCATAATAAGTTGTTACATGCTGGAGTTAGAGAAGTGACAATAGAGATCAGACAACAGTTTTGGATTCCCAAAATTAGATTCAGCAAGCCAGGCAATACTGGGTGATATATGCGCAGAAGGAAAAATTTGATGAAGAGAGGGAATTGCTCACCAGCAGTCCATTACAGGTTCTACCAACACATTCTGCTCTCAAGGGTTTGGATGTGTTTTTGGATCAGGATTTATTGAGAGTAAGAGGTAGACTACAGTTTTCTGGGCTTCCAGGGGAGAAAAGACATCCAATTTTGCTACCTTCTGGAACTTTTGATCCTGGATACTCATAATAAGTTGTTACATGCTGGAGTTAGAGAAGTGACAATAGAGATCAGACAACAGTTTTGGATTCCCAAAATTAGACAAGTAGTAAAAAAGGTCTTGCATAAATGTGTGGTTTGCAAGCGTTGGAGTGCAAAGCTTTATTATGAAAAGGTGGCTCCACTTCCAAGAGAACGGTGCGTCTATACTGCCCCATTTGATGTAGTGGGAGTAGACTTCGCAGGTCCAGTGTATGTGTATGAGCAAGGGGTCTAACAAAGGTTATATGTCTTTTCACATGTGCTACCTGTAAGGGTCAATTATTATTTAATCTTACGTAGATAATTAATTAATTAAATGCCAAGGTCACCAGCGCCCAAATACTGGATTGGCATCCGGCACTGAGGCACAAAAATAGTTTTTTTAAATAAAAGCAAAAAAAGGAAGGAAGGATTATAAAATTGTCAATATGAATTTTGTATTTTATAAACAATAATTAATAAGCTATGTGCAACAATTATTGGTAAATGCAAAAAAGGATTTTTACCCGTAACAACTAGAGTTGAATGTATATAAATGCAAAATTAAATAATGGTACCAGTTAGCTAATACATGACAATCTGTAACTAATACTAATATGTAACCAATACTAATAATCTGTAACATACTAATATGTAACCAATACTAATAATCTGTAACATACTAATATGTAACCAATACTAATAATCTGTAACATACTAATATGTAACCAATACTAATAATCTGTAACATACTAATATGTAACCAATATTAATAATCTGTAATATACTAATAGCCACAATGACAACCTCGCCTGCAAAGCGACAGACAAGAATACTGTAAATGATATTCCAAAAAAAATGATACATAATAAAATGACAAAAATTGATAATTAAAATATATATATACTACATAGGCCCAGTAACTTGTGGATGATAAATTACAGTTAATCCTCATTATGGAATTGTGCTAAGTTGAACAGGGAAACTAAGAAAGTATGTAGGCCACAAATGATTCGTAGGCCATCTGCTAAGACAAATAACATGAAAACATAATAAGCTTATAAAGTAAAGTATACTAGGAAAATTAATGAGCAGGTCTATGCTTCTTTAATATAGTAAGCTGAGGTTAGTTATCTAAAACAAAGGCTACGGTGGCCTCAGCTAGGCTAGCGTAAATTACGGTTTTACTTTCCAATACCTAGGCCTAGCTTAGTCTAAGATAATTTACAGTATAAAACTTCCAGTACTAATCACAAACAGTATAAAGCTTGCTAATGTCTTATTATTTATTGCTATTTACTATTTAGAATACAGCATAAGTATTTTAAGGGCTTAAGGCAGCTTTAAGAAATTCTATAAGCTAGGCTAAATCAGTGTAGCCTAGGGTGAAGAAATTCAATATAATTGCAATGCAAAGCTAATCAGTTGCGTGTTTTTTTTTTTTGCCGTATTGCAAACTTGAAACCACAGTATGCGGTATTGCATACAAACATGCAATAGTAAAAAATATTATGGGCACAGTACATTGGAAATACACGAAACACCAAGAAGAAAGTTTGTTTGCTAAGTTATTTCGCTTGTATAGAATGGGCGGTAAAACTTGGCGTCCCTCGTGTTGTCGTTGCCAATACATTTTTTCGCTCAACGATTTTACTAACAAACTAAAAAATCCTTAAAAGTAAACTCAAATCTAGTCACACCATGTATTAAAAATTAAATTGTTTAAAAAGGCGCAAAATATATTTTTATATTTGCTTTGAATTGCTTTAATAATTGGGCGTTTTTATTTAAATTTTTAATCACTACAGTAGATAATTATCACTAGATATTTCAGAATTAATTCACTTGAAGAACACTTAATTTTTATTTAATTTTCTATTCATTGGATGCTTACGAATTAAAATTAATCACTGGACATGTTTAACTGGACATTTAATTTATATTTGTTTATTTAGATTTAAAATATTTAATTTGTGCCAATTTTCATTAATAAAAGATAATCCTGTGGTGCAAGGCACTACAGGTCAATCCATTTGGAGTTGGTAAGCAACTTAAGTAGTGATATATTTCTTTTGGCCTTTAAATGGTTTGTGAACAGAAGGGGTTTCCCAAATAAAATCATACCGGATAATGCAAAAACCTTCAAAAAGGCTGCAAAGGAACTCCAAGAAGTGTGGTCCTTGCTAAAAGAGGAAGCATTCCAATCCTACTTTTCACACCAAGGGGTACATTAGGAGTTTATTGTTGAGAGAGCACCATAGTGGGGAGGATTTTGAGAAAGGCTAGTGAAAAGTGTAAAGTGTCCATTAAAGAAACTTTTAGCAATGCTCATTTGAGCAAAGAAGAATCCTGCATTGTTTTGTGTGAAGTAGAAGCAATGGTGAACAGTAGGCCTATCACCTTTGTTTATAACAGTATGCAGGATGCAGAGCCATTGACACCAAATCATTTTCTTTGTGGTAAACGATTAACATCAAGCCCCAGTTTGCCAGAAGACTTGCAGCCTATCCAGAGCACTCAAGGAGAGTTAACCAGAAGGTTCAAGTACCTGGAAGAGCTACAAGATCAGTTATGGAAGAGATGGCAGATAGAATACTTGCCAGAACTCAATTATTACCCATCAGGCAATGTAAAGGGCTCCAATGCAAATTGTATCAAGGTGGGAGAAGTGGTAATGATTGGGGATGAAAAACCAAGGCAATGCTGGAAGCTTGGCATAATTGAAGAGTTGTTTGTTGGCAAAGACAATTTAGTTAGGTCTGCACTGGTAAAGACTTCAGGAGGAAAATTAAAGAGACCTATACAAAAACTCTATGCTTTAGAAATCAGCAAAAACACGGATAGTCAAGATGAAACATTTGAGTTACAGCCTCATGAAGAAAGTTTGGCTAAACTTGCAGAAGGTAATGACAACAATGCCTCTTCGGTGGGTAGTGTTAGAAAATCTAGAAGAGGAAGAACCATTGTTGTCCCAAGGCGATATGATGACTAAGCTGATTGATGCAGCATTGCCTGTATATATTAAGTTAAGGTGTATATATATCCATCTCATAATTGTAAGGTTAGTGAAAAATTCACTTAATTTAGAGCTAGCATTTTTGGTCTCTTGTGGCATCATTGTTTGGGCACTCTTGTGGCATCATTTTTTTGGGGGCGCTGCGCGTCCTTCCTACTCGTTTGTTGAATGCGGCACTTACAGGACGTGGTCTTATAGAGAGCTCTCTTGCAATTCAGTTTGGTTGTTTAGATACAAGATTGTTGCATCGTGCAATGGTTCAGGTTGTGTTGTTGTTGTAAGGTTTAGAAAGAAGACCATAAATAGTGCCCCTTTTGTTTTTTATCTTAATTTTATGCAACTGAGGCCTAAGGTGGGCCCACATCGAGTCAGCAACCCTGAGGTAGGACCTAATAGGACCTCCAAGTCCGTAAGTTTTTAGTCTAGCTTAACTTGGGCTGTAGGTTAAACTGGCCCTTCAGAGCTTGGCCGTTCACGGCTCAGCTGAGATTCTGAACCCAATAAAATAAAAAAATAAATAAATAAATAAATAACTGGATCAGGAAGACGAGGGATATAAAATTTATTATACATAATGTTACGCTATAAATAAAAGTATTAGGTTGTATACATTAAAGAAATTTGTTGACAAAAAAATGTTTTTATTAAAAAATGAGATATTCTGTACAATCTTACTTTCTTTCATATAAAATCAAATCTAGAAATTAAGAAAATTAAGAAATCTAGAAAACGTGCGTTTATTTCGTACCATAAAGTTAAAAAATAATTCGAAGCTATTTCATAATCGTTTTCCATTCATATTTGTAACTTTCAAGGATAAGAGTTTTTGTCTACTAAAAACGAGAAAAATGTTCTGTATATTGACGTGTTTATACCCGATTCTGTTTTGAAAACATGAAGAAAACTTCTGGCGGTAATAAAACTATTATTGATTGGGGCAAAAATGCAAATTTTTTAGTCCTAACAATTAAAGAAAAAAAAAAATAGAAAAAATGCTGAGAAACTTTAAAAAAAACATCTTTTATAATAAAACGTGAAAAAGATAACTATAACCACTTTGATAAAATTTCAAATTAATCACATTAAATATATTAATTTTATGTTTTTGTCGCGTAATCAACTAATATTCTTTATGTAGAATAAAAGAATAAAACGCGGGCAAATTAAAGATGCCAGAAAATCTACTAAATATTTATATAAATTTTAAATACATCCTAAACATTATTACTAGTCAATTGAAATGTATTCATAATGTCAAAAATTATTATATTAAAGTTCTAAACATAATTATGCGTAATGAAGATCAAATGAAAATATATTTCTCTGACGCAATAATTTTTTACGCGGGAAAACAGCTGACTACGGCGTCGTCGAAAGATAATATAATTTTTTTCAAGACATTAATCTCTTTATATATTTATCAAAACAAAAAATAATAAATATAATTATAATTTAGATAACTTATGCCTCATTAAATTAATGATTTAAAGAGGGGAAATTTTACTTAGGATTTTCCCTCCTAAAAAATTGGGAAAAATGTACACACTCAATCGACTCTCAAATGTAGCATTTTATATGGCAGTTTTAAAAACCTATTACAACCAAGAAAAGAATAATTTTTGTTATTTTAAACTCTAGTTCATACTTAAGTATCAAAATTGATTTTTTACAACGCATACTATATTTAGTTGTGTTCTTTTGCTCTCTCTTTTTATTTTTTAAATGGTTCTATTTTTCTTTTTTCCAAATCCCAACCGCTACCTTCAATCTTCTTATTTCTTGTTTTTAATAAAAACAGAGTACAGATCCTAATTTTTGCCTTTATTATTCCTCTTTCTTGTCTTCGAAAAACTTTCATGAACCTAATTCATCATACTTTCTAGATACTGGAAATCGATAACAAATAAATTCGTTACTCATTTCGGCCTAAAATAACCCATAATATACAAATTAAAGCTGTCTATACTGCTTCCCAGCTTAACGTAATTTGGGCCTTTTCCGAAATTTGGACTGTTTCCGATGTTTTGAAAATAAGATATTTAATGTAGACTTGTACGCTGATTTCGAAAATGTAAGTCTTTTTTTTGATAAATGAGCAGTTCAAAAGTTAGGTTAGGTTAGGTCAACTGAATGCCCGGTTAGGTCAACTGTATGCCCTTGACGATTGGTTAAGTTGTGATATTTTCGTTAACTAACGAAAATATCACGACTTAACCAATCATCAAGGGAGTACAGTCAGTGATGGGTAGTATCTAGATACATGTATCGCCGATACGTATCGATCGATACTTTTGTATCGGTATCGGTATCGCTTTAGCTACTTGACAAAAGTATCGATTTATCGGTATCGCTAAGGTCAATTTTCTTAAATGTATCGAAAAAAATCGATACATTAATAAGAATTTTTAAATATTTAAATAGATGTTATAATATGACACTACTGAGTTATATTTATGAATATACATAAATAATAATATTATTAAATATTTATTTAATGACAGTACTACTCCACTGGTCACGTCACACAGTACGGCGCAACGTTTAAACACATTTGTACTTGTGTTATTGAGATTAATTAACCATAATATAGAAACGCTCATAATATAGAAACGCTCATATAATATAGAAACGCTCATTGGTGTTGCAACACTATTGGCCACGCCCACTCGGTGTTGAGTTTAAACAGGTTCATACTTGTAACGCAGCGATTCCTCTTGGTCCCCCGAGGCATTTCTTATCAATCAGTCACTCATTAAGTAGACGTCACGCCGAGTAGTTGTGCGATATAATGAGTGAAGATATTAATAGTAATAATAACGCGTCAGGGAGTGAGCCACAAAAGGAACAACCTGGTGAAAATGACGCGACAGAAAATCATTTCCATAAAATTAAAGATAATATCTAATACCTACATATTAAATGAATAATTATAAAAATGTACCGGCGTTGCATGTATCGGTATCGGTATTGCTTAAGACATCTAGAAAGTATCGGCGTATCGGTATCGCCTAAGACGTTCTTCATGTATCGATGTATCGGTATCGCTTTAGCGATTTTCATGTATCGATGCCCATCACTGCGTACAGTTGACCTAACCGGGTATTTAGTCGACCTAACCGGGCATTCAATTAACTTAACCGGACAGAAAAATAACGGTCGAAATCTATTCACACAAATACTTAGTGACATAAGCCAATATTACTAAAGAATACAATAACTTGTATTAGTTTTCAGTTGTACTGTTATAGTTTTTGACCTAATACAAAATTACAATAACAAACATAACTTTTGAACCGCTTATTTCTCCAAACAACGACTTACAATTTTTAAATCAGCGTAAAAATCTATATTAAATATATTATTTTCAAAAAACTCGGAAACAGTCCAAATTTCGGAAAAGGCCCCGTAGTTTTCTGTGATATAACATTGGTAAATGTTTGGCATGATTATTGATTAATAACTAAATACCAATCTAAACCTGCCAAAGCAACATTTTTGGATGAAAGCTCGCTAAATGTTAGCGTTTTTGACTAATTTTGTAGGTACAATAGGTGTATAATACATTTCACTAATAGACTAAAAAGCCTGTAATTCCAAACAACAACAAACCGCACTACGGCCGATATCTCTGTTACGTGATATATAAGCGCGTAGAAAGTAGTTCCAAGAGTTGACTTTTTGGTTACTTGTCAAATCGCATTATATCAGATTTTTTTTTTTAGCAACACTAGAATAATATATCTTTGTGATTTGGCGGCCCCCTCTGCTTGGCGCCCGGGTCAGCTGCCCCTGTTGCCCCTCCCTAGTTACGGCGCTACAGGTAACATTCAAGTCTATTAATGAATATATATTCAAACACCTTAGACATAATACTGGCCAAGGCTATTGGTTTATAGTTATCTTTACTGTTGATTTTGCCCTTTTTATCTTTTAGTACTGGCACAACGGATAACATTGTATCCAGCAAAACACCATGTATCAGTAAACCTGTAAAGCACAAAGTTAACAGAGGCACTAATCTGTCACTACTAAATTTCAAATGCTCAGCAGAAACACCATCAATACCACATGATTTGTTACAATCTAAATATTTTATGGCCTGTTTAGTCTCAAATACACTAACTCTTATATCTGGACTATAGGTATAGGTAGCACCACAATTAACATACACTAACTCTTATATCTGGACTATAGGTAGCACCACAATTAACATTATTGTTCTTATGTAGAGAGTTGAATAACTCACTGTAGTGTTCCTTCCATAATTTGACTATATAATTATATTCTGAGTCCCAGTTACATTTTCAATATTAGCAGGGAGAGACATTGCACTAATATGCACTATTATTCATTGTTTTTAATTCTTCCCAAAAGTTAAAGCATTTTAAATATTTCTTAAATCATACGAAATGAGTTAAAAAGAATGAAGTATGAGCATAGAAAGAGAAAGGTTATTCAAGACCATGGGCGCCCGCAGGTAGGGGCAAGGGGGGGGCGCTGCCCCCCCCCCCTGGAAATGCCAAGAAAATATATTAAATATTTTCTAAGAAAATATTTATATCCTAAACTTGCTGAAAAGTATCCAACTGCCTCCTAAAGGGTGAAAATTTTTATTTGTGTGCATGATAAAAGGTTGCTACCTTTTTATTTGTTCACCGGGAGAAAATCAACTCCAACAAAACTGATTTTATGGAAAAGGTTGTTCATAATTTTGGTAGTGACCGCAGACGACTACAATTCCTATTCAAATGAGCAGTGTAGGTGATGCTCGAAACACCGTTTTCAAATTAGGTACAACATTTACTTCAGTGTGCTTTTTTCTTCATTCTATCATGTTTCTGTTATAAATAAAATAAATGATTGTTATCATGTGCATTGTATGTATATACAATATATATTTGCATTTTCCATTACAGAAAATGCAACACTAAACTTGCTTAGAATTAACCTGCTGATTCCTAAGGGATCAAAAGTTTTTTGCTTGCTCCGGTCCCTACCTATTAATACATTAAATTTTGTCCCCCCTTGGAAAAAATCCTGCGGGCGCCCATGTTCAAGACCTATTTAAATATAAAAGTTCAAGAGGCTAACTTCTCAAGTTTAGTTAAAGTTATGTTAATCAGTTTGACTCTCCTTAGGTATAGGAAATTAATGTAATTAAAGCAAAGTTATTAAACATTTTAACTTTGCTCATTATTTGTGTAAGTTTTATAAGTCACCAGTCTTAATTTTTTCTTGTAAGAGTTTTCTGGCTTTCAAAGCAGTTCTTTCTTTGAGGCCTGTCTGATTTAGTTTGAGTTACATCAGGTACATTGAGAGATTCCTCATCAATAGTATCCTGATCTATCCTTTGGGGTATTGGTTCTAACTTATCCCCACATTCCAAAGGATATAGTAATGTGATATCTCTGGTGGTTTCACTAGTTGCTGTTTTCAGTTTTACAACCCTGGTAACTTCGTCTTCACCAGTTTTGAGCTCTAAGATTTTTTCCATTAACCAATGTTGTCTTGGAGTCTTGTCATGTATCAACACAATGTCCCAATTTTGACTGAATCATTCCAATTTTGTTTTGTTAATTGTTTATGTCTTTCTCTGAGACTTGTTAAGTATTCTCTTCATTTTGTTATAAACTGAGTTTTGATTTGTGTCCAATTTTGGTATTTTGTGTTGAGTTCTTTGTGTCCTACCACCCAATCTGGATCATCTGTACTGTTATGTTCATATTCTGGTAACATGTTTACTGTTTCTCCTTTAATTAGGCGGTTTGGTGTAAGAGGTTCTGGCTTATTAATACCATCTCCTACATAAGTTAATGGTCTGTTGTTGATAACATTTTCCATTTTTGTCAGAATAGTCATGAGTTCAAAAAGTTGTAGATATTTGGTCCCAACGGAACCATACCATGGTGAATTAACAGGAATGTACTTCCAGGTTATATTGTGTTTGATTAAATGAGTTTGTACTGTTTCACTGTCACAAATCTGATGAATAATTTTTTCACCAGATTTGAAGTATGTGGGATTGTCTGACCATATAGTTTTGGGTACAGAATTGTGTGCACAAAATCGTCTGAAAGCAGCAATAAAAGCCTCTGCTGTCAGATCTTATAATATGTCTAGACATATGGCACGTGTTGCAGCACAGGTGAAGAGTACAATGTACACCTTGTATTCCTTTGAGTCCATTTTGTCTCCAAAATTCACATTCACCGCTCCAGTGTAGTCAATACCCGTGGTTTCAAATGGCTAAGTAAATGTTACTCATTCCACAGGTAGGTCTGGAGGACTTGGGGTCTTAAAGGGTTGTGAATGGATACGTTTGCAAGGAATGCATGTATTTAAAAATTTCTTTGTTTCAATTCTACCTTTTGGTAGCCAGTAAGTTTTTCTCATCTCTGTCAGACTACAACAAACTACACCCCATGTGGTGTAGTTTGTTGTGGGTATCCCTGATGATGAGATTTGTGAAGTGATTCCTCCTTGGAAGAAGAATTGGGTGCTTAGAGTTGTAAGCCAACGTTGACTTGTTGAGTTTTCCTTTACACCTTATCAGACCTTTTGTATCTAGGTACATATTTAGATCCATGACAAGTGAAGGAATGCTTTTGTTTAATGTTTTACTGGACCTAAGATACTTCAGCTCCTTGTCAAATTCTGAAGCTTGTATATGTTTGAACCAGTATTTTGTTGCAGTTTCTGTTAAGTTAGAAAAGGCCTTATGAGGACAGTATTTGAGAAGGTAGCTATTGACAAACTTGCAGCAATAGACTGTAATTCTCAAGAGTTTGTTGAGGTCTGAATAATGTTTATAGTAAAAAATAGTTTTTTTCTCAGTGATCTTTTCAGTTGTTGTTGAGTTGAGTGTTAGGTTAACTACTTCAGCTGGCCAAAGATCCTCACATTTCAGTCACTCAGGCCCTTCATACCAAACTTTGTTTGCTTTCAACAGTTTGTAGGAGAGCCCTCTTGTCAAAAAGTCTGCAGGATTCTGTTTTGTTTGTATGTACCTAAATTTGATACCAAGGAGCGTGTTTGCAGTTTTGATTTCTTTTAGTCTGTTCTTCACAAATATGTTTTGGCAAGAAGTTGTATCTGTGTTTGTCACCCATGTTAGACAAATTTGACTGTCTGTCCATAAGTAAATGTCTGTTATGTCAACTTCTTTATACACTTGTGAGAGAAAGTCTGCTGTCTTGACTGCCAGTGAGACAGCCAATAATTCAAGTTGTGGTACAGTTTTCTTTCGGCTTAAGGGTGCCACTTTTGCCTTTGAATAAACCAAGTTACTTTAATTTTCACTTGTTAAATAGGCACAACACCCATAAGTTTGTGTACTGGCATCTGTAAAACAAACAAACAAACACTTTATTTCAGACTCAACAGATGTAAAACTGCGCAGTGTTTGGGGTTTCAATCTGTAACCAGCACATCTTGGTACGTAGATGTTTTGAACTTTGTTTAAGTCTCTGGCCATTTTTTTCCATTGAAGTTGGTCTTCCACTGAAAGTGGTTCATCCTAATTGTAGTGACCGGTAGATAAGGCTATGGTTCACACACTATATACAGATACAGTACAATAAGCAGTATTAAGTTACACAACGAAATAATTATAGACTCACCTCAAGTACAGAACAACAGTTCCAGACAATATTCTAGATAGCCAGTAATAGTCGTTAGTCTAGCAGTTGTCAGTCTATTAGTTAGTCAATAGGTATATCAGTATATCTAGCTAGGCTAGTAGTTCACAATAGTACAACGACAATCAACACTACATCCATCATCGCAATGCTAATGATCATCCCAAAACATCATCGTTGCATATCCGCCCTAATCCGTCAAAACCAGTGCTGCCAGATCAATATTAGTTTTTATTATTAAGGTGTTTTTTTGGTGTGTCGATCTGCAGACTTTTGGTCACACCAATCCACCACACTAATCAATCTCCTTTTTTCATAAGTCCTGCAAAAGGATTTTGGATCTTATGGTTGCTGGTAAATATAATTCAATGGGGTCAAAAATTTTGGATGACTCTGAAAGGACTTGTCTTTTTGTATTGGCATTTGGATTTAAATTATAACTCTTTGTGCAAAGAGTGTCATTGTGTTCGGAATTCTGTTTTAAAAACCAAAGCATTCCAAGTGTTTTTGTGTAATTGTTAGGTTCAATGTTCCCTTTGTTGTCTTTTGTTATCTGTTCATTTAATTTAGGAGAATTAGAAACCCACTCTCTCAGTCCAAAATTTCCTTGCTTCATTATGGGTTGTAACATTTTATAAAGTTCAAGCAATTCCTCTTCAGTTACTATGGAACCAATAAGGTTATCTACATAAAAGTTTTGTTTTAAAAACTGAACTGTTAAGTTATCTTGAAATAAGTTTAGGTAGTTTTTAATTGTTAAAGCAAGAATACTTGGAGAACAATTTGCTCCAAAAATAATTACTTTAAATCTGTAGGTTTTGAAACCTTTGTTAATGTTATGTGGATCATTAAACCACAAAAGCCTGAGATAATTTTTATCATACTCAAGCTTCAAGTTTATACAGAGGAATGCTTTTTCTATGTCACTCTGTACTGCATAATTGTCTAAACGGAAGCAAAAGAGAATTTTTACAAGATCTGAGACAAAATTTGGGCCTTCCATAAGACAATCATTTAAACCAACAGAATTTGTATCCTTTATGCTACAATTGTATACTACTCTTAGTTTAATTGTAGATGAGTCTTCTCTGTAAACTCCTCTGTGTGTTAAATAATGACAACCTCGTTTATTAAAGTGTTCATCAGTAACTTCAATGAAGCTCCTTTCTAATTGTTCTTTGAATACGTTGTTGTATTGTTCTAAAAGACTGTCTGACATAATCCCTTTTCTTTCAGGTCATTCTGCCCCAGGTTATAATCTGAATCATTCGTGATGGTGTTATTCATTCATGGTTGTGTTGTGTTATTAAGCTTGCGTTGCGCCTACGGGTCTATATAAGGTATAGTAGCAATTACTTAGCTAGTAATACTTATTACTTATAATTATATGCTGTTCTACATTGCTTTGTCATGGTCGGTTTTGTATTTCTATTGCCTTGTTAGGTAATCTTGATTATATTTATCTGCTATGTTATACGTACCTCAATTTTGAATTATGCGCACTTGTTACCTAATACTAACTTGTTTAATACTATACTTTAACACTAAAATGTAAGTATTGTTATGTCTATTTGTATTAATTATCTGTTATTATATTTCTTATTGTATTTATAGTGTTCAGTTGTTAGTGAAATAAACCCTGAATTGAGTGTCTCCTTTTCCGGCATTACACTGTCATTTTTAAGTTTTCTTTAATTTTTATACAGATGTGCGTTAGCTACTTTCAAATTGTCCATTATTTCTGGACAAGGTGCTTTCCAAGGCAGCCCCACATAATATTGATTGTTTCTGTGTTGTAATGTACCTTCAAATTGTTCTGTCATCAATTGGTCTTCATGTGCAATTGTATTGTTATTTTTTATTTTTATTGGGCTCAGAATCCCAGCTGAGTCCTGAACGGCCAAGCTATGAAGTTAAGCCCAAGTTAAGCTAGACTAAAACTTACAGACTTGGAGGTCCTATTAGGTCCTACCTCAGGGTTGCTGACTCGATGTGGACCTACCTTAGGCCTCAGTTACATAAAATTAAGATAAAAAACAAAAGGGCACTATTTATGGTCTTCTTTCTAAAACTTGCAACAACAACACAACCTGCACCATGCAACACTCTTGTATCTAAAGAACCAAACTGAATTGCAAGAAAGCTCTCAATAAGACCACGCCCTGTAAGTGCTGCATTCAACAAACGAGTAGAAAGGACGCACAGTGCCCCAAAAAAATGATGCCACAAGAGCACAAAATTGCTAGCTCTAAATTAAGTGAATTTTTCACTAACCTTACAATTATAAGATGGATATATATATACACCTTAACTTAATATATACAAGCAATGCTGCATTAATCAGCTTAGTCATCATATCGCCTTGGGACAACAATAGCTCTTCCTCTTCTAGATTTTCTAACACTCCCCACCAAAGAGGCATTGTTGTCATCCTTCTACAAGTTTAGCCAAGCTTCCTCCATGAGGCTGTAACTCAAATGTTTCATCTTGACTATCTGTGTTTTTGCTGATTTCTAAAGCATAGAGTATTTGTATGAGTCTCTTTAATTTTCCTCCTAACTAAATTGTCTTTGCCAACAAACAACTCTTCAATTATGCCAAGCTTCCAGCATTTCCTTCGTCTTTCATCTCCAATCATTACCATTTCTCCCACCTTGATACAATTTGCATTGGAGCCCTTTACATTGCCTGATGGGTAATAATTGAGTTCTGGCAAGTATTCCACCTGCCACCTCTTCCGTAACTGATCTTGTAGCTCTTCCAGGTACTTGAACCTTCTGGTTAATTCTTCTTGAGTGCTCTGATAGGCTGTAAGTCTTCTGGCAAACTGGGGCTTGATGTTAATCGTTTACCACAAAGAAAATGATTTGGTGTCAATGGCTCTGCATCCTGCATACTGTTATAAATAAAGGTGATAGGCCAACTGTTCACCGGTGCTTCTACTTCACACAAAACAGTGCAGAATTCTTCTTTGCTCAAATGAACATTAGCTAAAAGTTCCTTTAATGGACACTTTACACTTCTCACTAGCCTTTCTCAAAATCCTCCCCACTATGGTGCTCTCTCAACAATAAACTCCCACTGTACCCCATGGTGTAAAAAGCAGGATTGGAGTCCCTCCTCTTTTAGCAATAACTAAACTTCTTGGAGTTCCTTTGCAACCCTTTTGAAGGTTTTTGCATTATCCGATATGATTTTATTTGGGAAACCTCTTCTGTTCACAAACCTTTTAAAGGCCAAAAGAAACACATCACTACTTAAGTTGCTTACCAACTCCAAATGGATTGCTCTGGTGGTAGCACATGTGAAAAGACATGGAAACCTTTGTTAGACCCCCCTTGCTCATACACATAGACTGGACCTGCAAAGTCTACTCTCACTGCATCAAATGGGGCAGTATAGACACACCCAGAGCCGGATTTAGACGTGTGGAGGCCCTGGGCAGCCTCCATGTGGAGGCCCCCCTACCTTAGGGGAAGACATAATTGAAGTCATCCATAAGATTCATAATATAATTAACATACATACACTTTCAAAACATCGTGCACTCTTGTGTCTGTCCATTCCACTCATTTCTGCAAAAAATGAAAGCCTCGGGTTACTCGGATATTCCATTATAGTGAGAGTAGGCCTAAAAAGTAATAAAAACAAAATAATAATCAGTACACAACAAATAGTAATTGGTAAAAGTTTATGTACTACAGTGGTATTGGATGCGCGTGTTTTTTTGTTGATCATCTATCGGGTTTTTCTAGTTTCGGGTTTTTTCTATTTTGATAATGGCTTGTCAATATGTGGAGGCCCCCAAGATGTGGAGGCCCATGGGCAGCTGCCCACTTTGCCCACTCCTAAATCCGGCCCTGGACACACCGTTCTCTTGGAAGTGGAGCCACCTTTTCATGATAAGGCTTTGCACTCCAACGCTTGCAAACCACACATTTATACAATACCTTTTTTACTACTTGTCTAATTTTGGGAATCCAAAACTGTTGTCTGATCTCTATTATCACTTCTCTAACTCCAGCATGTAACAACTTATGATGCGTATCCAGGATCAAAAGTTCCACAAAGTGCCCCACAGAAGGTAGCAAAATTGGATGTCTTTTCTCCCCTGGAAGCCCAGAAAAATGTAGTCTACCTCCTACTCTCAATAAATCCTGATCCAAAAACACATCCAAACCCTTGAGAGCAGAATGTGTTGGTAGAACCTGTAATGGACTGCTGGTGAGCAATTTCCTCTCTTCACCAAATTTTTCCTTTTGCACATATACTACCCAGTATTGCTTGGCTTGCTGAATCTCCTTACTGTTCAGAATTCCTTCCCTTCTTGTTTCTCCCTTAATGTTGTCTGTAAATCTATATACCCATGCTGTCACGCTTAACAACCTTTTCAGACTGCTACTGTAGTGCCTTGCACCACAAGATTATTTTTTATTAGTGAAAACTGCCACAAATTGGCATGAGTGAAATATTTAAATCTAAATAAATAAATAAATACAAGTTAAACATGTCCAGTGATCAAATTTAATTCTTAAGCATTCAGTGTGGTGTGACTAGACATGAATTGGCTTTTAAGGATTATTTTTGGCTTGTTGGTAAAATTGTATAGTAAAAACAAGCTTATGTACAACAACACAAAGGACGCCGTTCACACATTTTATTTATTTGAAAACACGGCGCCAGCAAGCAAAGGTTCTTCGTGGTAAGTTCCTATTTATAATGTTTATATTTTTTACTATTGCATATCTGTATGCAATACCGCATACTGCAGAGATTAACAAGCCTTATAGTGTTTGTGATTAGTACTGTAAGCAGGGCCGGATTAAGACCTTTAGAGGCCCTAAGCACTTAAAAGATTTTGGTGCCCCATATATATGTAATTCAAAATATAAACAAAAATAAACCATAAAATAAAATTTTATTTTTTGAAATGAAACAAAACTTACAGTAAGATGGAAAATAATGTTTATTTTTGTATACTTCCACTTCATTTATATTTGAAAAGTTTTCTCCTACTTTTTTTAATTGCAAAGTCTTTGATCAGATCCTCAAAACTAATCTTACGTAACACATCTGCTTCTATACTTAGTAGAGATAAGGCATCCAGCCTGCCTTGTTGCATAGTTGTTCTGTTGGTATTTTTAATATACTTCAACTGAGAAAATGAACGCTCAGCTGAGCAATTTGTGACCATTAATGTTAAAAATATACGAAAGGCAATTTCTACATTTGGGAAGGCACACTCAATATTGTCTTCTACAATTATTTTATAAAGTTCAGCATGACTGAATCTTGTTTTTACTTTTTTTTTGCACTGAACTTATGGCACACATATGAGTGAAACTGCTGAAGCTCAGCAGAGAAATTAGTGTTCAAGTCCTCTGGGTAAGCATCAATCATCTTTTTACAACCCTGAGAATACCTTTCAATTTCAGTAGATGATGAAGTGGTGACATTATGTGGCACATCACTTAGAAAAGAAAATCTCTCTGCTATTTCTTTGTATATCTCTCCTCTTCTTCTCATCTCAGTTTCAAGTTTGTCAACAATTGTGTAAAAGGTGGTGATAAGAAATTTATCTCTGGCATTCAGATATACTTCTGGTGCATCTCCGTCATTGGGTACCTTCTTTCTGATACGTTTGCGAGTTTGAGCTGCCTTGTAATCAACATCTGGTAGCATTTCCTTTGTAGCTGCTTCATATCTTTCAAATTCATCTCGTGAAGTGCACAGTTGGTCAGCTAATGATCCATACAGATCTGCACATGTTTTTAAGTTCACATCCTTATTCTGTAGAACTTTGCTTACTCTATGAAAATTTTGCAAAATCTCATCCCAAAAATTCAACATAAAAACGAATTCTAGCTCTTGCATCTTATTTGCAATATTATTTGCTTCTCTTCTAGTGTCTCCCTTTTGTGACTGGTCTTCAGCTATACATTCTAACGCTTCTAAAATTTTAAGGAAAGATTTCAAAATTGCTGCTGTTGCCATAGCATGTGCCTCCCATCTGGTATCAGAGAGGGATTTTAAGACACTTTCATTTCCAATACAACCTTTAAGAATTTCCCACCTGCTGGTTGAGGCTAAAAAAAAGGTATAGAGCAACTGCACTGTAGAGAAGAAATTAACCGCCTCTTGACAGCAGTCAACAGCACTTCGGCCTACCAGATTTAGTGAATGGGCTGCACAGGGCACATATATAGCAAACTTGTTTGTTTCTAAAATTTTTTGCTGCATCCCCTTATAACGCCCAGACATGTTGGCAGCGTTGTCGTAAGATTGACCCCTACATTTTGAAAAGTTTAGCTTACAAACTTCACGTAAGTACTGCAACACCTGATTTGCCATTTCCTCACCAGTATGGCTTTTCATTTTCAGAAAGGTTAAAAAGCGTTCAATAGGCTGTCCATCTTTTAAGTACCTAAGTACAACACTTAACTGATCGATATGTGATAGATCTGGTGTTGAATCAACTGACAAACTAAAATAACCAGAAGATTTTACTTCGTCAACAATGAGTGCGTGGACCTTTTGAGCCATTAGTTGAATGAGTTCCTCACAGGTGGTTTTGGACAGGTAAGAAGGATTTCCTTTGCCAGAATTTCCATATTTCAAAATGTGACCTGCTAAAAATGGATCAAACCGGCTTATGAGCTCAAGCAGCCCTAAAAAATTCCCATTCTGCAATGATCCAAATCTTTCTTCTGTTCCTCGAAAAGACAAGCCACGTTCAGCTAACGTACAAATAACAGCTATGACACGCCTCAAGACATGTTCCCAGTAATCACACTCTTCCTGAATTTGTTTTTCCAACTGTTGTCCCAACCCCGCACCTTGTCTGCGAGTTAAGTATGTTAGCATAGAGTCTCGGTGAGTAGTGCTTTTTTCATGATGATCAATTACAATAGTATTTCGCCAGTCACTACCCTTCTCTTATAACAAAATGTGAGACATTTTTAGGAGCAAACAGTTTACAAACATAACAGTAAACTGATCCTGTTGATGGTGAATACAATAACCACTCTCTCTTGTATTTCTCACCATTGGCTTTTGTCCCAACGAAAAGTTTTTGTGAACAGTATCTTGCTGGTTTGCCACTACTGAAATGCCGGTAAGACTTGTCAAATGGCCCATTGTGGTGTTGACAGTCACTGGGTCCACAAGCAATCCAATAAGCCACATCATCAGCAGAGAAATCAAGCCACAACCCTGGATCTTTTGCTATATTTACTTCATCTTCTGCAGACTGATTCATTTCACCACCATCACCATGGGCCACTAACTTTCATTTTCAGCAATTATTTCAACCCCAGAATGTCTTGTAAAGCAACTTGAATCAACATTTGCAGTAGAGGTATCAAGAGAATTTACAGGCAAAGTGAGATCAGTAGTGAGACTGTGGTAGATGAACCTGCTTGTGACACCTCGGTGATTCCAAACGTCATCATATTTTTGATTTTGAAGTGATCAAAGTGGTATTTGTGTCCACTTCTGATGACGGAGATTGGTTTTGATTCAGAATCGGTATATCATGTTGACGTTGTTGGTCGTGGAACTTGTGTGAAGAAATCAGTCAGCTTTGCAGTCTTGGACTCTAAATCCAAAGTCTTCTCTTGTTTCTCTTTGATAGTTTCGCTTTTGTGCACCACTTAAACTGAACACGTTTCATCTTGGTTCTTGGGGTCTGTAAAATACAGAAATAAAAAGAATATTTTATTTGCATATTATGTGGCAATCAACACAGTTACACAGATCACAATCTTGGCTTGTTCTTTTATTCTCAGAAAGACAAAATGGGAACGTACACAACCAAAGTGGCAATTTAAATATAAGTGGCAATTAAATATAACTCAACCGATATACTCGAAATGTTGAATACAAATCAAATCGAAGAAGGAACCAAAAGAAGAACCGAAAGAAGGAACCGAAACCTATAAAATAAAAATACTTAACATAGAATTAATAATACGCAATCTATAAAAATATCAATATTAACATTTCACTATAACGAGCCACATTTTATATTTACATTTATTTATTTATTTAAAACACAATATTTAATTAGGAAATATGAACATTTGCTTAGGCCTAAATGGTCCTAACTACGTTTGATGTTTATATACATTACAAATTTTCACTCTGGTTATTACAATCTAAATTCTTTTATACTGTTATGACAATAGATAAATAAATTATAAAATAAAGATACGTGTATGATAAAATATTGTATATATACAAATAAAGTACATTTCATAGACTTACCCTAGAGAAGAGAGAGAGCAACAGATAAACTTCTTCAAACGCTAATTAACTTAGGTCAGTATCTTATCATTATAATGGCCGTGATAAACAGCACTTGATACAACAGCAATATAGAGAGTTTATAGTTCTTTTATTTTAATTATTAATTTATATACAATTCTATAAACCTAAATCTTTCTGTAAAACAATACCAAATGATTATGTAAATATATATTTAATATTATATGCACAAATCACACGTTCAGAATACTTCCTATAGCACACGAAATATTTAATCTATATGTATTTTTATATGGCGCTCAAAATTTGATATAACAAAATAATAACGCAAGCGTAAAGTGTGTGATTACAACGAAATATATTTATTCTCTCAAAAAGGGTTGTTGTTCACTACAAATTCAAACAATGAAAAAAAATAAATACTATATATGAATATATAAATTCCAGTTTTCAACAGCTTATAGGCTATAAGCCGCGATTATAATAATATAAATCCATGGTAAAATCGACAATGGAAAATTTCTGTGGTGCCCCCCTTCCCTTGATGCCCTAAGCACGGGCTTATTTTGCTTAATGGTTAATCCGGCCCTGACTGTAAGATTCATACTATAAATAATACTGTACAATTCATACAATAAATTACCTTAGGCTAAGTTAGGTCTATCTAGGCAAAAGCCAAATTGTAACTCTAGCCTAGCTGAGGCCTGCCGTAGCCTTTGTTTTAGATTAACCTCAGCTCTATTATATTGAAGAGGCATAGGCCTGCCTATTAATTTTCTTAGTATATTTTACTTTATAATATAAGCCTATTATGTTTCATGTATTTTCTTAGCAGGTGGCCTACAAAAGCCAAATTGTAACTCTAGCCTAGCTGAGGCCTACCGTAGCCTTTGTTTTAGATTAACCTCAGCTCTATTATATTGAAGAGGCATAGGCCTGCCTATTAATTTTCTTAGTATATTTTACTTTATAATATAAGCCTATTATGTTTCATGCATTTTCTTAGCAGGTGGCCTACATACTTCCTTAGTTTTCCCATTCAACTTAACACAATCCCATAATGAGAATCAACTGTAATTTATCATCCACAGGTTACTGGGCCTATATAGCATATGTATATTAATTATTAATTTTTGCCATTTTTATTATTCTTTTTCTCTGAAATATCACTTACAGTATTCTTGTCTGTCTCTTTGCAGACAAGGTTGTCATTGTGGCTATTATTAATTGTTTATTTTTATTAGTGTTACATTATTTACATATTAATATTATTTGTATATTATTTGCACGATAATTATTTGTATATTAATATTAGTTCCATTAGTTGTTTATCAGTATTAGTTGCAGACTGTTATATGTTAGCTAAACGGTGCCACTATTTAATTCTCCATTATATGTCAAAGTTGTTACGGGTAAAATTCCCCTTTGCATTTATAAATAATTGTTGCATATAATTTATTAATTGTTGTCAATAAAATACAAAATTCATATTGATGATTTTATAATCAGTCCTTCCCTTCTTTTATTAAAATTAATTTTGCGCCGCAGTGCTGGATGCCAATCTAGTATTTGGGCGCTGGTGACCCTGGCATTTAGTTAATTATCTACGTAAACTTGTAAAGGTCTATAATAATCAATCAGACTCTTACACTACTATCCTCAAGCCTCAATATGGGGTCCTGCTGCATAACTTGACAACTGTTCACAGTGCATTTTCTCATCACACTCACCCATTCTTCTTGAGCCTGGCATTCTCCTACAATAGGCTGATTAGAAGGCCAGTTTTCACTTCCAAGTTTTAGCCACTCTGGCCCATTCCACCACAAACTTGAGTGTGCAAGATCTTTCACTGAAGTTCCTCGTGTTGGTTAATCAGCTGGGTTTTGGGTGCTTGGAGAATGCTTCTATTGCTTTGGATCTGTGTGTGCTTGAATTTCCTCCACTCTATTCATTGGCAACAAATGGTTCCCGTTTCCTTGCCTGGCTTCTTAACCAGTGCCAAACTATAGTGGAGTCTGTCCAATAATAGCTTGGAATTTCATAAAGGCCCAAGGACTTTTGCACTGTAACTGCAAGCCGACTAGCAATAACTGCACCCATCAATTCCAACCTTGGAATAGAAAGCCTTTTCAAAGGTGCTACTCTGCTCTTTGCAGCAACCAACCTGCAACTTACTTCCTCTTTGAATGTGCTTCTTGTATAAATGCAAGTTGCATAGGCTTCCTTACTTGCATCACAAAAGATGTGCAGCTCCAAATCATCTGGACTATTGTTCAACTCTCTAAAATACCATCTTCGGATTTCAATATCTCCAAGATGTGCCAATTCTTTGAACCAATATTTCCCCTTTACCACCATATAATCGGGTAACTCTTGGTTCCAACCAAGTCCAATTTCCCAGAAGCTCTCAAACTAGATTTTTTACTTTATCACAAATGGAGCCAGGAATCCAAGAGGATCAAAGACCTTCGAAGCCAAACTAAGAGCTGTACGTTTTGTCCACCTTTTCTCATTCTCAGCCAGCTCTACTAAAGATTTCCCATTGAAGGTAAACAAATCCTCTCCTTGCTGCCAAACAATGCCTAGCACCTTTGTATCTATTGCCCACAACTACTTAATACCAGAATCCTCAATACTTTCTGCTGCATCAGGTCCTACACAGGACTGACTCATAAACTGTTGTAACTGAGAATGATTGGTCTGACATTTTCTAAGCTCCATGCCAGCCTCCCTCATTATAGCTCTAGCCTCCATGAATATCTGTTTAGCCATTTCTGTATTATCCACGGAACACAGCAAATCATCGACATAAAAATTTTTCCTTATGTGTTCAATAGTGTTCGGATAGACTTCAGAATATTTCTTAAAATGGTACTGTATAGTAGCTGCCAACAGAAATGGACTAGAGCTGAGGCCAAACAACACTGACTTCATTCTATATGCTTGAACCTTAGGTTCATTTCCCAACAAGTCTTTCGTATCCACCCACAGATACCTTATTGCATCTCTGTCCTCTGGTTTTAACTTTATCCGCAAAAAGGCTTGCTTCACATCTGCAGTCGATGCTACTCTACCAAACCTGAATCTCAGTAACAAGGAAAATAAATCTGCATTTAAATTTGGCCCAGCATCCAAACAGTCATTCAAGGACACACCACCTTTGTCCTTGGCTGAGCCATCAAAAACTACCCTCAGTTTGGTGGTAGTTTTGTCTCGACGTACCACTGCATGGTGTGGCAGATAATGTGCCTCCTGCTCACCAACTCACCTTGCACCCTTTCAGCATAGCTATCCTTTACATAGCTTAGGATGGCCTCATTGTATTCAATTAACAACTCTTCATTTTTTCTTAGCCTAGGCAAAGAAGTCTCAAACCTCCTATTAGTTAGCTGAAGGTTTGAGCTGGGTTTGCAAGAATCCTTCCAAGGGAGGCCAACTTCATAGCAACCATCTCTAAACCCAATCCCTTTTTCAAATTGCTCTAAAACATCACTGTTCACTATACTTGCCTGCTTCTCCTGTTTGTCTTTTATACCAATGGATTCAAGTTCCCAAAAGGCTTTCAAATGCCTTTTCAAACCATGGCTGTTCTCCTCAATCTTAACAAAAAGAGCTTTAACCTCCATTTCATTGCAATAGCTACCATGTAGCATCCAGCCTAGCTTACTTTCAATAGCTACTGGACCTCGAGATGTGCGGACAATATTACCAGTGATGAAGTCCCAATAAAAGTCAGCTCCAATCAAAAGACTAATATCTTCTGTTCGTTCAAATTTATTATTGCCCAAATTAATTCCTTTAACTCGCAATTCTTGGACACATGCCATATCTAAACAAATAGTGACTGAAGCACAAAGTTCCTCAATCTCTACAGCTTGGACCTTGATAGTGGGACTTTGTGGTAACAACCCCTTAACCAGAACTTCTACCTTCTTAACTTCGGTTCGGTTTTGAACGGAACCCCCAAACCCAGAAATTCTTAAATTTTCCCTCTTAAGTTCTTTAAACTTCAATTTCCTGGAAATCCTGGTCTTAATAAAGCTACACTGGCTACCACTATCAAACAACGCTCTTACAGTAGCTTCTCCATCATTCCCAAATAATAATAATGCAGCTGTTTGCAATAATCCCCCTTGACTTTTACTCCCTTTCATAGCAGTGGCATGTGCCACTGATGTCTCTACTTCAGGGGTAGGCCTACTAGGAGTGTTTTCACACAATAACGGCTGATGCCGGCCATGGCATTTTTTGCACAAAATTTTAAACTTACAAAACCTTGCTCTGTGACCTTTCAAAAACCATTTAAAACATGCTGTGGACTTAGTTACCCTGTCCTTTCTCTCCTCAACAGGTAAAGCCTCAGCCACCTCACATTTATATGACTTGTGGTTGCCTTCACAAAATATGCATTCCTTGATTCCCTTTAATTTATTCTCAGAGGACGCATGTAGAGCTGACACTGTACCTGGGTTATACCTTTTTGTAGAAACTTTGGTGCTGTGCCTGCTTTTGTCCCCTTGTTTAACATCTCACTGTGCAAACTCAGTTCCCTCTCGTCTTGTTAATTCTCTGCCTAAAAGACTTAACATCTGCTGATGGAGGATGTACACATGTTCTGTAGAGTATCCCCCTAGTTAATTCAAGCAAAATTGAGCTCGGCAATTTAGACTCCAGTATAGTAACCAACATTATAGCATGCCTTTCCATTTTCTATTCCTACACCCAAGTTGTCCAGGGACCTAGTTCTAACTTCAAATTCATCATATAACTGCCTAATTCCTTGACTCTATTGGGATTATTAACAGGAGGTATAGCTAAAAGCAGTGCTCGAAGTGGGAAAAAAAAGGTAGCGGGATGGTAAACTCGAATCATAATAAATATATATAAACTCGAAATTTTCATAATCTGCAAAGCCTCAGCCTCCGGAAATGGCAGATTTTTATGTAACTAGAATTTTTTTGTATATATATATATATATATATATATATATATATATATACCAAATCGAGAAAAAAATATTCGTTACACTGCCATTAAAAAACTTACAAAAATAAAATATCTGTAAATAACTGCCCAACACCAATTTTGCTGATTTAATTCTAACACCTGTTTTTAGGTAACTTTGGTGTGCTGATTTAAAAAATCACCTTAGTTTTTGTCTATCACGTCAGGTTTTCGAGCAATCAAATACGGATATTTTGGAGATATCGCATTTTGGCAGGGTTATGCCCAATTTTTTTTCTTTTCAAAAAATAAGTTTTTACATACTCAGAATCAGCATGGAAAAGTAAACAATTGTGCAGGGAGTGAACTTTAATATACAATGGTAATATTGACACATAAAGTGATTAAAAGTGTTTAAATAAGCAAAAAATGAATCCATATTAAAGCAAGCACGGGACCAGTTTTCTTAACATTGTCTTTTTCTTGTTTTCTTACTTTTCAGTGCTGATAAATTTTCTCTTATAGGACTTCCTAGAATGAGAGATGTCAAGACAATCTCTTTGCAGGCTCCAGCAGTAGTAGTCAGCCATCATATGGGTATCCCATCTTCCTTGGTATCGTTCTTCCATCACTTTGATATCTTGGTGGAACCTTTCACCTTGCTCTTCACTAACATCACCAAGATTTTCTGGAAATTTATCCAGATGACTGTTGAGATAGTGAACTTTAATGCTCATGTTGCAACCCAACTGCTGAAAGTTTACGAGTAACGTCACTAGTGGAACCGGCTGCTCTCACTCCGCCAATGGGAAATCTCTCTCAGATCATGACGTCACGCTCACACCTGGGGAAATCACAGATACCCAAGATTTTAATTTGTACATGACCTTTAGATTTAATGCACAGATTTGCGTATTCCACAGATAAAATTTTAACAGCAAAACAGCTGTTAACAGGTCTCAAAAATCATCAATTTTGATAAGCGCCCTTCATGGATCACCCAAAATAGGCATATTGCATTGCACGAAAACCTGATGTGATGGACAAAATCTAAGGTGATTTTTGAAATCAACACATCAATATTATCCAGAAACAGGTCTTAGAATTAAATCAGCAGCAAAAAAATTTTTTTTTGTTGGGCAGTGTAATCATGCCTTTAATTTATGTGAAATTCATTTTATCATCATACGTACCTTTAAAATAGTTTCCAGATGTTATCAGTGTTATGGCTGCGCGCAAACTTGTTTATTGGAGCTTGGCAATTCGTGTTATTTGCATCTCGGCGACCTTTTTCTAGCCAAGATTTAACAGTCTACGGGATCAAAACTGCTCACTGGTGGGCCAGTCATTGAAATAAACATTAGACAAGATGCAGTCTTCATGCGCAAAGAATTTCGTTCAGAAGAGATGATAAGATTCATGTTGCTAAATGATCTCTCACATTCTGCTGTTGATATTATCAAAGTGTTTATTGCAGCTTTGAGTGGCTTCAAATCATTTGGTATAATATCAAAATTACTACTGAATACAAGTTCGCGGAATCCCTGGACTGCGTCATTTTCACAGACCTTGAATACACTAGAAAGCTGTCTAACTTGTTTGTCACCAAAGTAGGGTTCTTTGTCTTTGTTAGGCCATTTAGAAAAATCAAATATTTCTAAATTGTTGATTAGTTCATTGTATTTCACTTTATTTAGTTGCTTATCTGTTTCACTCAGAGATGATCGCGAAGCAATTGTTGTAAACATTCTATTAGTTATTTTATCACTTAATTTCACAAAAAACTCATGTTGGTTAATTTCAGGTACTTTGCCATTTTTTAACTTAATTCCCTGGAATTCTAATATTCTGTGTGCATTTTGAGCTGCCTCATAAAATTTACCCGCATTATAATGCCATTGACTGAAAAACATGGAATTTTATATCTATAAGATGATGAGCTTCTGGCAAAGAAATTCGTCTATCCTGTAGTTTAACTGAAAGATGTTCAAGTTTTGTCAATGCGTCAAGCATTAGTCCCATGTTAAGAACAAAATTTGCATCGCTTAATTTTTTCTTAAGTCCAGCATACTGACATCGATCCACTTCTGCACGCTCTTTATCAAGCGAGGCTTCATGAAAGTGCTGATGCAAAGCTATATAATTATTCCAAACGGCTTTCACAGATCTTGCACTTGAAGATACCCATCTTGTTCCGAGAATGCGTCCTATTGATCTCAGTGTTACACCTAAATCTTGCGCAACAGATTGAAGTTCATTCCGATTTTTTGGAGATGCACTGTATATGGCATAAAGTTTGTCAAAAAATACTCTCATGTGAGAAACAGCCGAAATTTCACGCACTACATCATTAACGGACAATTCTAATCGATGGTTGCTGCATTGCCAAACAATAAGGTCAGGAAAGAGATTCAAAAGTTTTTTAGCTACCCCAGCATGTCTTCCAAGCATATTAGAAGCTCCGTCACAAGCAAATGGTATGAAATTTCTCATCAAAAAAATATTTTCAAACCCATGCACATGAAGAATATTCAGAAATGCTTCTACTATGGTAACAGAATCCGTTTTTTGCAATTCTACTATGTCAAGAAAATGACTACTTGCATCTACTGATTCAGGCAATTTTATACGTATGCATATAACTAACGCAGTTTTTTTTGCTTACAGTGGTAGATTCATCAATCAAAAAACCTACTTTTAAGTCATTGTCTAAAATATATTTCACAAGTTTTTTGCGCATTTCATTTGCAAGGTGATGTACAATATCTGAGCAAGAATGGTCAGATTGTAGTATTCGTCCCATGTGCAAACCATTAGCGACTTGTAAATCAATTAAGGCAGAAAAATCAGAAAATGGGCGATTTGTTTTAGCAATATGATATGCTGTTCGAAAAATCTTGCACGTCGTTTCATTCTTTACTGATTGCATTTTGGCATTTAGATTTTCTATAGATTTCTTTTTTGCTAAAGAATTTATTTCACAAGCTTTTAAATGCGCAGTTGCTAATTTATGGCTTGAAATTTTCTTCCTCATTGCTTGTTGCTGCTTATCCTTTGTGTTCCCATATTCTTGTATTGTACCGTTAACCCACTCTTTCGATAATGATAGGCCTTGCGCCGTCACTGGCCCTAGTTTTCCTACTGACTTGCATACAGTACATCCTAGACCTGTTTTAGTAATTTCCAACCAGTTATATGTTCTTAATTTTTCGTACCACTGGGTCTTAGTCCAGTAACTAGGAAAATACCCTTCAGCCGCTTCCTTTTCACTAATATTAGTTTCCACTACAGGGGATTTTGCAGTGCTTGAACTTGCAGCTAGGCTAACATCCCCTACATTGTCTTCACTACTGACGTTTTCTAAATCGGAATTACTACGCTTTCTTTTAGTTGTTTTTACAAGCCACTTATCCATATTTACGATGGGCAGTTACACAGAACATTTATAATAAAACACTGATATTCAATGCTACCATAAAACTGTAAGAGCAAAACTATTACCCCACAACCACTTTGATATTTCGAAAGCGACTAACTAGATGTAAACAGTAATACTGTATTTCGCTTTGCGCCTGCGCCGAACGCGTTTCTCCCCCATTCCCTCCCAACTTTGGGAGGGAATGGGGAGAACTATGACCGTAAAGGGAATGAATAATGATTTTATTGGAATTTATGTAAAATATTTATATTTTCAATAAATTTTCGACAAAAACTATATTTTCATCATTTCATGTAATCTTATTTAGCGAAACAAATAAGCTAACAAAAAGCCTGTTCTATTTCTGAAAAATCATATTTAGAGTGTAAAGTTCCGGGATGATTTTAAGGTAAATATGAAGTAGTGGGATGATTTTACATTTAATTAAAAGTTGTGGGATGGCATCCCACACCATCCAGCCTCACTTCGAGCACTGGCTAAAAGTTCACGGAGGTGGCTTTTAATTAAGATCTCTGGCTTACCAAACCGTTTCTTTAATATATCCCAAGCCTCATTATAATTAGCCTCTGTTAATGCTAATTCTGCTATTGTCTTTGCTGCCTCCCCTTCCAAGAGGGACTGCAAATAATTAAACTTCTCCACCGCACTTAACACTTGACTAGAATGAACTGCTGATTGAAAACTGTCTGCCCATCCTTGCCATTCCTGAATACTCCCAGAAAATGTTTTGAGGACAAGCCTCGGTAATTGAACTGCAGATCTGTTAACCTTAACTTCACAAACACCATTTGTTGAGGGTTGTGTTTCATTATTAGACCTGTTCGCTAACTGTACTGAGGTGCTAAACTCTTTTGCTCTGTGGCATACTTTAATTATGTCATCAATAATCTCTTCAAAGTAAATTATGCTATTTTCTATTTCATTCTCTTCTATAAGAGCCTCAGTTTTAACATTTACTTCGCTGAGAGCAACCTTTTTATTTTCTAATATAGAAAGCTGCGCAGTCACTAAGCTTAAATCCTCTTGCTCTATGGCAGAATCTATAGTGACAATGACCTTTGTAATTAGACCTTTGTAGGCGCTTCTCCTTTTTCTAAACTTGCTCAATTCAGCTGCGCTCATCTTCAATGCAAACAACAATTGGGCTCAATGCCAAATAAGCTGAATCGGCAAAAATACTTAACCAAACTGATCAAACTCAAATTTTGCTTTTTCAAATAAAATGAATTGCTTGTGTAGGATATGATGTCATCCGTTATAAGGTAGTCTCAGTATGTCGCTTCCTTGCACCAACAAGGAAGTTTATACCGTTTAATTATTCTGACTGACATCCACGGTTCTTCTTTTCAACTTTACTTTATCTGACTGCGAGTTACGAAGACAACAATTTATACCTTCGCTCAATGGCGTACCCTCTCTCTCTCGGTCCGTTGAGAGACGGGAATGCTTCTTCTTGGAAGGATATAAAATGACGAGTCTTTTCCTTTGCTCAGTCCTTTATTTTTACAAGGTCGAAATCACTTTTAAAATATTAGAATTTCTTAGTAATTAGAAAAACAATGAAAACATTTTCACTACACTTGCTTAGAGAGTTATTAACGAACAAATGATTACATTTAAAAGCTAAGGGGACCAGCCGAAACGGCCCGGCCCAAGGGCGGAACACTCACACCCACTCGAGGCCGAGGCGAGACTCTCACTCCCCTACCTCTCGAAGCTGAGGCATCACTCCCTCAAGGCGTGTTCATTTCCTCCTTGAGAAAACCCAGTGGTGCCACATTTACCAAAGTTTTATTTACTTGTATATTCCTACTCTAATAATGGTATTAACAAGAGAATTGGTATAAAATGATATTAGCCAAATAATTTATACAATTGTAATTTTACACATAACTCTTTCATGTGATTTATAATAATTGAAAAGAACATTTACAATTTGGGAATCTCTGTTTAAGATTAGACGTGGCACACTGTTTTCATTAGGCTTATCGAAAAGGCGCAGAGAATCCGCGGGCATCGAGGCACTCTATACAAACATTAAAACTGTAACGGAATCATATTTTAATTTATATGAACAAAATAATATCTTTTAAACGATTAATATTTTAATTTATACAAACAGAATATCTTTAAATTTTAACACAAATTTATTTTCTCGTAGAAACACTTTTCTACATGGCTCCCCTCCCAGAGTTGGTACTCGGGGGTTCGTTTGCAAAAATCCTCTCAAACGAAAGTAGTTGGATATAGGGTTTTATAAAGGCAAAGATATTATTTAAAGAAGTAGTTGGAGATAATGTTACATAAAGACAAAAGAAATAGTTAACAAAATACATTTACTGAGTAATTAATCCACTCTACTTATCAGTTAAATTTTACATTAAAATTAATACTTATGTACTAATGAACACTTATAATTAACTGTCACTTGTGTGTCCTTTGAGCACTTGGAGTCTGATTTCTTTAGGTCCACTTTTTTACACTAGTCTAAGTTCACCGTGTGCATACACTTTTAAATCATACGCGATTGTCTTATCAAACGTTAAGAGAACAAAAATTTACAGAAATGAACTTCAATGAACTATTGGACAAAGTACTTTAGTGAAATTGATACGAATTCTGCAAGGTTATATTGTCGTTTTGAGAACCTTTTTTTGAGAACTTTGGAATTGACTAAACTCTATAGCTTGGAAGGTATAAAATTTTAAAGGTTATGTGTGGACATTGCTCAAGTTTCTGGATGTACGCGTTGGTGGCTAATTGCCTCCGACATCAATCATTCCACGTCTCGAGCGTCTTTCAATAATTTAGTACGTAGTGCATGAATGCACGGGTATAGCCTAAACGGGTATAGGGGGTACGTGTGGTAGCACTTGAACTGGAAATACGGTAAAAAACAATTTGTAAATGGGATAAACCGACGCTATGATTACTGTTCTTCGTTTCGTGTATTTGGTCTTTTTTGGAGTGAAATCAAAGTGGCAGATGGCTCCAGTTTCGATTTCCGAACCTTCTGATTAGAAAGAACAGAATCGAATGAAAGTTGTCCCGTAGAGCGATGCAGAGATGCAACACTCTCTTTGGTGGGAAGGAAAAGTGTGGCAAATTTTCTTTTTCCCGAATTCGTCGAGGTCATAAGCCGAGCTTGCATTATGTCCTTCATCTGTGACGAACTCGTCACAGACCTCTTCCCCCGGAAAATGTCCCTCATCGAGAACTTCCCTCGTGATTTCTGGGACAGTCTCTGATATCACCGCAAAACGTTATAATGAACATCATATCCCTCTAATGCGTCCAACCATTCGTCCACGTATGGGGGTACCATGTTGCCCATTCGTCCACGTAAAAATTGGAACTTTAGGGGTATTACTCGTTCGATAATCACATCTATCCACTTTTCTTCGAAAACAACGAAAGAAAAAATGGACTTCCAAACGAGGAAGGCGAAGCGAAACAAAAAAACTTATCCCTAATCTAATATCGTATATACAACAGAATTTAAGCGGAAAAACTTAAGCTTGAGATTAGCTATTTTTGGTTTAAACAAACAGTAAAATCATCCCAACGAAGATGAAAAACTTGCCTGTCGGTTTCGACACATTCCTCGAAATGTATGAATTCATTCTAATTTAAACCCAAAAAAGCACAAAAACAAAGACAAAACTAATTGCGCTCCACGCAAGAAACACTTAAAAACAGTAGAAAAGTCGGCGCATCGACGCGACAGAGCGAGAGAAAAAAGAAAAAAAAAATCCTTTTTACCAAATCTAAATGCGCCGCAACGCGCCAAATCTGCGCGCGCGTGAAACGAGCCAAACACACAAACACACGCACGAACTATATACAACAAATTAGGTAAAATTAATTTCAGAGTAAAAAATTGAAACTCAACTCCAAAATTCCGTTTGTTGTTAACCCAATGTGGGACAATTCCAATTAAAAAAAAAATTAAATATTCACTTTAAATTTTTTTTTTTCTCAAATTCCATAAATTTACCGGATACTTTGCAGAAATCGTTTCGTTACAAACAATAAAATATATAAATCCTTATATATTTAAATACCCAATTTCTGCATGCAAAAGAAACAAACCTGTCAATTTTTCCCTCTAACCACAAAAAAAAGAAAAAATTGAATTAACTTGATTGTAACACCGACAAACAAAAGAAATCGTTTTCAACTCACCAATGACAATTTTAAATTGTTTACAAACAATAAACATATACTGTAATTTATCGATATACGTAAAACACTGCTGCAGGCAAAAAACAAATCTTCTTACAACAAAAATGAATAATAATGAAAACAAATTTCCAACCCTATACGTTATTACTGGGGGTACACCCTTTTTTTTTTTTTTTGTACTTAATTTCCCTTTTTCTTTTCAAACCAATGCGTTAACTGGGATACACTTTTTTTTTTTTCACGTACTTAATTTATTTCTTGATACAAGTGTTAACCTTACCCGCCGAAACGCTTTTACCGAGTTTTCTTTTTATTCCGTCTTGTAAGCTTTTCGTTTTTCTTTCCTCTTCAATGCCGACTACTCCGTTGGGCAGAGTTTTGAAGAACGTTTGTTTCCGTTTTGTTTCGTTTTTCTTTAGAGTCAAATGCGTTCGACTCTGCGATCCACGAAGGCGAAGCAGTTTTTCCGAAGAAGATGCGCACACCGATTCGAACACGCCTAACTTCTGTCTTCGTTTCTGAGTCCTCCACTCTTCGTTGTAGAAATTTACGCCAATGCTATGCGTCGCATAGACGTCCAATTTTCATAATCAATTCCAATGCGGTTCGTCCGTTTTTCGTTGACAATCAAAGTCTTTGAAAATCTTCTCCAATTTTCGAAAATTTTTCTACTCTTCGTTGTAGAAATTTAAGCCAATGCTATGCGTCGCATAGACGTCCACTTTTCGTAATCAATTCCAATGCGGTTCGTCCGTTTTTCGTTGATAATTAATCAAAGTCTGAAAATCTCCAATTTTCGAAAAATTTTCTACTCTTCGTTGTAGAAATTTACGCCAATGCTATGCGTCGCATAGACGTTCCAAGAGAAATTAAATTCGTAAAATTCCTCTCCGCGTGCCCATATAATAATTTCTGTTACGATCTTCTCTCTAAACAAGTGCGTGATTCCCGCTGAAATCCGACCTCCGTTTCGGATGCGTTGACGTCCTTGTAGCGAGGTTTGACTGAACAAAGGTTTTCAAATCCTGCCTCCTCGTCTTGAAGGAATGTTTCTCATCCCCTCCCAGGTTCGAATCCTGGCATAGGTAGCCAATGTCGGCGTGATGATGATATTATGCTTCGTTACACCATCTCCGACGTTTCACAGGTGTTCTCGGTATGTCACTTCCTCGCACCAACAAGGAAGTTTATACCGTTTAATTATTCTGACCGACATCCACGGTTCTTCTTTTCAACTTTACTTTATCTGACTGCGAGTTACGAAGACAACAATTTATACCTTCGCTCAATGGCGTACCCTCTCTCTCTCGGTCGTTGAGAGACGGGAATGCTTCTTCTTGGAAGGATATAAAATGACGAGTCTTTTCCTTTGCTCAGTCCTTTATTTTTACAAGGTCGAAATCACTTTTAAAATATTAGAATTTCTTAGTAATTAGAAAAACAATGAAAACATTTTCACTACACTTGCTTAGAGAGTTATTAACGAACAAATGATTACATTTAAAAGCTAAGGGGACCAGCCGAAACGGCCCGGCCCAAGGGCGGAACACTCACACCCACTCGAGGCCGAGGCGAGACTCTCACTCCCCTACCTCTCGAAGCTGAGGCATCACTCCCTCAAGGCGTGTTCATTTCCTCCTTGAGAAAACCCAGTGGTGCCACATTTACCAAAGTTTTATTTACTTGTATATTCCTACTCTAATAATGGTATTAACAAGAGAATTGGTATAAAATGATATTAGCCAAAGAATTTATACAATTGTAATTTTACACTTAACTCTTTTATGTGATTTATAATAATTGAAAAGAACATTTACAATTTGGGAATCTCTGTTTAAGATTAGACGTGGCACACTGTTTTCGTTAGGCTTATCGAAAAGGCGCAGAGAATCCACGGGCATCGAGGCACTCTATACAAACATTAAAAATGTAACGGAATCATATTTTAAGTTATATGAACAAAATAATATCTTTTAAACGATTAATATTTTAATTTATACAAACAGAATATCTTTAAATTTTAACACAAATTTATTTTCTCGTAGAAACACTTTTCTACACTTGGTTGCGGTACTGACCAACCGCCAGTATGGAATACCAAATTTTCCACCCAAGTAACTGGCGCACTGAAGTCTGCAACCTTCGCCTACGAACAATAAACCAAAATTAACCAAACCGGTAAAATGTAGGCCCAAAACAACGACAGACTAGTAGCCAAGTTTCGCAATTGAGCGACCAAACTTTCTACCCTGGGACCTTAACTCAATTATGCTCAACCTGTCCAGGCCCAACTTGGGCTACAATTTGCACTATCAGAACTTTGCCAAAAAATAGTCACTGACTCAGTCTTGGGCTAGAATCCGGTTCGAAGGACCATGTTATTTTTTATTTTTTATTGGGTTCAGAATCCCAGCTGAGCCCTGAACGGCCAATCTCTGAAGGGCCACACAGCCGAAGTTAAGCTTGACTAAAACTTACGGACTTGGAGGTCCTTTTATAATGTTATAATGTTTCAGAACAAAGACCCTAGGATCCACTCATAGCTGGTCTACCTAACTGTGTTCGTAATTGTATATTGTGCATGTTCTCCGTGGTGGCGGAGGGAACCTACAATTTTTCGTGGGTTCCGAACCACAAGACCTTAATTTTACTACCTTAAACTATACCCAATCTATCAACATATGCGTCTAATCGATTTTTAAACATGTTCATAGACGTGCTACTAATTACTTCTACCGGCAAACTATTCCACCTATTTACTATTCTATGCGTAAAAAAGTTTTTGGCAACTGCTGTCTCGAACCTTCTACTTGTCAACTTACACCCATTATTTCTAGTCCTATTATATTGAGATATTTCGAAAAAGCTATCTCTATCTACGTTATCGAACCCATTCATAATTTTGAAAACCTGGATTAGATCACCCCTTGGCCTCCTAGTCTCGAGTGTAGTCAATTTTAACTCCTTAAGCCTAAACTCCTTAAGGGTTTTGTTTGTTTGTTTGCTGTTGTGACGGTTACACGTGTTTCGATCGAAGTCCGAATAAAAGCGGTATTACAGTAAAAATCCTGCAGTTAATCAGTTTTAAACGGTGCCGATATTGTGAGTTAATTGATAGTGCATAGTGGTATTTCTTTTTTAAAAAAGTAAAAATCGCGGCATATACCAAAAAAGTAAATAAAAACAAAGTGAATTAATATATACAGCATTTGGTTTTTTTTCCGAGAGTCTCTTTGTGAGGAAAGTTTTGTTTTTGAAGTGCCCGCAAATATTCCCCCATTATCCCCCGCAGCCACAGTCGAGAGGACCAATCAGTGAGAAGTATACAGCGTGCCACATCCCCTATCCCCCGCCCTCGGAGTAACGGAAAATTCTTTCCCTCACCCAGCTTGAGTCATCCCCCACCCAATACCTCCCATAATACCCCTTTTTGATTCGCTTCACCAACATGGAAATTAATACATACCCGCAACTCTGTGATATCTGTAAGGATGCAACAGATGAGACAGGGGCGATGAGGTGTGACTTTTGTAAGCTACTTTTTTATTTTAAATGCCTAGAATGGGGAGATGAAAAAATCTCCTTTATAACGAACGCAAAGCAGTTTAATGGGATAAAAATTTTCTGCGAAAACTGCTTGACCGAATTAAACTCTTTTATAGTATTTAAAGCAGAAAGAGACTACGAAAAGAGAATGAAAGAGGGAAGTGGGAACAAAGAACAGTGGAAAACGGAAGAAACGGAGAAAGGCGAAATAGAAAAAATCAAATACCGTCACAAAACGAGGCCGAAAACACACAGGCGACAAAGAGTGTAAAGACAACACACAGCATAAGGGCAACGAAGGACACAAACACAAATAGCACAAATAGCATAAATAGGACAAGACAAGAGGGCAGTCAAGAAAACGGAGTGAAACTGTCCCCCAATAAGAAGCAAAAAACAAAGGCCAAGAGTAAATATGGGGAAGAAATTATATGCAGGTATTATATAAAAGATAATTGCAGATTTAAAAGAGGACAATGTAGATATGAACATCCCCAATATGCAATTTCTTCTATAATAATGGTCATTGTAAATTTGGAGACGGATGTAAATTCTACCACCCAGACATCTGCAGGACTTACGCAAAATATGGAACCTGCAAATTCGGGAAAAAATGCTATCAACATCTCCCGATGGACTCAAAGAACAAAGGAAAAAGTTTAAATGACAATAGGAATAACAACAATAGGAACACAATAAGCTAACAAGAAAATTTTTCGACATCGCGGACACGTTACGGATGCTAAATGTCATCCACATGCAGTTGACACAGCTGAAAACCCCCGAGCCAAACCGCTACCGGGCAAAAAGCTACCAGTACAAGTAGGCGGAAACGGATCTCTCTCGGAGGATCATAGGGCAACGAATCAAACGAGATCGAAGGAAAACGAACTTGAAATGCGCAAGGGGCAACGAAAAACAGAACATAAAAATTGTCCTGGCTAATATTCAAGGAATAAGACCAAACCAATCACTCAATAAGGTTTCGTACCTGAAAGGATTTATGGATGAAACGAGGACGGACATCGCATGCTTCACAGAAACTCATCTTAAAGATTGCCAAGGAAATTGTGAAAACTACGAACATTGTATTGATAAGAAAGAGATAAATATAGAGGGCTTCAACTTGCTAAGAGCGGATAGAACGACGAGACGTAAAGGTGGCTGTGCTATATATGTACAGGAAGGTCATATTACAGAGACGATAATAAGTAAATCAAACAGCTATGTGGAACTCCAAGCAGTGAAAATAGAAAAACTAAATGTGATAGTAATAGTCATCTATAGACCTCCAAGCACCCCAACCGAAAAATTCTCGGAGGCCATTGATGACATCAGAAAGCTAATAAAGGCCATAAACCCTCCATCCCCAAATATAATGATCTGCGGAGACTTTAACTTCCCATTTATATAATACAAAAAGGTGGATAGGAATATATATATTCACCAGGACAAGGGGGGCACAAGAGAAGACCAGGAGCAAGCAAAAATGTTGATGGCTCTCACAAATGAGTTTATGCTGACACAGGAGATAACAGAAAATACCAGAAAAAATAATTGCCTGGATCTGGTATTCACGACTAACACGAACTTGATTGCTAATATAAAAATAACCCCAACCATTATCTCAGACCACAAATTAATCGAGATATCAATAAATATGAGACAGCATTAAAAGACAATACACATATTGAGAAAAGAAGTAAATTCGGGGCCTTTAACTTAAACTCCAAGACTATAAATTGGGAAGCAATCAGATCGCACATGGCCCAAATAGAATGGAGAACAGTTTTCGAGAATAAAACAACTGAAGAAATGCTAACAACCTTGGAAGAAAAACGTTGAGAATTTTAGAAAAATATGCTCCGAAATCACAGCCAAAAGGAAAGAGGAGCTGGCTAGAGAGGCAAAAGAGAAGACTTTTCCGCAAAAGAAAGAGAGTGGAGGCGAAGTTAGGCAGCTGCGGAGATAATGACAGGAAAGCAATAAAAGAAAAACTGGAGGGTATCGATAGGGAAATACAAGCCCTGATTAAGGACCATACAGAGAGGGAAGAGGAAAAGGCGGTAGAAGCAATAAAGGAAAATCCAAAATACTTCTATAGCTATGCAAAAAGGAAAACAAAAACACGCGCCGCTATTGGGCCCTTGAGGACGATAAATAATGAACTAACCGACGATCCAAAAGAAATATCTGATACATTGAGAGCTCAATATGAATCAGTTTTCAGTACCCCAAAGAGTGACAAAGCGATACCTGACATAAATGCATTCTTTGAAGAGGAATTGCAAGGAGAGTGTATAACAGACTTTGATTTTACACCAGAAGATGTAGCGAGAGCTATTGGACAAATGAAACCACATTCAGGTGCAGGTCCGGACAAATGGAACGCATTATTGATTAAAAACTGTAAAAATTATATAGCTACACCTTTATACTGGATATGGAGAAGATCCCTAGACACTGGGGAAATACCGAGCATCTTGAAAAGAGCAAACATTGTCCCTATATATAAAGGAGGGGACAGATCTCAAGCAAAGAACTATAGACCAATGTCATTGACGTCCCACCTCACCACAGTATTTGAAAGAATAGTTAGAGAGAAAATTTATGATTTCCTGGAGACACGGGAAAGATTCAACAAAAATCAGCATGGATTCCGATCAGGTAGATCATGCCTATCACAACTAATAGAACACTACAACAATATCCTAGATGCATTGGAAGGCAATGACAACTACGATGTTATATACACAGATTTTGCTAAAGCTTTCGACAAATGTGACCGTGGTATAATAGCACATAAAATTAAATATATGGGAATAACAGGCAAAGTGGGAAAATGGATCTACAACTTCCTCAGAGAACGTCTACAGGTCGTCAAAATTCAAGGTATATCATCATCAGAATCGGAAGTACGCAGCTCAGTACCACAAGGGACAGTACTGGCCCCACTCCTGTTCATTATCATGCTACAGACATAGACAGCGGAGTAAACAGCAACAGTATAGTAACATCCTTTGCAGACGATACAAAGATCAGCAGAAAAATCAGCGATGTACATGACGTGGAGGCCTTGCAGAGGGACACGAACAAAATATACAAATGGTCAAAAGACAACAACATGTCATTTAACACCGAGAAATTTCAGCTCCTGAGATATGGTAGAAAAGAAGAACTTAAACAGACTGCATATTATGCTCCAGATAGACAGGAAATTCAGAGAAGCACGAAAGCGATCGATGTCGGGATAATAATGACAGATGATGCGAAATTCGAAACACAAAATCAGATAGTGATAAATAAAGCAAAAAGACTCGCCGGGCAGGTACTAAGATTGATGGCTGCAAAGAACTCAACTACTGGGAAAGACTACGTGAACTAAATCTGTACTCCCTGGAAAGAAGAAGAGAGAGGTACACCATAATCTACATATGGAAAATGATCGAAAAACTGGTTCGAAACTTAAAACTAAACCCAATTACCATTCAAACAACACTGGAAAATAGGAAAGGCAGATTGTGTAGTGTTCCCAAATTAAAGGCCCGACAAGGGACCTCCTCAACTCTGAAGGAAAATAGCTTGGTTGTCAGGGGGCCAAGACTTTTCAACCAGCTTCCAAAGTCCCTCAGAAACGTAACGGGGATCAAAGTTGAAGTCTTCAAGAGAAGACTGGATGCCTGGCTCAGGACGGTGCCAGATGAGCCGGGCGTGCCTGGCTATGTACGGTGGAGAGCGCAAGAAAGCAACTCGCTCCTCCACCAAGCCAGATCTAGAGGCGGGGCCACCAGCTTGACCTCCGTGTGAAGAGAGACCAACGCACGAAACAACATAAGCATTAGCAAGTAAGCATAAGCAACTATCCTCGTACGACTTCGACCTAAGCGACGGAATCATCTTAGTTGCTCATCTTTGAACTCTTTCGATTTTGTCTATATCTTTTCGCATATGCGGATTCCAAAATTGGGTCGCGTACTCCAAATGGGGTCTAACTAATGATTTATAAAGAGGAACAACAATATCACACGATTTGTACTCAAAATTCCGAGCTATAAAACCTAACACTTTGTTCGCTTTATTGACCGCTGCTGTACTTTGTTTCGCTACTTTTAGATCACCAGTGACTATAACTCCTAAATCTTTTTCCTGCTCTACGCTTGCTAACTCCTTCCCTGACATACTATACGCAAAATTACCGTTACGCGAACCTATATGTAAAATTTTGCACTTATCCACGTTAAATCTCATTTGTCATGTGACTGACCAATCAACAATTTTATTCAGATCTTCTTGGATTTTACCTCTATCTTGTCATTAATTGCCCTACCACTCAACTTCGCGTCATCCGCAAACTTTGAAACTGTACTGACTAGTCCGACACCTAAATCGTTAATATATATAGAAAAGCAAGGGGCCCAATACAGAACCCTGAGGAACGCCGCTCGCTACATTAGCCCAACACGACTCCGCTCCATCAACGACCACCCTCTGTTTCCTACCTCGCAACCATTCTTCTATCCAATTTATTACTACACCCCTGATTTCATGAGCCTTAGTTTTTTCAATGAGTCTTTTGTGCGGTACGGTGTCAAACGCTTTTTGAAAATCTAAATACACTACATCAACCGCCCGATGACTGTCGTAAACTTCAACCACGCTTTGAAAAAATTCTAAAAGATTAGTTAAGCAAGATTTGTTTCGACTAAAACCGTGCTGCGTATTTCTAACCAAGTTATGCAATTCTAAGTGTTCGACTTACGACCCCTAATTATTGATTCCAGTAGCTTACCTACAACAGACGTTAAACTGATTGGCCTATAATTTCCCGTCGGACCTTTATCGCCTTTCTTAAAGATAGGTGTTAATTATCTGGTACGCACCCCTCAGAAATAGACGCATTAAAAATCTTTGTTAGCGGCACAACACTGCTTTCTTTTAATTCTTTTAGTTGTATGGGATATATGGATGCGGCCCCGGTGGAATATGAAATCCGGCCCCGGTGATATATGGAATCCGGCCCCGGTGATATATGGAATCCTACCACAGGGTTGCTGACTCGATGTGAACCTACCTTAGGCCTCAGTTGCATAAAATTAAGATAAAAAACAAAAGGGGCACTATTTATGGTCTTTCTAAACCTTGCAACAGCAACACAACCTGCACTATTGCACGATGCAACAATCTTGTATCTAAACAACCAAACTGAATTGCAAGAGAGCTCTCTATAAGGCCACGCCCTGTAAGTGCCGCATTCAACAAACGAGTAGAAAGGACGCGCAGTGCCCCCAAAAAATGATGCCACAAGAGCCCAAAACAATGATGCCACAAGAGCCCAAAAATGCTAGTTCTAAATTAAGTGAATTTTTCACTAACCTTACAATTATGAGATGGATATATATAATCCTTAACTTAACATATACAAGCAATGCTGCATCAATCAGCTTAGTCATCATATCGCTTGGGACAACAATGACTCTTCCTCTTCTAGATTTTCTAACATGTATTGTCCTTTATGCCAACTGATTCTAATAGTTACAACTGCTGTAACCCTTCATCCAATGTTGAGTAATTATCATTATCATTCAAATGATGTGGGATTACTACCAGTGGCGTAGCTATACTTTTAGCGCCCCCTAATATTAATCAGGGGTATAGCAGCCCCTCTTTAAATGTATTATTATATTTTAAATTAACTTGTATTATACTTAATAATTAGTTTGAAAGCAACTTACCAAATTTCAAAACTTTTTCTTCTAGCTTTCTGATTTGCAAATTGGTCAATCACATGGTCAAAATTAAGACAGCGTGCTGTAACTCTTTCTATTGAAATCATTGCCAATGAGCTTAGCCGATGTTGAGATATACTACTCCTTAGATAAGTCTTTATCAGTCTTAATTTTGAAAAACTTCTCTCTGTTGTTGCTGTAGTCACTGGTAGAGTGAGAAAAATTAAGCAAACGCTAACTAAATCAGGGAAACTAAGGGGTTCCAAAAAACCTTAACCCCCCCATTTGCAGCTTACATGTTTATTTCTATCGAAATAGTTTTTAGTGATTATAAAAATATATAAAATTCTTTATTTATTGCAGGTATTAAAATTACTCTAGCTGATAAAGTGATAATATAATGGCTTCTCAATTAATTGGTGATTCGGAGAGGCAATGTGTGATAGATCGCATACGAGCAATAACATTTCGGGAAGCTCGTGATGCTGGAGCCACCTTTATAACACGTTCATCGGTTGCCAAAAAGTTGCGAAGAAGTGAGGACTTCGTCAAAAGAAATTGGAATAAAACTTTGGATTAATGTGAAATGGATACAACCAAATCTGGGCGCCCAAATTTGCCACTCTCTCAGGAAACAAAGGACATCATTGAAAGCGGTACGCGTAAGCGAAAAAACAGCTGTGCTAAACTTTCTAGAGAGATCGAAGTGTTGAGAGAAAAGATCGTTAGTGGTGAGATCATTCGACTGTACCGTCATAGGCAAGGTTTAAAGCCTTGGCATGAACTTCCAAAGCCAAGAAAAACTCAACTTAACATCGATGACAGAATGTGGTTTGCCCATTATCTTGAAGATTGGGATGTGGATGATTTCATGCATTTAGCTGTCTCCGATGAATTTTTTGTTTACGTAACACGTCGGCCTAACTACCAAAATGATCGAGTGTGGGCCACAACACCAGATGAAATCGATGACAATGAACATTATCGCGAATTATTAAAAAGTCCAGACTGTGTTGGTGTGTTTGTTTTGTTCACTGCAAAGAAGCTCATGTGGGTGCTGAAGCCAAATGGTCAGAGTTGGGATGGACAGTTTTTTCGTGATATTATTCTATCCCAGCATGTCATTCCTTTTCTAAGAAACCCAAACAATATTATGGATGTCGATCAGGTCACACTTCTGCACGATAAGGCCCCTGCTTTAAAGCATTAGCCACTCAACAGTTGTTGCGGAACCATGAGATCGATTTCTTTGGAAATGAAGAATGGCCAGGAAATTCTCCTGACCTGAACGTCTGTGAACACATTGGATCAGTTATAAAGGACAAGGTTGAATGTCTCTTGTTTCAAGAACCTGTAGCAAATCGATTTTCGAAGGATACAATGACGCAACACATTGAAATTGTTTTAGCAAATTTGCGTAACGATCAAGATCTATTCACGTCACTTTTGGCAAGCTACCCAAAGCGAATTCAGGCTGTCTTGGAAGCCAATGGCGGGAACACCAAGTTTTAATTGTTTCTCATTAAATGAAGGATTAAATTCTCTTTTGTAAGGTATGTTTAGTTTTACTGTACCTCTAATGGTTTAAGCCATGGGCGGGGCGGCTAAGGTTTATTGGAGCCCCGTACTGGAAGCAGGTGTATGAATTAGAAGTAATTAAGGTTTGCGTCATGTGTCCTTCTTTTAATTCTATCAATTTTGACCATCTACTAACTGCACTAAAAAATACATTAAGTTTTTTAATTGGTCAAAAAAATATCTGACTTCGAGAATATTTGAAACAGAGTCGTTGATAATTAAATTTAAATTATGAGAGCAGCAGTGAATGTATGTGGCGGATGAATTTTTTTGACTAATGCGCGCTTGAAGACCTGTATAGACGCCATTCATGTTTGCAGCTCCATCATAACCTTGTCCTCGTAATTTTGACAAATCGGTGAAATCTTCCATAACCTTGAATACAGTACTTTCTAACTCTTTAGATGTTTGATTCTTAATCACTGTAAACCCGCAAAATGATTCCTTAATCTCTAGCTGCACTGGTTTTCCACGTTCGTCTTTTTTATTGGCACATAGCGAAATACCGTGCTAAGTTGATAATTTTTTATATATCTGGTGTTGTGTCTGTTATTACAGATATAAATACTGCTTCTTTCATTTCGCTCTTAATTGTCTGAATTATTTCATTAGCCAATAAATTAATTATTTCATTTTGAATTTCTGCGCTTAGGTACGTAACAGTTCCTTTGGACGCTTTAAAAGTTCAAATAAAACATCATCATATGGAGCTAGTAATTGAATAATTTCAAGAAAATTTCCTTGTGAAGTTCCATGAACATCTGTAATTCTATGAGCTCGAAAAGTTAAATCATTTGTAGCGAGTGTTATCATTACATAAACAATACGTCACAATATCTTGCTCCAAAAATTTACTTCGCACACACTTATTTGTCTGTTGATTGTAACAATTCTCACTATAAACTCATAGATAGGTATTATAGTAAGATAATATCCCTGTTAAGAGAAGCAGGAAGCCCCCTGATTAAGTCTTACAACTATCATACTAAGATTATTCCTGGATGGAATGATTTTTTTGCCCCCCCTGAAGAGGGAATCGAAAGACTCCTATTATTTGTAGTGCTTTCATGGTAGACCCAGATTAGGACCAGTATACATGAATATGTGTAGAAGTCGGGGTCAGTATAAAGCGGCCATAAGGCGATGTAAACAGGAAGAAGAGTCTATTCGAGCATCAAAAGCCTGTGAAGCTCGCATAAATAACGATAATAAAAATTTTTGGAAATTTGTTAAGAATCAAACGGGTGTCAAAAATATCCTCCCTCCGACAATCGATGGGATGTCGGGGGAGGATGAAATTCCAAAGCTGTGGAAAAACCACTATTCTGACATTCTTAACAGTGTAAGTAGGGATAATCTTAAGATAGATTGCAGCGAAACGATAGTGGGAGGGACAAGGGAAAATACTTTGATATCATTTTCTGAAGTAAAGAGGTTAATTAAAGAGTTAAAGACTGGTTCTGCGTCAGGGGTAGATGACTTATCGAATGAGCACTTAAAATATGCAAATGACGCAGTATGTCTGCATATATCATTGCTCCTATCAGCCATGCTTGCTCATAGCTATATCCCTGCAGAGTTCATGAGGGTATATATCTTGCCCCTGATCAAAAATAAGTACGGAGACATTCTGTCCAGCAATAATTACAGGCCTATTACTGTCGCTTCCTGCTTCTCGAAACGACTAGAAAAACTCTTGTTACTCCGATTAAATGATTTCCTATGGACATCTCCTAATCAGTTTGGCTTTAAAAGGTCCTACTCAACTGACCTGTGTATCTATGTACTTAAAAAAACTATCTAAATACATTGACAGTAATTCAACTATTTATAGCTGTTTCCTAGATATAAGTAAGGTATATGATAGGGTGAACCACAATATTTTATTTGCAAAACTAGAAGACAAGAAGGTTCCCATGTACATATTAAATTTATTGAAATTTTGGCATTCCCACCAATCTTTCACTGTTAGGTGAACCAATGTACTATCTGAGTGTTTTGGCTCCTCTTGCGGGGTGAGACAAGGCTCCTTGCTCTCCCCTATGCTGTTTGATGTGTATATTGACGGATTAATTGCTTCACTTAATGAGGAAACAGTGGGATGTTGTATAGATAACACAAGGATAAATAACTTAGTTTATGCCGATGATATGGTGTTAATAACTCCCTCTGTTAAACGTCTGGATCGGCTACTAAAAGTTTGCGAAGTGTATTCGCAGAAACATGATATTCTTTTTAATGTTACAAAAACTAAGGTTATGCAATTTCATCCTAAAAGCTGTAATCAGCCAGCTGATATAAGGTTTAAAATGAATGGTGAAGTAATTGAGGAAGTACAAGAGTTTAAGTATTTGGGTCAAACTATTACCAGCTCCTTGAGTGATGACTCGGATATAAGAAAACAATCTCGAAGCCTGTGTGCTAAAGCGAATATGACCATAAGGAACTTTCGATTCTGTACAAGTGAAGCTAAAGACACTCTCTTTCGTACTTTCTGCAGTAATATATACGGACAGCAACTGTGGGTGAATTATAAAAAAGGTTTTGGCAGAACCCTAAATTTGCTGTACAACAGGTCTTTTAGACTCTTACATAAATTACCCCCGAGATGCTCAGCTTCGCAAATGTTTGCTACCCGCAATGTCCCGAGCTTCCCGGAGGTAACAAGACGTGCTCAACACAGTCTAATGGAAAGAATTAAAAAATCAACCAACCCGATCATCCAAGCTATCCATGAGTCCTGCCATTTATCCTCTAAGCTATGGACTTCTTGGTACGAAAACGTCTGTCTGTAGCTCCACTTAACTTCGACATTACAGTATTATTTCTATTCAATTGTATATATTTATATCCTTAGTGTATGAACTGTCATTGTATTAATAATATTTGTCATATGGACTATAGTCTGCCAATAAACTTTTTCATTTTCATTCATTTCATTTCATTCATTCATTAGGAGAATTAGTTTCTCAGCGATAGTACACCGCGCAGGAAATAGCGTGTTGATCGGATTCTTCGTGTTGTTCAATATTACGGATTATATGAGCCCAGTCCGCTGTTCCTTGCACAAAACTTAAATCTAAATTTGACTGATCAAACAGCCAGCAAGGTTGACAATAGCAAATGTTTAATTCCATTGAATAACACAACCATTGCCTCCTATTTTTGAACTTTTCATTGTTTTGCAATTTATAGTAGTACTTTTCATTAAAGCCTCTCTGGCGGTTACGCCCGTCTTTATCTTTGGGAAATGGACCTTTAGGTTGACAAGGACCAATTTTAATAATCAATTGTTTTTGTTCAGGGGTAAGAATTCCAGGAAAATTAGCTCTGTCTGATGACTGAATAATTTCTTCTCCGACACTAATATGTTTTTGTGTTAAAGGTACAGGCTGTAAAGGAGTAACAGATTAATCTGGCTCTAGTTTCGGTAATAGCTGTTCTTCCAGAGTGGCAACGCCTTCGGGTTGAATACTGCAATCGCTGTTACTACTGCTACCTCAAATTACTGTCAATACTTTTGAGACTGTGTCAGGTTTATTTGAATGAGAAGTAGAAGGCGTGATTGTTTCAAAATATGTTGATAATTTACACACTTTTTGCAACACTTTTTTTTCAGATTCTTCTTTTTCTCTTTTTCTCTTTCGAAATTCCGCACCACTCAGTTTTTTAGAAGACATTGTCTGCAATAATAGTGACAAATATTTTATCCGAAGCTAATTCTCAAACAAATACAGGATTTCCATTGAGTAACAAAAATGTTTATGTAAATTTTACTGCAAAATTTCTACCGTTTTAACCCTTAACTGGTATGGTGGTATGGACCCGTACCATACTACTTATGTAACTAAACCGCACCATACCAGTTAAGGGTTAATTAAAGTATAATAAAAAATATAAAAAATTTAATTAAATTGTTAGGTACTTGTGGGTTATCTCCCCCCACCAATTTTGACAGAATATTTTCGTTAAAACTAACGAAAATATCACGACTTAACCTAACCAATTATCAAGGGCGTACAGTTGATCTATTAGTAAATAGTAAATACTATTCCAGAAACAAACAATGTTATAATTAATAATTAATAGATCAACTGTACGCCCTTGATAATTGGTTAGGTTAAGTCGTGATATTTTTGTTAGTTTTAACGAAAATATTCTGTCAAAATTGGTGGGAGGGAGATAACCTACAAGTACCAATTGTTACTTTAGCCGCGCATTGTTAATAGCAAACGTACGTGCTATACTGTAAATTGCATCATTCGATTGAAATTTATATAATACAATATTACATTATGTTATTGCATAGTTTGTGATAACGTTTAAATGAAATTAATTTACTCATACAAATTTAACTTACTTATGAAAATTAAGCAATTAATTGTAACAAATACTAACAGTAATAATGCTCTTACCTTAAAAGTAAATCACTTTACAAATATTTTTCACTTATAGCTAATAAAAGTATATAATAAAGTGATTATTTTATTAAAATTAGATTACAATCAGCAATTTAAGCGCACGAAAAACACAAACTGTCACAGCTACAAACAAATTACTTTATTTTTTATTTTATTTCTGTTTAAGGTGCTACAACCCTGCTGGATTATCGGCACCAAGACTAAAAAGGAAATGAAAAAAGACCTCTACCACTTCAGTTGTAGGGTTCCACTCTACAACACATAGGATGGAAAAGAAAAAGGAACCTGTTAGTAAAAGAGTAATACTATAGCTACTACAAAAGGACTATCAAACAATAAACACCTTGATCAGGTTAGATAAATTGACTTCTTTAAGAAGGTCAAAAGTAAGGATGATGGAAATTCATTTCCCAAAACACTTTCATAAGAAAAACAAATTCCTTTGCTATTACAATAATTAATCAAATCAGTTCTAAGAAAATTACAAGTAGGGCAATGAACGATCGCATGTTCTGGGGTGAGTTGAACATTACAAGTACCCAGGGCCGTTTCCTGGCATAAGCAGACTAAGCGGCCGCTTAGGGCCCCGCTGCTACTAGGGGCCCCTAGACAGGCTCCCAGGTCATAGCTCAATGGGCAAGAATAGGAATATAGCTGAAGTTATTATTAATATTATTATTATTATTATTATCCTTATTATTATTATTATTATTATTATTATCATGATTATTATTATTTAGCAGATTAGTTGTGGTTAACCAGATGTGACTTCGTGCATTTTGGAAAATGAAACGACATTATCCATCAGGAGCTGAAAAACGGAAAAAAAAGAAAATAGAGGAGGAGAAGCTTTCCAGTAGCACAGGTGAGATGTGCCACTTGTATATTCTTATGATTACAGTTCAGGCAACTAGGTTAGGTAGACCATCAAGCTAGGCAAGTGCTCAGGAATCGTGTAGAGTAAGCTAGTCTCTGTAATATTTATATTTCGAAATGTGAAATTTAATGGATCACATCACCTTAAATTCTGTTCACACAGATCAATTATCAAACAAGATAAGAAAGAGTATTTTAGCAAAATCTAACAGAATATGTAATGTTATGTTCTTCTCAGGAGCACTACTGAAATATTTGGAAAAGCCATCTTCAGCAAAGCCTGATGAGCATCATGAGCCAACAGCAGGACCATCCTCTATGCAACCTCAAACACCAGTAGAAGTAGAGCCTGATGAACCAACAAGTGGCCCATCTTCTGTTCAGCTTCAAACACCACACACAGGCATTTCTACTGAGCAACAAGAACCAAGATCTGCTCCACCGCTTGATCCGTATGACTGGCCAGTTGTCCTATCAGATGCCTTGAAGACAGATCTGGTGTCTCGAGGACCATTTCAAATCAGTCCAGATTTCACATTCCCTAAAAGAGAGGACGGTAGAAGCGTTCATCACCATTACATATACAGAACATTAAATGATGGGGAAAAAATAAAGCGAAGCTGGCTGATGTACTCTAGAAGGAATGAGGTTCTTTATTGCTTCTGCTGCAAGTTGTTTTCAAGGAAGTCGTACAAACTAATTACGGATGGACTTTCAGACTGGATAAACGTTGGTTCGCTTCTGAAAGGCCATGAAAATAGTTCAGAACATGCAGATAACATGGCAACATGGAAGGATCTGGAACTGCGGCTAAAAACTGGGAGGACCATTGACCAAACTGAAATGTCATTAATGGAGGTAGAGCGAAGACGCTGCACAGTGCCACAAATGGGTTAAAAAACGGTCAAAAACCAAAAATAACAAATTTAAGTAAATTCTATTAAAACCATTTCCACGTCAAAATAAAACACTTCTACTTACTGATTTAAGTATTTGAAATTTTATTCTCTTACATTAAGGCAAGAAAAATCTACGAAATAATATACATTGTCTTAAAATATCTTGGAGGGGACAAAATATGTTTGTTCTAACAACTTACTTGAAGTTACTATATCACAAAAAATTGTCTGTAGTTTCATGTTCTGCTTAGTTCTATTGAAAGAATAAACAGTTTAGAACATTTTCATGCATATTTTTTTATTGAAAACTAAAAAGATAGCATTAATTAAAAAAACTAAACAATTTAATCTGTAATCTATGGTATTGCCAATCTAGATAATGTGTAAAATTAGCAAAACAAAAAATGGGGGATTTTGGGGAATGTAATTTTTGTGTTAAACATTAATGCAACCTTTAAGTAAATCAAAGAAACAAAACTTTTTCGCGACTATTTGCGACTTTGCGTGTTAGAACATGTTTTTCATGTATTAACTAACTAAGTCTGCAAGAACAGTGATGCGTGATATGTTCTAAATATGAGGTTTTTGTAATTTTGTTTACACTATTTACACTTTTTTTCATATCAGTTGTCACACTTATTTTGGGGGAATTAATTTCATAAACTTTAAGAGGTATTACGATGTCTTTTATTTACCCCTTCTGATATAGTGGCAGGTTATCAAATAATGTTTTAAACAATAGATGTGTATAGTGATTAAAATGAAACCATACTTATTTTAGTATGTCATTTGACAAAATCTGCAAAACATAGGCCTAATTAACAATTATCTGTTTAGTATATTTTTAGTAATTTGAGAAACTTAAGAAACTACAGTAGGTCATAACCTATTGATTTGGAATATTATTATTATTTATAGAAAAATCACCCAATATGTCACCATTACATATATACAAAAGGTACTAAACATAATTTTTTATTAAAATAAATCATAATTAAACATTTCAACTACATAAAACTAAGTACAATTGAAAAAAATAATTTTGGCCGTTTTTTAACCCATTTGTGGCACTGTGCGCTGGCGAGATGTTCTCACACGTCTTGTAAGTATAATCCAATCACTGGCAGAGAGAAACCTTGCTTTCAGGGGGTCCTCCTCTACATTGTACAATCGAGACAATGGCAACTTCTTGAAGGAGGTTGAGCTGCTTGCCAAATTTGATGGTGATGAAACAACACATCAGCAGAGTCGAAAGTGGCCAATATAGTCATTCAAGTTACCTAGGAAACATCATTCAAAATGAGCTCATTGGGTCCATTAGTGGGAAGATCTTGGATGGCATTGTTGCAGAAATAAAACAAGCTAAATATTACTCACTCATTTTAGACTGCACTCCAGACATAAGCCACCAAGAACAGATGTCGATTATTATCAGAACTGTTAAAATGGGTGAAGTACCAGAAATAAAAGAATACTTCTTGGGCTTTCTTGAGGCTTCAGAAAGTACAGGCCTGGGTTTATCAGTTCTGATTCTGAAGAGACTAGATGAACTGAATATTCACTTTGATGACTGCAGAGGACAGTCATATGACAATGGAACGAACATGAAGGGCAAGAACAAAGGTGTTCAGGCAAGGTTATTAGAGAACAACTGTCGTGCATTCTATTCCATGTGGGGCTCACACTCTGAATCTTGTAGTGGCTGATGCAGCTAAAGCTTCCACAGATGCCATCAGCTTCTTTGGCAACGTACAAAAATTGTACAACCTTTTTACAGCAGCTACACAGAGATAGACAATCCTAAAGAAGCACGTGAACATAATACTCAAGTCTTGGAGTGAAACCAGGTGGGAGAGCCGGCTTAAGAGCATTGAGGCTGTGCGATACCAGAGCCACAACATCAGAGAGGCCCTGTTGGAAGTCAGAAACAATGTCACAGATGCCATAGCCAGGAGTGAAGCACAAGCACTTGCAGAGGAGGTAGGGTCTTATCGCTTTCAGATTTGCACAGTAGTATGGTATGACATTCTTCATGCAGTTAACCATGTGAACAAACTTCTGCAGTCTCCTACAATGCAGTTTGATGTGGCAGTCAACCTCCTCACAAAAACAAAAGACTCACTCACCAGCTACAGAAACACAGGTTTTGTTGCAGCACAAGTCGTAGCTAGGGACATATGTGAGGAAATGAATGTGGAGGCTGTGCTGAAGGAGAAGAGGCTCAGATCCACAAAAAAGCACTTTGCTTACGAAGCTCCTGACGAACCATTTACAGAAGCCTTAAAGAGGCTGGAAGTCAAATTTTTCAATGTGGTGGTGGATTGTGCCATCGGGTCAATAAATGAAAGATTCAAAACATTAGATGATGTGAGGGACACATTTAGGGTTCTCCTAAACTTCACCACAATGAACAAGGAAGACTTGTCCTGCAAGTGTGAAAAGCTCTGTAAGATACTGTCATACTGAGCTCTGAAGCTGACTCTGACGTTGATGGAAGAGAACTGGCCCTCGAAATTAAGAACTTGCTGACTTTACCTTTACATAACATGACTGCATTGGAGCTTCTCTCCTTCATTCATCAGAAGCAACTGGAGGAACTATACCCCAATCTCTGGGTTGCACTAAGAATTGTCTGCACTCTACCTGTGACAGTAGCGTCGGCCGAGAAGAGCTTCTCTAAGATGAAGCTAATCAAGAACTACCTCAGATCATGAATGGGGCAGGATCGCCTCAGTGGCCTTGGCATCATAAGCATCAACCAGGACGTTGGCAGGGAGATTTCATATGATGATGTTATTGATGATTTCGCCCAGAAAAAATCTAGGAGGCAAAGATTTTGAAGATACAAACTGTTCTGTATAACTGTTAGCTATTACACGATTGTATCGTAGAGTTAGTAATTGTTTGGTAGTTGATAATTACATTATTTTTTTATACATAGTTCTGTGTCATTTATTCTAAATAATGTATAAGCTAATTTTCAGGAATTTCATGAAGAATATTTTTTCTGTTTGTCTTCTGAAAGTACATATTTGTTGTTTTCGACATAAATGTTTTATTAAAATTGTTTCATAATTGTTTTTTATTAACACAGCCATTTTTTGTATGTGTGTGCTGAGGTGATGTAGTAAGGCGTGAGTTGGTGGATGGAGGGGTGGGGCCTCAAATGGGTATACTGCTTAGGGCCCCCTAATGGCTAGAAACGGCCCTGCAAGTACCACACCTTTTAAATAAAGTTGCATCAAAAAAGTGTCCATGGGACAGTTTAGAGCAATTCAACCTAAGCCTGGTGAATATGACATCACTCCTGCGATTCTTTTCTGGCATCCTTTGCCAAAGGACAGGTTCCATCTGAGGAAGGAGTCCATTGCATCGGGACCATTCCTGTTGCTACTCAGAGAGAATGAAATGTGAAATGGGCTTCATAAATTCATCAACAGAGTAAGGGATGGTCTGAACTTCATCAAGACTACAAGCCATGTGTGCTGCTTCATCAACAGTATCATTCCCCCGGATACCAACATGACCAGGAGTCCATAAAAAGACAACATCAAGATTATACTGATTGAGTAATTCAATAATCTGAATGACTATATGATGCCCAGAAGAGGACTGTATAGCTTTCAGGGAAGAAAGGGAATCAGAACAAACAACAAACTTAGTAAGGTCTGAGTTGTGACAAATATATATTAAAGCCTGTAGTATAGCATACAATTCTGCAGTAAATATAGAACAGTGCTCTGGAAGGCAAAAACCTTTAATCACCCCATCCCAAAGAAATGCACATCCAGTGCCACTTTCTGGTTTAGATCCAACAGTATATACAGGTAAGTATCCTCCTTCTTTGTAAGTTTCTACTCCTTCCAGAAAACTTCTTTGAAGCACATTTACAAAAGCCAATTTGTTGCTAGTGGTATGAATAGAAAAGTCAAAACTCACTGTTACAGGGTGATAAATTAAATATGAGCTTTGCTGAGATGCTAGCAAATCGAAAGTTAAACCCACTTGGTGAATAAAATCCTTGATCCAGCCGCTATAAGGTATTGGGTATGGGCGTAGTCTATAAAACTGAAAATTATAAAAACTATTAATACATGTTTTAGTTGGATGTGAATCAAAACTTAACATTTTAGTAGCATACCTAGCACCTAACAGTTTCCTCCTATAATGCAAGGGCATAATGTTTGCTTCAGCTTCTAAATAATCAACTCTTGTGCATTTGAGAGCTCCCAAAGCCAGTCTAATACATTTATACTGTATTCTATCTAGCTTCAGTAAATTGGTTTTAGAACAGGTATGGTACATAAAACACCCATAGTCTAATTTACTACGTACCAAGGATTTATACAACATCAACAAAGTTGATCTACTTAAACCCCAAACTGAATTAGAAATTTTTTTTAATATAGAAATAGCTTTCACAGAAGCTTCCTCCAGGTATTGAATATGCTTAGACCAAGTCAAACCCTGATCCAAAACTATTCCCAGATATCTATAACTTGAAATATACTGAACAGGATTTCCTGATAAATATAATGCTAAATCATCATTTCTCCATGGTCTCTTTGAAAAAATCATACATTTTGATTTGGAAGATGAAAATTTTAAGCCCCATTCCTCTGACCATTCACTAATATGATTTAGGACACCTTGCATCACATATGTCAGAAAATTCAAATCATTCCCAACCACCCACAAGGCACAGTCATCAGCATACATGGAATAACTGACACTGTCATCGATTCCTTCAAATAAATCATTAATCATCATTAATCATCAAGAAAAATAGGGTTGGACTTAGGATACTTCCCTGTGGGAGGCCAATTTCAACATTAAAGCTATTTGAAATGTGATTTCCAACTAAAATTCTAATACGGCGGTTAGAAATAAAATTTTGGATAAATCTTGAGAGATGGCCTTTTAACCCAGATTTATATAGTTTTTGAAGTAAACCATGATGCCAGACAGTATCATAAGCCTTTTCACTATCAAGGAACACAGTCAAGACATATTCATTTCTCAAAAAGGACTCCCTTATATCATTTTCTAATCGAACAAGGCTATCTATTGTTGAAAATCTATGCCTGAACCCACTCTGAAACTACGACAAAACATTCTTTTCTTCTAAAAATTTCATAAGTCTAAAAGATACCATTTTCTCCATAACTTTACACAGACAACTTGTTAATGCTGGCCTAAAAGATGCAGGGTCAGTAGAAGGTCTACCTGGCTTATACAGAGGGATTAAAATACTCTCTCTCCAGCAATCTGGGAAGACATCTCATAACCATAAAAAATTATAAAACTTTAGTAAAATTTCTTTATTTTGTGAAGTCATATAAGATAGAAAAGGATATACAATATTATCTCTACAAGGAGCTGTTAGTTTAGTATTCTTAAGAATTCTTTCCAGTTCATATATGGTAAATGGAGAGTTGTAATTAGTATCACTTGATTCAAAATGAATAGGTAGAGAATATTCATTATTATTGATTAGTATTTTCATGTTGATGCCTTTATTTTTCATGTATGTGTTTATGTTTTGTTTGTATGTTTCAGAGTTCCATCATTGTTTAGCGTTATGGATATTAGTCAATAAACGTAATAACAAAAAGTGGAATCTTATTTATGATGGAACTTTATACAAAACAATAGTGAATCTCAACAGGTCATCATGCCCGTGGTGAAATGTCCAATTGAGGGGTGCGCATATGAGACCTCCGCACACAGCGACGCCATTGTAGAAGCACTCCTCACAGCCCACTGCACTGTCCATTCCGTGTCCGCTGCCGGCGCTACGGCCCAAGTGGAGAAGGTGAAGAGACCAACAATATCTTCAGCCGGTACGAGCGAGGAATGATCCTACTTCACATCGCGAAGGATAGACTATGTGGATGCCACCAAAATCACGGGTCGTGACAAAGTGGTGCATCTACTGGAGTGCTGCGATGAACCCCTTCGCAAAGACCTCACACGATCAGCCGGTGGTAGTCTGACAGGGAGAAGTGAAAATACGACCCTGCGAGAAGTATCTGCAGGCCATCCGTGACTTTCCTACACCAAAGAACATAACCGACATTCGCTCATGGTTTGAGCTAATTAACCAGGTGGCGTATGCTTTCGCTATGGCAAAGAAAATGATACCTTTTCGCCAACTTTTGAAGCCCGGCAAGCCCTTCCGATGGGATGATCAACTCAACAATCTGTTTGAAGTGTCGAAAGTGGTGATCATCAGTGAGATCGAGGAGGGTGTAAGTATATTTGACAAAACAAAGCCGACCTCTCTTGCGACCGATTGGTCGAAGTCAGGGATCGGATTCTGGCTATCCCAGAAGCACTGTGAATGTCCTGGTGCTGAACCCTTTTGCTGCCGCACTGGTTGGATGGTCACCCTCGTTGGCAGTCGCTTCACCCACCCCGCCGAGTCACGCTACGCGCCGATCGAGGGGGAGGCTCTGGCAGTCGCTGACGCACTGGACAAGGCCAGGTACTTCGTCCTCGGCTGCGATGACCTCATCATCGCGGTTAACCACAAGCCGCTGCTGAAGGTGTTTGGCGACAGATCGCTGGAAGACTTACCGAATGCTCGATTGAGAAATCTGAAGGAGAAGACTCACCGCTACAGATTTCGCATGATCCATGTACCTGGTGTGAGGCATCGCGCTGCTGACGCTACGTCCCGCCACCCCACCGGCGACCGCCAACCTGAAAAGATGCTCCTGGCAGACGACATCTCCGCTAGTAGCCAAGACGCTGTTGTTGATGATGACCTACCGTCGGCAGCTGCTCTGCGCCACTCATTCTTAGCTGGCATACGCACAGAGGGAACGGCTGCGTACAACGACGAAGCCCTCGACGACGAGGTTATGGCCTCCGCGATCTCAGCTCTGAACACGCTGCAGTCCGTTACCTGGGACCGGGTAAGATTGGCGACGAGCAGCGACCAACAAATGACAGAGCTCGTCTCGATAATCGAGTCAGGCAGGCCTGACTTCCGTCACGAGCTCCCACCCCCACTCAGAGAATATTACCAATTTCGAGAGGACCTGTACACGGTGGACGACGTCGTCATATTCAAAAGCCGTGTTGTGATCCCTCCCTCTCTCCGGCAGGATGTACTGAACGCGCTCCACGCAGCCCACCAGGGCGTATTGTCGATGGTCGCGAGGGCTGAGGTGTCCGTGTTCTGGCCCGGCATCACCCCTGCTATCACTACCCTCAGGAACAGTTGCAACCATTGCAACCGTATGGCACCTTCGCAGCCCAGTGCTCCTCCAATTCCTCCGGTGTCCCCCGTCTACCCTTTCCAGTGCATCTGTGCCGATTATTTCCACTATAAAGGTACCAACTACCTGGTGATCGTCGACGGGTACTCAAACTGGCCGATTGTGGAGAGGACCACGGATGGCGCCAGAGGCCTCATCAACAGCCTGCGTAGGGTGTTCGTGACTTATGGCATCTGCGAAGAACTGTCATCTGACGGCGGCCCTGAGTTCACATCCATGGCTACTCGTCACTTCCTGGGGAACTGGGGCGTACACCACCGTCTGCCTTCGGTAGCTTTTCCACATTCAAACTGCAGAGCCGAAGTTGGCGTGAAAACAGCGAAACGACTGATCACAGACAACACAGGACCGAACGGTGAGCTCGATACAGACGCTTTTCAGCGAGCCATGCTATAATACCACAACACGCCTGACAAAGATACCAAGCTGTCTCCCGCTATGTCTATGTTCGGCCGTCCGATCAAAGATTTCATCCCGATCGTGCCCGGCAGGTACAAGCCACACGATACCTGGCTCGGAACGTTGGCAGCGAGGGATGATGCCTTGCGGAACAGGCACATGAGAGCCACTGAATACTGGTCCGAGCACACCAGACGGTTACCCCCACTCGTGGTCGGAGACAGGGTCAGAATCCAGAACCAGATCTGCCCCAACCCCAGGAAATGGGACAAGACTGGCCTGGTAATAGAAGTGCGACAGTTTGATCAATACGTGGTGAAGGTTGACGGTTCAGGCAGAGTGACTCTGCGAAACAAAATTTCTGAGGAAATACGTGTCCGGCCAACCGCACAGACGCCGCCTTACCATCGGGGACGACTCCCACCTTCACCTCTCCAGCCCTGCGCGACCTCACCCCCAAAACTACGCATAGGCGACTCCCGCCTTCATCTCTCCAGCCCTGCGCCCGAATTGGAGCAGTGCGCAACCTCACCCCCGAAACCACGCTCCCCGTCCGCAATCGAGCGATCATCCCCTACCACCCACCAACCGGCTGGCAATGTAACCTCACCGACCAGCCCCACATCACTTCCACTGCACACCCCACCACGAGGCCTGCCCTCCAGACCAGCTGCGCACCCTCAGCAGTGCCCACCAACACCGTCCCTGGCACCCATTGAGCGCTTCCAGCAACGAGATTCCTCGCAACCTGCCGCTCCAGGTGCTGCATCCAGGTGTCCCGTTCTCCAACGATGCCCCTGCCGTCAGACGCTCCGGACGCGATAGGAAGACACCTTCATGGCAGAGCGATTACGATATGACGAACACGCTTCATACTACATGAACAACCCCCTCTCGCCATCAACACCCATACCCTGTACCACACTACTACATATATAAGTCTTTGTTCCCCTTTTTTTCACTATACTATATCAAAGACTCGGGGGTGAGATAGAGAATATTCATTATTATTGATTAGTGTCTTCATGTTGATGCCTTTATTTTTCATGTATGTGTTTATGTTTTGTTTGTATGTTTCAGAGTTCCATCATTGTTTAGCGTCAGGCACGTGCACAGGGGGGGGGGCTTGGGGTGCTTGAGCCCCTGCCCTTTTTCTTCTTCATATCAAAAGTGCCCTTTTAGTCAAAATTCATAAATATATTGATTCGACATAAATTTGAATTAATTAGTTATATTTTTATTTAGTTACTGCTACTTCAACAGATTTTCAAAACTGGAATTACTTTGATCTATGATTTTTTTATTAGAATAATAAACTTAACATACCGTTACTATTATTTTGTCAATCAGGGAGGGCGTCCCTAGTTTCATATTATTCCATATTTAAATGTATATACAGCAGAATACTATAATTTATATGATGAGCAAGCTAAAAGTCAATATAAGTAAAATTGAATAATAATTGTAAATACACTCCAATATTTCAATATCTTCATATCTTTTGAAAATCTTGCAATAAAAACATGCCTTTTTACAACAAATTTTCATTTATTTTCTTTAATTAGTTTTATATACAAAAATAATGCATTGAATTTAATGGAATTTAAGAATATTTACCACATACAATTTTAAAATTTTTCTTTGTGTGTGTGTGTGTGTGTGTATACGTATATATAGCCTATATGGCATTGCGGATTTCATTTTTAAAAATGTTAGGGGAGTGCCCTTTTTTCAACTGAGCCCCTGCCCTTCTGAAAGTCTGTGCACGTCACTGTTTAGCGTTATGGATATTGGTCAATAAACGTAATAACAAAAAGTGGAATCTTATTTAATAGGGACAAACTCAGATTCCACCATATGATAGACAAAAGGTTCAATATAAAAGGAGAGGCTACTGGTGTTTGCAAAACAGCTGCCTAGAATCTGGGCAGTGTCAACTGGATCAGCATATAAAACACCTTCAGACTTTAAAACCAAAGAACCCCTAGATCCCCTATTGGCACTAAAACGCTGTATTTTATTCCAAACCTCACTCATTGTGGAATGTGACGATATAGACTGTACAAAATCCCTTCTTGAGTTCCTCTTAGATAGTCTGACAACTCTACTAGCCAATGCTTTTGCTTTTTGATAGATGACCAATGTTTCTTGTATGGGATTACCAATAAAAAGTCTAAATGCTCTCTTTTTAACTCTAAGAGCTTCAGCACAGGTATCATTCCACCAGTATTTACTATATTTAAAGTCCACTGTTGATGAAGAGCGGGGAATATATTTAGATGCACAAGCAATGAGTGAGTTTGTTATATTACAACAATTTTCATCAGCACTTCTACAAAAATCAATTGGAGGAAGAGAGAGATTGGCTTCAAAGGTTAATAAAGAACTACCGATCTTCCATTTTGGCCTCTTAAAAACCAACAACTCCTCAAGAGTGTCAAGAATAATAGGGAAATGATCACTGTCATATAAGTCCGGTAACACAGTCCAAGATAGTTGCTGAAATAAACCAGAAGAGGCAACTGTTAAGTCAATGCTTGAAAAGTGTCCCCTAAATTCAGTACAATAAGTTGGGACTGGAGAGTTCAAAACATAAATCTAGATCAGTAAACAGTTCTGCCAGTAAGTTACCCTTAGTACAACTATTATGTGAACCCCAGGAGACATGATGGCTATTGAAATCTCCCATCAGTAGGACTGGTTGTGGCCAGGGCCGGATTAAGACCTTTAGAGGCCCTAAGCACTTAAAAGATTTTGGTGCCCCATATATATGTAATTCAAAATATAAACAAAAATAAACCATAAAATAAAATTTTATTTTTTGAAATGAAACAAAACTTACAGTAAGATGGAAAATAATGTTTATTTTTGTATACTTCCACTTCATTTATATTTGAAAAGTTTTTCTCCTACTTTTTTAATTGCAAAGTCTTTGATCAGATCCTCAAACTAATCTTACGTAACACATCTGCTTCTATACTTAGTAGAGATAAGGCATCCAGCCTGCCTTGTTGCATAGTTGTTCTGTTGGTATTTTTAATATACTTCAACTGAGAAAATGAACGCTCAGCTGAGCAATTTGTGACCATTAATGTTAAAAATATACGAAAGGCAATTTCTACATTTGGGAAGGCACACTCAATATTGTCTTCTACAATTATTTTATAAAGTTCAGCATGACTGAATCTTGTTTTTACATTTACTATAGCACACGAAAATATTTAATCTATATGTATTTTTAATATGGCGCTCAAAGATTTGATATAAACAAAATAATAAAGCAAAGCGTAAAGTGTGTGATTACAACGAAATATATTTATTCTCTCAAAAGGGTTGTTGTTCACTACAAATTCAAACAATGAAAAAAAAAAAATACTATATATGAATATATATAATTCAGTTTTCAACAGCTTATAGGCTATAAGCCGGCCGCGATTATAATAGTATAATAAATCCATGGTAAATCCGACAATGGAAAATTTCTGTGGTGCCCCCCTTCCCTTGATGCCCTAAGCACGGGCTTATTTTGCTTAATGGTTAATCCGGCCCTGGTTGTGGCACTTTCAAGAGGACACTCTCGAATTCCTTTCTTGTAAGATTCAGATGTGAAGGTAGATAAATGGAACAGATAGTAAAAGACACTGACCTAAGGTGAATTCTGGCTGCCACAATCTCAAAATCTGAACAAATTTCAACAGGAAGCGATGGAACTGTGTATCCCTAGAAGGACACCACCACCCTGCCTAGTCCTATCTTTACGAATAACAAGTATATCCCTTCAATCCAATAGTAGCATCCTGACAAAGATGTTTCTTGCAAAGCAAGAATAGTAGGTTTATGATCACTTATCAAGGTCTGAAGGAATGGATATCTTTTATGAAAGCCCCTCAAATTCCACTGACATAACTTAACAAACATGATGAATAAAAGTGGTAAAAAGAAATTAATCTCCAACGAGAATTCTAAAACCATCCTGAGGTGACGTGTGTATATATATATGTATATAGTCTAAAGTCACTAAAAGGGAAACATCATTAAATCTAAGCTGAATGGCAACACGAAGGGATAAACGGACCAACGCGGCTGTTCGTATTGTTTTGGGCTAGCCTAGAAATGCTCTTTCCTATCTGACCTAATCGTTGGTGCTAAGTGTTTATTTGGTGGTGTTTCTAAGGTGACAAATGGGGTAGAAAGTTGTCAGTACTTAAGTATAGTTAGGGGTAATGTCTATAGCTTCTAAATTAGTAAAGTAAGAGAGAGTTAGGTAGGCTGTTTGTGGGACGCAGGAATCTATGGTAGGCCCCAAAAGGAATATCTAATTCAACGCACCGGTAAGTGCCTTTGTTTGTTGTTTAGGAATCTAATAACCTAAGTTGGCTCATGGAATTCAATTTGGCTCATTGGATTTAATTTCGCTCATTGGAATAAGTTTGGTTCATTGGATTAAATTTGGTTCATTGGATTAAATTAGGCTCATTGGATTTAATTTGGCTCATTGGATTTAATTTGGCTTATTGGGTTCAAGTGGTTGTTTGGAAAATTGGATGTAGCCTAGTGGGTCGTCCGATTTGGTTTGTTTGTGTGGGTAAGCTACCGTACTATAGCTTAGGTCCCGCCGGCCTAACTCTAAAACTAATTCCTACTCAGCCCTAATTCTAAAACTAATTCCTACTCAGCCCTAACTCTAAAACTAATTCCTACTCAGCCCTAACTCTAAAACTAATTCCTACCCAGCCCTAACTCTCATACTAATTCCTACCCAGCCCTAACTCTAATACTAATTCCATCTCAGCCCTAACTCTAATACAATTTACTATTCAGCCCTAACTGGGGAGTAACTAGATCAAATTTAAACCAAATATAACCTACTTCACGTTATTTGGCCTAATTCGGTTTTGCTCTAGCATGTCGGTGATTGGCCATATAAGCCCCTACGAAGACTCTGGGGAGGACTTCGAAGCTTATGCCACTAGGGTGAGGTTGTTTTTCGAGGCAAATTCCATTCCTGAGGCTAAGAAAGTACCTACCTTTTTAACTATCATAGGCCCTAAAACGTTTGGCTTAGTTACGGACCTAGTTCCTCCTAAAGCACCGGAAACTTGCACCTATAGCGAACTGGTACAGGTCCTAACCGATCACTACAAACCCCGAGTAGTTCTCATCTGTGAACGTTTCAAATTTTATTCGAGGCATCAGACGGTAAATGAAAGCATTGCAGAGTTTGTTGCAGGAATAAAAAGCCATAACCGTACGTGTAAATTTGGGGACAAATTAGACGAAATGCTAAGAGATAGGTTTATAATGGGTCTCAAAGAGGAGTCTACCCAGAGAGCCCTATTAGCTATACAGGACCTAACTTTTAGTCAGGCTGTAGAAATAGCTGCGGCTAGAGAAGCAGCTGCTAAAGATGTTAGAGCTTTTGGCAGTCACAGTAGTAAAGCCCAACACGTAAATAGCTTTAAATCTTCTAGGCCTGGCAGACCTAATGAGCCTACTAGACAGGCAAATAAAAGATATGCGGCAAATACGACTAAGCCTACTAATTCAAATGCTAAACAGGAGGAAAAGCCTTCCAAGCCATGTACGGGGTGTGGAAAACACCATTGAAAGAAGGACTGCCCTTTTAAAGAAGCAGTTTTCCGAAACTGTAGTAAAATAGGCCACATAGCTAAAGTGTGGTTTTCAAAGAAAACAAAGGGTGAAAATTCTAATTTTAACATTTCAAGTGTAAATCCTCAAGGGGGAAATACTTCGAACATTGGAGTGGAGTACCTATTTTATGAGCAGCAAAGTGGGAATAATCCAGGCCCATATATTGTAGAGGTAGGCCTAAATGGAATTACAGTTCCTCTAGAACTAGATACAGGTGCTGCCCGAACTGTCATGTCCAAAACAGTTTTTGACAAAACTTTCGAAAATACACCTAAACTACATGCATCTAAAACCATATTAAAAAAATACAGGGACATACAAATACCTATTTGTGGATAAGCATCCGTCACAGTTTCACTCAACCAGAAAACTTTGTCTCATCCCTTAACTCTTTTAGTGGTGAATGAGCAAGGGCCTACTCTACTAGGCTGTGATTGGATTGATGCTTTGAAAATGCCGATTGACAAAATTTTGCCATGGGGTCAGGCAGATGTGTACACATTCTCATATCCGTCGGACATAGACTCATTGTTAAGGGAGTTTTCTTCTGTTTTTGGGCCTGAAGTAGGCAATCTAAAAGGCCATCAGGTCTGTATAGAAGTAGATCCTAATGTAATGCCAAAATTTTGTAAGGCTCGTCCAATTGCGCATGCACTGCGGGAGAAGGTAGATTTAGAAATTGACGGGCTGCTCAAAGATAAAATTATCGAACCAGTCACACACGCTAAGTGGGCTGCCCCAGACCCCAGTAGTTCCTGTACTAAAACCGGACAAGTCTGTGCGGTTATGTGGGGATTACCGTTTAACAGCAAACAGAGCAGTCCTTCTAGATTGTTACCCTATACCCAAGCCTGATGAATTATTTAGCTCTCTTGCTGGGGGTAAATATTTCACAAAACTAGATATGTCCCAAGCCTATGCTCAACTAAGTTTAGATGAAAATTCTAAAGAACTAACTATCATAAATACGCACCGAGGCCTGTATAAGTACAATAGGCTATGCTATGGAATAGCATCGGCTCCGGGTATTTTTCAGAGGACAATGGACCAAATTCTTGGTCACATTCCGGGGGTACTTTATTTTCTAGATGATGTCCTCATTTCAGGTTCGTCTAAAAAAGAACACCTAACTAGATTAACCACGGTTCTAAAAAGACTCCGGGATGCCGGACTTAAGCTAAAGAGAGAAAAGTGTTCATGGGTCACTAACGAGGTTTCATATTTAGGGTTCCGCATAGATGCCTCAGGCATTCATCCAATGGTGGATAAACTAGAAGCAATAAAAAATGCACCACCTCCACAAAACATCACACAGTTACAAGCTTATTTAGGCCTCCTAAACTTTTATAGGAAATTTTTGCCTCATGCATCGACTTTCCTTGAACCCCTAAATAAGCTATTACGATCTGGATAACAGTGGAGATGGGAGAAAACCCAAGAGGAAGCATTTGAGGCTTCAAAGGACGTACTACTAAAGTCCACTCTCCTAGTGCATTATGATCCTAAACTTCCTCTCATAGTTTCAGCAGATAGCAGTTCTTATGGAATTGGGGCAGTGTTATCTCACCACATTGATGATGTAGATAGGCCTATCTGGTTTGCTTCTAGAACACTAACTGAGATTGAAAGACGATATGCACAACTTGAACGTGAAGCCTTAGCCTTAGTATTTGCAGTAAAAAAAATTCATTTCTATCTATGGGGGTCATGAATTTTAAACTAATTACTGACCATAAGCCTCTTTTAAGTTTATTTTCACCTAATAAAAATATTCCAGTTATGGCCTCAGGTAGGATTCAACAATGGGTACTGATTCTACAAGCCTATAAATTTGGCTTAGTACATCGGTCAGGCAAACTTCTAGGTACGGCTGATGCGCTAAGTAGGTTGCCCCTAGAAAATCCAAATGAATGTGTACTTATACCTACAGAATGGGTTCACTTGGTGGAGTTTTTGGAATCCACTCCAGTATCTGTGGTACAAATAGAGCAGTGGACAAAATCAGACCCTATTCTGTCTAGGGTCATCCATTACTGCTCAGTTGGTTGGCCTACTAAGGTTGAGAGTGAATTACAGTCTTTTTATCAACGTCTGTCTGGCCTCTCGATCCAAAATGGCTGTCTCTTATGGGGCCACAGAGTGATAATTCCGAATGAAGGCAGGTCGAATTTAGTGAAGGAACTTCACGCTGAACAAATGGGTGCAACAAAAATGAAAGAGCTGGCGAGAGCTTATTTCTGGTGGCCTGGTTCAGATGGAGAACTCGAATCATTGGTTCGTTCCTGTCAAAGCTGCCTAGAGAACAGAGATCTCCCAAGGAAAAGTCCACTTCATCCTTGGGAATGGCCTACTATACCTTGACATAGGATCCATATTGACTATGCAGGTCCTATAAATAATATTTATTTCCTAGTCATTGTGGACGCCTACTCTAAGTGGGTGGAAATTTTTCCAACCACTTCCACGACATCGGGTGTTACTATTCGCTTACTCCGACAATGGTACTTGTTTTACCAGTGAGGAATTTCTTTCTTCTGTCCACCTAAATGGCATTAGACATGTCTGGTCTAGTGTTTTCCACCTGTCTACTAACGGTCTCGCGGAAAACATGGTCCGTACTTTCAAGTCGGCCTTACGTCATTCCATTCTCGTGGCGAGGAAATGCAAGTGGTGTTGGATAAATTTTTGTTCAAATATCGAATAACACCTCACACAACGACGGGGGTGTCTCCCTCTAAATTTATGATTGGTCGGGGAATTCGTTCAATTTTCGATTTGTTACGTCCAAATGAAACGTTACAACAACGAGTTTTACACCAGCAGGAAAAACAGAAGTTGCACCACGACACTAAAAAAGGGAGAGTTATAGAAGCGCAACCTAATGATCCAGTTATGATTCGCAACTATGGGGCTGGACCAAAATGGGTTCCTGCAACTGTGCAGGAGAGAACGGGCCCTGTTTCCTTCAAGTGCCAACTAGAAGATGGTCGTTCTATTAAACGCAATCAGGACCAGATATGGGAACGTGAATTGCAGAATGACCAGAGTCTTCCGGAAGAGAGAACCGATCCTCCGGAAAATGGTTCAATTCGCCCGCCTATGCAGGTTGCACCTAATCCTACTACATTAACCCCGCTCCGCAGGTCGTCTAGGGTCCCTCATCCCCCTGACAGACTAAACTTGTAGGGGAGGAGTGAGGTGACGTGTGTGTGTGTATATATATATGTGCACTGCGTTCGCACTTATTAAGCAGATTACCTTTTCTCCAATGTTTTCAAAAGTTTTTCCCCGATTTCAATGAAATTTGTAGCAAATAATCACTATATATAGCAGCATTGATGGTATTCATTTCGATAAAATATTTTGATAATTAAAATAATTATCTCATTTTATTGAAAATATGTAAAATATTGTGTTCCGAATTATTAAGCAAGTATTCTATTTACAGATCTAAATGGTGAAAATGGGTAAGAAGAAGGATTTAACACTAACTGAGAAAAGAAAAATAGTCAAGTTACTCGCTGAAAATATAAAATCTATTGAAATTGTGAAGCAGTTTGGCAGAGCTTATCGAACTGTAAACAAGTTTATAGCGGAGAGTACCAAACTGAGGCAGCGAAGTGATAAAGGAGCTATAAGAAAAGTGACAAGGCGGCAGATATCTGTAATCAAGCGCAAATTGCAAAGCATCCATTGTCCTCAAGTAAAGAGGTTTTTGAGCAGGCTGGCATACATAGTGTACCAAGAACATCTCGATGTGGAATCCTCCAAACAATTGGCAAGACGTGTAAACCTACGATTCAGTCACCATTAACACCCAGGTACAAGAAGCAGCGTGTTGCATGGGCGCGTCAGTACGTGAAAACAGATTTTAATACTGTATTGTTAACCGAGAATGAAGAGCAACCCTTGAGGATCTGAAGGTTGGTCAAGAAGATGGATTGCTAAGAGTCAATCTCTACCATGGAATGAGGTTTTCTTTTAGAAAGTTTGTGTAAGACTGGGCATTCATTTTTACACCATCAGGCACTCTGTATGGGACAGCTACTTCATTGCCTATCAATCCTGCTCAAAACATGACACTATTTAATAGGCCTGTTCAAAAATCAACTTTTTCATATTTTCATAGGTTTCTGTACATTTTCCCATGCTTTTTGACCTGAAAAAGCCGAAAATCACAACTATTTTGACCTAGGATGTTGGGAAGCATTGCCACATGGAGCTTTAAATTTTCTGCCTTGAAATCGGCCAAAGCGCCAATTCCGGGGTCCCTTGAATTATGTTTTGCACTTTAACTTTTGATCTAAACAAGATAGAGCAACAAATTAGGTATCAAATGAAAGAGCATAAAATTAATAAATAATAATAATAATAATAATAATAATAATAATAATAATAATAAATAATAATAATTAATAATAATAATAATAATAATAATAATAATTATCTATCATTTTTCAGGAAACAACAGAAACTCAATCAGAATCTAGAAAACCATCTACAAGTTACAACTTCACAATGGCATTAAGCAAGGAGCTGAGGGAGCTCCGTGGGCGCACAGTTGATATCTCAGAACCTCCACGTACTGTCCACAGGCAGGTGTCAACTGGGCCATCTACCAGATCTCTCACTGAAACTTTCCTGGTTGGATACCCTTCAGCTTTTATCAGTGGTTCCCAGCTTCCCACCAACAGACAGGCGTTCCAGTATTTCCTTAATCTTCAGAATTTACCGGAAAATGCAGGGAGGCCCATGGTTCAAGACCTTGCATATGAAACAGTTGAATCTATCATCCCATTCTGGCAGATGGCTAGGATCAAGACAATGACCAAGTACAACGCAATGAAGCTCTTCATGAAACTACATGAGAAACATCGTGCTCTGGTGAAAAGCAAAGGAAGAGCAAGTAACCCTGGAGGGAAAAGAGGAGCATTTGTGCTGGAATTAGACAGCCTGTTCGATATAGGAGCTCCAGATGCAATCCAGGAAATACAGAACAACAGACTGTTATCCAGAGAGAAGAAAGATGAGGATATCAGGTTCTACGAAGACCAAAAGACTGAGAGGAAAGGTCATATGTCTGGTCATGACAAGATTTTTGAGACAAGATCCCTGCAGCAAGCAGCGAGGAATGAAAGACTGCAGCATAGACAAGAACAAGGTAAAACTAATTACTTTGAACGTTACAAAAAGTTTTAAGTTTTACTCCATTGCGATATTTAGCATGTACTTAACAATTACTGTCTGAACATGTTGTACTATTTTACAGCTGCAGCAGAACAAGAGGCAGTTGTTCATGTGGATGACATTACCTGGGGTGACTCAACTGACAACGACGCTAACACAGAGGACATGGATTACCATCAGCCTCGTCCTGGATGTTCTCACCATCAAGACACTGTGACTAGTGTGACTTTGACGTTTCCAAGGAAGGTCATGGAATGTGATGTCATCTGCAATACAGCTGATCGTCTTGGTTTATCAGACAATCAAGTTACTGCCATGGTTTCTGCCACCTTGAAAGCTGGAGGGGCTGATCTGGATAACTTCGTCATCTCAACCTCAACAACACGTTGCAATAGAATGCTGTCCAGGTATAATATCAGCCAGAGTCACATGTCCAAGTTTTGTGAAAAACCCCCACAGTACGCTGCCTTACACTGGGATGGAAAGTTGCTCAAAGATGTCTTGGGCAGTGAACCTGGAAGTACCTCAGAGACTTTAGCTGTGCTAATGTCTGGTCCACCTTCATACACTGAAGGAAAGTTATTGGGAGTACCTGTCATCGACAATTCTTCTGGCACAGCTCAGGCTGAAGCTTCAATGGATTTACTGGAGACATGGGAACTTACGGATAATGTTACTGCCCTTGTTTTTGACACTACATCCAGTAACAGTGGAGTTCACAGAGGAGCTGCCAAACTGCTAGAGAAAATGCTGAACAAAAAGGTGTTTTATCTGGCCTGTCGACATCACATCCTGGAAATCCTAGTAGGAGCAGTTTGGGAGAAGCTGTTTGGGAAGGTGAAAGGGCCAGATAATCCCTGGTTTGAGCATCTGAAGGATGTTTGGACGGACTTGTCCAAGGAAAACCCAAAGATGCTGGCTATCAACAGCAAATGGCTGAAGGAAAAGAAGAAGAACAGTGAAGAAATACTCCAAGACATTCTAACAGCAGAAAGGCTTCCAAGAGCCGACTACAGGGAAATGGCTGAACTGACAGTCATTGTTCTTGGAGGAACGCCTCCTCGAGGTATTCACTGGAGTCGACCAGTCGCCATTCATCAGCCAGATGGATGGCCAGAAACCTGTACTCCATGAAAATGCTGATGTTTGCAGATCAACTTGAGTACGACGAAGACACTGTATCAAAGCTGGAAAGACTCAACACCTTCCTTGCGCTGTTCTACACTCCTGTATGGATGATGTCAATGTCTGCTGCAGATGCTCCCGTGAATGATCTAAGTCTAATCCAGGACATGTTGAAGTACAAGAAAACTGACCCAGAGCTTGCTGATGCAGTACTTAATAAGATGGAAAACCACAAATGGTACCTGACGCAGGAAGTCGTGCCATTTGCCCTGTTCAGCAGTAGATTGAGTGACACATTGAAGCACGACATTGCTGCCCAGTTACATGCCACTGAGAAGCCAGACAGCTTCAGAACAGGAAAGCCTCTATTCCAGAGAGTCACAGCTAAGACCACCCTGGTTGATCTCATTGGCCCAGAATCACATTTCCTGCTGGACACACTGAACATTGGATCCGAGTGGCTTTTGGAACCTGTCACGTCTTGGCCACAGAATGAGGACTACAGAAAAGCGTTGGACTATGTTAAGAATCTGAAAGCGGTGAATGACATTGCTGAACGTGGTGTCAAGATGATGAGCGACTTTGCAAATGTCATAACAACAGATGCCAAGCAAAGGGACTATCTCCTTCAAGCTGTGGAATTCAACAGACGCCGCTTTGACAGCTTCAAGAAACAAACTCTCAACAACTGACTGTGTAAATGTCATTATGAAATTAATCATCATGTAATGCTTTCACTTCTTGATCGATTAGACTTGTGACAAAATGTTAATCTCAAATTTGTGTCATGAATAAGGCGCCTTGTCTGCCTTGAGTGTGAGAAAACGAATTTTGTGATATTTCTGAAATCTTTGTATGTACCAATGTGCCATTTCTTGTTCCAAGACTATCATAATTGTATAAGTTAGAAAGAGGATTAAAAACACTTTAATTTGGTGCCTATTTTGTTACTCTATCTTGTTTAGATAAAAAGTTATAGTGCAAAACATGATTCAAGGGACCCCGGAACTGGTGCTTTTGGCCGATTTCAAGGCAGAAAACTTAAAGCTCCATGCAGCAATGCTTCCCAACAACCTAGGTCAAAATGGTTGTGATTTTCGGCCTTTTCAGGTCAAAAAGCATGGGAAAAAGTACAGAAACCTATGAAAATAAGAAAAAGTTGATTTTTGAACAGGGCTAAATTGACACTACCTCCACCTTGTTGGTGTCTTAATCTCGATGGTAGAAATTGGCTCTCAGTAATCCATCTTCTTGACCAAACATCAAGTCCCTCAAGGGTTGCTTTTCATTCATCGGTGAACAATACAGTATTAAAATCTGTTTTCACGTACTGACGCGCCAATTCAACACGCTGCTTCTTGTACCTGGGTGTTAATGGTGACTGAATCGTAGGTTTACACGTCTTGCCAATTGTTTGTAGGATTCCACATCGAGATGTTCTTGGTACATTATGTATGCCAGCCTGCTCAAAAACCTCTTTACTTGAGGACAATGGATGCTTTGCAATTTGCGCTTGATTACAGATATCTGCCGCCTTGTCACTTTTCTTATAGCTCCTTTATCACTTCGCTGCCTCAGTTTGGTACCCTCCACTACAAACTTGTTTACAGTTCGATAAGCTCTGCCAAATTGCTTCGCAATTTCAATAAATTTTATATTTTCAGCGAGTAACTTGACTACTTTTCTTTTCTCAGTTAGTGTTAAATCCTTCTTCTTACCCATTTTCACCATTTAGATCCGTAAATAGAATACTTGCTTAATAATTCGGAACACAATATTTTACATATTTTTCAATAAAATGAGATAATTATTTTAATTATCAAAATATTTTATCGAAATGAATATCATCAATGCTGCTATATACTGTATAGTGATTATTTGCTACAAATTTCATTGAAATCGGGGAAAAACTTGAAAACATTGGAGAAAATGTAATCTGCTTAATAAGTGCGAACGCAGTGTATATACTGTAGTCTAAAGTCACTGAAAGGGAAATATCACTAAATCTAAGCTGAATGGCAACACGAAGGGATAAACGGACCAACGCGGCTGTTCGTATTGTTTTGGGCTAGCCTAGAGATGCTCTTTCCTATCTGACCTAATCGTTGGTGCTAAGTGTTTATTTGGTGGTGTTTCTAAGGTGACAAATGGGGTAGAAAGTTGTCAGTACTTAAGTATAGTTAGGGGTAATGTCTATAGCTTCTAAATTAGTAAAGTAAGAGAGAGTTAGGTAGGCTGTTTGTGGGACGCAGGAATCTATGGTAGGCCCCAAAAGGAATATCTAATTCAACGCACCGGTAAGTGCCTTTGTTTGTTGTTTAGGAACCTAATAACCTAACGGGCATGAGGGCCAATTTGCTAACAATTGCCTTAGGTTGAAGATTCAATTCGGAAAGTTTCTTGTATTCATTAATTATATTCCAAATAGAAAAGTTTGGGATGTCATTGGATGAGTTGAGTAAACTCTTTATAGGAGAAATGGTAGTGTTAGAAGAAGTATTACTTGTTGTAGCCTTGGAAGATGCATTACTAGCTGGATGTAATTCACACTGAGTTCCAACTGACACATATGTAAGAGATTTAGACAAATTCTGGGTACCCACTTGAGCATAAGACGCTGAGGAGATCTGAGGAGGTAACTGAGAAAAGTACTTACGTCTAGCTTCAGGAGTACTTACGTCTAGCTTCAGGAAAAGACAAATTATCATCAATTTTGATATGAATAATCTCACTCTCTCTGATCCAATGGGGGGACTGTCGAGAATTAACAAAATGAGAAGCTTTACAATTAATACAAGAAACATCTCTATCAGGTAATACACAGGTCTCTTTATCATGATCTTGTCCACATTTAAGACATCTGTTACTATTTTTGCAGTTTCTTGTCCCATGTCCATACCTCCAACACTTAAAACAAAGTAAAGAATTAGGGTAATATCGCTTGACATCATACGCTAAATATCCACAGAATAGTTTACTAGGAAGAGTAGTCCCACCAAAAGTACATACTAAAAGAGAAGTAGGAATCTTCTCTCGACCTTTATTTAATCGTTTAATACCAAGAACAGAATTGGTAGAAGACTTTAATTCAGTCAAAATTTCCTCAGTTGATAAATTAAGGAGTTCCGGGGCAAAAATAATACCCTGAATTTTATTCAAATTATATAAGCAATCTTAGCCTCAACTTCATAAAGACCATTTATAATTGATTTAGTATCCAAGAGAGCCTGAGACTGTCTCGAGTTGATGGTATTCACGAGTAATAAGCCAGACCTACAATAGGTGACAGATTTCACTGGTCCACCACAAATAAGTTCTATAGACTTCTTAATACCAAAAGGACTAAGTTTGGTTAAGGGAACTGACAAATTTTTGCTATTCAAAAAAAATATAAGACACATGCTCAATAGGAATATTAGGTCCAGGACTATTGGTAGCAGGTCTAGCCCGAGATGTAGGACAATTCAAGGGTTGAGTAAGACTAGATGGTTCCTGAGTATCTAATTTTTGAGCAACTTCACTGGAACTTTTCTTGCAAAACGAAGTGATAGCATGGTCAGTTTGCTTAATGATCTTACTCAAATCCATCAAGTCATCACTGCGAGCCGACTCAAGGGTCTTAAAATCATCCACCCGTAACCTTTTAGTACTTTTAGAAGTTAGTCCTTTACTCATGATTGGATTTAGGAAAGTAAATATAACTTATACCCTAGGGCCTAGGGCTTAGGGTATAGGGCACACTAAGGCCAAGCCTAGCCCAATGAGATAAGCTAGGTCACAGTCGTTACCAAAAAACAAACCCAGACAAGGCCTATGCCTTGCCAAGATCTTTTAACAAACAAGTACAGGAAACACTGGACTGATCTTATACCAGTTAAAAAATAATTCCAAAACGCAGGATCAATCTCAACTGCAGCCCTGGAAAAATTTGTCAACACCACATCCCTGGTTTCATTAATAAAGAAGTTGAACTTTTTGTTAACAATCAATTCGAGGCACGTCCGATTACCACAAAGGTTCACCGGAAAGTCAAACAAATTACATATACTAACTCAGTGGCGGAGTTACTAACTAACTCTGCCCCTTCTCAGCGAGTAGTGCACGTGCACTTCTGCAGTTTATTCTACTCACCGTCAATAAGGTGAAATAGGGTATATGTCCAAGCAATAATCGTCTTTACAGTACGAATTTTTAAGTGCTAATTTATACATTTCACGTGAGTAATTTTTCTGCTTCAACAGAACATTTGTTGTCTGACAAGCCAAGTCGTTATATTGTTGAGTCAAAACAAGACAGACTGCAAGATTCAGTGCTCGTAAATTTGCAGCATAGGTAAAAATTCAATGGCTGTAGCATAGGTAAACATTCAATGTTGGCAAATTTTGCGTCCCCTATTTTTGCGGCGCGTGGAGCAAACTGCTCCAATTGTTCTACAGTAGCTACGCCTCTGATTACTACAGTATTTTTGTTGTTTGAGTTTGTTACACAGTCAGAAATTTGTGAATGTCGTAATTTTGTTTTGTGTGTTCCTGTTCTGTGTTTTCTGTGACAGTAGTAAGATTGTATTTAGTTATGTCACCCAAAGGTGCAATACCTGTGGGAGTTTGTATGGCTATTCCATCCCCAATTTTAACGATACCTTTATAGACAAGATGAAGATAGTCAGCCCCCATTAACTACATCTATATTAAGGGTTTTGTCAGCTATTATGTATTTGTTTTGAAGTTACAGCAAAGTTTGTTTTAACCCAGCTATTTGTAATTTTTCTTGTTCAATTTTGTCCACAACAACAACCTTATGGGTTTCAAATGTTCCATCAAGAGTTAAAGTTACATTTGCAGTTTTAAAACTGGCTTGTACTGGATTTTTGGAAATAAATGATGAACTAGAAAGATCTTCATTTCCTTGGTGCTTCTGAAGTCCCAATTTTTCTATCAGTTGTTTGGTTACAAATGTTTGTTGTGAGCAGGTATCTAAGAGACGTCTAACTTGTACTATTTGTCCCTTTTTGTTTCGAGTTTCCAAGGTTATAGTTGGTAAAAGAATTTTTGAATTGTTGTTAACGCTAGATGAACTGACGTGCTCATTCATAGCATTTTGAGTTTGTTTCTGTTTGTTTTGGTTTGATTTAGGTGTTTGTTCAGAATGTTTGTAGGTTTTTTCCATGTCTTTTTGTGTATTACACATGGGGGTAACATGGTCAAAACTACTGCAAATCTTACAATTATAGTATTTCAAGTTTAATTTGCAATCTAACTTATGGTGCCCTGATCCAGTGCATTTTTTGCATAAGTTTAGTTGTTCACAACGTTTTGACCTTGCTGTAAAGTTTGTGTATTTGGGACAATATGTAGTACTATGTTCATTGCTAAAACAAAACTTGCATGTTATGGAGTTAGACTCAGAAGTAGTTTCATTAAAGTTTTGTCGAGTAGGAGTCTTTGAGTCTTTTCCTGCAACTTTATTTCCTGCAAATTGGGTTTTGCGGTTGTGTTTGAATGTAACGGGTGTGTTGAAATTTTTGGTTAGGTTTTCGGTTTTCTAAATTGTTGGGTTTTTCTTGTGTTGTGTTAAATTTGGGAGTGTGTAACTTGATTTGTAAAGTACAAGTACAGTTGGAAAATCTTCTCTTAGCTTATTAAGGCTAGGGTATGTCATTTGTTCTCTGATGAAATATCTCTTTGACCCTAGAAGGGAGTTTTTCAAAAACAACAGCTTGAATGACCCAAACTGACTCTGTAATGTTTAAATTATTGTTTTTAAGTTGTCCCATGAGACATTCAAACTCACAGCAAAAGTCAAAGAGGTCACCATAGTTATCTTTTGGGGTTCGCATGTTCATTAGTTTAAGAGCCAAGTCATGTAAAATTTCAGCCTTATTCATGTCATTTCTGTTAAGTAATTCTATTGCCACAGAATAAAAAGTACCTATGGCTGGCAGTGATTCCACTAAGCTTAAGGCAGGGCCTTTTTTTCTGAGGTGACGCGTGTGTGTGTGTATATATGTATATAGTCTAAAAGTCACTAAAGGGAAAAGTCACTAAAAGAAAGCTGAATGGCAACACAAAAAGATAAACAGCGGAACGCGGTCTATTCGTTGATTTGGGCTGAACTAATAGCATGTATTTTTATATCGAGCTAAATCGTTGGTGCTAAGTTTAATTTGGTGATGTCTCTAAAGTACTAAATTTAAGCAGGAAGTTTTCTAATAATTATATCAGCTAGGGGTAATGTCTATAGCTTCTAAATTAGTAAAGTAGGACTAGTATTATGTCGTTTATGGAATGCTGGCAGCTAAAGAAAATGTAAATCAAAGCACCTGTAAGTGTTATTTTTTTTTATTGATTCAGAATCCCAGCTGAGCCGTGAACGGCCAAGCTCTGAAGGGCCAGTTTAACCTACAGCCCAAGTTAAGCTAGACTAAAAACTTACGGACTTGGAGGTCCTATTAGGTCCTACCTCAGGGTTGCTGACTCGATGTGGGCCCACCTTAGGCCTCAATTGCATAAAATTAAGATAAAAAACAAAAGGGGCACTATTTATGGTCTTCTTTCTAAACCTTGCAACAACAACACAACCTGCACTATTGTACGATGCAACAATCTTGTATCTAAACAACCAAACTGAATTGCAAGAGAGCTCTCTATAAGACCACGCCCTGTAAGTGAAGTGCCGCATTCAACAAACGAGTAGCAAGGACGCGCAGTGCCCCAAAAAAATAATGCCACAAGAGTGCCCAAACAATGATGCCACAAGAGCCCAAAAACGCTAGCTCTAAATTAAATGCATTTTTCACTAACCTTACAATTATGAGATGGATATATATACACCTTAACTTAATATATACAAGCAATGCTGCATCAATCAGCTTAGTCATCAATGATGGCTTAGTGGAATCACTGCCAGCCATAGGTACTTTTTATTCTGTGGCAATAGAATTACTTAACAGAAATGACATGAATAAGGCTGAAATTTTACATGACTTGGCTCTTAAACTAATGAACATGCGAACCCCAAAAGATAACTATGGTGACCTCTTTGACTTTTGCTGTGAGTTTGAATGTCTCATGGGACAACTTAAAAACAATAATTTAAACATTACAGAGTCAGTTTGGGTCATTCAAGCTGTTGTTTTTGAAAAACTCCCTTCTAGGGTCAAAGAGATATTTCATCAGAGAACAAATGACATACCCTAGCCTTAATAAGCTAAGAGAAGATTTTCCAACTGTACTTGTACTTTACAAATCAAGTTACACACTCCCAAAATTTAACACAACACAAGAAAAACCCAACAATTTAGAAAACCGAAAACCTAACCAAAAATTTCAACACACCCGTTACATTCAAACACAACCGCAAAACCCAATTTGCAGGAAATAAAGTTGCAGGAAAAGACTCAAAGACTCCTACTCGACAAAACTTTAATGAAACTACTTCTGAGTCTAACTCCATAACATGCAAGTTTTGTTTTAGCAATGAACATAGTACTACATATTGTCCCAAATACACAAACTTTACAGCAAGGTCAAAACGTTGTGAACAACTAAACTTATGCAAAAAATGCACTGGATCAGGGCACCATAAGTTAGATTGCAAATTAAACTTGAAATACTATAATTGTAAGATTTGCAGTAGTTTTGACCATGTTACCCCCATGTGTAATACACAAAAAGACATGGAAAAAACCTACAAACATTCTGAACAAACACCTAAATCAAACCAAAACAAACAGAAACAAACTCAAAATGTGACATGCCAGCGTGTTATGCCAGCAATAAAATTATTAAAAAAAAAAAAAAAAAAAAATTAGACTAACACGAATGTAGATGTAGCTCATAGCGTAAACTAACCCACTTTTTGTTTAACTTTACCTACTTTTTATTTTTTTTTATTTTTTTTTTTTTCCTCTCCTTACTTTGCCTGTCTCTACCTCTTTTCTTGCATGTTTGTAGTTTGCATGGTATGACAGTGAGTTAAGACTGTGTTTGCATGGTTTGTAAGCGTTCTTATTTTACTTCTTTTCATCTTTCACCCCTCTCCTATTCTCTCCGACTATCTTTCTGACTTGTCGGCAGTGGCCGGCGGATGATGATGGTGAGACACTTTTCCTCTTTTTCTGAATGAATGTTAACCCATGAGTGATAGGTGTTGCTCTTACTTAACCCCTTATTCTCTTCTCTTCTCTTAACCCGCTACTCTTTCCTTTCTCTCGGGCTAACCTTAGAGTGGATCTTAGGGTCTTTGTTAGCCTTAGCTTCTGTAGATCTGTAGATGAGCACGTCAGTTCATCTAGCGTTAACAACAATTCAAAAATTCTTTTACCAACTATAACCTTGGAAACTCGAAACAAAAAGGGACAAATAGTACAAGTTAGACGTCTCTTAGATACCTGCTCACAACAAACATTTGTAACCAAACAACTGATAGAAAAATTGGGACTTCAGAAGCACCAAGGAAATGAAGATCTTTCTAGTTCATCATTTATTACCAAAAATCCAGTACAAGCCAGTTTTAAAACTGCAAATGTAACTTTAACTCTTGATGGAACATTTGAAACCCATAAGGTTGTTGTTGTGGACAAAATTGAACAAGAAAAATTACAAATAGCTGGGTTAAAACAAACTTTGCTGTAACTTCAAAACAAATACATAATAGCTGACAAAACCCTTAATATAGATGTAGTTAATGGGGGCTGACTTTTTGGGGCACTGCGCGTCCTTGCTACTCGTTTGTTGAATGCGGCACTTCACTTACAGGGCGTGGTCTTATAGAGAGCTCTCTTGCAATTCAGCTGGGATTCTGAACCAATAAAAAAAAATAACACTTACAGGTGCTTTGATTTACATTTTCTTTAGCTGCCAGCATTCCACAAACGACATAATACTAGTCCTACTTTACTAATTTAGAAGCTATAGACATTACCCCTAGCTGATATAATTATTAGAAAACTTCCTGCTTAAATTTAGTACTTTAGAGACATCACCAAATTAAACTTAGCACCAACGATTTAGCTCGATATAAAAATACATGCTATTAGTTCAGCCCAAATCAACGAATAGACCGCGTTCCGCTGCTTATCTTTTTGTGTTGCCATTCAGCTTTCTTTTAGTGACTTTTCCCTTTAGTGACTTTTAGACTATATACATATACGTCACCTCAGAAAAAAAGGCCCTGCCTTAAGCTTAGTGGAATCACTGCCAGCCATAGGTACTTTTTATTCTGTGGCAATAGAATTACTTAACAGAAATTACATGAATAAGGCTGAAATTTTACATGACTTGGCTCTTAAACTAATGAACATGCGAACCCCAAAAGATAACTATGGTGACCTCTTTGACTTTTGCTGTGAGTTTGAATGTCTCATGGGACAACTTAAAAACAATAATTTAAATATTACAGTCAGTTTGGGTCATTCAAGCTGTTGTTTTTGAAAAACTCCCTTGTAGGGTCAAAGAGATATTTCATCAGAGAACAAATGACATATACCCAAGGCTTAATAAGCTAAGAGAAGATTTTCCAACTGTACTTGTACTTTACAAATCAAGTTACACACTCCCAAAATGTTATAACTTGTGTTATAACTTATAAGTAGAGACTTCAAAAAAGTTCGTAAAAAATTTTATGAACTTTTTTGAACTTTTAGTACTTTTACGAACTTTTTGAACTTTTAATAATGTTATGCACTTTAAATAGTTTTATGCACTTTTTGTAATATTATTATTAATAATATTACAAAAAGTGCATAAAATTACTTTAAAAGTCCAAAATATTAATAATTTATTAATATTTTTGACTTTTAAATAAATTTATTAACTTAAACTTCAGTGAAATAAAAGAGTTTGTGTTAAGATTAGATCCCGAATCACAAGCGATCGTGGATACTCAAGAATTACTGGACGATTCAAAGCTACCACAAGATATTGTTTTCATAGCATCAAACTTTAAATGCTTGACAGATGCAATAAAAAAATTGGAAGGTCGTTTAAGTCTAGTGGATGCAATCAATGTTGTAGAAAATGTAAAGACAACAATAATAGGTTCATATAAAGACAAATTAGAAGATGTTCTGAAAAATAATCCTGATTTCGAGGTTCTCTCCAGATGTGCTCAGATTCTGCAAGGAAGAGGAGATTACGATTTTCAGTGCTCTCCAGAGATTGTGTGCGCCTTAAAATTTGCTCCAATAGTTTCAGTCGAAGTTGAGCGATTCTTTTCCTTTTACAAAGATGTAGTTGTGCCAAAGAGACTGAACTTAACTTTCGAGCATATAGAAGAGAATATGATTCTTCAATGGAATAAAGATATTGCTTAACATGTTCAATAACTTCTGTGTTTGTTTAACGAATAAAGTAAAAGTTTTTCTTTGGAGTTTCATAGTTTTTATAATTTTGTATTTTTTTAAATCTAATTTTGTCTTTTAGCAAGTGCAATGAAGAAGTATGCTTTTTGATGTGTAATTCTTGATACCTATAATTGATAGATCTAATTGAATGTAATGAATTTATTATGAACTTTTTTGAACTTTTGGCAAATTTAATGAACTTTTTTGAACTTTCAAGGCATTTTTTATGAACCTTTTTTAACCTTGGGACAACAATAGCTCTTCCTCTTCAAGATTTTCTAACACTCCCCACCGAAGAAGCATTGTTGTCATTACCTTCTTCAAATTTAGCCAAGCCTTCTCCATGAGACTTTAACTCAAATGTTTCATCTTGACTATCCGTGTTTTTGCTGATTTCTAAAGCATAGAGGTTTTGTATAGGTCTCTTTAATTTTCCTCCTGAAGTCTTTACAAACAACTCTTCAATTATGCCAAGCTTCCAGCATTGCCTTGGTCTTTCATCCCCAATCATTACCACTTCTCCCACCTTGATACAATTTGCATTGGAGCCCTTTACATTGCCTGATGGGTAATAATTGAGTTCTGGCAAGTATTCTATCTGCCACCTCTTCCATATCTGATCTTGTAGCTCTTCCAGGTACTTGAACCTTCTGGTTAACTCTTCTTGAGTGCTCTGGATAGGCTGTAAGTCTTCTGGCAAACTGGGGCTTGATGTTAATCGTTTACCACAATGAAAATGATGATAGGCCTACTGTTCACCATTGCTTCTACTTCACACAAAACAGTGCAGAATTCTTCTTTGCTCAAATGAGCATTAGCTAAAAGTTTCTTTAATGAACACTTTACACTTCTCACTAGCCTTTCCCAAAATCCTCCCCACCATGGTGCTCTCTCAACAATAAACTCCCACTGTACCCCATTAGGGTGTGTCAATTTTGGGGGTGAAATGACTAAATTGAAAATCATGTGATTTGGTAGCAATTTAATGTAATCATTTGGCATACAAAATAATATCCTTGCTTCAAAAACAATAAAAAATAACTCCTACCTACATCAATTTTAATTAAAAAATTCCATTTTTCCGTAAATTCGTAACAAAATAACAAATGTGCGCAAACATGCTATCAACATTTAAAGTGTCAATAAGATATCATTCAGAGTCTTTATTTGAAAGTAACCAATGCAGTAATGTCCTTTTTGTTGCGGTTCCTTGACATCAGCATTCGGCTTGCTACTTGCGCTTTGATGTAGCCTTCTCGCCTCTCGTGACTGTGAACTTGACTAGCTGCTTCTGTGACCATTTTCACACATCTCTCCACACTCTGAATGTAAGAAGGCCACTTTGGCACTTGCATTGGGGTCTCTTTAAGTTGTGTTAAATCTTTGTTTGTTATACATGTTGTCAGTGGTGGCTCCAAAACTTCCGAACTCAAGTTAACTAATTCTGACAATTTCGTGGCATTGATGTTTATCGGAGGTACCTTCCTTGTCTGAACAGAGCAGTCTCCCAGCTGGTCATCATCTAGTGATATTCCTCTAAGCTTTAGAATGATTTCCACAGCCTCAGTTCGCTCTTTGGTACATTGGCTGCAGAGTATTGCTTGCAAAACTGCCTCTGGTCTAGCATACCAAGCAGACCTTCTCACCACAGGTAGCACGATGTCCACCACTACTTTCCTTTGGGTTCTCAGTAGCTGTAATTGAAACAAGATGTGGTTGGGCCCCTCCATCCACATTGGATTAAATTTTACATTGAACCAGTGAGGAAGATAAAACCCAATAATAAATTCAACAATCAACATCAAATTCTGTAGCATTTTGCCCTTCAGTGCATGTTTGGAAACCCAAATCCTGCAGAAACGAATCGCTGTAGTTAACCAACGACTGTGACTTACGGGTCCAATCTCCAAGAGAGCCAGATTTTGAGGTAACTCTCCTGATCTGATTGCTTGAACAATACGATAAGCGTAAGATTGATCCGTACTGAGGTCTTTGATAACTTCTTCAGACAACACTGGAAGGGGAGGGCCTACTTCGACCTTTGGAAATTTTGTATTTATTTCTAATTCCGTTGCTTCATCTAGCATGTTGACAAGGGGGCCTGACCACTTGTTGCTCTTTGTAGGACCATGAAGTTCCTGGATGAGACGACGAAGAGGTAGTTCCCCTGTGTGCAAACAAATCACATACAATCCAAACAAGCCTTCTTTCAAGTTTTTTCTCTAAATGCGTCATAACACCGCCCTGCCATCCAGTGTTCACCGCGGTTGAGTCTCCACCAACGGCCTGCAGTGAACTGTCAAGTCTTCTTTCTTGAAGCCAACATATTATTTGATCAGCAATTGCCTCTGCATGTTTCTTGCCTTCTACTTCTGCTTCAGGAATAAAGTGAAACAAATAGCGGCCACCAGGTTCGGAACACACAGAGTAGTGTTCTTCTTTGATGAGACCGGGAAACTTTCTGTCCATTCCCTCTACCTCTAGGAGAACTTTTGTGTCATCTCTTCTTCCATCAAACAAAAGGCAAGAGAGACCTTCCTCTTCAAATCTTTTTCATGCTGATCAGATATTTCCTTCATTATTTTTTCTTGTGCTCTTCTTATCTTATTATGATCTATCACTAAGGATGTATCCTCTCGGCTGATGAGGCCTGCATCTATCCAAGCGGCAGTGGCAATCTCTGCAGTCTCTCGTAGCCCCGTATGGTGGCGAATACTGGCAAGGGCAATGTTTGAGATGTCTTCAGTGTTGTATTTCATTCTCTTCGGCGAAGGTTCAGATGGGATTTTGGAGCTATCATCTGATGTTGCTTCTTTCTGTTCATCTGAAGAGCTTTCAAAGAAGTGAGAAACATCTTGATAGAGCTCTTCATCTCTTTGGGTGGCTTCTTCACTCCTTTTTCCTTCTTCCCTCTCTCGGATTTTCTCTTTTTTCTTAGCAATAACAATCTGTTTTTTGGTTTCTGAATAATCTGCCGAACCAATCTGCATACTTCCTTGGCCTCCTGCCTTTGTTCTCTGCGCCTTTATGAAAGCCAGCTCCAAAACAGGGATCTTCTTCTCACGAGGACAGCGACAATCAATGTGAGGGTGAGGTTCTCTTCTGCATGAGGGAGAACAATTGGCTTCAGAACACAACTCTATGGGACACTGGCAGTTAAAAATGTCAAGAAGAGTATCAAGTGTGTGCAGAAATTTATTTTTCTTTGCTAGTTTTCCTTTACCAAGTGATGTCTCAACTGCTTTGTGCCACAGCTTTGTTAATTTTAGCTCAATAGTTCTATACTGATTGAGTACAGGTGGTTTGAATAACACATTAGCTTTTTTCCATTGATGCAGAAGAGGGGGGAATCATGTCCCTTATGAGCTCTTTCTCTGTGTAGTTCCTTCTATCCTTTGTATTTTGTTCACGAAGGAGTAACCCTAGTCTCAGCATGTCTCGCACTGTTGGTAGTTCTGATACGAGAAGCTCCTTGCCTGTACCGACTAACAGGCTCAAGTGTCATGACGACTGACCTCTTGTCTTCAATTTTGGCATCTTAGGAATATCTGAAAAGAAAGAAAAACATTTAAGTATTTTATATCAATTACGATGTTTCAAAGTTTAGTCATTCGATGTTCTAAAATTCAATAAAAAAATATTTCATGGGATTAAAACATAATTAGATAGAAGAATATGATAATAATAAATAATTGTAATAATCAATAATCCATACTTAGAGTTAAACTGTAGTATTCGTCTAGTAGAATAACTATGAAGTAGGTACAAGAGCAATAACAGCAAACCACCGTCTATGACATCTAAGAGGCAACTGAGGACTGAGAGTGAGGGACAGTTCTATTCATGTTGCGACTTGTACTGTGAAAAAACTATATAGGGCTATGGGTTGATTGCCTGTGCCCTCATCCGTTGGAAATTTCCAGCAGACTTCAGTGGAGGGTTACCGACAAAAGCCCTATGCTTTTTCGTTAGAGAGTTATGAATATGTAGGTCTTTAAAGGACCTTTTTATATTTATATTGATTACGGTAATTCTAGCGTCGGGATTTGCGCGACCTACAGTATATTAGAATGAAAATAATTTGCCTCACCTTATTTTTGCTGGGTCTTTGTTTGTTTCGATGGAGGGCGTTACGATCATCTTCGGTGTAGGGCCGCCACGATCGAGTTTCGCGACGAATTAACTTTATGTAATTAATATAATATAAAACACTTTTAGGTATAGGCCTATCCTGTGGTTTATTATAAGGAATTCACTCAGAACTTTAGGGGGACAATTTCACATCCTCCCTGTTTAAAGCTTCGCTGTAACATAAACAGCCCTCAGAGCCGTTCCTTGGTTCTGGTGTATTATTTGCCGAACTAGCAAAATTTTTGTTTGGTCTACCCCTCTGTGGTAGACTAAACAATAAATTGGGTTTTCTTGTTGCTATGTGAGGCTGATTCATACATACAGGTTCTTTGTACGTATGGCAATTCAATTATTTCATTCCCAATAGGCTATGTCGCCAATCCCGAGGCAATTTTGTATAGATATTTAATTCAATTAATTAATAATTTATATTTAATTATGAAATAAATGTACCACATATGATACCATGTTGTGAGTGCGTATAGTTTTTCCATATACTGGGGGGGGCCGGAGAAAAATTTGTATGTTGTAGATCAAATTTTTTGATAAACTATTTTAAACCATGTGAAATGGATTGAAAAGAATGAAATAGGAATTTAGGAAGAGAGAGGTTACTCAAGACCTATTTAAATATAAAAGTTCAAGAGGCCAACTTCTCAAGTTTAGTTAAAGTTATGTCAATCAGTTTGACTCCCTTAAGGTATAGGAAATTTATGGAATTAAAGTATGGTTATTAAGCATTTTAACTTTGCTCAATTTGTGTAAGGTTTATTAGTCACCAGTTTTAATTTTTTCTTGTAAAAGTTTTCTGGCTTTCAAAGCAGTCTTTCTTTGAGGCTTGTCAGGTTTTGTGGGACCCCATGTGGTGTATTTTGTTGTGGGTGTCCCTGATGATGAGATTTGTGAAGTGATTTCTCCTTGGAAGAAGAATTGGGTGCTTAGAGTTGTAAGTCAAAGTTGACTTGTTAAGCCTTCCTTTACACCTTATCAGACCCTCTGTATCCAGGTACAGATTTAGATCCATGACAAGTGAAGGAATTCCTTTGTTTAATGTGTTACTGGACCTAAGATACTTCAACTCCTTGTCAAATTCTGAAGCTTGTATCTGTTGGAGCCAGTATTTTGTTGCAGTTTCTGTTAAGTTAGAAAAGGCCTTCTGAGGACAGTGTTTGAGAAGGTAGCTATTGACAAACTTGCAGCAATAGACTGTAATTCTCAAGAGTTTGTTGAGGTCGGAATAAAGGTGATAGTCAAATATAGGTTTGTCCTCAGTGATCTTTTCAGTTGTTGTAGAGTTGAATATGAGGTTAACTACTTTGGCTGGCCAAAGATCCTCACATGTTAGCCATTCGGGCCCTTCATACCAGATTTTATTTGTTTTCAACAGCTTGTAAGAGAGCCCTCTTGTCTAAAAGTCTGCAGGATTCTCTTTTGTTTTTATGTACCTAAATTTGATACCAAGGTTTGTGTTTGCAGTTTTGATTTCTGTTAGTCTGTTTTTCACAAATATATTTTTACAAGAAGTTGTATCTGTGTTGGTCACCCATGTTAGACAAATTTGACTGTCTGTCCATAAGTAAATGTCCGTTATGTCAACTTCTTTATACACTTGTGAGAGAAAGTTTGCTGTTTTAACTCCCAATGAGACAGCTAATAATTCAAGTTGTGGCACAGTTTTCTTTTGGTTTAAGGGTGCCACTTTTGCCTTTGAATAAACCAAGTTACTTTCATTTTCACTTGTTAAATAGGCACAACACCCGTAAGCTTGTGTGCTGGCATCTGTAAAAATGTGTAGTGTTTGAGATTTCAATCTGTAGCCAGCACATCTTGGTACGTAGATGTCTTGAACTTTGTTCAAGTCTGTGGCTAATTTTTTCCAATGAAGTTGGTCTTCCACTGAAAGTGGTTCATCCCAGTCAATTTTCTTTTTCCATAAGTCTTGCAAAAGGGTTTTGGATCTTATGGTTGCTGGTAAATATAATCCAATGGGGTCGAAAATTTTGGATGATTCTGAAAGCACTTGTCTTTTTGTATCGGCATTTGGATTTAAGTTATAACTCTTTGTGCAAAGAGTGTCATCGTGTTCGGAATTCTGTTTAAAAACCAAGCATTCCAAGTGTTTTCGTGTAATTGTTTGGTTCAATGTTCCCATTGTTGTCTTTTGTTATTTGTTCATTTAATTTAGGAGAATTAGAAAGAGTTTGTACTGTATTCAAACCTCCTACCACTTCAGACTAGTCAATACCCGTAGTTTTAGTGGAGTAAATTTACTCCTCCACAGGTAGATCTGGAGGGCTTGGGGGTTCGAATCCTGTACTGGTTTTGTGTTGTTTGGCCTATGGCCTAGGGAGGCCACAAGACTTTTTTTTGTTTGGTCTCTGGCCAAAGGAGGCCTCAAGACCCTTGCTGTTTGGGTTATGGCCAAGGGAGGCCACAAAACCCCTGTTTGGGCTATGGCCAAGGGAGGCCACAAAACCCCTGTAGTTTGGGCTGTGGCCAAGGGAGGCCACAAGACCCCTGTAGTTTGGGCTGTGGCCAAGGGAGGCCACAAGACCCCTGTAGTTTGGGCTGTGGCCAAGGGAGGCCACAAAACCCCTGTAGTTTGGGCTGTGGCCAAGGGAGGTTTGGGTTGTGGCCAAGGGAGGCCACAAAGCCCCTGTTTGTTGGGCTATGGCCAATGTAGGCCATCAACCCGTTTGATGAATTTGTTGGGCTATGGCCAAGGTAGGCCATCAGCCCTTTTGATGAATTGTTGGGCTATGGCCAAGGGTAGGCCATCAGCCCTTTGATGATTTGTTGGGCTATGGCCAAGGTAGGCCAAGGCCCTTTGTTTGATTTGTTGGGCTATGGCCAAGGGTAGGCCATCAGCCCTTTGATGAATTTGTTGGGCTATGGCCAAGGTAGGCCAAGGCCCTTTGATGATTTGTTGGGCTATGGCCAAGGTAGGCCAAGGCCCTTTGGAGTAGAGTAGTTTGTTTGTAGGTGTCACTGTCTAACCATATAATTTTTGGCACAAAATTATGTGCACAGAATCAGAGCGCAGCAATAAAAGCTTTTACTCTCCGATCCTTGGTTATGTTTAGACAGGTTGTTGTGTTTGAGACACATGAAAGAGTAGTGTGTGTGTGTGTGTATCATTCCCCCGAATCCAGTTGGTCTTCAAAACTTGGATTCACCACTCCAATGAAATTAATACCCGTAGTTATGAATGAGTAAATGTTGTGTATCCTACAGGTAGGTCTGGAAGGTTTGGGGTTTTGAAGGAATCCAATCTGTTTGCAAGGAATGTTTGTGTCTGTTAATGAAATCTGTTGTTTTTCTTCTTTTAAAAGAAGAATTGGATGTTTGAAGTCGTATGTATATATTTATATACTGTACCGTACGTATGTGTGTAAATGTGTATTTTGTTATAGGGTTTTATTTTTGGGTTTTGGATTAGGTTAATCAATTTGGCTGAGTAAAGATCCTCAAACGTTGCATTTGAGACCCTTATATCAAGCCTTTTCTGTAATAGGTTGTGCCTATATGTCAAATAGGAATTGGAATAAGTTGGGCCTATATTGGTCAAAGAGGAATTGGAATAGGTTGGGCCTATATGTCAAATAGGACTTGGAATAGGTTGGGCCTATATGTCAAATAGGACTTATGCCTATATGTCAAATAGGAATTGGAATAGGGTTGGGCCTATATGTTAAATAGGACTTGGTGTGCCTATATGTCAAATAGGACTTCGAATAGGTAATAGGTTGGGCCTATATGTCAAATAGGACTTCGAATAGGTAATAGGTTGGGCCTATATGTCAAATAGGACTTGGTGTGCCTATATGTCAAATAGGATTTGAAATAGGTTGGGCCTATATGTCAAATAGGACTTGGTATAGGGTTACGAATGGGTGTTAGGTGGGTGTAGGTTCGAATTTGTGCAATTGCTTTAGGTCTTTGTGATGTTACAGGTTTTAGTCGAATTTTGTGATGTTACAGGTTTTAGTCGAATTTTGTGATGTTACAGGTCTGAGTCGAATTTTGTGATGTTACAGGTCTGAGTCGAATTTTGTGATGTTAATGAGTCTTATGAGTAAGTTAAATTGCTGAAATAAATTTTATAACCTACACCACAGGTTCAATTATAAATTTAGTGTTTTTAGTTAGGATAGGCCTTGAGTGTAAAGAGTAAGGCCTACTTTAAGAGGTAGGCCTATTATGTAATGTAAAGTTAGGTGGGCCTACTAAATAGGCCTATTTGTTGGGCCTACCAAGTAGGCTTATGTTTGGGCCTATTGTTTTATAGGACCTCAAATGAGTTGATTAAGCCTGTTAAATTAACAAGGCTTTTGTTTTGAGTTTGAAGAGTAGGACCTATTAAATAGGCTTAATGTTGTGGGCCTATTCTTTTTAGGACCTACAATAAGTTATGCCTGTTAAATGAATAAGCCTTTGTTTTCGGTTAGTGTAAAGGTAAAGGGATCGGTTCCCAGTTGAATAGGCCACCATATGAAAAAACTATAGTGGGGTTACGGTTAAAATTGGGGTTAGGCCAATGTGGTAAGCCTAGCCACTGCGTGTCAGTGTAAATTGTAGAGGGGTTAGTTCCCCATACACAGGGCCACCATGTGAAAAAACTATAGTGGGGTTATGGTTGAAATTGGGGTTAGGCCTCATGTGCTAAGCCGAGCCACCGCGTGTCAGTGTAAATTTTAGAGGGGTTAGTTCCCCACACACAGGGCCACCATGTGAAAAAACTATATAGGGCTATGGGTTGATTGCCTGTGCCCTCATCCGTTGGAAATTTCCAGCAGACTTCAGTGGAGGGTTACCGACAAAAGCCCTATGCTTTTTCGTTAGAGAGTTATGAATATGTAGGTCTTTAAAGGACCTTTTTATATTTATATTGATTACGGTAATTCTAGCGTCGGGATTTGCGCGACCTACAGTATATTAGAATGAAAATAATTTGCCTCACCTTATTTTTGCTGGGTCTTTGTTTGTTTCGATGGAGGGCGTTACGATCATCTTCGGTGTAGGGCCGCCACGATCGAGTTTCGCGACGAATTAACTTTATGTAATTAATATAATATAAACACTTTTAGGTATAGGCCTATCCTGTGGTTTATTATAAGGAATTCACTCAGAACTTTAGGGGGGACAATTTCACATCCTCCCTGTTTAAAGCTTCGCTGTAACATAAACAGCCCTGAGAGCCGTTCCTTGGTTCTGTGTATTATTTGCCGAACTAGCAAAATTTTTGTTTGGTCTACCCCTCTGTGGTAGACTAAACAATAAATTGAGTTTTCTTGTTGCTATGTGAGGCTGATTCATACATACAGGTTCTTTGTACGTATGGCAATTCAATTATTTCATTCCCAATAGGCTATGTCGCCAATCCCGAGGCAATTTTGTATAGATATTTAATTCAATTAATTAATAATTTATATTTAATTATGAAATAAATGTACCACATATGATACCATGTTGTGAGTGCGTATAGTTTTTCCATATGTACATTGTACAACAACTATATGACTTTGAAAACACTCCATATGCGATCAGTGGGATAATTCTGTGACAGATGAATAGTTAATCAATTTATGTCCTATTATTTAGTAAAAGAGTCAATTTTTGAAACTTTAAGGTAAAATTGATGTAGGTAAGATTTATTTTATTTCATTTTGGTTGGCCAATTTCAAGTTTTGACATGAAAAGACACTACCAAAATTGATTTGAAAAAAGTTGACAAAATTGACACACCCTAGTACCCCATGGTGTGAAAAGTAGGATTGGAATCCTCCTCTTTCAGCAAGGACCAAACTTCTTGGAGTTCCTTTGCAGTCTGTTCACAAACCTTTTAAAGGCCAAAAGAAATACATCACTACTTAAGTTGCTTACCAACTCCAAATGGATTGCTCTGGTGGTAGCACATGTGAAAAGACATATATAACCTTTGTTAGACTTCCCATGCTCATACACATAGACTGGACCTGCGAAGTCTACTCCCACTACATCAAATGGGGCAGTATAGACACACCGTTCTCTTGGAAGTGGAGCCACCTTTTCATAATAAGGCTTTGCACTCCAACGCTTGCAAACTACACATTTATGCAAGACTTTTTTACTACTTGTCTAATTTTGGGAATCCAAAACTGTTGTCTGATCTCTATTATCAATTCTCTAACTCCAGCATGTAACAACTTATGATGAGTATCCAGGATCAAAAGTTCCACAAAGTGCCCCCCCCAGAAGATAGCAAAATTGGATGCCTTTTCTCCTCTGGAAGCCCAGAAAACTGTAGTCTACCTCCTACTCTCAATAAATCCTGATCCAAAAACACATCCAAACCCTTGAGAGCAGAATGTGTTGGCAGAACCTGTAATGGACGGCTGGTGAGCAATTCCCTCTCTTCACCAAATTTTTCCTTCTACACATGTATATACCACCCAGTATTGCCTGGCTTGCTGAATCTCCTTCCTGTTCAAAATTCCTTCCCTTCTTGTTTCTCCCTTAATATTATTTGTAAACCTATATACCCATGCTGTCACTCTTAACAACCTTTTCAGACTGCTAATGTCCTCAAGCCTCAATATGGGGTCCTGGTACATAACTTGACAATTGTTCACAGTGCATTTTCTCACCTCACTCACCCATACTTCTTCAGCCTGGCATTCTCCTACAATAGGCTGATTAGAAGGCCAGTTTTCACTTCCAAGTTTTAGCCACTCTGGCCCATTCCACCACAAACTTGACTGTGCAAGATCTTTCACTGAAATTCCTCGTGTTGGTAAATCAGCTGGGTTTTGGGTGCCTGGACAATGCTTTCATTGCTTGGGATCTGTGTGTGGTTCAATTTCCTCCACCCTGTTGGTAACAAATGGTTTCCATTTCCTTGCCTGGCTTCTTAACCAGTGCTAAACTATAGTGGAGTCTGTCCAATAATAGCTTGAAATTTCATAGAGGGCCAAAGACTTTTGCACTGTAACTGCAAGCTGACTAGTAATAACTGCACCCATCAATTCCAACCTTGAAATAGAAAGCCTTTTCAAAGGTGCTACTCTGCTCTTTGCAGCAACCAACCTGCAACTTACTTCCTCTTTGAATGTGTCTCTTATATAAATAAAGTTGCATAGGCTTCCTCACTTGCATCACAAAAGATGTGCAGCTCCAAATTGTCTGGACTATTGTTCAACTCTCCAAAGTACCATCTTGGGATTTCAATGTCTCCAAGATGTGCCAATTCTTTGAACCAATATTTCCACCTTACCACCATATGATCAGGTAACTCTTGGTCCCAACCAAGTCCAATTTCCCAGAAGCTCTGAAACTAAATTTTTTACTTTATCAAAGACCTTTAAAGCCAAACTAAGAGCTGTACGTTTTGTCCACCTTGTCTCATTCTCAGCCAGCTCTACTAAAGATTTCCCATTGAAGGTAAACAAATCCGCTCCTTGCTGCCAAACAATGCCTAGCACCTTTGAGTCTATTGCCCACAACTCCTTAATACCAGAATCCTCAATACTTTCTGCTGCATCAGGTACTACACAGGACTGACTCATAAACTCTTGTAATTGAGAATGATTGGTCTGCCATTTTCTAAGCTCCATGCCAGCCTCCCTCATTATAGCTCTAGCCTCCATGAATATCTGTTTAGCCATTTCTGTATTATCCACGGAACACAGCAAATCATCAACATAAAATGTTTTCCTTATGTGTTCAATAGTATTAGAATAGACTTCAGAATGTTTCTTAAAATGGTACTACATAGTAGCTGCCAACAAAAATGGACTAGAGCTGAGGCCAAACAACACTGACTTCATTCTATATGCTTGAACCTTAGGTTCATTTTCCAACAAGTCTTTCGTATCCACCCACAGATACCTTACTGCATCTCTGTCCTCTGGTTTTAACTTTATCCGCAAAAAGGCTTGCTTCATATCTGCAGTCGATGCTACTCTACTAAACCTGAATCTCAGTAAGAAGGAAAATAAATCTGCATTTAAATGTGGCCCAGTATCCAAACAGTCATTCAAGGACACACCACCTTTGTACTTGGCTGAGCCATCAAAAACTACCCTCAGTTTGGTGGTAGTTTTGTCTCGCCGTACCACTGCATGGTGTGGCAGATAATGTGCCTCCTGGCTCACTAGCTCACCTTGCACCCTTTTAGCATAGCCCTCCCTTACATAGCTTAGGATGGCCTCATTGTATTCAATTAACAACTCCTCATTTTTTCTTAGCCTGTACAATGAAGTCTCCAACCTCCTATTAGCTAGCTGAAGGTTTGAACTGGGTTTGCAAGAATCCTTCCAAGGGAGGCCAACTTCATAGCAACCATCTCTAAACCCAATCCCTTTTTCAAATTGCTCTAGAACATAACTGTTCACTGTACTTGGCTGCTTCTCCTGTTTGTCCTTTATGCCAATGAATTCAAATTCCCAAAAGGCTTTCAAATGCCTTTCCAAACCATGGCTGTTCTCCTCAATCTTAACAAAAAGAGCTTTAACCTCCATTTCATTGCAATTGCTACCATGTAGCATCCAGCCTAGCTTACTTTCAATAGCTACTGGACCTCGAGATGTGCGGACGATATTACCAGTGATGAAGTCCCAGTAATAGTCAGCTCAAATCAAAAGACTAATATCTTCTGTTCCTTCAAACTTATTATTTCCCAAATTAATTCATTTAACTTGCAATTCTTGGACACATGCTATATCTAAACAGGTAGTGACTGGAGCACAAAGTTCCTCAATCTCTACAGCTTGGACCTTGATAGTGGGACTTTGTGGTAACAACTCCTTAACCAGAACTTCTACCTTCTTAACTTTGGGTCGATTTTGAACGGAACCCCCAAACCCAGAAATTCTTAAATTTTCCCCTCTTAAGTTCTTTAAACTTCAATTTCCTGGAAATTCTGGTCTTAATAAAGCTACACTGGCTACCACTATCAAACAACACTCTTACAGTAGCCTCTCCATCATTCCCAATTAATAATGCTGCAGCTGTTTGCAATAATCCCACTTTACTTTTACTCCCTTCCATAGCAGTGGCATGTGCCACTGATATCTCTACTTCTCGGGTAGGCCTACTAGGAGGGTTTTCACACAATAATGCCTGATGCCGGCCATGGCATTTTTTGCACAAAATTTTAAACTTACAAAACCTTGCTCTGTGACCTTTCAAAAAACATTTAAAACATGGTGTGGACTTAGTTACCCTGTCCTTTCTCTCCTCAACAGGTAAAGCCTCAGCCACCTCACATTTATATGACTTGTGGTTGCCTTCGCAAAATATGCATTCCTTGATTCCCTTCAATTTATTCTCAGATGATGCATGTAGAGCTGACACTGTACCCAGGGCCTTTTATAGCCATTAGAGGGCCCTAAGCAGTATACCCATTTCAGACCCCACCCCTCCATCCACCAACTCACGCCTTACTACATCACCTCAGCACACACATACAAAAAATTTTAATGAAACTTTTATGTCCAAAACAACAAATATGTACTTTCAGAAGACAAACAGAAAATATACTCTTCATGAAATTCCTGAAAATTAGCTTATACATTATTTAGAATAAATGACACAGAACTATGTATAAAAAAATAATGCAATTATCAACTACCAAACAATTACTAACTATACGATACAATCGTGTAATAGCTAACAGTTATACAGAACAGTTTGTATCTTCAAAATTTTTGCCTCCTAGATTTTTTCTGGGCGAATGATCAATAACATCATCATATGAAATCTCCCTGCCAACGTCCTGGTTGATGCTTATGATGCCAAGGCCACTGAGGCGATCCTGCCCCATTCATGATCTGAGGTAGTTCTTGATTAGCTTCATCTTAGAGAAGCTCTTCTCGGCTGACGCTACTGTCACAGGTAGAGTGCAGGCAATTTTTAGTGCAACCCAGAGATTGGGTTATAGTTCCTCCAGTTGCTTCTGATGAATGAAGGAGAGAAGCTCCAATGCAGTCATGTTGTATGAAGAGTCAGCTCCAGAGCTCAGTATCTTAGAGTATCTTAGAGAGCTTTTCACACTTGCAGGACAAGTCTTCCTTGTTCATTGTGGTGAAGTTTGGGAGAACCCCAAATATGTCCCTCACATCATCTAACGTTTTGAATCTCTCATTTGTTCACCCGATGGCACAATCCACCACCACATTGAAAAATTTGACTTCCAGCCTCTTTAAGGCTTCGTCTTTAATGGTTCGTCAGGAGCTTCGTAAGCAAAGTGCTTTTTTGTGGATCTGAGCCTCTTCTCCTTCAGCACAGCCTCCACATTCATTTCCTCACATATGTCTCTAGCTATGACTTGTGCTGCAACAAAACCTGTGTTTCTGTAGCTGGTGAGTGAGTCTTTTTTTTGTGTGAGGAGGTTGACTGCCACATCAAACTGCATTGTAGGAGACTGCAGAAGTTTGCTCACATGGTTAACTGCATGAAGAATGTCATACCATACTACTGTGCAAATCTGAAAGCGATAAGACCCTACCTCCTCTGCAAGTGCTTGTGCTTCACTCCTGGCTATGGCATCTGTGACATTGTTTCTGACTTCCAACAGGGCCTCTCTGATGTTGTGGCTCTGGTATCGCACAGCCTCAATGCTCTTAAGCCGGCTCTCCCACCTGGTTTCACTCCAAGATTTGAGTATTATGTTCACGTGCTTCTTTAGGATTGTCTATCTCTGTGTAGCTGCTGTAAAAAGGTTGTACAATTTTTGTACGTTGCCAAAGAAGCTGATGGCATCTGTGGAAGCTTTAGCTGCATCAGCCACTACAAGATTCAGAGTGTGAGCCCCACATGGAATAGAATGCACGACAGTTGTTCTCTAATAACCTTGCCTGAACACCTTTGTTCTTGCCCTTCATGTTCGCTCCATTGTCATATGACTGTCCTCTGCAGTCATCAAAGTGAATATTCAGTTCATCTAGTCTCTTCAGAATCAGAACTGATAAACCCAGGCCTGTACTTTCTGAAGCCTCAAGAAAGCCCAAGAAGTATTTTTTTATTTCTGGTACTTCACCCATTTTAACAGTTCTGATAATAATCGACATCTGTTCTTGGTGTCTTATGTCTGGAGTGCAGTCTAAAATGAGTGAGTAATATTTAGCTTGTTTTATTTCTGCAACAATGGCATCCAAGATCTTCCCACTATGGACCCAATGAGCTCATTTTGAATGACTATATTGGCCACTTTCGACTCTGCTGATGTGTTGTTTCATCCAGGGCTGGCGCCAGCCTATTTGGCGCCCTTAGCAGGACTGCAGCTGGCGCCCCCACCCGCCTCCCACTTCACGATTGGGTTTGCCCACAAACAGGGCCGGATTAACCATTAAGCAAAATAAGCCCGTGCTTAGGGCATCAAGGGAAGGGGGGCACCACAGAAATTTTCCATTGTCGGATTTACCATGGATTTATTATACTATTATAATCGCGACTTATAGCCTATAAGCTGTTGAAAACTGAATTATATATATTCATATATAGTATTTATTTTTTTTCATTGTTTGAATTTGTAGTGAACAACAACCCTTTTGAGAGAATAAATATATTTCGTTGTAATCACACACTTTACGCTTTGCGTTATTATTTTGTTTATATCAAATCTTTGAGCGCCATATTAAAAATACATATAGATTAAATATTTTCGTGTGCTATAGTAAATGTAAAAACAAGATTCAGTCATGCTGAACTTTATAAAATAATTGTAGAAGACAATATTGAGTGTGCCTTCCCAAATGTAGAAATTGCCTTTCGTATATTTTTAACATTAATGGTCACAAATTGCTCAGCTGAGCGTTCATTTTCTCAGTTGAAGTATATTAAAAATACCAACAGAACAACTATGCAACAAGGCAGGCTGGATGCCTTATCTCTACTAAGTATAGAAGCAGATGTGTTACGTAAGATTAGTTTTGAGGATCTGATCAAAGACTTTGCAATTAAAAAAAGTAGGAGAAAACTTTTCAAATATAAATGAAGTGGAAGTATACAAAAATAAACATTATTTTCCATCTTACTGTAAGTTTTGTTTCATTTCAAAAAATAAAATTTTATTTTATGGTTTATTTTTGTTTATATTTTGAATTACTTATATATGGGGCACCAAAATCTTTTAAGTGCTTAGGGCCTCTAAAGGTCTTAATCCGGCCCTGCCCACAAAGGAATCAAGGTACCATATTGAAGAAACTATTTGCCTTACACTGATCTATTTTAATTTGCTAATACATACATTTATTATAAAATTATAAAATCATTTCACAGTTCAAGAAAGTGTCATGACCAATCAAAACAGCGAGTAAAGCGAAGCATATGTAGTAACAAATCAGAACGCTCAAAAGTGCTAAAATATGCGTGCAAAAAGGACATATCTACTGTTTTTTCCAAGCAAGAAGGGCATATGTCACATAAAAACAGTTATTCGCTTATTGACGACTCCCGGAACTCATATTAAGCCGTAAATAACCCGAGTCGCTTATTGACGACTCCCGTCTGTGCGCGCAACATTTTTAAATCGCTTATTTACGACTCCCGTCCCTAAAGGGTTAAAGGTCGTGATAGTGAAAGTTCTATAATGACCCAATAAGATGAATAAGTTAATTATGTAAATATCAGTCAAGCTAAACTGGTGTACATACGTCGTACAACCTTTCATCATTTGTCTATGCTTCTCATTCCTTCATTATTTTTTTCATGTTGTTCTTACATAATACTATCAGACGTGCACAGGGCGGGAGGCGCTGGCGCCCCCCAGATCTTTGGCGCCCTTAGCATTTACTAACCTCGCCTAATGGAAGCGGCGGCCCTGGTTATCACTGCATCAAATTTGGCAAGCAGCTCAACCTCCTTCAAGAAGTTGCCATTGTCTCGATTGAACAATGTCGAGGAAGACCCCCTGAAAGCAAGGTTTCTCTCTGCCAGTGATTGGATTATACTTACAAGACGTGTGAGAACATCTCGCCAGCGTCTTCGCTCTACCTCCATTAATGACATTTCAGTTTGGTCAATGATCTTCCCAGTTTTTAGTCGCAGTTCCAGATCCTTCCATGTTGCCATGTTATCTGCATGTTCTGAACTACTTTCATGGCCTTTCAGAAGCGAATCAACGTTTATCCAGTCTGAAAGTCCATACGTAATTAGTTTGTACAACTTCCTTGAAAACAACTTGCAGCAGAAGCAATAAAGAACATCATTCCTTCTAGAGTACATCAGCCAGCTTCGCTTTATTTTTTCCCCATTAATTAATGTTCTGTACATGTAATGGTGATGAACGCTTTTACCGTCCTCTCTTTTAGGGAATGTGAAATCTGGACTGATTTGAAATGGTCCTCGAGACATCAGATCTGTCTTCAAGGCATCTGATAGGACAACTGGCCAGTCATACGGATCAAGCGGTGGAGCAGATCTTGGTTCTTGTTGCTCAGTAGAAATGCCTGTGTGTGGTGTTTGAAGCTGAACAGAAGATGGGCCACTTGTTGGTTCATCGGGCTCTACTTCTACTGGTGTTTGAGGTTGCATAGAGGATGGTCCTGCTGTTGGCTCATGATGCTCATCAAGCTTTGCTGAAGATGGCTTTTCCAAATATTTCAGTAGTGCTTCTGATTAATCGAGGCCCATGGTGTAGTGGTTAGCATATCTGACCGGCAATCGGAAGATCCCGGGTTCGATTCCCGGGTGGTTACCTCGTTTTTCATTTGTTTGTTCTCCCTCCTCATCTTGTGCGGAACGTTCTTCTATACAAGCGTCGTTCTTTACATTAATTATATTGTGTGGTGTTTGCAGTTAAAATGTATATATGTGCGGCATGCGGGAGGTGTCCCCTCAGGGCATTGGTTTCTGCTCGTATGTAGGAGAATTACGATTTCTGATTAATCGAGGCCCATGGTGTAGTGGTTAGCATATCTGGTCGGCAATCGGAAGATCCCGGGTTCGATTCCCGGGTGGTTACCTCATTTTTCATTTGTTCGTTCTCCCTCCTCATCTTGTGCGGAACGTTCTTCTATACAAGCGTCGTTCTTTACATATATATATATATATATTAGGGCGGGTCGATTTTCCACATGTTTTGAAATCGCAAGGTGAATAAGTGCCCAGTAGTTAGGTTTAGTGAGAAATGAACCCCAAAATTTTTTTAGAACAAACGGATAAGGGCCTGCTTGCGGATTTGCAATTAAAGTTTGTTATGGTTTTTGACCCAATTTTCGTCATACGCGATAGGTAAACTCGTCATTTTTGAAGACATAATATTAACTAATTATAGATGTAGCAACTCAATATCATTTTCTATCCCAAGAGGAGACAATGCCTAATGTATATCATGTTTTAAGTGTAAAATGATAAAATTTCGTTGAAAAAACATGCATTTTTGCTAATTTATTCACATATTTTGGCTACAAAACTTGAAAAAATACTTTCAAAAGGTGATAAATAAAAAAAAATCACATGTTCTCATGTAAAAAGAAAAACTATTCATATCAATCATCATAAGATTGAGAATAATGTCCTTTTGACATAAATGCAGGACGCATCTTCCTGCTCAGTACTTTAGTAAGAATACATCTGTGACGAGTTTCGAACCCGTACACGGTATGGGAAGCCTCTGTCACTAATTTCACACTCCTCTCAACACTCTGAGAGTGAGAAGGCAAGTCTGGAATGTCTGGCTTAGTGTTAGTGTCCATGAATGACTGGATTTCTTCAACAGATAGGTGCTGTGTGGTAGGTGGTTCCATGACATCAGGGTCAGTAAGGTCGATGAGCTCATGACAGTGATTTGCATTCCAATTCACCTGGGAATTTTCTTCCCTGCTTCCTGGTTGCTCTCCATTGTATAAATGAAAAATGAAAATGAAAATATAAATGAAAATATAAATATAAATAAAAATATAAATATAAAGTAAAAATAGTACTCCTGCCGTTTCAATAATACAAACAAATTACCCACTTAAAGTGACAATTATAATATTTTTTCCATATTTTTTGGAGAATAACAGCTTTGGCAAAAAAAAAAAAATAATAATTACAAGAAGCGCAAAATTTACATGTGTCTGAGAGGGAGTATAGTCTGAAGCCCAAGATTCCTGATTCTGTCTTCATCATCTTTCACCATGGCATAGAGGATGTTCTCAGGTCGGAGGCAGAAAACATTACCCTGGATGTTCTGCTTTACAATGCGTTTCACATCATCAAATGGAATCAGCCTCAGTCGGCTGATAGCAGAGAAGAGGATGCGAGGAGAATCATGCAGCTTAGAAGATGCCTTTATCTCAAACCATGCAGGAGCATAAACTCAAACAATGTAATGGACCAACTTTTTCAAATTCAGGTTTGGTCTGTTGTCTCTTGTGTACAAACAAAGAAGTCGTATGGCAAGAGTTAACCATCTTGCATGGTTAAGTGGACCAATCTTCCAAGCAGCCCATCTGTCATCTACTCTTCCTGATCCGATCCCTCTGCAATACTCATACAGAAGCCTTTGATCATGACTGAGGTCTTTCAGTACTTCCTCTGGAATGTACCCTTCAATGATTGGAGTTTCCACAGCTTCAAACTGTACCTGAGGTTCATCCTGGATATCTTCTGCGCACCTTTGCCCAAGGGGCCCGCTGAAACTTCTTGGGCCAGTTGTCACTCCATCCATTTTTTTGGAAAGAACTTTTAGTGGGAGTTCATTCTGATGCAGTGCGCAACCAATAGTGTGCAGTTTCCTCCCCAGAGTTTCTTCAAGTTTTACCACTAAACCACTCTTCCAGCCAGTGTTGTTTGCGGTATTATCAAGAAGAATGGCTCGGATACTTTCAAGGCTATTATATTCTTCAAGAACACTGAATGTCTCCTGAGCAAGGACCTCACCAGTGGCGCCTATAACAGGAATTGTTCTGTGGGTCAAGTAGACGGCAGGAGATTTTCCATCTTCATAGGTGAAGGTGAGGTGATGTTCTGTGTCAACACACTTTCTGAGAACAGTTTCCCCTTCAGGTGTCTCTATTTCTTTGTAAGTCATGGTATTCTCGTCAACCTTCCCATCCACACCAACACAAATGAGCTGTGTCTTTTTCTCTGATTCCACACCCTCACTAACTACCCTAATTTGGGCTTTGGCCCTGTCTAATTTGCACTTGTCAATCATGATGTGATTGATGTCAACTTCAGGTCTCAGTAGGTGTTTGATGTCATGGAGCAAGGCATTCCCAAGAGCTGCGCCCAGATTTGATGAACATTCACCTCTGACAAGTTCCATAGCATATCTGGGAAACTTTGAAAGGCTATAGTCTCCTGAAGGCCTCTTCCTAGGCTGCCATTCATCTTCTCCTTCCTGAAAATAAATGGAACATATTAATGCGTTTTCTGTTTTATTTATTTATTTATTTTATTTATTTAGTTTTATTTATTTATTTATTTAATTTATTTATTTTTTTATTTATAATTATATATAATTAATATAAATAAAAGGAAACTAACCTCGCCACCAGATGAACTGCTTGTAAGTCCAGGCAACTCTGTAGGCTGTATGAAAGATCCTACTAGCTCAACTTCCTCCTGAGGTAGTACATGTTGCTGTCCTTGTTTGGCCTTCCTGTCTCTTTTGGCAGCAGCTGTGTCCACTGAAGACAGCTGGTATGCACCCTCAGGACCTGTTTTGGATCGCTGATCACGAAGGTATGATCTTTCTTCAAGTGGCACCTTTGCATTTCGAGGGCAAACACAGATGATGTGTTCTTGTGTACACTTGTCCTTCTTACAGTATACTCTTAAATCACTGCAAGGCAAAATATCCAAAGAACAGGAACAGGCAGAAATATCAAAAAGTTTGTCCAAGTTAGCATCCAGATTTCGCTTGACACTTGCCTTAGCATGCTTGCGATTAATGTCTTTCACAAGAGTGAGTAGGTCTTTAACCTTTCTGTCAATGGATTTGTCATTAATCAAAGGCAGCCTTGGATTCACTGAAGACCAAATGGATTTTAAATCCTTGCTAACTTGCTGCACTAAGGCCCAAAAATCTGCGCCAGGGTTAGCATGATTAAGGTCATAATAGTATTGAATCAGTTGCCTGTAAGTGCTTGGTTCGGTCATTAATAATTCACAAGGACCACCTCCATACTTTTTTTCACTTTTCTTTCGGGTCAGGTGTCTTGTTTTCGCTTTCGGCATTATTTACACCGGAAAATCTGAAACATAATGAAAAGTGTTAATGCGAATAGCAATATGTAAGAAATAAGCGTGAACGGTCACAGGAAATATAATATTTTACCATTATTGTTTAATAAAGATGCATAATTAATAATTATATAAAAATACAAGCAAAACGTTGATATTTATGCTTATAGAAACAAGTTAATAATTTTGAGTTTGCTTTGTTTTGGTTGCGCGTATGCCGCATACGGGATTTTACGCATGAAGCGACAACAGAAAAAATTAAAAATTTAAAAGCTAAATTCGCATTCTGATCTTTTATCAAATGCATTTCTTTGTGATTTTCACATTTCATAGATGAAACGACAACTACTGGATGTTTATTCGCTTTCTGGTACCAACTTCGACCACCCCTAATATATATATAGTCTAAAAGTCACTAAAAGAAAGCTGAATGGCAACACAAAAAGATAAACAGCGGAACACGGTCTGTTCGTTGATATGGGTTGAACTAACAGCATGTATTTTTATATCGAGCTAAATCGTTGGTGCTAAGTTTAATTTGGTGATGTCTCTAAAGTACTAAATTTAAGCAGGAAGTGGTCTAATTACACTAGGGAACAACATTTTTGTTTCTTGAAAACTATTTGGTGTTTCTTATAGAACTTTTGATGCTGATTCCAAATATGGTTTCAGAAATTTTCTATCACTCATAGTTTTCGAGAAAATAATATTTCCATTTACTCAGAGCTTTCCCAAAATATTAGTTAAAATTAAGTGTACTAATTTAATTTTACTTTCTTTTTTTTCCAGGTTAACTATATTTAATAGTATTTTTTGCATTAAAAAAATATAGCTATTTAAACAAACAGATTTTTAATAAAAAGAAATAATTTTTTTTCAAGTTTTGCTCAAATTTTAAAATTTTTCATAGTAGAAAAAATTGGTTTTTCATTCCAAAAAGTTTTCCGTGATTTCAATAATTTTCCGCCCATGAATCGAAACTGTATTAATCCCAGAGATACATTTTGCTACGTATGTGGAGAACTGACCATAATGGCACAGAGGAAGACGATGACCCCACTCGTGAAGAAGGCTTACAAACTTTATTTTGGATGTAAGGTAGGCGACCAAGACAAATCCTGGGCACCTCATATCTCATGCATTTCCTGTGCTGTCACTCTTAGGGGTTGGATTAAAGGTACCCGCAAATCTATGCCATTTGCCATACCAATGATTTGGAGAGAGCCCAAGGATCACCTAACGGATTGCTATTTTTGTATGACTAACGTTTCAGGATTCTCTGCCAAAAATAAACATAAAATTCAATACCCAAATCTTGCATCTGCCATGAGACCAGTACTACATGACGATGATAACCCAATTCCAATTCCCCCAAAGTCATGGACACTGGATGAAGAGTCTGAAGTTGAACCAATGGAAATTGATGACACTAAAGATACAGACTTTCAGCAATCTGAATCAAATAAACCACGTATGATAACGCAGGTTATGCTGAATGATCTCGTGAGAGATTTGGACCTTCCGAAAAAGAAAGCGGAATTATTGGGCTCCAGGTTAAGTGAATGGAATTTGCTGGCAAAAGATACAAGCATATCGGCGTTCCGCACTCGCCAAAAAGATCTGATGCAGTATTTCTCCTCGTCAGGTGGTTTATGCTACTGTAATAATGTAAATGGACTGCTGTTAGCTCTCGGTCATGAGCACAAATCTGAAGATTGGCGTTTATTTATTGACTCTTCGAAGCTAAGCCTCAAGGTTGTACTACTTCACAATGGAAATAAATACCCTTCCATTCCTGTAGGGCACGCTGTCTACATGAAGGAATCTTACGAAAATATGAGACTCATCCTTCAGCAGATTAATTATGACCAGTTTCGTTGGTATATATGTGGGGATTTAAAAGTCGTCGCGCTTCTTCTGGGAATGCAGCTCGGTTATACGAAGTTCTGCTGCTTCCTTTGTGAATGGGACAGCAGAGCCAGAGATTCGCATTATTTTGTAAAGGATTGGCCACTTCGTCAAAAATGTATCCCAGGACTGAAGAATGTGTCTCATGAACCCTTAGTTGACCCCAAGAAAATATACTTACCGCCACTTCACATCAAACTTGGCATCATGAAAAATTTTGTCAAAGCAATGAACAAGGAAGATGAGGCATTCAAATATTTGAAGAAAACGTTTTCACGACTTAGCGATGCAAAGATAAAAGAAGGGATCTTTGTTGGTCCCCAAATCAGAGAGCTCATGAAAGATCAAAAGTTTGATGATGCCTTGAGAGGAAAAGAAAAAGTGGCATGGGAGGCCATGAAGAATGTTGTCACAAATTTTCTAAGGAACATCAAAGCCTCTAACTATGAAAAAATAGTGCAGGACATGATTGAAGCATATAGGTTATTGGGATGTAATATGTCATTAAAAATCCATTTCTTGCACTCCCATTTAGATTTCTTCCCTGAAAACCTCTGCGACGTAAGCGATGAACATGGAGGAAGGTTCCACCAAGATATAGCTACTATGGAGAAACGCTACCAAAGGAGGTGGGATCCGGCAATGTTAGTTGATTACTGCTGAACATTGATGCGAGAAGCTCCTAATGAAAACTACAAGAGAAAATCAGTGACAAAGAAGTTTTAAGAAGAATATTTTAAATGCCAATCTGCCACTAATATAATTTTTATGAAGTATTTTTACTAACTTCTATACACTTTTTGAATAAATATTAAAATACAAATTTCTCAGTAACATTGGGTGATAGAGAAATTCTACGGCTCTATTCGGAATCAGCGGAAAAACTCCTATAAGACCGACCTGTTCACGTCCAAAAAACAAAAAAAAAAGTTAAAATTTGTTCCCAAGTGTTATTACAGTATATCAGTTAGAGGTAATGTCTATAGCTTCTAAATTAGTAAAGTAGGCCTAGTATTAGGTCGTTTGTGGGATGCTGGCAGGTATGGTAGGCCCTAAAGAAGATCTAAATCAAAGCACCTGTAAGTACCTTTATTGTTTATTTAATAACCTAATACCCAACGGGGTCTAATACCCTCCCACGTTATTACAACTCAGAAGTAGTTACATTAAAGTTTTGTAGAGTAGGGGTCTTTGAGTCTTTTCCTGCAACTTTATTTTCTTCAAATTGGGTTTAGCAGTTGTGTTTGAATGTAACGGGTAAATGTTGAAATTTTTTGTTAGGTTTTTGATTTTCTGAATTGTTGGGTTTTTCTTGTGTTGTGTTAAATTTTGGGATGTGTAACTTGATTTGTAAAGTGCAAGTACGGTTGGGAAATCTTCTCTTAGCTTATTAAGGCTAGGATTAGGGTATATGTCAGTTGTTTTCTGATGAAATATTTCTTTGACCCTAGAAGGGAGTTTTTCAAAAACAACAGCTTGAATGACCCAAGCTGACTCTGTAATGTTTAAATTATTGTTTTTAAGTTGTCCCATGAGACATCAAACTCACAGCAAAAGTCAAAGAGGTCACCATAGTTATCTTTTGGGGTTCGCATGTTCATTACTTTAAGAGCCAAGTCATGTAAAATTTCAGCCTTATTTATATAATTTCTGTTAAGTAATTCTATTGCCACAGAATAAGAAGTACCTATGACTGGCAGTGATTGAACTAAGCTTAAGGCAGAGCCTTTCAGATAGTTCAGTAAATAACTAAATTTATCAACATTTGTAATGTAGTTTTTATTACCTATAAGACTATGAAATTTTTCAATTAAAGATTGAAATTTGGCTCTGTCACTCTCAAAAGTGGGCACTTCAAGTGTGGGCAATTTTTATTTTAGTTCATTGCCCTCAGCCTTGTTGGGAGAGCTAAGGTAAGCATTTCGGATAGCTTCTAAGAAGCTTTCATTGGTGTTTTGTCTTTTGTACTCATGAAGTTGGTTTTGTATTTCAGAAATATAGGAATCAACTTTTTTAATGTAATTTTCGGTAATTATGCAGATAAGGGGCGTCGCCGAGTTCGGTGATAATTTTTGTTTTTTCCTGCATGTTTTTTCATGTACTAGTAGATATTGTCAATCGTTGTGGAATTATGAAAAAACACCAGTTTTAAGGTGTTTTGGATAGACAAGTACCACTGCACAAAGCACGAAAAAGTAGCAGATAAAACCCAAGAATTATCACGAAAGACCTCAAAAACGTTTATGAAATTTGCTTTGAACGTTCATAAAATTAGCCCAAAAGTTAAAAAAAGTTCATAAAAACAATCCCGTATTTTAAGTAGGTTAATAAACTATATTATTTATTATATTTATTGATAAATACATATAAAACAAAAATAAACTTTATTGTACTTGTATAAAAACAAAGAATAAAAGTAAACATAATCCTGGAAATATTTTACTGAAAAACAAGCAGAAAAAATGCTTAATTATCTGAAACGTCTTCTTTCCATTGCAGCATCATTTTCTCTTTTACATGTTCGATGGTCAGATTCAATCTCTTTGACGACACTACGTCCTTGTCACGAGAGAAGAAGAGCTCAACTTCGATGGAGAGTATTGGTGCACATTTAAATGCGCGCACAATATTTGGATCGCATTTAAAATTGGGGACTTCTTTTTCTTGCAGAACCTTGGCATATCTTGTGAGAACTTCAAATTCAGGATTTTTTTTCAAAACTACTTCTAATTTTTCTTTGTAAGGCGTACAGGTTATGGTATCCTTAACATTTTGTATAACGTGCATAGCGTCCACTAGGTTTAAACGACCTTCTAGTTTCTTTATGGCATCTGTCAAACACGGAAAGGTTGATGCGATGAAAACAATGTCTTGTGATAGTTTTGGAATGCCCAGTAATTCCTGGGTGTTCAATTCAGTGGCGGCTCGTGACTTTCAGTTATGGGGGTGCTGCCTCAGAAATTGCGAACAATTGTATCGATTACACTGGTATGCATCAATTTTGCTGTCAAGGGTTTTGTACGTGATTCTTATAGAGCTTTTCCTGCTGATTTCGAATCTGCAATCCGTTTTTCTCAATCAGCTCAGGTTATCCGGCTATGGCCTCATAAGTAAAATAGAATTTTTCGTGATTTGGTCAAAGCGGAATTGGAACAGTAACAGCTATCATCACTTGTTTCACTTGTATAATATCTTTTTTTACTTTTCAGGCATATAGATAAAATATTTCATAATGAATAGAGCGTGTAAAAATGATCCCAATAGATTCTGCTACATATGTGGGACGGTTACCATGTCAAATAACCAGTCCCAAATCACTAAATTTGTGAAGACAATGTATAGAGCATACTTTGGAATTAAGCTAGGGGACCAGGGCAAAAATTTCGCCCCTCATATGTGAGGCAAGACGTGCATTGAAAATTTGAGAAGATGGAGCAAAGGCAGAGCGAAATCTTTGCCTTTTGGAATTCCCATGATTTGGAGAGAAGGAAAGGATCACGTGACAGATTGCTATTTCTGCATGACAAACCTCCAAGGTGGGCTTATAAATTTATTTTTCTTAAATATTTTGAAATCCTCGTATGAAACTTGACATAATATTCACCATAATGTAATATTCACCATATATAGCATAATATTCACCATAATGGTAATCATACATTTACATATACATATTGTTATAGAAAATACATTTACACATACATATTGTTATACAAGTTACATTTACATATACAATGATTGTATATTTTTTCTTTCTTTTTCATTCATATTGTCCCCGAAGGGACAATATGAATGAAAAAGAAAGAAAATATACAGACTCCATCGACCTATTTCATATCTTACAGACCGCAGCCTTCCCTCACGAGCCGCCACTGTCTGAATGTTTCTTCTATTTCATATGCAAGTTTTATATCCATGTTTCTGTGTTTCTATTTTCAGGAGTTAACAAGAAGAATAAACACATTGTTGTATACCCTGACATTCCTTCTGCTATGAGACCTGTACCCCATGGTCCTGGAATTCCAATACCCGACCCACCTCAAACCCTGGACTTCGATGATTCTGATGATGAATCAATGACCAATGCCAATGACCAGTCCCAGTCGTATATACCTCAAAATACCGCTTCAAATGAGCCGAGGCCTCTCAACCAGGCCAAACTTAATGATCTTACCAGGGATTTAGGAATTTCCAAATTAGCTGCCGAGATCTTGGGCTCACGACTTCGAGAGGACAACTTGCTGGCTCCGGGAACAACATTCTCCTGGTATAGGAAACGAGAGGAAGAATTCCGCAAGTTTTTTGCAGTGCACGAAAATACCTCTTCCTTAGTGTACTGCTGCAATGTTGAGGGGCTAATCGAATCCTTGGGCCTGCCATATAACGCATCAGAATGGAGGCTATTTATAGACTCGTCTAAACGAAGTTTGAAAGCAGTACTTCTCAACATTGGGAATAGGGTTGCATCAGTCCCTGTAGCACATTCCGTACAACTTACTGAGAGCTACGATAACATGAAAATTTTACTGGATGCTCTCTTATACGACCAACATAACTGGAGGATCTGTGGAGATTTGAAGGTAATACTAATATCATAAGTAAACTATTGCTATTGACTATGTTGTTTTTCCAAAGGTTATTTGAGAGCGTATAAAAACACTTAACTTCCCCACAGCAGTGATACAGTCCAATGCATAGATTTTTTTATCTGATAGAACAAATTCTCTAAATTCTTTAAATATTTTCATTTTTTTTTCAGATTGTGGCATTTGTATTGGGAATGCAAGGGGGATACACGAAATACCCATGTTTCCTCTGCAAATGGGATAGCCGAGCGGATGAGAAGCACTATGCACAGCGTGAATGGGCATCCAGAGAGAATTTTGAACCTGGGTCGCATAATGTCGTTTCAGTGCCCCTTGTACCACGAACAAAAATTTTGCTCCCACCACTTCATATTAAGCTGGGCTTGATGAAAAATTTCATCAAATCAATGAATAAGGAGGGTTTAGCATTCCGATATCTCGAGAGTAAATTTCCTCATATATCTGATGCTAAACTAAATGCTGGGGTTTTTGATGGTCCTCAAATTCGAACTTTGATCAAGGATACTCAGTTCGAAAACGCAATGACTCCAACTGAGAAGAATGCCTGGCAGGCATTCAAATCAGTTGTCACTGATTTTCTTGGCAAGCGTAGAAGTCCAGAATACGAGTCCGTTGTCGAAAACTTGATGGAAGCTTTCAAAGCTCATGGGTCGCGCATGTCCATAAAAATGCACTTTTTGTGGTCCCACTTGGACTATTTTCCTGAAAATTGCGGGGATTATAGTGAGGAACAGGGTGAACGATTTCACCAAGATATCAAAATAATGGAAGAGAGGTACCAGGGAAACTGGGATATCAATATGCTGGCGGACTATTGCTGGTGTTTGAAGCGAGACGTGCCCGAAGAAAAACACAGACGGAAAGCCAAAAAAACTTCATTCCTTCCTCAATAAACTTTTTTCCATATTCATTGTATGAATAAAAGTATTTATTCACACAATGTTTTCATTTTTCACGAGTGTTCTTATAATATTACTCGTATCTACAGTGTTTAAGCTAAAAAAATCAATAAATTTGGGGATAAAATTGGACTTATAATAAATGGCCAATAGAGAAAAAACCTGACCTGATTGAGGAAAACCAATGTCATTTTCGAATTCAGCATGGTCGAATTATATAATATGAGTTGAAAAAACCCTCACAACAGACAAAAAAAATTCATATGCATACCAGTGTTATATATATATATATATGAGCGAGAGAGAAAGTCGAATAGATAAATAGATAACTACTCACTACTTAGTCATAAAAATAAGTAAAATAGTATCATAAAATCAATTATAGGGTACTTACGCTTAACGGGTAATTTCGAATTTGCCAAAAATATTATTTACAGTGGCGACTCGTCGGTAGGCACTGCGGAACTGCAGTACCCCTAAATTTTTTATTTACAATTGAAATAATCAAGAACAATATAAGGATGAGCTCACTGAATAACTTTTTCAATAACTTTTGACACTTTTATTCATTGCTCAATGCTCATCCTTTTATTTCAGTAATTATTTCAACCCATTCTTAGAGACAGCACCCCTAGAATTTTTAGTCACCAGCCGCCACTGATTATTTATAAACAAATTCCATTCTTCTGTTTTTATTCTGAGCGAAAAAATATTCTAAGAAATGAAAGCTATATATTGTAAATAATCCAATTATTATATAATTAACTTCAATCTCACGACAAAAAATAAATGATAACGAATCATTGATAAATGCAATTCGGAAATTAAATTTCGAATTAGCAAACGAAACAGCAACACAACTACCACGTCAAACAAACAAATCGGCACTGCTCTGTCCACAGTACTTTGGATCCTCTTAAACCCGCGATTCTGACTCGCTCTTCGCACGTCCGCCACCGAGGTTTCAAGCGTTTCGAACAAATCTGGAACTGTTAAGTACGCAGTTCCACGGGAAGGCTGAAGCTACTTTCGTGATTCATTCGATCGGCATTGAAATAGTTTAAGGAAAAAAGGATATAATCTGATTTAAAAACTCAAAGTTCATTGAAAGAAAACAATCAGAGAGGCTATTTTAAATATTTAAATATAAAGATCATAAGATCATGGGGGTGCTGCAGTTCCACAGTGCCTACCTGCGAGCCGCTCCTGGACTGTTCATAATGGTTTGTGATTCTGGTTCTAAACTTTTTTTTTATATTATAAAAAGTTGCTAAAAGTTCGTAAAAAAATTAAGCTGAAAAGTTAAAAAAGTTCATAAAAATGGCTAAAAGTTAAAAAGAATTCATAAAAACTTTTAGGAACTTTTCTGAGGTCCCTAATTATCACCAAATAATGCAGAAAAAATAGTAATTATCACCAATTAAATAACTAAGGTTAATTGAATGCCCGGTTAAGTCAATTGAATGGCCGGTTAGGTAACCTGTACGCCCTTGACTTGGTTAGGTTAAGTCGTGATATTTTCGTTAGTTTTAACGAAAATATCATGACTTAACCAAACCAATCGTCAAGGGCGTACAGTTGACCTAACCGGCCATTCAATTGACCTAACCGGGCAACTCACAAGTACTGTAGATAGATCACAGCACTGCATTATCACATGCTCACACTACAACAATAATTTTAAAAAAATAACGATGAACTTCGATATAATTAAGATTGCAAATTTCGCACACGATGTTGGAATCTAGACTGAGAAATGGCGCGATTTTAAACCTGGGATAGAACCAAGTTTAAATTTGATTGGTTGGATGACGTCACGAGAGCGCTTGTGCTTGGTGATTGGTTGACGTCCGCCATGTTGATCATGGTGGCGATAGCGGCAAATCCAAATTTTTTCTAACATAATTTCCTTAACGTAAGGATTATACTTCACCATAAAATGATATTTCCCCAGTATATAATTAATTGTAGTGTGATGTATCTATATTTCTAAAGTCGAAAAAGAGTAGTGCATGTTTTATAAAGCCGCGACGTCCCTTAGCTGCATAATAGCCTAATTTTCTTTAAGTAGGAGAGTAGAATACGCATCATCTGTTAGTTCAATTGTGTCATCAATTTTTTTTAATTATTTCCTCATCTGGTGTGAGAATTTCTTGTTTGCAACGAGTAATAGAATTTGATGTTGTTTCAAGATCATATCTTGTAGGTTCTTTCTGTTTGTAATCATTGTACAGTTTTGTGATGACACCTTTACGTGCTGATTTTTTTCTCATGAATTTTTTTTAGTTCTGAGATGGTGCCATAGCTCCAAGGTCTGTGTTTTTGTTTTCTTGGTCAGGGTTTTTACCCTTTTGTCCATGTCTTCCATAATTGTTGTTAGTTTTAAAGTTTTGAGTTTAATTTTATGATGTTAGAGAGTCTCATGAGCATAGGCGTATGGGTTGGCACTTTACTGGGGGGAGGGCGGAAAAAATTTGCCCTGAAAATTTTCAGGGTGCCCTGATTTCCGCATAAGCACTATGTGTAGCATAAAATAACACAAAGGTTAGAGTTTGAGTAACATATATTAAAGCCTTTTTGATATAAAAAACATTACAATTTACAAAAATGAGATAAAATTTTGCTACAACATTTCTAAATGACAAGCAAAACTACGGCATTGCAGTTGATATAGAATTCAGTAAGTCCTCAACTTACGTTTTAATTATTAACTACAAGTATAGTAGCAAGTAATTAATTCACCTCAAGAAGTAAAAAAAAAAAAAAAAAAAAAAAATTAATGTCATGAAAAATCTGACCTGAAAATGCTCAATATTTGTCCTGAAAATACTCATTTCCATAGTCCTTGGTGGGGGGGGAGGAGGGCTGCTGCCCCCAGACCCCCGCCTCATACGTCTATGCTTATGAGTGAGTTAAATTGTTGTAATAAGTTTCATATAACCTACAACACAGGTTAAATTAAAATGTTTACAGTGTTTATAGTTAGGATAGGCCTTGAGTGTAAAGAGTAAGGCCTACTTTGAGAGGTAGGCTTTCAGTAGGTGTAAATTGTTTGAAGTAGGCTTAGGTGTACAGGTTAGGCCTATTAAGGTAAAGTGGGTCAACCAAGTAAGCTTCGGGTGAAGTGGGCATATTTTGTATAGGACCTAAAGTGAGTTAAGCCTGTTAAATGAGACTTTATTTTGAGTTTAAAGAGTAGGGCCTATTAAATAGGCTTAGGGTGAAGCGGGGCTACTAAATAGGCCCAGATTGAAAGTGGCATATTTTGTATAGGACCAAAAGTGAATTAAGCCTGTTAAATGAATGAGGCTTTGTTTACGGTTATGATCGGCCTTAGCCTTCGCCGATTGTTACGTTAGGTACGGTAAAGTAGAGTTAGCCTAACGAGCTAAGCCTAGCCTCAGTTTGTGTTAGTGTAAATTTTGGGGGGATCGGGTTCCCAACACGAAGGCCACCATAAAAAAAAACTATATAGGGTTATGGTTTATTGCCGTCACCCTCATCCATTGAAAATTTCCAGCAGATATTGGTGGAGAGTTGAACAGCAAAAACCCTACGTTTTTTCATTAAAAAGTTGTTTGTGGAGGTCTTCAAAAGACTTCGTTAAGTAGTCTTTTTTTGGTTAATATTTAATTTATATGCCTTCGGTATTTAGCGCTGCCTAATGGTAAAGAAGGAAATTATCATACCTTATTATTTCGTTGGGCTTCGCTTCTAGTTGTAGGGCACGCGGCCTCTTTCGATGTAGGCGATGGAGTTACGCAACGAGTTTATTCGGTTTAATTAATATAGGCATTCATTACACTTAAATACCTGAAGGAATAGTCCTATCCTTTTGAGTTATTAATTTTATATTATGAGGTATTCACTCAGAACTTATAGGAAGATTAAGTACGTTTCCCTTGCTTAAAGCATCACTGTAACTAAGCAGTTCTGAGATGAGCTAATATAAAATTCCTTTTCTTAAAATTCGCTGACTTTACAAAGTCCGCAGACGTCTAATTTTTGTTTTCATTATTTCTTCTTTCGAAGTAATTTTCATGAGTCAGCAATGGGAAATTTTGATACGAAATAATACATTCTTGTTATGTTGGCCCAAATGCCTACATATGGTTTTTTTTTTATATATGGCAATTATTTCCATTCTCAATAGGCTTTGTCACCAATTCCGAGGCAATTTTGTAGTTATTTAAGTCAATAAATTAATTTGTTTTTAATTAAGAAATAAAGGTACCATATACGATACCATATTGTAGGCATGTATAGTTTTTCCATAATCAGTGGTGGAGACTGACTTGGTATTGCTTGGTTTTGTCATCACTAGCTTGGCCTAATAGCTTGATTGGTTCATATGAAGGGTGGATGAATTAGCCCTCAAAAGAAAAAAAATACTGGAACGCTGTAACTGCAAGAAAAAATGTAAATTTGAAATTATCTAAAGTCCTCTCTAGATTATGGTGACCAGGTGAGTTGACCGAAAGTGAGCAACTGATTTGTTGGAAATCATAGTTGCTTTGTTTCCAGAAATTAAAGCAGTAAATACGTTATTCCTTGGTAAAATTAAAAATAAAATATATTCTGCTAACTCTGAAGTATTTCTGTTCAATCACTTATTATCACATTACATTGCATTTGGAAAACAGGAAGCCTATCGAGGTTATCCAAGTCAGTTGTAAAGCTATATTTTATATAATTACGAAAAACATCAACTTTTTTCAGCTAATTATCATTAAAATACTTATCAAACTACTGAAGTAGTCTACATTATTTAAGGCGTAACTAAGATATGCACTAGTTACACAATTTACAAACTGTCTCTTTCATTCATGAAAGAGCTACGTCGTGACATCGCAACACCGCTTCCTGTTAACCATAGTCTACTGATGAGTCTAATCCTAAAGTTTCATTTCATTGATAAATGTTCATATGTAAATTGGCTCGCAGGGTCCTCTGAAGTGTGATATATAAAATGCAAATCCCATTGACGAAATTGTTGGCCAGTGTGCGTTATGTAGTTGCCTGGGATTGAAGTCGGTCTGAAATGGCTCCTAATTTTGACTATGTTTTCCAAATGAAAGGTAAATATAAATGTAAATAAAGTCCAGATAAAAGGAAATCCGGGCAGTATAACTCTCCATTGCTCAGTGGTACAACTTGGCATACGCATTATACGCACGTGCGTATAGTTTTTTCAAAAACATATTTTCGCGACTGTTTACCGGATAACATCTTTTCATTTATATTACTGTATTGAGAATCACTGCGCGGTTCTACCACTTTATACGAACATGCATATGTTTTTTAAAGGTAGAAAGGTGGGGCCAAGGGCGTGTGCCCGCAAAAATGCCCCCTTTATAAGAAAGAGAGCCAAAATCAATGTTTCCAAGGCTCACAATGCCATTTTATTTTTTATAAATTTTGAAAAGATTGTGTAGTGTGTTAAATGCACGTAATGTGCAGTCTCGTTTTCTTTTTGTTTTTTCCTTTCCACTCCAGCTGGAGAGAGTTTCTTACTTCCGGGGTTAAACCTTAACCTTAAGGAATTTGTAGGTACAGCCTAGTACTAGGCGTGAGATAGGTGCTTTATCGTAGTATCTCCCGTATAATTTCTCCAGATGTTATACTTATGGGCAGTTGGTCCAGGAACTCCACTGTAGATTTCTTTACTGCCCCTGTCGCTTCCACCACTATTGGGATGATCTCAGGTTCTACATTCCACATTCTCCGTATTTCTTGTTTAAGTGTCTGGTATTTTAAGACCTTTTCCCTTTCATAGTTAGCCACATTCCAGTCCGCTGGGACTCCTACTTCCACCAAGAGGCATTTGTTACCTTCCTTCTCTCTCACTACTATGTCTGGCCTGCATCCTGATACCCAGATGTCAGTTGGTATCTAATGATCATACAAGAGCAGCCAAGGCATTTTTTACCATAGAAAATGGGTGGGAAATTCCACCCAGTAATTTCGTTTTCCCACCCACTGATCCAAAAGTCTGAAAGTGATCCGATTATCTGAAGAGTGGAAAATGAACGGAAAATGAACATTTTACTCTACAAAGCTGAAAACCCAGTCAAAATCAGTTGAGATTTGATAAAAAATTAATACTTTCAATTTCTCAAAGTTGTGACGTCATAGCTAAAATGTTTTATGTGTTATTTCTGCATGGGACAGGTTGGTATCCCTGCCTCACTAGTAAACAAACAAGAGACCTAACTTATACTGTTTCATGGTGGGTTACTTGCTGGCTTTTTTGGAGTACAAATTTTCAAGTTTATTAATATTTCTACTTACGGAGATTGTTATATAGTATGTTAGATATACAATAAGTTTAGTTCAATGTTTTTATTATAAAATATAGGCTATAAATTGTAAATATATGCCATAGTGTTGACTCCTATCCTAAAGTAGGCTAAGGATGGTAGCCCACTTGTGCAAATAGTAGCTAGAAATTAGGTTGATAGCCTAAACCTATTGACAGAACATTATGAATTTATAGTAATTGCATATAGGGATTGTAAATAAATGTCTTCTTAGGGTAATATGGTATATAAAACACCTTGTATTATAGCCCATTGACTCAGTATTGTGGTTTATGAAATTGTCTCTGAGTGCGAGCATATTATTTGTGCTTGGTTGGCTCTATGAAAAAACTATATAGGGCTATGGGTTGATTGCCTGTGCCCTCATCCGTTGGAAATTTCCAACAGACGTCAGTGGAGGGTTACCGACAACAGCCCTATGCCTTTTCGTTAGAGAGTTATAAATATGTAGGTCTTTAAAGGACCTCTTTATATTTATATTGATTACGGTAATTCTAGCATCGGGAGTTGGGAAAGCTTATGGTATTGAAAAACTGAACTTGCTCACCTTATTTTTGCTGGGTCTTTGTTTGTTTCGATGTAGGGCGTGACGGTCATTTTCGTTGTAGGGCCGCCACGATGGGGTTACGCGGCGAATTTACTTAAGGTAATTAATATAGGCAGTCACTATATAAACCCCTGAAGGAATAGGCCTATCCTTTTTAGTCATTAGGTTTTAATTATAAGGAATTCACTCAGGACTTGAGGGAAAATTTAGACACGTTTTCCCAGTTTAAAGCGTTTGCTTGGAATAAACAGCCCTGAGAGCCGTTCCTTGGTTCGCTTGTATTTTCATTATTATTTGCCGATCTAGCAAGATTTTGTTGTTGTGTCTACTTCTTTTTGGTAGACTAAACAATAAATTGGGTTTTCTTGTTGCTATGTGGGCTGATTCATACATACAGGTTCTTTGTACGTATGGCAATTCAATTATTTCATTCCCAATAGGCTATGTCGCCAATCCCGAGGCAATTTTGTATAGATATTTAATTCAATTAATTAATAATTTATATTTAATTATGAAATAAATGTACCACATATGATACCATGTTGTGAGCGCGTATAGTTTTTCCATATACTGGGGGGGGCCGGAGAAAAATTTGTATGTTATAGATCAAAATTTTTTGAAACTGTGTGTAAACCATGTGAAATGGATGAAAAGAATAAAGTAGAAATTTAGGGAGAGAGGTTACTCAAGACCTATTTAAATATTAAAGTTCAAGAGGCCAACTTCTCAAGTTTAGTTAAAGTTATGTCAATCAGTTTGACTCCCTTTAGGTATAGGAAATTTATGGGATTAAAGTAAAGTTATTAAGCATTTTAACTTTGCTCAGTTTGTGTAAGTTTTATAAGTCACCAGTCTTAATTTTTTCTTGTAAAAGTTTTCTGGCTTTCAAAGCAGTCTTTCTTTGAGGCCTGTCTGGTTTAGTCTGAGTTACATCAGGCACATTGAGAGATTCCTCCCCAATAGTATCCTGATCCATCCTTTGGGGTAATGGTTCTAATTTAGCCCCACACTCCAAAGGATATAGTAATGTGATATCTCTGGTGGTTTCACCAGTTGCTGTTTTCAGTTTTACAACCCTGGTAACTTCGTCTTCACCAGTTTTGAGTTCCAAGACTTTTCCCATTGACCAATGTTGTCTTGGTGTCTTGTCATGTATCAACACAATGTCCCCAATTTTGACTGAATCATTCCAACTTTGTTTTGTTAATTGTTTATGTCTTTCTCTAAGACTTGTTAAGTATTCTTCTCTCCATTTTGTTATAAATTGAGTCTTGATTTGTGTCAAATGTTTGTATTTTGTGTTGAGTTCTTTGTGTCCTATTTCCCAATCTGGATCCTCTGTACTGTTATGTTCAGATTCTGGTAACATGTTTACTGTTTCTCCCTTAATTAGGTGGTTTGGTGTGAGAGGTTCTGGCTCATTAATACCATCTCCCACATAAGTTAATGGTCTGTTGTTGACAACATTTTCAATTTCTGACAGAATAGTCATGAGTTCAAAAAGTTGTAGATGTTTTGTCCCAATAGTCTTTTTAAGGCAGTTCTTTACAGTTTGTATGTTTCTTTCCCAAATTGAACCATACCATGGTGTATTAACAGGAATGTACTTCCAGGTTATGTTGTGTTTGGTTAAATGAGTTTGTACTGTTTCACTGTCACAAATCTGATGAATAATTTTTCACCAGATTTGAAGTATGTGGCATTGTCTGACCATATAGTTTTGGGTACAGAATTGTGTGCACAAAATCGTCTGAAAGCAGCAATAAAAGCTTCTGCTGTCAGATCTTCTACTATGTCTAGACATATGGCACGTGTGGCAGCACAGGTGAAGAGTACAATGTACACTTTGTATTCCTTTGAATCCATTTTGTCTCCAAAACTCACATTTACCGCTCCAGTGTAGTCAATACCCGTGGTTTCAAATGGCCGAGTAAATGTTACTCGTTCCACAGGTAGGTCTGGAGGGCTTGGGGTCTTAAAGGGTCGTGAATGGATACGTTTACAAGGAATGCATGTGTTTAAAATTTTCTTTGTTTCAGTTCTACCCTTTGGTAGCCAGTAAGTTTTTCTCAGCTCTGTCAGGGTTTGTGGGACTCCCATGTGGTGTATTTTGTTGTGGGTATCCCTGATGATGAGTTTTGTGAAGTGATTTCTCCTTGGAAGAAGAATTGGGTGCTTAGAGTTGTAAGTCAAAGTTGACTTGTTAAGCCTTCCTTTACACCTTATCAGACCCTCTGTATCCAGGTACAGATTTAGATCCATGACAAGTGAAGGAATACCTTTGTTTAATGTGCTACTGGACCTAAGATACTTCAACTCCTTGTCAAATTCTGAAGCTTGTATCTGTTTGAGCCAGTATTTTGTTGCAGTTTCTGTTAAGTTAGAAAAGGCTTTCTGAGGACAGTGTTTGAGAAGGTAGCTATTGACAAACTTGCAGCAATAGACTGTAATTCTCAAGAGTTTGTTTAGGTCTGAATAAAGGTGATAGTCAAATATAGGTTTGTCCTCAGTGATCTTTTCAGTTGTTGTAGAGTTGAGTGTGAGGTTAACTACTTTGGCTGGCCAAAGATCCTCACATGTTAGCCATTCGGGCCCTTCATACCAGATTTTATTTGTTTTCAACAGCTTGTAAGAGAGCCCTCTTGTCAAAAAGTCTGCAGGATTCTCCTTTGTTTTTATGTACCTAAATTTGATACCAAGGTTTGTGTTTGCAGTTTTGATTTCTGTTAGTCTGTTTTTCACAAATATATTTTTGCAAGAAGTTGTATCTGTGTTGGTCACCCATGTTAGACAAATTTGACTGTCTGTCCATAAGTAAATGTTTGTTATGTCAACTTCTTTATACACTTGTGAAAGAAAGTTTGCTGTTTTAACTCCCAATGAGACAGCTAATAATTCAAGTTGTGGTACAGTTTTCTTTTGGTTTAAGGGTGCCACTTTTGCCTTTGAATAAACCAAGTTACTTTCATTTTCACTTGTTAAATAGGCACAACACCCATAAGCTTGTGTGCTGGCATCTGTAAAAATGTGTAGTGTTTGCGATTTCAATCTGTAGCCAGCACATCTTGGTACGTAGATGTCTTGAACTTTGTTCAAGTCTGTGGCTAATTTTTTCCAATGAAGTTGGTCTTCCACTGAAAGTGGTTCATCCCAATCAATTTTCTTTTTCCATAAGTCTTGCAAAAGGATTTTGGATCTTATGGTTGCTGGTAAATATAATCCAATGGGGTCAAAAATTTTGGATGATTCTGAAAGCACTTGTCTTTTTGTATTGGCATTTGGATTTAAGTTATAACTCTTCGTGCAAAGAGTGTCATCGTGTTCAGAATTCTGTTTTAAAAACCAAAGCATTCCAAGTGTTTTCGTGTAATTGTTTGGTTCAATGTTCCCATTGTTGTCTTTTGTTATTTGTTCATTTAATTTAGGAGAATTAGAAACCCATTCTCTCAATCCAAAATTTCCTTGCTTCATTATGGGTTGTGACATTTGGTAAATTTCAAGCAATTCCTCTTCAGTTACAGTGGAACCAATGAGGTTATCCACATAAAAGTTTTGTTTTAAAAACTGAACTGTTAAGTCCTCTTGAAATAAGTTTAGGTGGTTTCTAATTGTTAAAGCAAGAATACTTGGAGAGCAATTTGCTCCAAAAATAATTACTTTAAATCTGTAGGTTTTGAAACCTTTGTTAAGGTCATGTGGATCATTCAACCACAAAAACCTGAGATGATTTTTATCATACTCAAGCTTCAAATTTATACAGAGGAATGCTTTTTCTATGTCACTTTGTACTGCATAATTGTCTAAACGGAAGCAAAGGAGAATTTTTACAAGATCTGAGACAAGGTTTGGGCCTTCCATGAGACAATCATTTAAACTAACAGAATTTGTGTCTTTTAAACTACAGTTGTATACTACTCTTAGTTAGTTTGTGGATGAGTCTTCTCTGTAAACTCCCCTGTGTGTTAAATAATGACAACCTCGTTTTTTAAAGGGTTCATCTAACTTCTTCAATGAAGCCCCTTTCTATTTGTTCCTTGAATATGTTGTTGTATTGTTCTAAAAGATTGTCATTTTTTAGTTTTCTGTAATTTTTATACAGATGTGCCTTAGCTACTTTCAAATTGTCCATTATTTCTGGACAAGGTGTTTTCCAAGGCAGCTCCACATAGTATTGATTGTCTCTGTGTTGTAATGTATCCTTAAATTGTTCTGTCATCAATTGGTCTTCATGTGTAATAGTACTGTCCTTTATGCCAACTGATTCTAATAGTCATAACTGCTGTAACCCTTCATCCAATGTGGAATCATTTTCATTCAAATGATGTGGGATTATGACTGTGTTTTTGTAGTTCGAGTTTGTCACATAGTCAGAAATTTGTGACTGTGGTGATTTTGTTTTGCGTAAATTTTGTTCATGTTCTGTGTTTTCTGTGTCAGTAGTAAGATGGTATTTAGTTATGTCACCCAAAAGAGCAATACCTGTGGGAGTTTGTATGGCTATTCCATCTCCAATTTTAATGATGCCTCTATGGACCAGATGAAGATAGTCAGCCCCCATGAGCATATGTATATCATCAACTACATCTGCATTAAGGGTTTTATCAGCTATCGTGTATTTATTTTGAAGTTGGAGCAAAGTTTGTTTCAACCCAGCTATTTGTATTTTTTCTTGTTCTACTTTGTCCACAACAACCACCTTAAGGGTTTCAAATGTTTCATCAAGAGTTAAAGTTATATTTGCAGTTTTAAAACTGGCTTGTACTGGGTTTTTATTGATAAATGATGAAATAGAGAGATCTTCATCTCCTTGTTGGTTTTGAAGTCCCAATTTTTCTATCAGTTGTTTAGTTACAAATGTTTGTTGTGAGCAGGTATCTAAAAGACACCTAACCTGTACTATTTGTCCTCTTTTGTTTTGGATTTCCAAAGTTGTGGTTGGTAAAAGAATTTTTGAATTGTGGTTAATGCTAGATGAACTGATATGTCCATTCATAGCATTTTTGGTTTGTTTCTGTTTGTTTTGGTTTGATTTGGGTGTTTGTTCATAATGTTTGTCAGTTTTTCCAATGTCTGTGTGTGTATTACACATAGGGGTAACATGGTCAAAACTGTTGCAAAACTTACAATTGTATATCAAATTTGATTTGCAATTTGACTTTTGGTGCCCTGATCCAGTGCATTTTTTGCATAAGTTTAGTTGTTCACAACGTTTTGACCTTGCTGTAAAGTCTTTGTATTTGGGACAATTTGTAGAATAATGTTCACTGCTAAACAAAATTTGCATGGTGTGGGATTATACTCAAAAGTAGCTACATTAAAGTTTTGCAGAGTAGGAGTCTTTGAGTCTTTTTCTGTCACTTTATTTTCTGCAAATTGAGTTTTGCGGTTATGTTTTGATGTAACTGGTAAGTGTTGAAATCTTTTGTTAGGTTTTTGGTTTTCTGCATTGTTGGTTTTTTCTTGTTCTGTGTTAAATTTTGGGTGTGTGTAACTTGATTTGTAAAGTGCTAGTACAGTTGGGAAATCTTCTCTTAGTTTATTAAGGCTAGGGTATATGTCAGTTGTCCTCTGATGAAATATCTCTTTGACTTTAGAAGGGAGTTTTTCAAAAACAACAGCTTGAATGATCCAAGCTGTTTCTGCAATGTTTAAATTATTGTTGTTAAGTTGTCCCATGAGACATTCAAACTCAGTAAAAATCAAAGAGGTCACCATAGTTGTCTTTTGGGGTTCGCATGTTCATGACTTTAAGAGCCAAATCATGTATAATTTCATCCTTATTCATGTAATTTCTGTTGAGTAATTCTATTGCTACTGAATAAGAAGCACCTATGGCTGGTAGTGATTCCACTAATCTTAAGGCTGGGCCTTTCAGATAGTTCACTAAATAACTAAATTTATCAACATCTGTAATGTAGTTTTTATTACCTATAAGGCTGTGAAATTTTTCAATAAAAGATTGAAATTTGGCTCTGTCACCCTCAAAAGTGGGTACTGCAAGTGTAGGCAATTTTGATCTTAGCTCATTGCCCTCAGCCACATTGGGAGGGCTAAATGATGCATTTCTTGTAGCTTCTAAGAAGCTTTCGTATGTGTCTTCTTTTTTGCACTCATCAAGTTGGTTTTGAATTTCAGAAATATAGTTGTTAATTTTTGTAATGTAATTTTCATTGTCAAGTAGGAGAGTAGAATACTCATCATCTGTTAGTTCAATTGTGTCATCAATTTCTGTAATTATGTCTTCATCTAGTATGAAAATGTCTTGTTTGTAACGAGTAATAGAATTTAATGTTGTTTCAAGATCATATCTTGTAGGTTCCTTTTGTTTGAAATCATTGTACAGTTTGGTGATGACACCTTTACGTGCTGATTTTTTCCTCATTAATTTTTTGTGATTTTGAGATGGTGCCGTAGCCCCAAGGTCTGTGTTTCTTACCCTTTTGTCCAAGTCTTCCATAATTGTTGTTAGTGTTAAAGTTCTGAGTTTAATTTTTTGTAATGTTGAGCAAGTTAAATTACTGTACAGTAATAAGTTTTTTATATATCCTGCGCCAGAGGTTAAATTAAAATTCACAATGTTTTTAGTTAGGATAGGCCTTGAGTGTAAAGAGTAAGGTCTACTTTAAGAGGTAGGCCTATTATGTAAGGTAAAGTTAGGTGGGCCTACTAAATGGGCCTATTTGTTGGGCCTACCAAGTAGGCTTATGTTTGGGCCTATTATTTTATAGGACCTCAAATGAGTTAAGCCTGTTAAATTAACAAGGCTTAGTTTTGAATTTGAAGAGTAGGACCTATTAAATAGGCTTAATGTTGCGGGCCTATTATTTTTAGGACCTAAAATAAGTTATGCTTGTTAAATGAACAAGCCTTTTGTTTTCGATTAGTGTAAAGGTAAAGGAATCGGTTCCCAGTTGCTTAGGCCACCATATGAAAACTATAGTGGGGTTACGGTTGAAATTAGGGTTAGGCCTACTGAGTTAAGCCTAGCCACTACGTGTGTCAGTGTAAATTTTAGAGGGGTTAGTTCCCCACACGGGCCACCATATGAAAAAACTATATAGGGCTATGGGTTGATTGCCTGTGCCCTCATCCGTTGGAAATTTCCAACAGACGTCAGTGGAGGGTTACCGACAACAGCCCTATGCCTTTTCGTTAGAGAGTTATAAATATGTAGGTCTTTAAAGGACCTCTTTATATTTATATTGATTACGGTAATTCTAGCATCGGGAGTTGGGAAAGCTTATGGTATTGAAAAACTGAACTTGCTCACCTTATTTTTGCTGGGTCTTTGTTTGTTTCGATGTAGGGCGTGACGGTCATTTTCGTTGTAGGGCCGCCACGATGGGGTTACGCGGCGAATTTACTTAAGGTAATTAATATTGGCAGTCACTATATAAACCCCTGAAGGAATAGGCCTATCCTTTTTTAGTCATTAGGTTTTAAATTATAAGGAATTCACTCAGGACTTGAGGGAAAATTTAGACACGTTTTCCCAGTTTAAAGCGTTTGCTTGGAATAAACAGCCCTGAGAGCCGTTCCTTGGTTCGCTTGTATTTTCATTATTATTTGCCGATCTAGCAAGATTTTGTTGTTTGTTGTGTCTACTTCTTTTTGGTAGACTAAATAATAAATTGGGTTTTCTTGTTGCTATGTGGGGCTGATTCATACATACAGGTTCCTTGTACGTATGGCAATTCAATTATTTCATTCCCAATAGGCTATGTCGCCAATCCCGAGGCAATTTTGTATAGATATTTAATTCAATTAATTAATAATTTATATTTAATTATGAAATAAATGTACCACATATGATACCATGTTGTGAGCGCGTATAGTTTTTCCATAGGCTCCAGGTTAAATTTTGTCCCAAATATATATATATATATATATATAAATATAATATATATAATGTGTGTGTGTGTAACTTATATTCCCAAATTGATATAGAGCTTGTTCTCTCAAACTTAGTTTGGTTGGCAAATGTAAATTCATTTTTTTTACTTCTGGCTGCTTGTATGTTTAATATTATTTCCCATTTCTCAACAGATTTTTATGATTTGTTCAATGAATTTCAGGTGATTGGATTTGGAAAATAGTTTAATTATGGATAGATATGTGATCAGAATACCTAAGAAGTCTAAGGGTACCACGTCGTCTACTTCTACTGATACCCTGAGCAATACTTCTACTAGTCGTGCGTCTGCTTCGTCTACGGAGAATTGTGAATCTACGTCTGAATATAAATGAGACTATAACGATCATTCGTCTGCAGAGAATCGTGATTCAAATTCGATGCTAATGTACAAGGGAGTTAGACTGACTGTACAGGCAGTAACAGAAAAGTACCCAGATTTGAAATCATTCTCGCAGGAGAAAAATGGACGTAAACGGCCTCATATCATGTGTCACACTTGTAAAGACAATGAAGAAACTACCAAGAAACACTCGAAGAATGGTACTGTTGCTCTTGCAAGCGGAGTCAGAGCAGATGATCCGTAGAAACTGGAGAAAATTATCAATCATTTGACATCGTTGACTCACAAAACTGCAGTGGAGAAATGCTCTATGGATAAGGCGTGGGAGGAAGGAAGCACAAACCACCCATGGCTTCGTTCGTTGGCCGGTCACGAAAAGTCATCACTAGAAATGCTGATTTGCATGGCAATCGATGTTTATAACGATTGTCTTCTGGAAACCGTATCGGCTCATTCCTGGCTGATGCGATCGTTGGCAACTTTTGCAGCTGAGCGTTTATTAGCTTCACTGAGAGATCATGGTGCAGCAGTCGAGTTTACACCTATAACGCCTTCATCTCTTGAATTACATTACCGCGATCCGGTATATTATCGGCAGATGCTAATGTCAATTTATGACTTGGGAAAAGAGCGACTGAAGGCATTTTTTGATGAATCGATAGTATACAGCATACAGATCGATGGAAGTTGCGATCAACAAATGGCGGACCACAAGTTTGTGAGTTGTCGAATTGCTAATCGTGATGGCTCCGTCTCCACATACTTCATCACTTCGCATTGCCCAGAAAGCCTAGGATCTTCTGGTCTTCTCGAAGCGACAAATGTGGCTGTCGATACAGCTGGTGGTCACACTGCAAAACTCGTTAGACCCAAACCGACGGTGAAGTGGCAAACACTGGTCGCAGCACTGGGCTCTGGAGACTTCTCCGTGATCAACTAGGTCGAAATATATTGACGTTTTGGTGCACGGCTTATTGGTCTGATCTGGCGATTGAATCCGTAGTGTCGTCGATCCCAGAACTGGCGATCTGGAAGTCATCCATACAATTAGTGTTGCGGTTTTTTCGTACACCCAGAAGAACCAAACTGCTAAAAGCGAAGATGGAGCACGCCAGGCAGTTCCTGCGACATCACAAAGTCTGCTTCGTTCATTATCAGTTACAGGTCGTTAACAGTATTCTCCACAATATGGATGGATGTGTACAAGTATAGCACAATCTGGTCAATTCCTCAGAAAGTGATTGGAAGGAAAAAGCGGAGGCAAGTGGTTTCCTTCGAACATGGAATGTCAGACAACTTTGGTTGACGTCCCTCATGGGTGACAGACATCCTAGAAGTGTATCAGTCTCTCCAAAAGAATCTGCAGAGAACTGATCTCTTATTGTTCGACGTCAAAACAATTCAATCAGCGATGTTGCGACAGTTGGAGCTAATGACTACTGGTCCATATCCAGGACGTCGCGAGGCTAAACATGAAATAGCAGATGCAGATCCAAATGAACCTGATTGTCGAGCTCGATGCAAAACCCACAATTCACAAGTGACAACCAACTGTCGCAACGAATCAGCTATACGAACAGAAGTCGTGCAATCTGCACACATATCTGGAAAATCGGATGAACTGAGCAAAATGACATGATGAAACGCATGAAGAAATTTGTCAGCGCAGAGACTTTCAACGATTTCATCGATGCTGGCAAGCCCATTGTCTGTCAGGTTTTTGGTGATGACGCACTGTCGGAGTTTGTGGAAGATGCGGCAAATCAATGGGATGATATACAAGATGTCGATATTCTCCCAAGAACTTCAGATGAAGGCTGTCGACTGTCGACTGTGTTGAGCCAAAACAATGTCCAAGATTAAAGGCTTTATTAAACTCAAAATTTAGCATACAAGGACACAAACTGCAAAAGAGAAACATAATTAGTTTAGCAACTAATGAGACAACTAATAGCGTACACATAAATTAGCAACTAATATACATATGATTAGATTACAAAGAAGCAATATAATTATCATAACATTTTTCCCTTCTTTTATTTGAAGGGATTTAGTGAAATTTATTGCGTAACATAATGTGCATTATTAATTGGAAATGTTTATAGTTAAGCATCACAAGCTAGAACACTTAATTATAATAAAATAATACAAATAAAGTAACGATATTTGGAGAGTTTTGTAATGGCGATCGCACTAAGAATTCGCCTCATGATCTAGAGGTTGAGTCTTTGCACGGGTTTCCGAGATCTATTAGATCTTCGTGGCAGTTCATATTCAGCTTGAGTAGTTGGAGCAGTGTTTACTGTTGTGCCTATATCATTTTCTCTCTCAGAACCAGTCCATTCATAAGTCGGTTGAGTGGGTGTGCTGGAAGTATCAGTGATAGGAACTTGTGCATCGTTCTCAGTTGGAGGCTCCTTTTGTTTATTTTCTTCAAAATTTTGAAAATTTTCTTTTAGATGGAAATTGATGTCGCCGCTAGGAGAAAGGTCTTTGATAGAAACTGTATCCTCTCTGCCATTCTGAAAGCGTACGTGGGCGTAGTGCGGATTAGCTTCGATGAGTTCCACTGTGTCAACGAGAGGCTCGAACTTCGAATGGCGAACGTGACGTCTCAGTAAGACAGGTCCAGGAGTAGAGAGCCATGTTGGTAGAGCAGTGCTAGTAGATGTTTTCCTTTTGAAAGAGAACAGTCGTTCATGGATGTGCAGAGTAAGGATCAGATAGAGTGAAGAGCATCATGTAGCACTACCTCCCAATTACGAACATTCAATTTTCGACTTTCCAGAGTGCAGTTGATAGTGTTCCATATGGTAGCTTTATAACGTTCGCATTGACCGTTTTCTGTGGGATGGTATGGCGTGGTACGACTCGTAGAGATGCCGTGAGAAGTGAGAAAAGTTCAGAATTCCACCGACATGAAGGAGGAACCCCTGTCAGAGTGCACATACGATGGCATGCCAAATATCGAGAACAAGTGCGTTAGACAGTTTACTACGGTTGATGCACTGACGTCTTTGCATGGATACGCGAATGGAAACAGAGTATTCGTCAATAATGACAAGAAGATATGTATTTTGAGTTGCGCTTGGTAACGGCCCCTTGAAATCGATGTTTAGGCGTTCGAAGGGAGCAATAGCTTTAATTAACTGAACATTATCATGTTTATAAAAGTTAGGCTTGCATCTTACACACACATTGCAGCGACTGGTAACGTGTCGGACTTCGTCTACTGAGTATGGTATATTGCGGGTATGGACAAAGTGTAGCATACGTTTAGTGCCGGGATGAACCAATGATTCGTGTAGTTGCTCGAGCGAGTTCATTGAACAAATGCTGAGGCAGTACCTCGACAAAACGTCAGCAGGGACATTTTCACGCCCAGGACGATATCGGATGGTGAATGAGAATGCTGCTAGCTCTATCCTCCAACGTAGTATTTGTCGTTTTTAATACGACTTGCAGCAGTTTGATCGAACATAAAGGAGACACTACGTTGATCAGTCAACAGATGGAAGTGCCTAGTCAGAAAATGTTTTCATTTACGAATGGATTCGACGATTGCATCCGCTTCCTTCTCTACTATGTGTAGGTGTCTTTCTGTAGCGTTAAGAGAACGTGAGAAAAGTGCTACAGGTCGTTCGTTTTGAGTTAGAGTTGCAGCTATGGCGTTTAGTGCCGCCTCTGACAAAGCAAAGCTCGTGGTCTCTAAGAGAGGTTTTACTTCCTGAGAATACTGCGGAATCCATTTTGCATAATATGCAAATAATCCTATGATCTTTTGAAGAGATTTGCTGTTCGTTGGTGTTGCAAGTTCTTGCAGAGGTCGCAAACGGTCCGGATCAGGCCTCAGTTCGTTGTGCGATATCGTGTACCTCAGTAGATTAACAGAAGTAATGGCAAATTTACATTTGTTTTTGTTGAACGTCAAGCCTGAGCGTTCCGCTACTTCGAGAAATCTTGCGAGATTGTGATCATGTTCAGTGCGGGTATTTCCACAAATTGTTAAATCGTATAAATAAGCGTAGGTACTCTGTAATCCGTTGCGAATAATTATATCGTTTATAACACGTTGGAAAACTGCGCCTCCGTTTGTGACTCCCATAGGGATTCGTGTGAATTGATAGAGTTGCCCGCACACTTGAAGTGCAGTATAAGGTCTTTCATCAGCGCCTATTTCCACTTGGTAGTAAGCTTGTGAGAGGTAGAGAGTGCTGAAGTAGTGGTGTTGCGCAACGTTATTTACCAATTCTTCTATGCGGGGAAGCGGATATGCATCTGGTTGAGTAAATCTGTTTATCGTTTTTGAGAAATCGACGACCATGCGTTTTCTCCGAGATTCAGTCGCGATGGCCACTATTTGGGCGCGCCATGGCGAGCTGCTTGGTTCGATTATAAACGGTAGGCCTAGCATTATCTCTGTACAGAGTTCGGGAATTATTGATAGTTCGACGTGTTCGTATGGCTGTCCGTTAATAGAGATAGTAGCGATACAGTATTCTGTAACTGAAGTGGAGAACAACGATGAGGCCATTGTAATTGTTGCTGTTCGTGGATGTTTTGGCAAATTTAGCAGTTCGACGATGTCTTTTTGAATGAAATTGTCTGAACTTCCAGTGTCGAGAAGAGCGTTACAACTTCTATCATTGATTCGAGCTAGTACAGTTGACAGATCGAGTCCAGTGGATGCGGATTGAATTGATGCTAATGTAACGTAGGAAAATGAAGTAATGATAGCAGCGCAATCAGTTGATGATTTGCAAACTTTTGCCCAGTGTCCTTTCTTGTTACACTTAATCATCAATGGGATGATATACAAGATATCGATATTCTCCCAAGAACTTCAGATGAAGGCTGTCGACTGTCGACACGATTGCTTCCACGCACCACGGGAATCATCCAGCGAGTTCTCACATCGATTGCATGCCTAAGTCCACATTCAATGCGGCTGGAGAGAATCGTCAGTCACCACAGTATAATCGTCTCGGATTATCAGATGTCGCTGAGCGAGGAAACTCGCAATGTAAGAATGATGTTGGTGCTGAACGGTGTGGGGACGGCACACTACGATCCTCGACCAGCTGTAATGAAATTTCTCGCTGCAAAGGAACGTTGTCAGGGGACACCAAATTGGGACATCTACCAAAACCGAGAGTTCATGAAGAAATTCAATAGATTAAGAGGAAATTTGTAATGATATTTGAAGAAAGTGCAACTACTATGACCTTTCTTATTATCTTGTTTATCAAGAAACTACTGTCCTTGAATAAATTTAGTTACGTACAATTTTTTATTGTACATACATACATACATACATACATACATCCAATTTTTTTTTATTGTAGGTGGTCCATGAGTGCCTGGGTAAACGCATTATAAATTGTTCCCACCCAGTTAAAATCCACTAAAAAATGCCCTGCCTGGCGGGTGGCCGAGCAGCACTTTATCATTGTCCCTCTATTCCTTGTGGAATATGTTCCCAATGCTTTTCTGTTTCTAGCCCTATTTCATATTTCTTACACAGCTTGAAGTGGATTAGCTTGCAGACTGCATTGTGTCTGTCTGTGTAGCTTCCTCTGTGTAGGAGTATTTCGCATCCAGATAGTATGTGACTCACAGTCTCTGGGCTCTTTGAGCACAGTCTGCACATCTCAGTTTCATTTTTACCCTGGATATTTCTTTTGAACCAGTTTGTCCGTAGTGCCTGGTCTTGTGCTGCCACCACCAGCCATTCATCTTCTGGTCTCAGTGACCCTCTTACCAGGAACTCCACGGTTTTATCCCTCTTTATGTATGCTCTGTTTAGTACGTCCTCTTTGTATACTTTGCTGAATTTGTGCTCTTCCCAGTTCTTCTGATCTTTTCCTGTTATACCTTCTTTTTATGGTGCCTATCTTTTCCATGAGAGGTTTATTTGCAATGTCTTCAAGCTGTTCAGGTCCTATGCTGGTGTCCACTAGATAATCATTTGCCTTCTTTGAAAGTGATGTTATTCAAGGCTTTTCACGTTCATAGTCTCTTACAAATCCTTCTCCTTCCTTTATGTACTGTGCTAATCCTATTGTTGTGGCTTTGTGCACTTGGTCTATTAGCGCAAGCAATAATCTACCGACCCTCCTTGGCAGGTATAGCCTTGGTGTGCATTGGTTTTTATATATGATCTTATGTGCATGGAGCATTTTTCTGGTGATTGTATCCAGTTTGTTGATTTCTAGTTGGGTTCAATTGATTATGCCAAAACTGTATGACACTACAGGTACTGCCAGTGGTTTATGGATAGGATCTTATTTTTACTGTTTAGGTGGGATTTTAGGATTAGTTTTATTCTTTTTAAATATTCTTTCCGCAGTCTTTCTTTCATGATGTCATTTTCCATCTTTTCTGATTCTTCCATTCCCAGATATTTATATGTAGCCTCTTGCTCTAGTTCTTCTATCACGATATTGTCCACCCTGATGTTTTCTGATTCACACCTTTTGCCTTTTCTTTAGTGTGACAGTGGCACATTTCTCAAGACCAAACTCCATCTGGATGTCCTCTGAGAACTTTTTGACCTCCCTGATCTCTTCTGTTAGCTCGCTTTTGTTTAGGGCGTACAGTTTTAGGTCATCCACGTAAAACAAGTGAGATATTTTTGGGCTGCTCTTTTCCCTTGGTCTCATCATGTAGCCTTTGTTTAGATTATTTATTAGTTGGCTAAGTGGGTTTAGCGCCAGTACGAACAAAAGAGGGGATATTGAATCACTCTGGTAGATCCCTCTCTTGATTCTCACACTTTTCACCTCTAAAGTTCCCTTACTGTAATGGAGGGTTAGGTCCGTTTCCCATCGTGTCATAGCTGTTCCTAAGAAGATCTTGATGGTGGGGTGGATCTTGTATAGTCTCAGTACTTCCTTCACCTAGGAGTGGGGTACACTGTCATACACCTTTTTGTAGTCAATCCATGGCATGCTTAGGTTTCTGTTTCTTTCTGTTCTCCAGTAGCCCTGTTGATTAACAGCTGGTCTTTTGTCCCATAAATTTTTCTGCTACATCGTTTTTGTTCTGGGCTTATAATGTTGTTTTCTTCTGTATGGCTGTAGATCAGGGGCGTATTTAAGGTCTCAAAGTATTCGGTGCAGGTGCTTTTAGGGGCCTGTAACTCAGATATGTTATTGACTAAAAACAATGACAACAACAAAACGTTTATTTCTACATTGCATAATAACTTTGCATTCAATAACCCTTATACAAATAACGCACAAATGTAGAAGCAGGGCATAATGTGAAGCCTATCAGGCTTACAAATTGTTATGTTCCATATGCATATGAATTTAAATTAACATTGACAGAGAACACTTTTCAAAAAAAAATATTCGCAATAAACAAGAATTTTGTAAGGTTATGCAAAAACACTAGCTTCGAATTAAAACTTAACTAAAAGCAAAAGAGTAGAAAAACAATAAACCAACGAAGATGTATGAATATATATGCATTTTTACTGTTGTATTATACTGATATTATTGTGAATCAGAAAAATTGGACTTCTGTATGACTAGTATGAGCAACTTATTGTCTCCATATAACTTTAATTTGAGCAAATTAGTTATAGATTTTTTTGAAAGCAACACAAATATAAAAAAAAAATTTAGGAGTAGTTTCCATCTTGCCTACAGTATGAAAATGCACATGCTATAAAATTCTACAAACACTTGTCATATATAATGGAAAATTCCCTGATCTGCAATGATCAGAAATGGTCGAAGGGTCTACATTTCAGATTCACTTCCCTACTCACCGATCGTGACCGATGTATGCCATTTATTACAAATAAACATCGCGTCTTCCTTTAGATGACAAAAAGTTTGTGATAACATTTTCCATGTCAATATTAAACAACTTATCTCTTTCAGTAGTTAACAGAGCCAAATCAGATGTTCTTTTCCTTGTCATGCTAGAACGTAAGTGTGTTTTAATCCTGCGCAAAACACTGAATGACCTTTCAGCACTTGATATCCCGATTGGAAGTGTAACAAACAAACGAAAAACTAGTTCTAAATTAGGAAAAATGTCACAAATTTTTTCATTCACAAGAAACTCAAGATATCCTAGTATTCCTCGATCAAGAACTGAATTTTCACTTGAAAAGTACAAAGACTGAAACTGAATCATTTCATTTACTAGTGATGGCAGAAGAAAGTTAAATTCATTGCGCAATTCTTCCGCTCTACATTCAATGTCAGCAGCAGACTGTGTTTTAAAGTGACTTGGGTGCAAAAAGCCAAAAAGATTTGTTATTTCTTTTAAACCACTAATTCTGTCATTCAGTTCGCTAATCATTCCATCTAATGTCTGATTCACAACATCCACCTGAAATCGCTGTTCCACTACCGTTATTGGCTCGTCTTGTGCTCGTTCACCAGCCATTTTTTTCTTCCTGCGGACTCTCTTTTCTGGAAAAACCATTTCACTTTTGTCAAAATCTGCATCAATCCATCGTTTCGAAGCTGAATTCTTTATCTCTGTTTTATCAACGGACAAAATTACCAGGACTACCCATTTTATTCAACACAGTAATCTCAAGACAATTTTATCATTAGATACACTTTTTCCAAAAACTTACCACATATAAAGTTTTCAACAGCTAGGTTAGTATTGGTATGATCTAGGTATGCGTAACCAGAGGACTCGTTAGGTAAGGTTAGGTTAGGTTTCTTTAGCGTCTGTTCGCTCGTCTAAATACGACGTAGCGGTAGACATCTGAATCACGGCGCTGTTACCGTCTGAACACATCTATACACTTTTTTCAACAATTTGGCAAAATAGCACAAAATTTCCAACTGTTGAAAAAATATATCAATAGCTGCAAAATATTTATCATAATTACGTACTGTACGTGCATGACATGCGAGGGAATGTTTGATTGTAAACACACACAGCTGACAACTGGAAGCTTGCTTGCTAGGCGGGATGACTCGCTAAGCGATCCTTTCTTCTTTTTCTAACTAAGCTTTTACGTAAACGAAGAGGCGATCGCACTTGATGCTTTATTTTTTTGTTATTGTACTCGATCTACCCTCAATTTTAATATTGATTTTTTTTCTCTTGGGGGCCCGCGTGTCAAGGGCCTGTTGGTGTATGCACCAATTGCACCGACGTTAAATACGCTCCTGCTGTAGATCCTGTCTGCTATGATTCCTGTTAGGATTTTGTAGGTTGTTGGCAAGCATGTTATTGGTCTATATTTGCTTGGGTTCTGGGTTTCATGGGACATTGGTAGTAAGGTTGTTTTTCCTTTTGTCAACCATTCTGGTGCTTCTTCTGCTGTTAGTATCAACCAGAAGTTCTTAATCATGTCTGGGCGTAGTGCTTTCCAGCTACTGCTTTTCTTTATTTTTTCCTCAACTTCTTTCATGGTTATTCTGTCCATGCTCATCTCTGAGATGTTTCTCATTTTCTCGCAGTTATAAAGGCTCTGCACCATCATTATGGTTGACTTCATTCTCATAGATGTTCTTCCAGAAATGCTCCATTTGTTCTTTTTCAAGCGGTCTTTCTACCTTTATCTGGGCATTCTTTAATTCTCTAAATAGTTTCATTGGGTTGTCTTCAAACATCTCATTTTGCTTCTTTTCTTTGTTCAAGCGTATATATCTTGTCAATCTTTTTGCTTTTGCTGACAGGTCTAGTTTTTTCTGGCAATACTTTTTATGATCTTTCTTTCATTGTCCAGTTTTCTCTTTGAATTAGTACATTTACCTTCCTCCTTCCCAGTTCAGATCTTATTTCCCCCCTCATATGGGTAGTTAGAATTGAGATCTCTTTCCTGAGGTTACTCATTCTGCTCTCTAGTCTTTGCTGCCACCTTGGCTTCCTCTCATTTCCATTCATTCCCTGGTTTTTCTCCTGGCTGTTATGCTTGCGCATCTTTATCCCTGCCATCTCTGTTATGCTGACTGCTGTTGCGTAATATAACCTGTTTATCTCCGTGAGGTTACTTTCCTGGGGTGTATGTCTTCTTCTCTGTGGATCAGGATCCTCCTTTTCATTTCCCTCTCTTCCTCACTTTCCTCTTCCATCTCTCTCATACTATTATTGTCTGGCCCTGATGTAGAGTCTCCCTCATCATCTGATGGTTCACTTGGGGGAGAGGGAGGGGGTGGCAAGATGTTTGTGTGCCAGTGGTCCATCTCCATCTCCTCCTCATCCTGCCCTGGGCAGACATCGTGCTCCACTTCTTCTGTGCTGTCTCTGGTAGGTGTTCTCTCTACAGCAGCTGGGATTGTCTCCTTTGTTTTCTCTGTTACTGGTGCTTCTTCATTTACTGAGGTTTCCACTTGGCTTTTCAGTGTTTTGGCAGGGTTTTTTTTTTTTTGCTTGTTTCTTTTCTCTACCTACTGTCCCTTTGCTTGTTTTTAGTTCTTCTAGGATGTCAACAGTAGTGAAGAATAGAGAGAGAAGTGGGTGTTTGAGAGCATGCTGGACTGCTCACAGGGTAGATGAGACACACAAAAAGATCAGCTAAGGGGGACAGTGACAGGAGCAGGAGAAATTGGAGTTCCAGCACTCCTTGTCTCCTACCTAACGTCCCTCTCGGAGTACTTCCCTGGTTGATTGGTGTTTCCACTCTCCTCCTATGTGCGTTTATACGCACAGCATTAGTAAGCAAAACATTCTCACAATAACGGTTGGTGTGTGTGCCTTATCCCAAGACAAAACCCGTGTCACTAGTTGTTATGAGAGAATTGATTTATTGTACAGTATTTCACTTCACAGCTGCAGATTAATAGTAATATGTGAGAACGTGAAATATTGCAATTAACTTTGATCTGCATATTGATACTAATTATTGCATATTGCTTTTTATGTAACTAATAACTGCGCAATACCTAAAACTGTACTCGAGTAATTTTTAAATAATTATTTCCGAATTATTGTTAAAATTTCAAATTAAGTCTAGTATTTTGTTTCATTCATTTGTATATTTATTGGTTTATAAATAAATACACTTTCTTGTGACGATTTATTTTCGATTTTCACGACCTCGTGCGTATAGTTTTGAATGTCTGGCTACGCCCATGCATTGCTTCCCACCAGTGGCGTAGCGAGGGAGGGGTCGGGGTGAGGCCATGGCCCCCGGGCTCAGGTCTACTGGGGGCGCTAGTCAGTCTGTTGAGGTTGCTGCTGGCTAAATAAAAACTATTGAAACTTGACAAAAAATTTACTAAAAGCTTGACATAGAAAACTGTCAAACATAAGATGTGAAATTTTTTAAACGATAACTTAAGGATTACAGTCGTGTGTAGGTGTTATACAAATTAGTTTTTTAATATTAATTTTATTGGAACAAAATAATTTTTTATAAATATGCATGAAAATATGTCTAATTTTGATTCATACATTTATTTTCTTCCTACAGATTCAAATACTCATTAAACTGGCTTTTATCAGTTGATATCATATATCAAAAATGTCTTGGGGAAAACATCAATACTGACAATATAATAAATAAGTTTGCTGAAATTAAGGCACAAAAAGTTGTATTTTAATTTATTTTTTAAATTTAACACATACACAGATTTTACTATGTTTTCAATTTATCTCCTATTTTTCATTTTTTATGTATCTGTGCAATGTGACTATATGCAAAGCTGGGCACAAACCGTTAATCCGTTAATCGTTAATTAACGAAGTTAACTTTTTCGTTAACGATTTAACTTTTAAGTTAACTTTGAAAATCATTATCGGACTAATTAACTTCCGTTACATTTAACTTCCGTTAACTCAAGTCCGTTAACCCAAAAAATTCATAAATAAACGTTTAAAAGTTTCTATTATTTTCAGTGCTGAGCAGGTGCGCCTTGGTCGACGCACTTTTGGCAGGCATCGACAAAAGGTTTGGGCCCCTCCTAGAGGATGACGAATGCCAGCTGGCTGCTGCCTTCCATCCCAGGTTTCGCCTCATCTGGTTGGACAAGTATGACAACACCAAGGTCGCCAGGGTGAGGAAAAGCATGGAGGGTACAGTCGAGGAGGCCATGAAGCAGCAGTCCAACGAAGTGGGCAGCAACAGTGTAGGCAGCAACAACGAGGAGGAGGAGGAGGATGACTTCTTCAGTGCTGTCATCCAGACAAAAGAGAGCAGCAGAAGCCACAGGTCACTCAAGGGCAAGGCCCAGAACTTGGTCAAGACCTGGCTGGAGACCAACTCCAAGGACTTGCTGACAGATGCTGCCTTCTTGGGTGAGCAAGTGTTGGTGGACTTGTTCATCAAGTTCAACACAGCCATCCCCTCCAGTGCTGCAGTGGAGCGTTTGTTCTCTATGGGCAAGGACATCCTGAGGGCCAAGAGATCATCCCTGTCTGATGAAAACTTTGATATGCTAATTTTCATGAAGGGCAACATGCATCTCATGGACAAAATGGAGAACGAGAAGAGGGAAAATTAAATTATATATATATTGTGTTTTTCATTTTTTTTATAATAAAAGTTAACGGTTTATCGGTAACTTCCGTTACATGTTTAACGAATTAACGGTTAACGAAGTTAACTTTTTGGTTAACGGATTGGCGGTTAACGAAGTTAACTTTTTGGTTAACGGTGCCCACCACTGAATATATGTTATACATATATGGTATAGCTTTTATTTTGTTTCAAATGTATTTGTATTATTTTTTGTGCTTTATTGTTTCTTGTTTTTTATTTTTCTATTATTTGATTCTATCTGGCTATTTGCAAATTATTTATGTAAACTTACAATTTCATTTACAAACAATAAAATGAGCTTAGTTTTTTGGAGCAAGTGTAGTTTATGTTCCCCTATGGTGCCTAGAGCGGCGGCCTAGTGTAGTTTATGTTCCCCTTTGGTGCCTAGTGTAGTTTATGTTCCCCTACATTATCGTAGTGTAATTTGTATTCCCCAACTTTGTCCGCGTATACCTAATCAAATAAAATGTTAAAACTAACGAAAATATTACGACAACCTAACCAATCGTGTGTGTGTATATATATATATATATATATATATATAGCGACGGTTCAGGATCGACCCCTTTGCAGCATCCCACTTCATTTGTGGGATTTTGTGAAGGAGGGAATTGCTGTCTGATCTCCTCCTGCCCTCGTAGCCAGCCATGCATGGCTGGTCAGGGATTTTGTACAGGGATCTGTCCAGCTAGATATATATATATTGATGATTGGTTAGGTTGTCATAATATTTCATTAGTTTTAACGTTTTACTGTATTTGATGGATTCATTTAAAAAATGTCTCCCAAAGATCCTAGTGTAGTTTACGTTCCCCAACTTTGACCTAGTGTAGTTTGTGTCCCCTTTTGCATCAGGGGGACGTAAACTACACTTGCTCCAGTTTTTTTTTCGTATTTTGTACCTATTTTAATTTGTTTCAAAAGAATTTGGAGGGGGTGCTAACGCGAGCATTGACCCCCTAGGCGCCAGAGACCTACGCTATACCACTGTTTCCTACAAGGTAAATCTTTGGTATGCAGTAAATAGTTGTAGTAAGTTGGAGATTTCATTTTGATTTTTGTATGACACTTCATGAATGGCACGATAAGACTGTAGTAGCCTTTGAGTTAACCGACAATGAGTCTGGGTAGTAGTAGGATGGGTGACCATCTTCTGTGTCCATGTCAAGTAGCGACCCGTGGTTCGGATCCCACATAAAGCTGTATGTACAAAACAAACAAACAAACAAACAAACATCTTTATTGCGAATCATTCACAATCCATAGCCACTTAACCTAACATACAAGTACAACGTTACGTATTAATCACTGAACTTAATACAAAAAGTAAGGCCAGCATAGCCACTTAACCTAGTATACTGGCATACTGTTTGATTAATTATCTGACAATTTTATGTATATTGTTATTACATGAGACATCATTAACTGAAAACGATCATTTGTATACGTAGTAGAAAATAATTGTAGCTTAATGAAAAAAATCAGAGAAATTATGAAAATAAAAAAGAATTTAATAAAAATGCTGATGAATTATGGGAAGCTGAGTTCCGATATGATTTTGTGGAAAGTATATTTCAAATTATTAATTATACAACAAACAAAACAACTTTGTTGCGGATCATTCACATTCCATAGCCAATTAACCTATATACAGTAGGTCTCCTTCTTTCTATGATATTTGACGTGGCGAAGGAGGTTAAACAACCACGTAGGCCTACATCAAAACTAAATTAAATCAGTCATGGAAGCTTTTAATTGTTTAGTTAAACTAAGGAGCTACTATTTAACACATCATATTGCAAGTCATTCCAAAAAAATCTACTACTAGTATTTTCATAGATCCAGTTTACAAGTCTGGTTTTCTAATTTTCTTATTATGCCTTCGAGTTCTCTCATACTCTGATAAGATAACGTTATTTACATTTAAAATGTCTAAGCCAAAAAATATTTTGTACATTTCTCAAAATTAAACATGCTAAATTCCTTTAATATTTCACTGCATTTTAATCTTCTTAAGCTAGGGACAAGTTTAGTTGTCCTACTCTGCACACCTTCAAGCATATACGTATATGCCTATGGTGGGGTGACGAAGTTTGAATCCAGTATTCTAAATAGGACCAAACATAAGAATTATACACTCTTCAGATGACATCCTTACTTTTGTAAATATATTCATTTTAATAATTACAGGTTGTTTACATAAGATCTAGAAAAAGTAGGAAGATTTTTGCCGAAAAAGCAGAAAAAGAATATATACATACATATGTAAAAAGTGAATAATTCTAACATTCATTTTTGCATATAAAGTCCAAACTCACAGGACACTCTAACCGTATATAAAATGCAAGTTTGGAAAAATAAATACATTTTTAATTTTCTTTCTATTTTATTTTTGGTAAGAAAGGGATGAATTATTTCCTTTTTAAAATACCTAATAATTTTTTAATCAGTTCCTTTTTTTACCTAATCATTTTACCTTAATCATATAATCGTGTTAAATTCTGCAATGTTCAATTTTTTTATACATTCTCTCTTAGTTGTAAAAGATGAAGTCATATCTTGTCAAAACTCTAAATTAACACTTAATTTAAATTTTAAGCACTTAATTTTGGCTCATATGCATGTTTAATTTTAATTCATAATAAAACGCATATTTCAATTTCCATTTTTAGTTAACTCGGAAAATCATGATAACTGATATTTCTTTATTTTATTGGGTTCAGAATCCCAGCTGAGACGTGAACGGCCAATTTCTGAAGGGCCAGTTTAACCTACAGCCCAAGTTAAGCTAGACTAAAAACTTACAGACTTGGAGGTCCTATTAGGTCCTACCTCAGGGTTGCTGACTCGATGTGGGCCTACCTTAGGCCTCAGTTGCATAAATTAAGATAAAAAAACAGGGGGCACTATTTATGGTCTTTCTAAACCTTGCAACAACAACACAACCTGCACCATTGCACAATGTAACAATCTTGTATCTAAACAACCAAACTGAATTGCAAGAGAGCTCTCTATAAGACCACGCCCTGTAAGTGCCGCATTCAACAAACGAGTAGGAAGGACGCGCAGTGCCCCAAAAAAATTATACCACAAGAGTGCTCAAACAATGATGCCACAAGAGCACAAAAATGCTAGCTCTAAATTAAGTGAATTTTTCACTAACCTTAAAATTATGAGATGGATAATGTTAAGTCAGTAGCAGGAGCAATGACAATACAAAACGACAAAGTAACAGCCTGGGCAGATAAGTGGGAGATGAAATTTAATGTTGATAAGTGCAAGGTTATGCATATTGGGCCAAAAAATCCAGAACTTGAATAAAATATGAATGGAATTTGGATTAAAAATGATGATAAAGAGGAAGACTTGGGTGTCACTGTGACTAATGAACTTAAACCCTCAAATCATTGTATGGTAATCAGAAATAAAGCAAATGCTAGACTCAATCTCATGCAGAGACACATTGAATACAAATCACCCAATATTATAAAGCAACTATACATTTCATATGTGAGACCCCTCCTCGAATACTGTATTCAATTTGATAGTCCCTATTTGATACAAGATATTGAAAAACTGGAAAAAGTACAGAAACGAGCAACAAGAATGATCCCCCTTTCTAAGACAATTGACATATAAGGAAAGATTAGCGTATCTAAACATGTTCTCATTAAAAAGGAGGATGTTAAGGGGTGATATGATAAGAGGTGTATAAAATGATAAAAGGGTTGGATAAGATAGATTTTGAGTCTCTTTTCATTAAAGATCACAATAACCAGATTAGAGGTCATAGTATGAAATTATTTAAGCCAAGATGTAGAACAAATTTAAGAAAACATAGTTTTACAAACAGAGTAATTAAGTTTTGGAACAATCTGACAGAAGAAGTGGTGACTTCAGATACACTTGATTCTTTCAAAAGAAGGTTGGATAGTTTGGTGTCTGCAAGGGACATCTGGTGATAGTGTTTAAGCCCATTTTTATTGCAGGAATGGTACTAGTTTATTTCATATATATTATGTGCATTTAGGTGATAGATCCCACAGCTCAACACAAGTGTTGTGGGATATAGGAAGGCAGCATCTTGGGTTAGGGGATACTCTCTGTCATTACACACCCCATTTAAAGAGATTCCTCTGCCGAGCGGTGCTCCCCATAGTAATGTGAGGTATTGAAAAACTCATGATCTTCACTTGCCCCACAAACACCTTTAAATGGGAGACCCAAAATGGGTGCACACACATTTCTACATTACTGTACAATCTTTACAGCCACACCTACACTTTTCCTCCTAAGTATATATATTGTAATGTATATGGTTGTAAATTGTGACTTGGTCCGCAATTGATATGAACTGTGACTTATTTTTGGTTGGCAAGGTACTGGTATTGATGGGTACCGTAATGAAATTGACTGGATTCTTTGGATCTGATATATTTGCATGTCAGTTATAAATAGATATAGAGTGTAACATATTTGTGGATAGTAGCCTATTATGACTTTGATCCTCTCGATCCAGAGATTCTATCTTTAGTTTTAAATTGACAAATTAATTAGTTTTGTAAAAATTGGTTGTTGCCAATGTACAGGCAGTTTTTACATAGTGGAGCCACCTCGATGGGCCGAAGTGGCCCCTAGTGTGCCCACTATAAAAATTTCTTATGTACTTATCCCAGCTGAGCCGTGAACGGCCAAGCTCTGAAGGGCCAGTTTAACCTACAGCCCAAGTTAAGCTAGACTAAAAACTTATGGACTTGGAGGTCCTATTAGGTCCTACCTCAGGGTTGCTGAGTCGATGTGGGCCTACCTTAGGCCTCAGTTGCATAACATTAAGATAAAAAACAGGGGCACTATTTATGGTCTTCTTTCTAAACCTTACAACAACAACACAACCTGCACTATTGCACGATACAACAATCTTGTATCTAAACAACCAAACTGAATTGCAAGAGAGCTCTCTATAAGACCACACCCTGTAAGTACGGCATTCCACAAACGAGTAGAAAAGACGCGCAGCGCCCCAAACAATGATGCCACAAGAGCCCAAAAATGCTAGCTCTAAATTAAGTGAATTTTTCACTAACCTTACAATTATGAGATGGATATATATACACCTTAACTTGATATATACAAGCAATGCTGCATCAATCAGCTTAGTCATCATATCGCCTTGGGACAACAATGGTTCTTCCTCTTCTAGATTTTCTAACAACGGGACCAGCTACACCAGAGTGAGGAATCCCTTTGCTGCCACCTAACAAGAACCCCCGTCAACCTCGAACCACCTAAGGCCATAGACGGAGGGTTAACACGTATGTGTGGAATGAATTTTATAATTAAATACGTGCATCATACGTGTGTGTATGGCGTACATCCATACATATGAACATACATAGATAAATGCAAAACATGTAAATATTTTGCTTTTTATGAATACTGTACTATTGCATGGATTTGGTCCCACCTTCAAAACACAGACACAATATTTTCAAAAACAGACTCATAAGTAAACAAAGGTACTTAATTTACCATAACGAGAAATCGATGTTTGATCTCTGAGAATTTAATAACTCGTTTTGAAAATTTAAAATAAGGCAAATTAAAAAGTGGTTGTCAGAGAGACTATTAACCTTTATTTGTTTAATAGGTAATAAAATACTCGTTGTCTGTGCGTTAGACTCTGGAACGTATGTATAGTTATGTTTTAAGTATATATATATACACACACACACGAGTGTGTGTATATATATATATATATACTTAAAACATAACTATACATACGTTCCAGAGTCTAACGCACAGACAACGAGTATTTTATTACCTATTAAACAAATAAAGGTTAATAGTGCGTTAGACTCTGGAACGTATGTATAGTTATGTTTTAAGTATATATATATATATATATATACACACACACACACGAGTGTGTGTGTATATATATATATATATATACACACCTTACCTTATGAACCTTATGTTGTTTCGTGCGTTGGTCTCTCTTCACACGAAGGTCAAGTTGGTGGCCCCGCCTCTAGGTCTGGCTTGGCGGAGGAGCGAGTTGCTTTTTTGTGCTCTCCATCGTACATAGCCAGGCACGCCCGGCTCATCTGGTACCGTCCTGAGCCAGGCATCCAGTCTTCTCTTGAAGACCTCAACTTTGACCCCCGTTACGTTTCTGAGGTCCTTTGGAAGCTGGTTGAAAAGTCTTGGCCCCGTGACAACCAAGCTATTTTCCTTCAGAGTTGAGGAGGTCCCTTGTCGGGCCCTTAATTTGGAAACACTACACATTCTGCCTTTCCTACTTTCCAGTGTTGTTTGAATGGTAATTGGGTTTAGTTTTAGGTTTGGTACCAGTTTTTCGATCATTTTCCGTATGTAGATTATGGTGTACCTCTCTCTTCTTCTTTCCAGGGAGTACAGATTTAGTTTACGTAGTCTTTCCCAGTAGTTGCAGCCATCAATCTTCGCTGTGAAATGCCTTTGCGTTTCTTCTAGTTTATTAGTTTCTTCCTTTTTATATGGGGACGTCAAAACTGAGCAGTATTCAAGTTTTGGTATAATCAGTGTTTTTAGCAGGGGAATCATTACTGTCCTGCCCCTTCTCTTGAACGTTCTTAGTACCTGTCCGGCGACTCTTTTTGCTTTATTTATCGCTACCTGATTTCGTGTTTCAAATTTCGCATCATCTGTCATTATTATCCCGAGATCGATCGCTTTCCTGCTTCTCTGAATTTCCTGTCTATCTGGAGCATAATATGCAGTCTGTTTGAGTTCTTCTGTTCTACCATATCTCAAGAGCTGAAATTTCTCGGTGTTAAATGACGTTGTTGTTGTCTTCTGACCATTTGTATATTTTGTTCGTGTCCCTCTGCAAGGCCTCCATTTCATGTACATCGCTGATTTTTCTGCTGATCTTTGTATCGTCTGCAAAGGATGTTACTATACTGTTGCTGTTTACTCCGCTGTCTATGTCTGTTAACATGATAATGAACAGGAGTCGGGCCAGTACTGTCCCTTGTGGTACTGAGCTGCGTATTTCCGATTCTGATGATGATGTGTGTGTGTATATATATCGTGCAACCTCGAGAATCCAGAATGCTCGGGACCAAACCCTTTCGGATTTCGGAATTTTCCAGATTTCAGAATGAAAAATTAACCAATGCATGAACCCTTACCTAATTTCTTTAATATTTCCATTTTTTTTCATAATTGTAAGCGTAATATGCTTACGTTTTGATACACTGTCTTCCTTTGAGATATCACTAAGCACTGATCTCATCTTGGATGCCATAACGAGGGTAAAATAAATGGGAAACAAAAAAATATTTCTTGGGGTTGCTAGAATGTTCGCTCACGTTCAATGCTGACAGAAATGATCACGTCCAAAATGGCGGAGAGGCAGGCAGGAAACGTGAGCAACCCTATCCTCCGATGCCAGAGTAGCGAGTCCGTGAACTACTCCCGTTATTTCTAAATTTCGGTGGGCTTGTCAGATGTCAGAGAGATCTGGCATCTTGAGAAAATTTTCCGGGCAACTGGTGGAACTGGATTTTAGAATTCCACATTCTCGAGATTTTCCTCAATAAACAGAGAGCTAAAATAATCATTAAAAATACCAACAATATCCTGATCACTTTCAAATATCCTATTCGATTCGTCAGCCAGACTCTGTACTGAGCGGACGCATTTCCTGAGCTCTCTGATATTGCATCTACTTTTGTATATTGCTGAGAATTTTGCTTTTGGATAGTTTTGAATTTTATATACTTACGTTTAAATTCACGTTGTTATAGTTAAGTAATTGAATATTAGTGGTTTTTAGCGATTTAGAAGTTTTCATAGCGTGCCGGCTTAATTTAACTTATACCTGTGACGGTTTAAACTAATTTTTAACTCCGCGATGCCGTCGCAGAAAGCGTCGTGTGTTAGGTGTAGGGTTAACCGGTGGTATTCGGAATTTAGGGATTATAACGGCGGTCCTATGGCGATTACCGATAGATCAGTTTGTTTCTTTTGCGAGTTCATGGAGGAATTAATTGACCTAAAACGCAGTGTAGGTGAGGTAGCGGAAAGACTTGCAACGCTTGATGAGGGCAGGGGTAGGGCTACGGTTGACGGAAGCCGAACCAATACTAACGTTGAAGACGTTAGTAATTTGAAGGGTGAGGTGCGTAACCTAGTTTCTAGTTTAGGTAGCTTGTCGGGAAGGTTAGATAGAGTTGAGGATGGGGTTAAGGTTAGTCCGAGAGTAGTAGATAGCGAGGGATTTAGAGAGGTTAAGGGTGGAGCTAGGCCGCGTACTTTAGGTGATAGGAATCCCCCCCTTATCGAGGTCTCGAACCCTTTCGCCAATTTGGAAAGGGACGTGAATGAGGGGGAAACTATTTTAATCGGGGATTCTTTAGTGCGCCACATGGACAAAGAGTTCGTTGAACGGCATCCAACCAAGAGGAGGAGGGTCTGTCTCCCAGGGGCCAGGGTTGACAGAGTTAGAGACGAAGTGGGTAGGATTGACGTTGCCTCCCGTCACTCAATGTTGGTGACGATGGTAGGAGGCAACGACTCGTATAGGCCCGATACGAGAGTGCCTGACCTTTTGGAGAGATATAGGGGGTTAATTAGGTCCCTGAAGGCGAGGTCAGATAGGTCTTTAGTTCTAGGTATTACCCCTAGGCACGGGTTGGGTCTTAGAATTACGTCAAAAACAATATTTTTGAATAACAAATTAGAAGAGATTTGTGCTGAGGAAAATGTACCCTTCGTAAAGCTGTGGTCCGAATTCAGTGATCCTAGCCTTTTTATAAAAGATGGGGTGCATTTTAATGAAATAGGTAATGCTAGGCTAGGTAGGTTAATAGACGAAAACGTGCGAAAGCTGTATAGGTCGAAGCCTTCTTTAAACGTTGTGGGTCCGGGGAATGCGGGCCCGACGTGATAAATAGTTTAAAACGCGGGCCCGTGGTAAAAAATAACAAGTCTTTTATTGTAACGCGCGTAGTATTAGAAATAAATTAAATGAATTTAAGGCGATAATTTATTCCGGCAACTATGATATAGTTGCTGTCACTGAAACTTGGTTAAATACCGTGACTCGGGACTTGTTGGGGGAACTTGATATACCGGGTTTTAAACTCTTTACTAATGATAGGTTACATAGGTTTGGTGGAGGCGTTTTGCTGTATATTCGTAATTCCCTTAGGGCTATCGAGTTAAGTTAGATTTTCCGGCAGCAATTAATGCGATATGTGTTGAAGTTAGGGCGCGTAGTATTAGTTTTAATTTTGTTGTTGTTTATAGACCTCCCGTTCAACCCCTCAATACAGATGCTAGATTTTACTCACTTCTTGGTAATTTTATTGACAATCGGAATAGTATAATTGTCGGAGACTTTAACTGCCCTAATGTTAATTACGAGAATTTTACTGGTAATGAGGAGGGTTTGAGATTGGTTGAGGTTATGGACGATAACTTTTTACGACAGATAGTTACCGAACCAACGCGCGGTGATAATATTTTAGATTTGGTGATGACGAACGGCGAGAATATAGTCGAAGGTTTAGAAGTAGGCGAGAGTTAGGATGTAGTGATCATCAAATTCTTAGGTTTAAGTTATTGATAGAAAACACTCAGGATAGTAACGTAATAGAAGTCCCTGATTTTCGTAGGACTAATTTTGATAGTTTTACGGATAGGATGAGAGTAGTGGACTGGGATAACTTATTTATGGGTAATGACATAAATTTGCGTTGGGTGGCGTTTAAAGAAAGTTTTAGGAATATTGAAAAGGAGTTTATTCCTCGTAGGCCCAAGCGCGTTAGAAATCGTGGTAGGCCGAAGTGGTGGACTAGGGAAATAGGCGAGTTCATAAACGAGCGTAAGAGAGTGTATAGACTTAATAAGCGCAATGGCACGGCAGCTAACTTTAATAGATATATCGAGCTTAGACGTCAGGTTAAAAGATCAGTTAGGAATGCTAAGCGTAATTTAGAGATACTTATAGCTGCGGATAGTAAACATAATCCAAAAAAGTTTTTTCAATACGTAAATAATCGTAAGCCAGTAAAAGATAACGTAGGCCCTCTAGTGGATGTTAATGGCGCTTTGGCTTCTGACCCTCAGGCGATGGCGGGTATTTTCAATAACTTTTTTGCGATAGTTTTTACCGCAGAAGACGTAAATAATGTCCCCGACGTGGACGATATCGTTCCATTTAGTAGCGAGACTATTTTGGATGAAATAACTGTTTACGAGGCTGAGATTGCGCATTATATCGATAGGTTAAAAGTTAGCAAGGCTCCAGGTCCTGACGCTTTTTATCCCAGACATTTGAAAGATTTGAAAGACGTTATCGTAGGCCCCTTAACGAAGATTTTTAATCAGTCACTCGAAACGGCGATTATTCCTGAAGACTTCAAATTAGCTAACGTCACGCCTATTTTTAAAAAAGGCGACCGCGCAGTAGCTAGCAATTATAGGCCCATTAGCTTAACGTCAATTGTCGGTAAACTTTTGGAATCCGTAGTTAGGGATCGTATCATCGATCACTTAGAAAGTAGAGATTTGATTAATAGTAGTCAGCATGGGTTTCGACGTTATAGGTCTTGTTTAACTAATTTGTTAGAATTTTATAACGAAATAGTGCGCGAATACGATAGGCATAGAGCAGCTGACGTTATTTATTTAGATTTTAAAAAGGCGTTCGATACAGTTCCGCATAGGAGACTAATTGCGAAGGTCAAAGCGCACGGTATACGCGGTCAGGTAGCTAACTGGTTAGAAGAATGGCTTCGTGCTAGGAGACAGAGGGTCGTAGTTAATGGTAGTGAATCGGGGTGGTTAGATGTAGATAGCGGTGTCCCACAGGGTTCAATGTTAGGCCCATTGCTATTCGTAATTTACATTAACGACATAGATGTAGGATTGACTAGTAACGTGTCAAAATTCGCGGACGATACTAAAATAGGCGGTAAGGTTGTTAACGAGGACGATAGAAATAGGATCCAAGACGATGTAAATAGGATTATGGAGTGGACAGATAAGTGGCAGATGCAATCTAACGTAGACAAATGTAAAGTTTTGCATATAGGTTCTCGCAACAATAATTACACGTACACGATGGATGATAGGGAGTTAGTGAGCGTTGACGAGGAAGTAGATTTAGGCGTACGCGTATCTCAGTATTTAAAGGTTAGGAACCAGTGCCTGGAGTCTTGCGCAAAAGCTAATAGGATGTTAGGCTTCATAGCGCGTAATTTCGAATTTAAATTGAAGGATATTATATTGCCCCTTTACAAGTCCCTAGTCAGGCCTCATTTAAAATATGCAGTTCAGTTTTGGTGCCCGTACTTGCGTGAGGATATTGATAGGTTAGAAAGGGTTCAGCGTCGTGCCACGAAACTTATTCCGTCATTGCGCAATAAGCCTTATGAAGATAGGATTAAAGAGTTAGACCTGTATTCACTCGAAACTAGAAGATTAAGGGGGGAGCTTATTGAAGTTTTCAAAATCGTTAATAACATTGATAACGTAAATTTTGACAAATTGTTCACTTTCGATACTAGTAATACTCGCAATAACGGATTTAAGTTGCGTGGCAGACGTTTCATTACTAATATCGCTAAAAACTTCTTTACGTTTAAAGTAATTGATAAATGGAATAATCTTCCCGCGTCAGTCGTTCATTCTACCAGCGTTAATATGTTTAAGAACCGTCTTGACAGACATTTTAAAAGTATTAACGTTGTTTAATATAAAAAAAACAAAGTTAGCAACAGGAGCTCTGGTGGTGGTGCTCGGGGATGAGTCTGTTGACGATGAATGCCAGCTTGTGATATGCCAGCTTGTGACATGCCAGCTTGTGACATGCCAGCGTGTGATGCCAGCAAAAAAAAAAAAAAAAAAAAAAAACTAACACGAACGTAGATGTAGCTCGTAGCGTAAACTAACCCACTTTTTGTTTAACTTTACCTACTTTTTTTTACTTTGCATGTCTGTAACTCTCTTTTCTTGCATGTTTGTAGTTTGCATGGTATGATTGTGAGTTAAGACTGTGTTTGCATGGTTTGTAAGCGTTCTTATTTCACTTCTTTTCATCTTTCACCCCTCTCCTATTCTCTCCGACTATTTTTCTGACTTGTCGGTAGTGGCCGGCGGATGATGATGGTGAGTCTTTTTTTCTCTTTTTCTGAATGAATGTTAACCCACGAATGATAGGTGTTGCTCCTTACTTAACCCCTTATTCTCTTCTCTTCTCTTAACCCCCTACTCTTTCCTTTCTCTCGGGCTAACCTTAGAGTGGATCTTAGGGTCTTTGTTAGCCTTAGCTTCTGTAGATCTGTAGATCATATTCTATGTAGCCGATCCTATCATGCTTCTTATTATATTTATAAAAACTAAAGAATTTGTTTGGATCTTGTAATAGCGTGAGGTGTTAGACCCCATTAGGTTTAGATTAGATATTAGGCATCAATAATATTTACAGGTACTTTGCTTCAGGTTTTCATTGGGGTCTATATTTTGTTCATTTGGTGGCGATTAGCGCCAACGGCAACCAAACTTCGACAAACCCAGCCCTACTTTACTTATTAATAAGCAACCAACATTTGCCCCTAACTGACATAATAATTGGACGACCCAAAACTACAACATCTACACTCGAAACTGGGTTCCTTAGTTAAGACCATGCCACCAAAAATAGACTTAAAATTAGTACAATATGTACACACATAGGCCATGGCAGCAATTATTTAGGGTAGAAAATACGCATGCACTGCCAGTGCCATAAACAAAACAGGACACTTCTCGAAGTTTATTTAGATGATGTTACTATTTTAGCATTTAGTGAACTTTCTCATCCGGTGACTTTTTGACTATATAACCTTTGGTTAGCTTCCGCCCGAATTGTTCATTCTGACGAAGGTCAAGCTTTTCCTTTTCTTTTCCTTAGACTTACAGTTTAACGTGGAATCCGAACCACGCCCTACCAGCAGTCTTAACCACGAGGCCACCTGGGTACCCATTTATCTACCAACCACTTTCTTTATTGTGTGGAAGGATGAACAGCTGGATTTTGCTGCGCGCCGGCTGTCGTCACCGAGTCTCGAACCTGGGGCCTATGGATTCGTAGTCAACGACGCTAATCACTACACCACCGAGCCGCATGGGCGCATATATATATATATATATGTGTGTGTATATATATAAAAGCTTGTTAACCTTGTTTGGGTTCTGTGCGTCGGTCTTTCTTCACACGAAGGTCAAGCTGGTGGCCCCGCCTCTAGTCCTGGCTTGGTGGAGGAGCGAGTTGCTCTCTTGCGCTCTCCATCGTACATAGCCAGGTACTCCCGGCTCATCTGGTACCGTCCTGAGCCAGGTATCTAGTCTTCTCTTGAAGATTTCAACTTTGACCCCTGTAATGTTTCTGAGATCCTTTGGAAGCTAGTTGAAAATTCTTGGCCCCCTGAGAACCAAGCTATTTTCCTTCAGAGTTGAGGACGTCCCTTGTCGGGCCTTTAATTTGGGAACACTACACATTCTGCCTTTCCTATTTTCCAGCGTGTCTGGGTGGTAAATGGGTTTTGTTTGAGGTTAGGTACCAGTTTTTTGATAATTTTCCATATGCAGATTATGGTATACCTCTCTCTTCTTCTTTCCAGGAAGTACAGATTTAGTTTGCTTAGTCTTTCCCAGTAGTTGAGTTCTTTGCAGCCATCAATCTTCGCTGTGAAATGTCTCCGCGTTTCTTCTAGTTTATTAATTTCTTCCTTTTTATATGGGGACGTCAAAACTGAGCAGTATTCAAGTTTTGGTATGATCAGTGTTCTCAGCAGGGGAATCATTGCTGTCTTGTCCCTCCTACTGAACATTCTTAGTACCTGTCCGGCGACTTTTTTTTGCTTTGTTTATTTTGCTATCTGATTTTGTGTCTCGAATTTGGCATCATCGGTCATTATTACCCCCAAGTCGATCGCTTTCGTGCTTCTCTGAATTTCTTGTCTATCTGGAGCATAATATGCAGTCTTTTTAAGTTCCTCATTTCTACCATATCTCAAGAGCTAAAATTTCTCGTTGTTTGGTGTCATATTATTGTCTTCTGACCATTTGTATATTTTGTTTGTGTCTCTCTGCTGATCTTTGTATCGTCCGCAAATGATGTTACTTACTGTTGCTGTTTACTCTACTGTCTATGTCTGTTAGCATGATAATAAAAGGAGTGGGACCAGCATTGTACCTTGTGGTGCTCAGCTGCGTACTTCTGATTCTGATGATGATACACCTTGAATTTTGACCACCAGTAGTCAATTTCTGAGGAAGTTGTCGATCCATTTTCCCACTTTGCCGGTTATTCCCATATTCACATATTCACATGATCGCATTTGTCAAAAGCTTTAGCAAAATCCGTGTATATGACCTCATAGTTTTCACTGCCTTCAAGTACATCTAGGATATTGTTATAATGCTCTATAAGTTGTGATAGGCATGAACTTCCTGATCGGAATCCGTGTTGATTTTCGTTGAATCTTTCGAATGTCTCCAAGAAGTCATAGATTTTCTCTGACTATTCTTTCAAAACTTTTGGTGAGGTGGGACGTCAAGGACACTGGTCAATATTCTTTGCTTAAGATCTATCCCCTCCATTATATATAGGGACGATGTTTGCTCTTTTCAAGATGCTTGGTATTTCCCCAGTGTCTAGGGATCTTCCCCATATCCAGTATAAAGGTGTAGCTATTTCATTTTTACAGTTTTTAATTAATAGTGCGTTCCATTTGTCCTGACCTGCAGTTGAATGTGATTTCATTTGTCCTGTAGCTCTCGCTACATCTTCTTGGGTAAAATCAAAGTCTGTTATACATTCTCCTTGCAATTTCTCTTTGAAGAAAGCATCTATGTCAGGTATCGCTTTGTCACTTTTTGGGGTACTGAATACCGATTCATACTGGGCTCTCAATATTTCAGATATTTCTTTTAGATCGTCTGTTAGTTCATTATTTCCTTTCCTTAAGGGCCCGATAGTAGCGCGCGTATTTGTTTTCCTTTTCGCATAGCTGTAGAAGTATTTTGGATTTTCCTTTATTGTTTCTACCGCCTTTTCCTCTTCCCTCTCTGTATGGCCCTTTATCAGAGTTTGTATTTCCCAATCGATTCTCTCCAGTTTTTCTTGTATTTCTTTCTTGGCATTGTTGTCTCCGCATTTAGCTAACTTCGTCGCTACTCTCTTTCTTTTGTGGAATATTCTTTTCTTTTGCCTCTCTAGCCAGTTCCTCTTTCCTTTTGGTTGTGCTTTCGGAGCATATTTTTCCAAAATTCTCAGCGTCTTTTCTTCCAAGGTTGTTAGCATTTCCTCAGGGCCGGCCTTAGCAAATGCGGAGCCCAATTTGGACCATTTTGGTGGGGCCTCCTGGACTTAAAATTATTTCAAATTAGGTATCAGGAATATATGCTATTACGTTGTATTAAAAATAAAACAATATCCATATTTATTAGCTTATATTTTGACATAAAACGTGTTAAAACAAAACTATACTTACAAAGAAATCTGTCTTGCTTTCTGTTCTGCAAACTCTTTCAAAATTTTGTTGAAGTTTAAGTTTTTGCTTCATCACATTCATCACATGAGCTTAACATCTGTTAGCGCAATTTCCAAATCTGCAGCATGTTTTTGTAATTCCTCTTTTGGAATTTGTTGAAATTTACTCAAAAAGCCAAATAAATCAACATGTTTTTTCAACTGCTTAAACCGTGGCTCCAAAGACTGCATTCCTTATTTTTCAAAGCTGGAGGTGGCAACCCTAGTGCGGTGCCCATGTGAGCGCGGGGCCCAATTTGGTCAAATAGGTTCAATTGGCTTAAGGCCGGCCCTGCATTTCCTCAGTTGTTTTATTCTCGAAAACTGTTCTCCACTCTATTTGGGCCATGTGTGATCTGATTTCTTCCCAATTTATAGTCTTGGAGTTTAAGTTAAAAGCCCCAAATTTGCTTCTTCCTTCCGTATGTGTATTGCCTTTTAAAGTTATCGCCATATTTGTTGATAACTCGATTATATTGTGGTCTGAGATAATAGTTGGAGTTATTTTTATATCCGCAATCACGTTCGTGTTATTTGTGAATACCAGATGTAGGCAGTTATTTTTCCTGGTATTTTCTGTTTTATATATATATATATATACATACTGTATATACAGTATATGTGTATATGACCTTCATGAAATGTGGAATCATCACACGGAACATTTGAAAGGTTTGAAAAGTATATTTCACTTCACTCCTCCCCTACAAATTAAGTCTGTCAGGGGGAATAAGAGTCTCTAGTTCAGTGATGCACAAACCCTGGCCCGCGGGCCAAATGTGTCCCCCACGGGTCTTTTCAGTGGCCCCACGGGTCTTTTCAATTCAATGAAAAAGTTAGAATATAAAAGTGACCCAATTTATGACTTAGATGGAAAGTAAGTAGGCTAATACATTTAGTTATTTTCTTCGCTTGGCCCTCACATCAAAAACGTTTGTGCACCAACCACTGCTCTAGTTGATCTGCGAAGCCGGGGTAATGTAGTAGGAATAGCCGAATAGGAGCGACTTGCCTAGGTGGACGATTTGAACCATTTTTTGGGATAAAACTTGTTTCTCCTGTTGGCGTAAAACTCGTTGTTGTAACGTTCATTTGGACATAAAATCGAAAACAACGAATTATGAGTTTAGAAGGAGACACCCCCCCATCGTCGTGTAAGGCGTTAGTTCATATTTAAACGGAAATTTATCCAACACTACTTGCATCTCCTCCCCTTGAAAATGATGCAAGGCCAACTTAAAACTTTCACGGACCATGTTTTCCATGAGACCATTAGTAGACGGACGTGTCAAATGCCATGTAGATGGACGAAAGAACGAAATTCTTCACTGGTGAAACAAGTACCATTGTCCGAAATCAGAACCACGGGTAAACACAGGGCCGTTTCTAGCCATTAGGGGGCCCTAAGCAGTATACCCATTTGAGGCCCCACCCCTCCATCCACCAACTCACGCCTTACTACATCACCTCAGCACACACATGCAAAAAATGGCTGTGTTAATAAAAACAATTATGAAACAATTTTAATGAAACATTTATGTCCAAAACAACAAATATGTACTTTCAGAAGACAAACAGAAAAGATACTCTTCATGAAATTCCTGAAAATTAGCTTATACATTATTTAGAATAAATGACACAGAACTATGTATAAAAAAATAATGCAATTATCAACTCCCAAACAATTACTAACTCTACGATACAATCGTGTAATAGCTAACAGTTATACAGAACAGTTTGTATCTTCAAAATTTTTGCCTCCTACAGTAGATTTTTTCTGGGCGAACTCATCAATAACATCATCATATGAAATCTCCCTGCCAACGTCCTGGTTGATGCTTATGATGCCAAGGCCACTGAGGTGATCCTGCCCCATTCATGATCTGAGGTAGTTCTTGATTAGCTTCATCTTAGAGAAGCTCCTCTCGGCCGATGCTACTGTCACAGGTAGAGTGCAGGCAATTCTTAGTGCAACCCAGAGATAGTTCCTCCAGTTGCTTCTGATGAATGAAGGAGAGAAGCTCCACTGCAGTCATGTTGTGTGAAGGTAAAGTCGGCAAGTTCTTAATTTCGAGGGCCAGTTCTCTTCCATCAATGTCAGAGTCAGCTCCAGAGCTCAGTATCTTAGAGAGCTTTTCACACTTGCAGGACAAGTCTTCTTTGTTCATTGTGGTGAAGTTTAGGAGAACCCCAAATATGTCCCTCACATCATCTAATATTTTGAATCTCTCATTTGTTGACCCGATGGCACAATCCACCACCATATTGAAAAATTTGACTTCCAGCCTCTTTAAGCCTTCGTCTTTAATGGTTCGTCAGGAGCTTCGTAAGCAAAGTGCTTTTTTGTGGATCTGAGCCTCTTCTCCTTCAGCACAGCCTCCACATTCATTTCCTCACATATGTCCCTAGCTATGACTTGTGCTGCAACAAAACCTGTGTTTCTGTAGCTGGTGAGTGAGTCTTTTGTTTTCGTGAGGAGGTTGACTGCCACATCAAACTGCATTGTAGGAGACTGCAGAAGTTTGTTCACATGGTTAACTGCATGAAGAATGTCATACCATACTACTGTGCAAATCTGAAAGCGATAAGACCCTACCTCCTCTGCAAGCAAGTGCTTGTGCTTCAGTCCTGGCTATGGCATCTGTGGCATTGTTTCTGACTTCCAACAGGGCCTCTCTGATGTTGTGGCTCTGATATCGCACAGCCTCAATGCTCTTAAGCCGGCTCTCCCACCTGGTTTCACTCCAAGACTTGAGTGTTATGTTCACGTGCTTCTTTAGGATTGTCCATCTCTGTGTAGCTGCTGCAAGAAGGTTGTACAATTTTTGTACGTTGCCAAAGAAGCTGATGGCATCTGTGGAAGCTTTAGCTGCATCAGCCACTACAAGATTCAGAGTGTGAGCCCCACATGGAATAGAATGCACGACAGTTGTTCTCTAATAACCTTGCCTGAACACCTTTGTTCTTGCCCTTCATGTTCGCTCCATTGTCATATGACTGTCCTCTGCAGTCATCAAAGTGAATATTCAGTTCATCTAGTCTCTTCAGAATCAGAACTGATAAACTCAGGCCTGTACTTTCTGAAGCCTCAAGAAAGCCCAAGAAGTATTCTTTTATTTCTGGTACTTCACCCATTTTAACAGTTCTGATAATAATCGACATCTGTTCTTGGTGGCTTATGTCTGGAGTGCAGTCTAAAATGAGAGTAATATTTAGCTTGTTTTATTTCTGCAATAATGGCATCCAAGACCTTCCCACTAATGGACTCAATGAGCTCATTTTGAATGATGTTTCCTAGGTAACTTGAATGACTATATTGGCCACTTTCGACTCTGCTGATGTGTTGTTTCATCACTGGATCAAATTTGGCAAGCAGTTCAACCTCCTTCAAGAAGTTGCCATTGTCTCGATTGTACAATGTAGAGGAAGACCCCCTGAAAGCAAAGTTTCTCTCTGCCAGTGATTGGATTATACTTACAAGACGTGTGATAACATCTCGCCAACGTCTTCGCTCTACCTCCATTAATGACATTTCAGTTTGGTCAATGGTCCTCCCAGTTTTTAGCCGCAGTTCTAGATTCTTCCATGTTGCCATGTTATCTGCATGTTCTGAACTATTTTCATGGCCTTTCAGAAGCGAACCAACGTTTATCCAGTCTGAAAGTCCACCCGTAATTAGTTTGTACGACTTCCTTGAAAACAACTTGCAGCAAAAGCAATAAAGAGCATAATTCCTTCTAGAGTACATCAGCCAGCTTCGCTTTGTTTTTTCCCCATTAATTAATTAATGTTCTGTACATGTAATGGTGATGAAAGCTTCTACCGTCCTCTCTTTTAGGGAACGTGAAATCTGGACTGATTTGAAATGGTCCTCGAGACACCAGATATGTCTTCAAGGCATCTGACAGGACAACTGGCTAGTCATATGGATCAAGCGGTGGAGCAGATCTTGGTTCTTGTTGCTCAGTAGAAATGCCTGTGTGTGGTGTTTGAAGCTGAACAGAAGATGGGCCACTTGTTGGTTCATCAGCTCTACTTCTACTGGTGTTTGAGGCTGCATAGAGGATGGTCCTGCTGTTGGCTCATGATGCTCATCAGGCTTTCCTGAGGATGGCTTTTCCAAATATTTCAGTAGTGCTCCTGAGAAGAACATAACATTACATATTCTGTTAGATTTTGCTAAAATACTCTTTCTTATCTTGTTTGATAATTGATCTGTGTGAACAGAATTTGAGGTGATGTGCTCCATTAAATTTCACATTTCGAAATATTATAAATATTACAGAGACTAGCTTACTCTACACGATTCCTGAGCACTTGCCTAGTTTGATGGTCTACCTAACCTAGTTGCCTGAACTGTAATCATAAGAATATACAAGTGGCACATCTCACCTGTGCTACTGGAAAGCTTCTCCTCCTCTATTTTCTTCTTTTACCGTTTTTCAGCTCCTGATGGATAATGTCGTTTCATTTTCCAAGATGCACGAAGCCACATCTAGTTAACCACAACTAATCTGTTAAATAATAATGATCATGATAATAATGATGATGATAATAATAATAATAATAATAATAATAATGTTTTACAATACTAGAAAAATTAAGCATTTAGGAAAGTATAAGCATATAGTAAGAATAAAGTTAAATAATATAGAAATAAGATCTCACAATAGTTATTTACACATAACGACCAAAACGTTTCGTTTGTCTCCGTTTTATCACATTTGTCTCATACAAAAACTTTAATAATTAATACGATAATAATAATAATAATAATAATAATAACAACAATATTAATAATAACTTCAGCTATATTCCTATTCTTGCCCACTGAGCTATGACCTGGGAGCCTGTCTAGTGGCCCTAGTAGCAGCGGGCCCCTAAGCGGCCGCTTAGTCTGCTTATGCCAAGAAACGGCCCTGGGTAAACCCCCATCGAGCGAGACAAGAACAGAGTAGTCGGATAGTGACAACCGAAGTAGTGGAAGTGGTTGGAAACATTTCCATCCACTTAGAGTAGGCGTCCACAATGACGCATCCACAATGACGCTACTTTTTTGGTCGCGGTAAAGGTAACGCCGCTGCTTTTGAGGGAAAGTAGCGAAAGCAGTAGGGGCGCTACACTTTAAAGGAATTCCAACCACTACCAGGGGCGGATTTAGGGGGCGAGGGGGGCTGTGGGGGGGGGCGATCGCCCCCAAACTGAGGCCTCGAAACCTTAAAGGTAAAGAAAGTGAAAGAAAGAAGGATCGGAAACATAAAGAAGAGAGAATACAAAATTAGAGTGAAGCATCCTATAAAAATAATCGCTGTTGCAAAAGGATGATTATATTATAGGGGCACAATGCTGTTCAAAAGGGAGCCATTTAATATACTGCACTGTATATTTTTCTTTAATTGCCCCTGATGATGATGCTTAATAAAATAGTAATGTAAATGTTGTTGCGCTAATTTTATGCCTCACTGGAGCTTACTGTCATCTTAAGAAATTGACTTTTTTTTTCACCAAAAACAGATACCTTCCTGCATTCTTTTCAGGGAGAACAAATGTGTAATAATCGTTAACAATTGTCACACTAGTTGCCTGCCAATATATTATAATCTCAGGTTCTGGAAGGTGACACTCCCCGCCCCCAAAAAAAAATTATGCTCTGGATCCGCCCCTGACCGCTACTCGCTACGTTTAAAGTGAATAAAAACCAGGGTCTTTTCCGTTTGGAGCGCTCTACCAGATTCTTTTGAAAATAGCACCAGTAGTGCATTTTGATTCTCTGAATACAAAAATGACGTTCTTTTTTTGGAGAAATGCGAACATTTTGCTTAATAGGGCAATAAAAATGCAAAATAGATTACATGATATTTAATATGCAAAATAGGTTACATGATATATATATATATTTAGGATAAAAACGAAGACGTAGAGCAAAAAAGTCATTATATTTGGCTGCAGCCGACGTTTCGGGCAACTCTACCCATTTCCAAGGCCTAATAAATAAAAGCTAAAATTAATGCATGACAAAAATATACGAATGTCAAAAACTAAAACTAATTTATAGTACAAAATTAAAACAATTCAAGAATAAAAATTAAAATTACAGAGCATAAAACAGGCATAAGCCAAAAACAAATCAAAAGTAAAAATTATATAAATGACAAAAATATACGAATGATAAAAATAAAACTTAAAAACTAAAATAGTTAAAAACTTTACTAATAAAAAGTTAAACGAAAAAACACAAAAGTGCACCAAACATACCATGCTCACTTGACAGCCACAAAAAACTGAGGCGAAAAGGAGACAGGGTCACAAGGGAAAAAAAAAATAAAAATTAAGTTTGTAGGTATTCTAATTAATATAAAGGGGGTAACAGCTAGAATCAATATTTAAACTGGCGTTCAGAAATTTAATGCACAAAGATTCGTAAATACGGAGGGACGACGGGCATTTTAATAATTAAGAATTTTAAAGTTATTAACGGAAATGTCAACCTTACACTTGACAGAATGATTTCTAATGGCAAACTTTTTCGATAAAACTTTCCCTGTCCTATGGCTAATTACCCATATGGGAGCAAAATCTCGCCTGCAAAGAACGAACTGTGCTGCCAACGTAGTTCCCATGGGAACACCCAGGGCAGGTAAACAAATAAACAACAGAACAGCTCATCGCAGGGGGGATTTTGTCCTTACATCGGAAAAAACACTCGGAAAAAACAATTTATTATCTCCAAATCAATATGGCTTCCGTAATAGTAAAACAACGGAAATGGCTATTTTAAATCTTATGGAAAATGTAAATATAGCTAAGGAGAACAAAGAAATAATGATATCAATATTTATGGATTTGAGTAAGGCGTTTGATGTAATAGACCATAATATTCTACTTAATAAATTGTATTGTTACGACTTTAGAGGGGAATCAGTGATTGGTTTAAAAGTTATTTGTCCGATAGATATAATTTTGTATCAGTAAATAAGGTTTGCTCCACTAAAGCGCTTGTCAAACATGGTGTGCCACAGGGCTCAGTGCTGGGGCCACTGTTATTTTTATTATATATAAATGACCTTCCACGTTCATCTGATATACTGAACTTCATAATGTTTGCAGATGATACAACTCTCCTTTTCTTGCAAAGATGTTAATACAGCTAAGAATATATTTCATTCAGAATTCATCAGTGTAATGAAATGGTTGACCACCAATAAACTCTTCCTAAATACCAGTAAAACAAATTTCATGATTTTTACTAATAAAAGAAATGTATATCTTGATGAACTCAATGTTAATGAAATCACCATAAAGGAGTGTACTGTAACAAAATTTCTTGGTGTAATGCTAGATAAGAATTTGCAATGGAGTGATCATGTAAATTATATCGCGAAAAAGATTTCAAGGAGCGCTGCTATAATGTTTAAACTTAGAAATGTAGTCCCTAAACAAGTTTTATTGACTCTTTATCATGTTCTTCCTTATATAACATACTGCACCCTTGTTTGGGGAAACTCCGCTAACAACGCATTAAATGGTATCTTTGTCATCCAAAAACGAGCAATAAGATTATTATCTGATGCTGATTTCCTTGATCACTCTAGTGCAATATTTAAAGAGCTAAACCTACTAAAGCTCAATGATATAACCAAACTGGCACATTTTATTTTTATTTACAAGTGTAAGAGCAAAATCATTAATTTGCAATGGGTAATAGATATTTTGTAACTCATCAAGAAATCCACTCGTGTCAGACCAGAAATAGATCAAAGCTTGTTATACCTCAATTTAGATTGTCTTCATCTCAAAAACTATCCATTTTCATTGGATTGAAACTATGGAATGACTTGCATGCCGATATAAAAAATATTGCGAATGTAAATTTGTTTAAAACCAAGTTGAAATCCCGATTAATAATGGGATACTAACAAAAATCTTGGATTAATGTCCACTAATAATGGTTAATATTGTCCATTAATATTGTTTAAGATTGAAATACAGGTTTTAACTATTAATAATACTTATTTACTTATTTATTTATTTATTATTATTAATTTATAACAGCTAGCTGCTTATTTTTAATAAGAGCCCAGTAAAGCCTAAAGCTTAAGGGACAAATTTAAAAAAAAAAAATATATAAAAAAAAAAAATAAATAAAAAAATAAAAATAAATAAAAAAACATCCAAGGGTATTATTATACAAAAGCAACCTTAAAATCAGTGTGAAAATAAAATTTCCTCACCACACTCAACAATTGCTTTTTCACAAAAGTGTTAAAATGGTAGAGATCAGGTAAAACAAGATATTTACAATTCTTAGGAACATCATACGTTGGGATAAGTTTGGGGGAATATATATTATTAAGAAATTTACCAATAATACCTCCTACAAGATCCCGTGGAAAACCATTTTTAAAGAAAAAATCAGTAAGGAATTCAAACTCATTATGAAGCAGAGCAAAGTTCGAGCAAATATTATAAGCTCTATGCACCAAAGTGCGAATGGAACTTAATTTGTAATTAAAATCGCAAAAACTATAAAAATTAAAACCCAAACCCGTAAACGTAGGCTTCCGGTATGTAGAAGTTAAAACGGTGGAGCCAGATTTGGAGACCAAAACATCAAGGAAAGGAATAGAACCTTCAACTTCCTTTACCTGCGTAAATACAATGTTCTTATGCAGTGTGTTCAGAAAACTTAGAACTGAACGGATTGATTACACTGGTCAACACTCATTTTATTGCCAATCATATTAGAGTGATTTTGGGGTAACTTTGTGGTGCTGATTCCGAATATGACATCGGTTTTGCTAGATTGGCTCTAATTTATGAGATAATTGGTACCCCATTGAAACACGTAAAAATGCAAAAAATTTAATGTTCAGGCGGAGCCTACTTACTGGTTGGGTGGCCGATGACTTATATACGGAGGGGGAATATTCTAGAATGATCGCGGAGTAAACACTAAGAATATTCGCGTGTCTCACCATCTAGAATGTTCTGGTAGTTTCCCATATGCACGCGTTATGGTTACGTTTCCTATTAATTGAGGGTATTCATTATCTCAAGAACTAGAGCCAAATCGGAAAAACTACTTTCATTTTGGAATTCAGCAACCCCAAAATACCCTAAATTCGTACGAATTTCCTTGGCAACGAAACAAAAAAATTTTTTTGTTGAGCTGTGTTATCCGATTGGAATAAAGCAAACGTATCATCAACATAACGTCTGTACAATTTCGGCTTAAGGTGAGGGGGGTACTCACAGAAGGCCCTTTCCTCAAGATGCGACATGAAAATATTCGCAAAAACGGGACCCAAGTGGCTCCCCATCCCCACTCCATCCAGCTGACGGTAAACTACCCCTTGAAAACTGAAAAAGTTATCCGTCCTCCCTCTGTATTTACGAATCTTTGTGCATTAAATTTCTGAACTCCAGTTTAAATATTGATTCTAGCTGTTACCCCCTTTATATTAATTAGAATACCCACAAACTAAGTTTTTTTTTTTTTTTTTCCCCTTGTGACCCTGTCTCCTTTTCGCCTCAGTTTTTTGTGGCTGTCAAGTGAGCATGGTATGTTTGGTGCACTTTTGTGTTTTTTCGTTTAACTTTTTATTAGTAAAGTTTTTAACTATTTTAGTTTTTAAGTTTTATTTTTATCATTCGTATATTTTTGTCATTTATATAATTTTTACTTTTGATTTGTTTTTGGCTTATGCCTGTTTTATGCTCTGTAATTTTAATTTTTATTCTTGAATTGTTTTAATTTTGTACTATAAATTAGTTTTAGTTTTTGACATTCGTATATTTTTGTCATGCATTAATTTTAGCTTTTATTTATTAGGCCTTGAAAATGGGTTGAGTTGCCCGAAACGTCGGCTGCAGCCAAATATAATGACTTTTTTGCTCTACGTCTTCGTTTTTATCCTAAATGTAAAACTACGTCTCCTTAGGAGGGATCCTATTTCATATATATATATATATATATTATATATATATATATATGTGTGTGTGTGTATATATATATATATATAAGCACATTGGACAAAAAATTAGTCACCCCTAATAGCACCGATAGTAGGAAGTTCAAGGTCACACAGAGGGCGCTGATGTAGCATTGGTAAGTGACAAGTAGCGGTGACGTAGCACACAGGATCAGATCTGTTTCGTGAGGTGGTGAAGAACAAAGTGTGTGTTGGATATAGTCTGCAAAATGGGTCGTGAGGCAGACGTTACTCAGTGGCAAAAAGGAGCCATCGTGTTTGGCAGAGCCCACGGACACAAAATGTCTGAAGTAGCCCAATTTGTTGGTGTGTCAACGCGTACTGTCCAGCGAGTTTACAAAGAGTGGTGTAGTTCGCAATCAACTGAAAATCGACAGCGTAACTGTGGCCGGAAAACAATTCTCGACAATAGGGGCTGCCGCCATGTTTCTCGTCTAGTAACTGCAAATCGTTTTCAAACCAGAGAACAATTGCTCCAAGAAACCAATGAGGTTCTCCAGTGACCAATTTCCGAACGGACATTGCGACGAGAACTGCATGCGATGGACATCTGGAGCAGGGTACCACGGAAGAGGCCGCTGTTAACAGCAAGTCACAACTTGGCACGTTATAAATGGGCTCAGAGGCACAAAAACTGGACTGCGGCAGATTGGAAACGTGTAATTTGGTCCGATGAGTCCCGTTTTTGTTTGTTCTCCAATGATGGGAGGCGACGAGTACATCGCAGGTCCAATGAAGCCTTTAATCCTGAATGCGTCGAAGGTGTTCTTCAGGCTGGAGGTGGTTCCGTGATGTTCTGGGGATGTTTTTCGTACCACGAAATGGGCCCTCTCGTTCCAGTGACGATGAATTTGAACCAGCAGGCGTACCTCCGCATACTAAATGATGAATTGGTACCCTTTGCCCTACATCTCCAGGAGCAGCATCACATTGCCACTCCTGTCTTCCAAGACGACAATTGCCGTGTGCACAGGGCGAGAAGTGTGTCTAAGTGGCACGACGAACATTCTGCAACACTGTCTCACCTCGAATGGCCCGCCAAATCCCCTGATTTAAATCCTATTGAAAATCTGTGGGATTATTTGGAACAGAAAATGAAGCGCAGGAATAGACACCCACGGACTCTGGCGGAACTTCGGGACCGGCTGATGAACGAGTGGCAGCAAATCGATGTTCAGTACATGCACAACCTCGTAGAGTCTCTGCCTCGCCGGATTCGTGCGGTTATCAAGGCCAGAGGCGCCGTCACACGTTATTAGGTACATTCTGAGAGGGGTGACTAATTTTTGTCTGGTGTGCTTATATATATATATATATATATATATTAGGGTGTCTCATTAATACATAGAAATTTTTTTTTTTCGATTTTCTCTTGCTCGCGAATGCTGCCCCGATTTCAATAGGCATAGAGGTTCTAAAAATCGAAAAATGATGGGAATCGAACAGTATTTAGAGGTCACTCAAGTTTAACACTTTCTTGTAGCTATTTAGGAAAAAAAAGAAATTTCTATCATTCTCTTATTCTCTTTATTTCTGAACAAAAATGAAAATAAACGAAATGCACCTTTCATTAATTGAAATAAGCGCGTATAAATGGATTGTTTTCATCATCAATCTGTCCTACACTACTTGATTTTACTCTTCAAGCTCTCCTTCGTCTTGACGGGGATCAACTTCTGGTGAGCCCGAACCACCTTGAGGACGAATTGCTTCTGCTTCTCATCACGCGTGATGGTGGAATTGAATCTTTTCATCAAAGCGATACCACGCTCGGCGGCGTCATTGACCACCTTCAGGGCTTTCACCCTCTTTTGCGCCGTGATCCAATCCTGGTCATTGATCCAATCCTCTGGATCTTTCATGAGGAAGGTGGGAGACTCAGATTCTGGAAGGATCGCGCGGAAGAAGACTTCTTTTGTTCTCCGGGTGACGAAGAGCTCGATGGATTGCTGTGGATTGAAGTTCTTCGGATCGATCCGCTTGAGTCCTTTCTTCGTGGCGGGGGATTGAAGTCGTTGGATCATCTTTAGCTTCGTGTCCTTTGGAATGCGGTCGTCAAAGAAACCAAGCCCCACGAGATCCTCTGAGAGGTACCACAGGTGCCTTTTCAAGGCCATGGATGCCGTGTGGCTGACTTCCTTGTCAGGGTAGGCCTCGAGCAGGCGAAGGAACTCTAGGTCGTTCAGTGGAGCTCGATTCGAGACCATTGCCTCATTCCACTGCTTCACGTACGCGAGGGAGATGAACAAACACAGCCGCCGAAGTCCTCCTTCCCTGGCTGTCAGGTCCAGTTGGTGACGGAACATGAAAATCTTAAGGGCATAGATGGCTTTGGCCATCCATCTGGCGTGGTGATAGGCCCCAGGCTGACGAAATCCCCCCTGGACCTGACCGCCAAGGAAGCGGTAGGAAAGGATGAGGAGTTCACGGTAGTCTTCTCGGGGATGTGTGCCGTGGGAAAGCGTCTGCTGCAGGTATTTCTTCATGGAAGACGCTTGATTTGCCCAGTTGTCAGTTGTTGTGGGATTGCTTTCGTCACCGATGGACAAGAATGACCCTTTGTCAATGGAGGCCCACCGCTGTTGAAATCTTTTGAAGAGGAGAATGTCAGGGGAAGAGGACGGCCCAGACATCGCACGAAGACATCCTTGAGTAAGATCTCCAAGACGTGGTGACGGCAAGCCAACCACAACATGGGACGGCCAAACTCCTGCTCAATGCGAACGCAAGCACCTTGGATCATCCCAGCGTTCACAGCTGTGGTGTCGAATCCCAGTCCAATGATTTTCTCCGAAATGCCAAAAGCCTGGACTTCCTGGAGTACGGCTGCAGCCTGTTCTTTTCCAGTGCCGTCCACCGCAACGGGTACACCAAGAAGCTCCTCGACTCCATCGCCCGTCACCACAACAGCAATCCGGTCAACCTCCTTCTTCTCCTTGGCGATATCTTCCAACAGTTTCCCATCCCAGTGCAAGACTAAAGGACCAGAAGCTTCGAACTTTCGGGTCAACTCTTCTCCCATCTCCTTTCGGATCTTGTTCCGTGTTCGATGAACAGTTGCTGGCGAGATTACCAGGTCATCCAGGTCATGACCCAAACTCTGAGCTGCTGCTGCAAAGGACGACGTTGCTTGTCTCACGGACATGTTGTCGCGATCCCAAGCAGCGATGAGATTCGGGTCCGTGAGGGCATTCATTCGCCTTTCTTTTGAGTCTGGGCCTTGCTGGTGCTGGGCGCTTGGTACGTCTCGTCGTCATCATCCTCGTCTTCCGTGTTCATTTCAGTGCTGCTACCATCCACCTCCAAGATCGCTACCTCCATGAGCTGTGTCACCCCAGCATCCCATTTACTCTTCCTAGCCGTGGCTGCAAGATCCCTCTTCCGCTTCACAGCTTTCTTCTTCGCTGTCTTCTGGTCCACCCCCGCAAGACTTGACGACATCCTGTCTTCCCTCTGCGAGGTGAGAAAATCCTTGTCCTCCTGAGGGACCTTGGAGGAGGATAGCGCGGAGGAGTGAGCCACGTCAAACACGTCTTCCAAATCCGACTTGAACATCCCCTCCTTGTACCGGTAACCCTCTTGCGGCTTTGTCCTGTTCTTCTTGAATGCGTCGTAGGTATCGATCAACTTCGCCAGCTTCTCCCCTGCGTACTTCTTGGTGGTAGTTGGTATGTTGGCCTTCTCCCAGATGGGCCAGATGGTTTCCACCACCAGGCGAATGCTCTCCGATTTGGTCTTCCTTCCCTCTTGGTCTTGGTGGTGGTGGAAGTAAAGGAGCAGGCATTGCTCCTTCGATGGAAGTCGTGGACAAACAATCGCTGCAATTGGGGCCTTGTCCAGCAACCACAACTGGTTTCCTGCTCTAGTAACCATCACCTGCGAAAGAGAAGAAAATCTTGTATAAGTGAAACAGAAGTGGCGAACTTGAGTGACCCCTAAAAATCCTCCTACAGCTGTCAAATTTTGTGATAACAATCCTTTATAAAGGTGTAATACGGGCAAGCGTCGCCCCGACCCGAAATCCTCCATTCGTATATTTGAGACACCCTAATATATATATATATATATATATATATATATATATATATATAAATTGACCAAGTGGTTAGGTTAACTGACTGCCCGGTTAGGTTAATTGAATGCCAAGTTAGGTCAACTGTACGCCCTTGACGATTGTTTTGGTTAAGTTGTAATATTTTCATTAGTTTGTAATTATTTTTGTAATATTCCACTCTTCCATTCTGTTCCTTTTATGCTTTAAAAGTGTTGCGAATATATATAGCCTAGGTCTTTGCGTGAACTAAGAATAAGATGGCCTATAGCCTACAGTACGTTCAATTAATTTTCAACGCAAATTATCGTCAAATTTTTGAAGAATAGGCAAATTAAATGTACAAAATTCAAACGTTAAAGGGCTTTAACGTTTTTATTATTCATTTATCGGAAAAAATTATATATTTTTTAAATCAGCGTAAAAAAGTACACATAATGGTAATAATTAATTTTAATTCTAGTCGTGGGCACCAGACGGAAAAGATCCAAAAACCATTTTTATTCTTATAGTTAGAAGGTAATAATATTACAATAAATAAAAGCAATGAAAAATTAAGTTTGGGCCACTAACAACGACGTGGTGGTGGTGCTTGGAAGTCTGCCTGCGATATCAACTGGAATGGGCTATATTTAATTTAGTCAGCATCGAATTCCTGATGCTGCTGATTTTTATTATTTTTACTAGGGTGTGGTCAAAAAGTAGCATGAAATAGTCTACTAGTAGCACTTATCCCTACATTATTAGTAATCAAATAAAAGAACTGAGAATTGAATCAACGCAATTTTTACTATCCCACCACAAGAGAAGGTGTAACGAGATATTAGTTTCTTCCTTTTGCCTGCTTTATTCATGTCCTATTGTTCTATACAATATACACCTTTTTTTCGTCGCACAGTTGCTCATTAACTAAAAGCAACAACTTAGCTACTGAATTTGCGATTAACATATATGCACAGTTGTGCTCATTATTCGTAGGACACTCTTGAGAACAGATAGCGACATCTGGCATATATTTGTTGTGTGTACTACAAACGGTTGTAACATTTTATGAATGAATGTTTAGTGAGTGAACGCTGATTGGTTGGTTGACTCATTGCCAAATGTCTTTAGAACATAATTATTTCCATTCATCATTCTGGTTCACATATTACTAAGGAAACATAAATATAAATTCAAGAAGGGGATATATATTAACAAGGGGAATGTCAATGAAGTGAAAAAAAAGGTCTTGTAAAAACTAAAAAAAAACTTTCGGACGTGATGACAGTATTCATGGTATTGGCAAGTCTGTCATCCTGTATGAACTGAAATTTCAATGTATAACAGAGCAGTTGGTAGGCATTATTACGCCCTGCGCAAATTCCACGACTTGCACTACCTATCTCCCCTGTATTTATTTATTGATTCATTTATTTATTTACATTTAATATTGAACATAGATTCAGATATTATTTTGTGTTATAGCAAAGACAGAGCAAAAACCTGATATATATAAATACATATATAGTAGCCTACGGATCACCAATTTATAGTGGCCTAGAAAGTAGGCTTACTATAATTTATGAATTACTGTAAATTGAAATGAATAATTATGGGTCACCAGTTCGGGGCACAGCCCAAACAAACAATATTTAATAAGGAGAAAGAAATTACTTTGTTGTTTTGTGTTTAATTAGAAAAATAAATGAATTATTTGTTCACAGTGATTAACAATTCTGTATACGGTAATTGTGCTATATTACAATGGCTGATTCTTAGTAATGAGAAATGGTTTATACAGTATAAGCGTTAAATGAATATAATAATTACAAGAAACACTAATTCAGGTAGGCTAAGGAGATATGCGGCAGTGAACATACAATAATAAGTAATTAAGCCAAATAATAACGGAGGTAATGAAAGTACGGTGGTGGTACAGTAAATGGATTAGGCAAGTAAAATAAAATACACAAATGAGCAAATAAACAAGCGAATAAAAATATGGTAAGATAAATGAATACTGTAAAACAAGGGCGGATCTAGGGGGATGGTCGGCGACGTCCGGACCCCCCTCAATTTCTTGCAAGTGCCCTATTTGAATGATGTGTATGGCACTGAAAACAATTTTGTTTTGGTAAATAGATCACGGTTATTTTATTTTATTCAAATTCTATTTTGAGTCTTTATCTGTATACATTGTACTTCTGTTAGAAAATCTAGAAGAGGAAGAGCCATTGTTGTCTCAAGGCGATATGATGACTAAGCTGATTGATGCAGCATTGCTTGTATATATTAAGTTAAGGTAATGAAAAATTCACTTAATTTAGTTAGCATTTTTGGACTCTTGTGGCATCATTGTTTGGGCACTCCTGTGGCATCATTTTTTGTTGGCTCTGGCGCGTCTTTTCTACTCGTTTGTTAAATGCGGCACTTACAGGGCGTGGTCTTATAGAGAACTCTCTTGCAATTCAGTTTGGTTCTTTAGATACAAGAGAGTTGCAATGGTGCAGGTTGTGTTGTTGTTGTTGTTGCAAGGTTTAAAAAGAAGACCATAAATAGTGCCCCTTTTGTTTTTCTTAATTTTATGCTACTGAGGCCGAAAGTAGGCTCATATCGAGTCAGCAACCCTGAGGTAGGACCTAATAGGACTTCCAAGTCCGTAAGTTTTTTTTAGTCTAGATTAGCTTAGGCTATAAGTTAAAGTAGCCCCCTCAGAGCTTGGCTGTTGAAGGCTCAACTGGGATTCTGAACACAATCAAAATAAATAAACTCACAACTTCCAAATTTGTAGTTGCAGTGGTTTTCATAGGTGCCCTTAGTACTGATGCAGCCATATCACTATTTTTATCTTCATCTTATTCTGATAGGAGGCCCGTAGCCAGGGGGGGTCGGACGACCCCCCCTTGACAGGAAAGGTCCACTTTTGTAAGCATAGTTCTAACTTATGATGTGATATTATAATATATAACATCATTTAGTAAGTAAACACTTGCATTTTTTTTGCATTTTCTTTTCAAACTTCACAAACTTCTCTAAATTACTCTAAACCCCCTCCGTAGTGACTAGGTCGTTACACCAAAAGTTCCACGTTTCTACAATTTCGACCCCCCTTGAGAAGTCCTGGCTACGGGATTGAATAGTTCTTTTAATTGGCAAGACGTCTGTAATTGTTTGAAAATATTTGTAATAACTGTTGTACCCAAATTAGATTTTTATTTTGTATCATATTTGAATGAGACTGATCTAATAAAACAATAAAATTGATTTTATACTCGATCATTGATGGTCTGTTTTAAGAATTTTTTTTAGTACTGTGCCCTTTTTATTTAAGGGTGGGGGGTGCCCTTTTTTCTTTGGACCCTCCCTTACTGAAATGCCTACATCTGCCCTTGGTAAAATAATTGAACAGGCCTACTGGAGTAGTAATAGGAAAGTTAGTTTGCCGGTTGTTTGCGTAATAAAACACTGTAGGCCGAGTTTGTGGACTTTTCAGCTTTGAATCATGAATAGTCTAGCACGACGTAACAAAACACTGTAGGCCGAGTGAGAGCCTACAAGAGGCTTACCGACCTGCGATTTCGAAGGAGATAACTCTGAAGGTTGAAGAAGCCTAAATGAAGGTTGACCGTACTGCGTTTCGACGTGGATAACTCTGAAGACTGGCAAGGGTCTACGTGAAGGTTGACCGTACTGCGTTTCGACAGAGATGGTCCGGGGACGTACAGACCTAACGGCAGGAGAATGTGTTGGGAGCCCGTTGATAGACTTGTTGAAAGGGCCCCGATCGAATTGTGGTGAAGGATGAGTAAAGCCAGGGCCAGAAGGATGACGCTGGTAGAGTGATGTTTGCTTCCGGCGGGATGAAATTGTAGGTCGCCTCAAGTGGTGATTCACTTCGTGTACTGGTGAACTGTTGCTTGAAGGACTGAAGCTAGCTGAGATCGAACGGCACTCCGTGAAAGTGGAGATTCACGAGAAGGAGTAACGAGCAGAGTGAGAGCGATTTTTAGTGAACTCAGACTTATATAGATTTGGAAGACGCGCAGTTTTTCGCGGGCCTCTTTGGGAAAGACCCAGCACAATTTGCTTCTCTCCTTGAACCCACGTGTTTTTCGGTCTCTGGCGATTCACAGATGTTTGCGAACGGCGAGAAAAGGAATTTCAGGTCGGTCTCTAAACATACTGTATATAGGCTGTTTATGAATGAAAAAACAATGTTTTGATGCATATTAAATTTTAATAACATTATAACATTATCAGATTGATGGGTAGCTGTAGTTTTCATACGTCACTGCATAGAATATCTTCCAATTGGCAAATGGACGACAGCTGAATGGATACTACTGGTATGGCATTGTTATTTCCGGAGCAAATGCTATTTCTAGATCAGCAACACTGATATAGTAATAAACATTCACTGAGAGAAATAATATTTAGAAACGACGAATGTTTTGTATTGAGGCAGCATCATAAATGCATATAATTGTTTTGTATTAATAAATTCCATGTTACAACTTAAGTGTTGAACCACTGCAGCTGTGACTGTTGGCAGTCTCTCACCTCAAAGGAGAGAATTACAGAAAATAAAACTATTGCAGTGATTCAACTGATTCATATCAATAAACAAAGAGCCATTTAAACGATGATATTTGACAATTTTGCAAATATCCAGGATGTTTACGTTTAATGGCCGCTCGTAAACGTTCCAGTGTTGAACAATATGCAGCTGCATTGATTGTTGTGCCTTTTTGCATGAAGTCTGCAAGCAAAACGCCTTTGTGGTCCCAAAACACGGTAACCATAACTTTGCCAGCGGACCTCACAATCTTGAACTTCTTTGGTCGCGGGGACTCAGGGTGTTTCCATTCCATGCTGGCACGTTTTGTTTCTGGAGTACGGTGATGAACCCATGTCTCGTCTCCTGCGACAGTGCGCTCAAGAAATTCTTGACCACTGACAGACTCAGAATATCGTTACAGAAATGACAGGGCACTGTTCCAGTCGAGCTGCCATGTTCAACTGACTCATATAACCAATGTACGGTAGATAGCAGCCGAATCGACGTGCAGTGTTGCCAACTATGATTAACGAATCCACCTAATACAAACATAATCAATGTAGGTCCTTTAGTTACGAAATTATACGCCGTGTAAACTTATTTTCTGACCACCCCTCGTATTTGAGAGATACACAACAAATTTAATATCTTTTCCAGCCACAGTTGTTGTCTACGACTTCCTGCAGTCGATGTGGTACAGAAGCAACACGATTATATACCAGCTGTTGATTCCTCCTCAGCACCTTCCATTAACTAAATGTGTGTTGTAAAAGCTAGTCCGTTGTTTGTTCCTCCGCTGGTTCCCACACATTTACAATATTGGCTCATATATTCTCGATGGGATTCATATCACAATCCTTACATGGCCAATCCAGAAGGTCAATACGTCTGGATTCTGGATTCAGTTTCGCTCAAGGCGCAGCGTAACTCGCCTTCACTGTGCAGCCGATTTCGCAGTTTGTTCTTTATGACCATCACTGCTGACCATCACATTTACAATATTGGCTCATATATTCTCGATGGGATTCATATCACAATCCTTACATGGCCAGTCCAGAAGGTCAATATTTCTTTGCTCAGAGAACCAGCGTGTAACGATCCGTGCTGTGTGAATTGGGGACCTATCTTGCATAAAAATGATTCGCTCAGGGAATGGCAGAGTATATGCACACACAGAAGGAAGCATAACCTCTTCGAAAATTTGTATATACTGGTCTGCAGTAAACGTCCCTTCTATTTTGGTGAGCTCTCCTACACCTTACAGATGAATCCATCTCCACATGTTACAGGTGACATGACCGCTACGTGTTTCCTCATAGATGTGCTCTTGAGTATATCAAGTATTATTCTTCCTCCAACAATGAAAACGGCCATGGAATGTGGAGGAAAAGGTCTTTTCGTCGGTAAATATCATTCGGCTCCAAAAATCAAGTCCTTTGTCAACATGTTGCTGAGCAAATCGCAGTCTATTTTCTCAATGTTGCTGATTTAACTTCTCTTTGATAGCCGGGATCCGATGTTGTAATCGAGCTTCATGTAACTGCCGCCTTACTGTCATTGCCGAAACATCAAGCTGCAATTGTTTCCTTATGGCAACAGCATTGGTAAAGGGAAGGGCTTAGGTAACATCGCAGATCCTCCGATCATCCGCAGCTGTTGTCAATCGAGATTTCCCCGTTCTGGGGTGATTTCGAAGATTCCCCTCCTCTTGCCACCTCTTCAACCATATATAAACAGTGTTCCTAGAAATTCCAAGTTCTCTTGCAATTTGAAATGGATACAACCCGCTCTCCTTCATGCCGAGGATTCTTCCCCTTTCAGCAATTTTCTGGTGATGATAATCCATTCTGCAGAGTAGTTGCTTCGATGAGATTCAGGAATAGTGTGAGCTTATTCTCAGTTACCATACCTGTTAACAACTCTGTCATGACATCATGTGGTGGCACGTGATATTTTAAAAGTCGGGTGGAATTGTTGGAATGCAGAAACAGTTTGGAAAATGGTCATTAAGCTGCTATACCAGCGGTTTCCAAACTTTTTTTTGTGATCACTCCTTTTGGTTAATTACCAAATGAAAATTATCCCCCTGCAAAAAAGCACAGGAAACTTCATTTTACTGAGCATGAGAATAATTATTCAAATTTTATAAACATAATACTCCAAACACATAAGTTAAACACATATGATATTGGTCAAAGAATGACTACAACATTACATAGGAAGCAAGCAACTAACGTCTGGATTCTGGATTCAGTTTCGCTCAAGGCGCAGCGTAACTCGCCTTCACTGTGCAGCCGATTTCGCAGTTTGTTCTTTATGACCATCACTGCTGAAAAGCCTGCCTCACAAACATAACTTGTCGCAAAAGGCACCAGCACTTTCTTTGCCTTTTCAACAAGCAAAGGATACTCCCCATCTACTTTTGCCCAAAATGTCTCGATTGTTTTCTCCGCAAATTCAAACTTCAGAATAAGATCTTGCTGCATTTTCAGCAATTCTGCTTTCAATTCAGGTGAGTCACTGCTTTTCAGGGCGCAATAATGCCTACCAACGGCTCTGTTTTTATACATTATTCAGGATGGCAGGCTTGCCAATACCATGAATACTGTCATCACGTCCGAAGGTATTTTTAGTTTTTACAAAACCATTTTTCATTCACTTCATTGACATCCCCTTTGTTAATATATATCCCCTTCTTGAATTTATATTTAATTATTCATTTATGTAAACCAGAGTGATGAATGGAAATAATTGTGTTCTAAAGACATTTGGCAATGAGTCAACTAACCAATCAGCGCTCACTCACTAAACATTCATTCATAAAATGTTACAACCGTTTGTAGTACACACAACAAATATATGCCAGGTGTCGCTATCTGTTTTCAAGAGTGTCCTAAGAATAATGAGCGCAGCTGTACATTGATGCTATTTTTTTTAATACGTGCACAAATTACACATACATATTGGGGAATTATTATTCCAATTTTGAATGCTTTTCAAAAGTAGCGGTAGCGCGCTACTTTTCCAAATGAGTAGCTGTAGCCGTAGCGCGCACAACACTGGGTATAGTAGACCATTCCTAAGGATGAAGGGGACTTTTCTTATGGCCACCATAAATAAGCTCTAGCCAGCTCTTTCATTTAAGTTGCGCCCATGTGTTCAGAATGAAGTTCCTTCACTAAACTCGACCTGACATCATTAGGAATTATTACTCTATGGTCTATTGGAGACAGCCATTTTGAATCGAGAATCCGGCCTGATATTGATGGAAAGGCTGCAATTCACTTTCAATCTTAGTAGGTCAGCCAACTGAGCAATAATGGATGACTCTAGACAGAATAGGGTCTGATTTAGTTCACTGCTCTATCTGTGCCGCAATCACCGGAGTAGAGTCCAAAAACTCCACCAAGTGAATCCATTCTGCAAGTCCAGGTAAGCATTCATTTGGGTTTTCCAAGGGTAATCTATTTAGAACATCAGCAGTACTTAGATGTTTGCGCCCGACCGATGTACTAAGTCAAATTTATATTTGATTTTGTGAAATATTTACCCCCGGGTAGAGGGCTAAATAATTCAGCAGGCATGGGTATAGGGTAGAAATCTAGAAAAATTGCTCTATTTGCTGTTGAACGGTTATCTCCATACAACCACACTGATTTGTCTGGTTTTAGTACAGGAACCACCGGTGCAGCCCACTTAACGTGTGTGACTGGTTCAATATTTCGACATTTGAGCAGTCTATCGATTTCTAAAGCTACATTCTCCCACAACGTATGCTTAATGGGACGAGCCTTGCAAAATTTCGGAATGATATGAGGACTCGCCTCTATGTACACCTGATGGTCTTTTGGTTTGCCTACTTCAGGCCCGAAAAGAGAAAAAAAAATCGTTAACAACGACTCTATGTCGGACGAATTAGTAAGAGTATGTACATTTGTTCGATCCTTTGGCAAAATTTGGTCAATAGGCAAACGCAAGGAATCGATCCAGTCACGGCCTAGTAAAATAGGACCTTGCTCATCCGCCACTAGAGAGGTTAGGGGATGAGGTAAAGTTTTCTTGTTCAGTGAAACCTTGACATAAATAGTTGCATATTACCATATTTTTTTTATGTATTTTTGAAAGTTTTGTCAAAAACTGTTTTAGACAGCGGCAGCTGTATCTAGTTCTAGAGGAACTATAATTCCATTTAGGCAGGGCCGGATTAACCATTAAGCAAAATAAGCCCGTGCTTAGGGCATCAAGGGAAGGGGGGCACCACAGAAATTTTCCATTGTCGGATTTACCATGGATTTATTATACTATTATAATCGCGGCTTATAGCCTATAAGCTGTTGAAAACTGAATTATATACTGTATATTCATATATAGTATTTATTTTTTTTCATTGTTTGAATTTGTAGTGAACAACAACCCTTTTGAGAGAATAAATATATTTCGTTGTAATCACACACTTTACGCTTTGCGTTATTATTTTGTTTATATCAAATCTTTGAGCGCCATATTAAAAATACATATAGATTAAATATTTTGAATTACATATATATGGGGCACCAAAATCTTTTAAGTGCTTAGGGCCTCTAAAGGTCTTAATCCGGCCCTGCATTTAGGTCTACTTCTGTAATATACGGACCTTTAGTATTACCACTTTGCTGCTCATAAAACATTATTCCTCACCGCTGTTCGAAGTATTACCATTAGGAGGATTAAAACTAGACATGTTAAAATTAGAATTTTCACTTTTTAAAAAAAAAAACTTTAGCTATGTGGCCCACTTTATTACAATTTCGGCAAACTGCCTCTTTAAAAGGACAGTCTCTCTTCCACTGGTGTTTTCCAGTTGGCAAATCACATCACCATTTACTTAGTTTTTTGTTTTTTATTGGGTTCAGAATCCCAGCTGAGCCTTGAACGGACAAGCTCTGAAGAACTACTTTAACTTATAGCTTAAGTTAAACCAGACTAAAACAACCTTACTGACTTGGAGGTCCTATTAGGTCATACCTCAGGGTTGCTGACTCGATGTGGGCCTACGTTAGGTCTCAGTGGTACAAAATTAAGAAAAAAAAAGGGGCACTATTTATGTTTTTTCTAAACCTTGCAACAACAACACAACCTGCACCATTGTACAATGCAACAATCCTGTATCTAAAGAACCAAACTGAATTGCAAGAGAACTCTCTATAAGACCACGCCCTATCAGTGCCGCATTCAACAAACGAGTAGAAAGGACGCTGCCAGTGCCCAAAAAATGATGCCACAAGAGCCCAAAAAATGCTAGTTCTAAATTAAGTGAATTTTTCACTAGCCTTACAATTATGAAATATATATATATATATATATACCCACCTTAAATTAATATATACAAACACTACTGCATTAATTAGCTTAGTCATCATATCGCTTTGGGACAACAATGGCTCTTCCTCTTCTAGATTTTCTAACATTTACTAACTTAATTTAACATTATCTTACAAATTCATTAGCTCGGGAACCTACTAAGTGTTGTCATACAGTAAGTCAATTATCTCCCCCTCCCTCACTGTGCCCTTCGAGTTAGTATCTCTCGTGATCAAAGCAACTAAAAGTTTCTCTCATGATCAAGGCAACTAAACAGGTAGGCCCAAGTTTCCTTTCCCGCCCTTCAACGTCGTCTTCTGAACCAGAGTATTAGGTTATGGAGTCACTTACCAAGAGATGTAGTCCTCTTCCATGAAGGAAACCAATTCAAATGCACTTTAATACTTTTTGTAAGGAATTAAGCCTTGTTAGATTTTTGTCTTTCTTTCGCATGTGTTCATGCTTGGGTTTTTTTGACAGTTATGTGGCATATGTTCAGTATATTAATTTATGAAGAATAGTTGAAATACAAAATTCAACAAGCTTAAACTATGCCATTGCTTGGCTTTGTTACATTTAGTTTTGTCATTTCATTTTGGTTATGGTAAAATGGTGAGACTCAGCATTACTTTTGTGAGAAACAGTGTATGAACTGTATTGGTTCAAGTATGAAATCATGTGGCATACTGTGTGTATGTATATATACAGTATGTCCCACAAAAAAGTACACCCAACTTTAGATTGTACTAACTCCTCCAAAAATTGAGATAGTTTGGATCTGTTTGTTTGATTTAATATAGCAAATTATTCTTTGTTAACGTTCAAATTTATTCATGTTTAAACGAATTAGTGTTTAAGCATCTGCTTTTAACTGAAGGGTGGTACAAAATGGATTGCGCAAAATTGGTCAATGAAAAAATGTGTGTGCTAGCGATGTAATGAAAAGACAAATACATAATAATAGATACTTTTAACATAATTTTAATAAGATACAAAGCAGATTTTTCTTTATTCCTTATTACAAAAGTTATGCTTAGTTTCGTTTTATTTCAACATGACCGCCATTCCTATCGATACAAATCTGGAGTCGAGCTCTCATCTTCCCCATTACTCTTTTGATAAGATCTGGATTGATCCCGTGGACTTGATCCCGTGTGATTACTTTTTATGGGGTCATTTGAAAATTAGAGTATTTGCATCACAACCTATCAATTTAGATGATTTGAGGACTCGCATCACAGCTGAAATCAACTTGTTAAAAGACAATCCAGATCTTATCAAAAGAGTGATGGGGAAGATGAGAGCTCGACTCCAGATTTGTATCGATAGGAATGGCGGTCATGTTGAAAGAAAACGAAACTAAGCATAACTTTTGTAATAAGGAATAAAGAAAAATCTGCTTTGTATCTTATTAAATTTATGTTAAAGTATCTATTATTATGTATTTGTCTTTTCATTACATCGATAGCACACACATTTTTTCATTGACCAATTTTGCGCAATCCATTTTGTACCACCCTTCAGTTAAAAGCAGATGCTTAAACACTAATTCGTTTAAACATGAATAAATTTGAACGTTAACAAAGAATAATTTGCTATATTAAATCAAAAAAACAGATCCGAAATATCTCAATTTTTGGAGGAGTTAGTACAATCTAAAGTTGGGTGTACTTTTTTGTGGGACATATATATATATATATATATATATATATCCACTATAATTAATCAGTGTATCAAATCAATATTCGCCTCCTAAGCCTATCTCTCTGCCATCCTTCTGCCTCCCCAATTTCAGAATCCTGGAGTCGCCACTGCTTACAATCTAACTTAAGTAACAAGATTCAACACTCCTTGAAAACCCATAGTCCACACAGTACTACCATAACTTACACCACAACACACCTACCCACAGTTTACACTACGTTCACTGACAAATTCTATCAAAACTTTGCATTAAGTTTCAAGAGCAATTGGTTTTCAAAATTTTTGTTTCCCATGTGACCGTCACACGGTTTGGACTAAAAATTAAACCAGCACAGCTGAACAAGCGTTCACACGCTGCTGAGGCTGGCAAGGGTGTGTTCAGCTGGAGGAATAATTTCATTACTGGGGGTAAGGAGCGAAGGAGGGCCATTTTTCGTGATGAGTTACCCAGGTCCCCTTCCAATTCCCCATTCCCTGGTGCCCTATGCGATAATTTCAGTGATGAGAAAAAGTAATCATCATCTGAGGAGCTGGTGGTTACATCACCAGATTCTGGTTCACTATCCAGTTATGTCCTGATGAGCCCATGGCAGGTACTTAAGTTCAAATGTAACGAGACTTCTTGGACAAAAGTAAAGAAGTAAAAGTACATTATTTTAGCCGAAAAGTTACTCAAGTAAAAGTACCGAAAATGTAAAGTACTTTAAAGTACTCAAAATCCTCCAGAAAGTTAGTTGAGTAAAGTAACGAAGTACTGCTACTTCGTTCCTGGCCACCTCTGGAAACACTAGTGGTTTGCACTAGCAGATTTACGGGGGGGCGCCCCCTTTGGTCAATTTGGCGCCCCTTTTTGTCAATTTGGCGCCCCTTTTGGTCAATCTTAGCGCCCCTTCCAAATGCTTTATTTTTATAAACTTTTGAATTTCTAAAAGCAAAAAGTAGTACATACTTTTTTAAATTATAAAAATATCAACACCCTTATAAATATTTGGCAACTTATCTTTCAATTTTATTTTTAGAAATTGTATAAAAATAATATTTCCCTTCGTATACTAGGGCTACCATATTTGAACTTTCCAAATAGAGGATACTCCGGAGAGGGAGGGTGTATCTGTATCAGTATCTACCAACTCACGTTGTATTAATGTGTTATATATACTCTGTACTATATGTCGTCTATATTGAGTATCTATAAATAAGAACAAGTGTTATGGCCTCAAAAATCAATGTTAGAAATTTCAAATTTCCCGGACATGTCCAGGAAAAAATGAGCGTATGGTAATCCTACGTATACTCAATTAAATTATGCTTTCCAACTTTACATATTCATTTTTTAATGGTTGTAAGGTTAATGTGCTTGTAAACCCTTTGCGTTGTATTCACATTTACGATCTTCCTCTCTCTAAATAACTGATTCAGGTAATACTTTGAACAGATGGATTAGATAACGTCAATCAAATTAGTTCCAATATTTACTACCAGAAACCTGGTCTTTAGCAACATTTTAGTAAACGCTAAAAATTTGCCTGCTGGTGCTTAAAGGGTTAACATGTGTATTTTTAATTCCAGTGTATATAATTATATTTATATATAATTAAACATTATTTTGGCGCAATTTTTACATATGTAAAGGTCCCCCCCCCCCCCCCCCATTTTCGAAAATCCTAGATCCGCTACTGGTGGTTTGTAATAAGTGGGTAGAGCCTGCACCAAGTCATTGTAGGTGCAACTCGCCGGTGGTTTATGAGCAGCTAGGTCTTTAACTAAGCTTAAAGTTTTAGGGCCTATTATAGTTAAAAAAAAACAGGTACTTTCTTAGCCTCGAAAAACAACTCCGTCCTAGTGGCATAAGTTTCGAAGTTCTCCAAATCTTCGTAGGAATTTATATTGCCAGTCACAGACAACCAACCAACAAAACCAATTTTGGGCCAAATAAAGTTTAAATAGATTGTGTAGGGTTTAAATTTGGTCAAATTACTTCCTAGTTAGGTTGACTCGAAGTTTGTTCGTTATTAGAGTTAGGTCAGAGGGACCTAAGCTATAGCAATGTAGTTTATTCTTTTAGGCAGGTTACTGACATAAGACAACCAAATATCATCGACCAAATCGAAACTACCAACAATAGGCTAGGCTGAAACTGATAAATCCAAATAGCATCTTTCAAGCAAACAAGCCCATCCTCGTCGACAAATGTAATAGCGTGGGGTGTTAGACCCCGTTAGGCTTAGGTTAGAAATTTGATGTAAATGGTACTTACAGGCAGTTTGCTTCAGGTTTCATTGGAGGACTATATTTCGAGATGTAGGTGACCATTTGTCCAACTGTTAACGACAATAGGTCAACACGTTTCTACTTAAATCCACAGACATTTACCCCTAACTGACATAAAAATTAGACGAGCTAATACAGTAAACCCTCGTCTAACGCGGGAGTTAAGTTCCTCGAGAACGGCGCGTTAGGTAAATCCGCGTTGGACATACTTAATACCTTATGCGATAAATGGGGATACGTGAACGCGGCCGCGTAAAGTCTCCCATTAATACTTAGATATGTAGATTTTTATTCACACACAAATGAATTTCCCTACCTATATTGTACATGAAATAATAACATAATAAAATCATAAACATAATGATATTTACATATGATAAATATAAATATATTAAATGAAAATAGCACGCATCTTTTCTTCACTCTTTCGGATGATGCGGATGGTAAACTCAATGTCATAACCTTACGACTTTTCTTCTCTTCATCTTCACTTGCAGATGTTTTACGTTTTGGTGCCATACTGCTGTCTAAGGGTAATAGTAAAACAGCGGCAAAGTACGACAAAAATAATCCAACACAACTTCACTGAACTTAACGCGGTAGCGGGACTGAGACAAAGGGTGACGCGAGAGGGAGGGAGATGCGGGAGTGTTGGAGAGTGTAGGAGAAAACACCAGAGTGCGCATTGGCACGCGTACAGTACTACTGTATTACAGCGTATTTGGCGGACCCTGTATAATCAAATTTCCCGCTTTCGGCAAATTCGCATTTATTTTTCCGTTTATAAGCAAATTCGTGCTGGACAAACACGCGTTTGACGAAGGTTTACTGTATTGTACTACAAAAACTACACCCGAACTTGGGTTTCTTAGTTAAAATCATACCACCAAAAATAGACTTAAAATAGGCACAATATGTACACACATGGTAACGATTAATTAGGGTGAAAAATATGAATGCTGGCTCTGCAGCGCCATAAACATGGATGTTTATAGTACAAGTATTTTAGTATTTAGTGGACTTTTTCATTCGGTGGCCTTTTTATATATATATATATTATATATATTATATATACAGGGTGTCCCGTAAGTCTGGACCCATAGGGAAAAATAATAAAATTACAAAATAGTCCAAAAATTTATTACATAATCTGTTCAAAGTGTCCGCTGTTGTGTCGCACACATAGTTGAAGACGCAATCTCCACTGCGACAGCACTTTCTGAATCACAGTCGCAGAAATTTCTTGACACGCCTCCACAATGCGTGCTTTAAGGTGGAAAATGTTCTGAAGTTTGACCTCGTACACTTTGGCTTTCAAGTGGCCCCACAAATAAAACTCCAGCGGAGTAAGATCATAATAAAAAAATAATAAAAATAATAATAAAAATAATAAAAAAATATTTATAAATAAATTTTTGGACTATTTTGTAATTTTATTATTTTTCCCTATGGGTCCAGACTTACGGGACACCCTGTATATATATATATATATATATATATATATATATATATATATATATACAGTGTGTGTGTGTGTGTAAAAATTAACTCTGAATAACTCCTGCATCCATATAATTCTTATATTCATTCATATACTTCGTATATTTTATAATCCTTATATTCCTATTCATATATTCATTTTTACATATCAAGCCCAAAATCGTATCACGCTGACACGAGTTTGGATAAAACTTTGATTTGCTTTCTGCTTTATAATTGATGAATTATTTCTTTGTAAACTACGTAATCATTTTGTATATAGACCAAAATCGTATAACGCTGACACAAGTTAGGATACATTTTTTATTTGCTTTCTATTTTATAAATGGTGAATTAATTATTTCTCTTCAAACAACTTGATCATTTTAGTAGACTTAGCTTAATAATGTAATCTTGTTTATTTCCTGTATACGTTTTCTCTTCGTTGTAAAAGATGAAGTCATGTCCTGTTTAGCGTTTAATTTTTAATCTTAAGCCTTTCATTTTGGCCCATGTGCAATTTAGGGTGGATCACTTTTCACTTTTTTTAAAAAATTATAGCTGGTCAAAGTTTTTCCCATGATTTGGCTCAGTGAAAGTACACTGACACCATTTTTACCAAAATCGATCAATATTTATGGGTCGCGCATCGACCTTGAAAATTTCAATTTTGGAAATTTGGCCAAATTGACAATTTTTTACTGAATAAAGATAAATCATCAAATGACCATATTTTCTGAATCCTCTCAGTGAAAGAAATCCTCTCAGATACTTACCAAGTTGATCGGACAAGTGGTTTAGAAGTTACATTCACCTAGAAATAACATTAAAATTTAAAATACCGTATTTGTCCCCCGTTATGGACGTAATCATAGCATCAGTAGCTGGCGCATCCTAAAATCCCAATTACACACACACGCTATGTCTATGACCAATATTTTTACTAATCACAGTTTGCTTTTTACAGATCAACTGTGTCAATTGATTCTTGTTTGATAAGTCTAGACTTTAGTACAATGGATAAACTGTTAACAACCAGGAGTGGGAAGACTCTGAAAGTTACTTATTCTGGAAAAGAGAAAGCAGCAACAACAGCACCACCTTCTCTAAGGTCAGCCACGGACGTCTTCTTAATTGGTCAGCCATCTTCCTCGATCGGTGGTGCCAAATTGCCAACCACCCATCAAGTTCTCCAGTACTTCTTCTATGCCAAGCAGGAAACTACTGACAGGAAGGCCGCCGTAAAAGACACGGTGGCCAATGTTCTGGCATTTTGGAACATGGCACGTATAAAGACGATCACGAGGCGTAACTGCGAAAGAAAACTGGAGTTACTGTGGGAAGAGTGGCGCTCGCTGCAGAAGAGCAAGATGAGAGACAGTGACGCGGGAAAAGGCAGGGAGAAGTTTTCAGAAAATCTGAACAAGCTCTGGGACATCGGAGCTCCCGATGCTATTGAAGAGATACAGAAAAGTCGACTGCTCTCAGACAACAACAAACAAGAAGATATTAAATTTTATGAGGATCAACGGGGCCTGCGCCAGGCAACAATGAGTGGGAATGATAAAGTGTTCGTTGTCAAGAGAAAACGGCAACTCTCAAGACAACAATCTCGTGATGAGCCAGGCACCTCAAAAACGAAATTAGGAACCGAAGCTGAGAGCGACGATGAATCTATAGAAAGCAGATCATCGAGCAACTCCGAATCACAGCTAGAACCACCATACCGACAGCCGAGAGAATCAACTGTATCAATCAGCCTTCCTCACCGCATCCTCAATGCACCGGCTGTTATTGAAGTGGCTGATCGCTTCCGGATGTCCAATAATCAGGTGTGTATATATCAGTAATGATCTTTCCTTGACAAAGATATAATAGACGTAACGACGGAAAATTTAGTGATTATTTTGTCACATAAAAACCATACGCATCCTTGTCAATTTCCTTTCAATTTCGCACATAGGTGGCAAGTGTCGTGGCGGCAGTCCTACGTTCGGCAGATCCGCCCGCAGACCTGGACAAATTCAGTATCTCGAAGGACACGTCTCGCCGTGGAAGAGTGGCACATCGTTGTGAAGTGTCGACAGCTGTGCAGAAATCCTTCGTATCTCCGAGGCATGCTGTCGTCCACTGGGACGGTAAAGTAATCAAGGTCAGTTTTGCCCTCACCGTGGACGACAGTGAATTAACATGTTCCAGTGACGACAGTGGATTGACATATTCCAGTGGACGATAATGGATTGGCATGTATGACATACGTTTCAGGACTCTCTTGGATCATTGGAGCACCGCCAGGCGATTCTCATCTCCGGAGCTCCCCAATGCACAGAAGGAAAGTTGCTGGCCGTTCCGACTGTTGCTGACGGCACCGGTCTGTCCCAGGCCCAGGCGACCTTTCGTGCTCTCAAAGACTGGGGATGCGAGAACAACGTGATTGGACTGTGCTTCGACACAACTTCCTCCAATACGGGGAGGGTGCAGGGTGCGGTGGTCCGGCTGGAGAACATGCTTGGTAAACCGCTCTTCCAGCTGGGCTGTCGCCATCACGTTATGGAGCTCATCGTGGGGGCAGTGGTCATCACCGCGTTTGGAAGAACCACAGCACCAACTGAACCTTTGTTCCAGTATCTGAGGAGAAGGTGAATTTCAAGTCTAAGGCGCATTTGTTTTCTCCAATGATTTTTTGCCTTCAGAGCAATTGAGATATCAGCGTCCTTCTACTAATGATGTTAATAGCAGTCGAAAAGGGAAACTTCAGTCGTTTTCATGCAATATTTTCATAACTCCCCTTTCAGGTGGGACAAGCTCGACCTCTCGACTTATCGCGAGCTGGAGATCGAGCATTTGGCGGAGGTGACGTGGCTGATGGAGCTCCGAGATGAGGCAGTCAAGTTCCTCGGCACCGCTTCTGGTCTTGTCAGAGAAGACTACCGAGAAGTGGCGGAGATTACACTCCTGGTACTCGGGGCCCAGCCACGTCGTGGCACACACTTCATGCGCCCAGGAGCCTACCATCATGCGAGGTGGATGGCCAAGGTTGGTATTTTGAATTAGAAGTTAAATATTGTATTGCCTTCTGCAAACAGCCATTTGAAGTCCCTACCAGAAAAAAATAAGATAAATAATTTACCATTAAACAAACTTATATGGAGTGGTATCGGTATTTATACATCACAGTGCGTATTCGTTTCAGATCATCTACTACACGAAGCTCCTGATGTTCAGCGGTCAGCTGGAGTTCGACGACGAGCTGGTACAGAAACTTCAGAGAGTGGTACTATTTACTGCACTCCTCTACGCACCTGCCTGGCTGGCGGCTCCTGTCGCAGCTGATGCCCCGCTGAATGACCTTGTGTTGTACCAGCGTCTTCTGCAGTACAGGGCTGTGGATCGCGAGATTGCAGAGGCTTCACTGGCAGTGATCAGGCGGCACTTGTGGTATCTGAGGCCTCAGACCGTCGTTTTCGCCCTCTGCAGTGACAAAGTGGAAGACACTGTGAAGCACGAGATGGCAAAGAAGCTGTGCCGCCTCGCTGTGCCCGAGGACTTCACGTATGACAACGTCTCGGTTGATGACACGACGCGCCTTCCGGACCTGATCGATGAGTCATCGTGGTTCGTGTTCACAGGCCTGCAGGTGTGCGCGTCTACGTGGCTCACTCTGCCGGTGAATAAGTGGGATCAAGATAAGAACTACTGTGATCTGAAGAATGTCATCTCGCATCTGAAAGTTACCAACGACGTGGCAGAGAGAGGGATAAAACTGATAGAAGATTACGCGAACACTGTCACAAAAGACGAGTCACAGCTGCAGGGTCTTCTTCAGCTCGTGGAAAAGAGCCGGAAAGAACTCGGTGACTTCAAGAAGTCGTCACTTGCCAAGATGACGTAGCGCAGAGGGAAAGGGAGTTAGCAGAGAGAGTACATGGCGCACGCCTTAAGATGACGTGTGTTCTAACCACGATTCATACAGTTTTTGAACCTAGTTAGGGGCACCGGAGTAAGTGCCTTTAGTGATATCGGTAAACCGTTTTAATACAAAATACATTTGATCTTTCCTTATTCGTTTTATCTTATCCTAAAAAGCAGACAATGGCAGACAGCATATGGAGGTACGGGGACAAATACGGTATTTTAAATTTTAATGCTATCTCAAGGTGAGTATAACTTCTAAACCACTTGTCCTATCAACTTGGTAAGTATCTGAGAGGATTTCTTTCACTGAGAGGATTCAGAAAATATGGTCATTTGATGATTTATCTTTATTCAGTAAAAAATTGTCAATTTGGCCAAATTTCCAAAATTGAAATTTTCAAGGTCGATGCGCGACCCCTAAATATTGATCGATTTTGGTAAAAATGGTGTCAGTGTACTTCCACTGAACCAAATCATGGGAAAAACTTTGACCAGCTATAATTTTTAAAAAAAAGTGAAAAGTGATCCATCCTAATGTGCATGTTTGTTTGTAATTCGTGATGGGAAGGCATATTTCAATTTCCATTTTTAGTTAGCTCGGCAGATCATGACAACATCAGATCTGTCAATATGCGGTTTAAAATGAAAAAATATGGCTTCCTCTTCCTTAGCGATCTAGACATTGATACAGCAAAAATATTTTTTTTTTTAAATGTTTTGCAAAGTAAATCAGCCTATTGAGAATAAAAACAAATAAAAACGAAAGCAGATCAGCTCAGCATTAAATAATAATGATGTAAGGAAAAAAATTCGATATAAAAACCCATAAAATTTCTCCAATGTTCATTCTGACTAGACTGATCTAACTTAGACGCTGAGCATTAACATTTTAGCAGTAAATTACCGTAAGAAAAAGTCTTTATCTTCTCCTACGAGCCTTGCTCTCTTCAGAGAACTTAGTCTTAAATAGCGAAAAATAATTTCCGGATACGTTAAAAGATGAATCGGGGAACCTTCAGAGAACTTAGTCTTAAATAGAGAAAAAAATAATTTTCCGATACGTTATAAGAAGAATCTGGGAACCTTCAGAGAATTTAGTAAGCCTCACAGAATCCTCCGAAGCACCACAAGAAAAAAATCGGAGAGTAGTATAAGAGAAACTTTTGTGATTTCCTATACGCCTAACCAGAACCCCCGTCAACTTCGAACCAACCAAGGCCATAAACGGAGGGGTTAACAGATATATATATATATATATATATATATATATATATATATATATATATACACAAACTCAGAATGGTTCCCTGAGAAAATTATATGTTAAACACAGACCGTGCATGGAACAAGGAACTCTTCTGGGAAAATTAAATCCACTATAGTCCGAATAAGTAATGGTAAATGACAAATACCATAGTTTTTCTTTTTCATGATGTTAGCCCGACGTGGGCAACGGGTCTCTCGCAAAGAGATCCCATAAATATAGCTTCCCTCACCAGCTATCTGCAAAGCAGACAGGATCCAGCTTTGGGACATGGATCTAGGGTTTAAAGCAAGCCTAGACCCCTACATTCAGAACCTCTATATAAGTAAAAGACTCGTTGCATTCACGTCGGATTGAATAAATCAAAGAAAAAGGGGGTAACTATTGTATTTTTAGCCAAAAAAACCAAAACTTAAACCTCAACCGGGACATTGAGCGTCCACTTTTCAAGGCACGTAACACGTCCGTTTAATATACACAAACTCAGAATGGTTCCCTGAGAAAATTATATGTTAAACACAGACCGTGCATGGAACAAGGAACTCTTCTGGGAAAATTAAGTCCACTATAGTCCGAATAAGTAATGGTAAATGACAAATACCATAGTATATATATATATACACAGTGGACCCCCTAGTTACGAGGGGTTCGACTAACGAAATTTCGACATACGAGGCGACCTCAATGTTAAAATCTGGTTCGAGTTCCGAGAAAATTTGCGCCGCACGCGCAAGCGCAACCCTTTTCAAAAAGTTGCGCCGCAAGCGCAAGCGCAACCAAAAATGTTGCGCCGCAAGTTGCGCCACAACATTTTGCGGCGCAACTACCCACCTTTGTCTATCACTAATAGGAAAGATTCTTAAACACGTCCCGTCGTCCCTTCTCACAATCTCCTTTCAGATCGTCAATATGGGTTCCGCAAGGGACACTCTACTGACGATCTTGCATCTCTCTCTGACTCTTAGTCATCCTCCTTTCGGGATTTCGGTGAAACTTTTGCTATTGCGCTTGACATATCGAAAGCTTTTGATAGAGTCTGGCACAAATCTTTAATTTTGAAACTGCCCTCCTTCGGTATCTATCCTTCTGTCTGTGCCTTCATCTCTAATTTCCTTTCTGGCCTAAAGCTATTAAGGTGTTCCTCAGGATTCTGTCCTGTCACCTACCCTTTTCCTTTTATTTATTAATGATCTTTTAATTCGCACTTCCTGTCCTATTCACTCCTATGCCGATGATTCCACTCTTCACTTCTCCATCCGCTTTCCAAAGCGTTCCTCTCAACAGTCACTTCATGATCCGCGTAGGACGGCTCTGGGGCACTGACCGCTGATCTTTCTGCTATATCTGATTAGGGTAGAAAATACCTTGTGGCTTTTAATGCTTCAAAAACTCAGTTCCTCCATCTGTCTACTCGTCACAATCTTCCAAATGACTATCCCCTTACCTTCAACAATACACAACTGACTCCTTCCTCTTCTCCTCACATTCATGGCGTTTCCTTTTCTCGTGATCTTTGCTGGAAAGATCACATATACTCTCTTTCCAAAACAGCTTCTAAGTGTTAGAAAATCTAGAAGAGGAAGAACCATTGTTGTCCCAAGGCGATACGATGACTAAGCTGATTGATGCAGCATTGCTTGTATATATATTAAGTTAAGGTGTATATATATCCATCTCATAATTGTAAGGTTAGTGAAAAATTAAATTAATTTAGAACTAGCATTTTTGAGCTCTTGTGGCATCGTTGTTTGGTCACATTGTTGGCATCATTTTGGGATGCTGCGCGTCCTTTCTACTCGTTTGTGGAAGGTCGTACGTAAAGGTGTGGTTTGATAGAGAGCTCTCTTGCAATTCAGTTTGGTTGTTTAGATACATGATTGTTGCATCGTACAATAGTCCAGGTTGCGTTGTTGTTGCAAGGTTCATAAAGAAGACCACAAATAGTACCCTTTTGTTTACCTTTTAAGTTCATGTAATTTAAGGTCTAAGGTAGGCCCGCATCGAGTCAGCAACCCTGAGGTTACCCTGAGGTAGGACCTAATAGATCTCAAATCCGTAAAGTTTAATTTAGCTTAACTTGGGCTTTAGGCAGAACTTGCCCTTTAGAATTTGGCCGTTCACGGCTCAGCTGGGATTTCGAACCCGACAATAAATAAAAATAACATGGTCCTTCAGAACCGGATTTCTACCCCAAAGACTGAGTCAGTGACCATTTTCGGCAAAGTTTCTGATGTGCAAATTGTATCCCAAGTTGGCCTAGACGGGTTTAGTATTATTGAGTTAAGGTCCCAGGGTAAAAGTTTTGGTCGCCCAATTGCGAAACTTGGCCAGTCGTCTGTCGTTTTTTGGCCTACTTTTTTTCCGGTTTGGTTATTTGGGTTATTATTGAGTTAAGGTCCCAGGGTAAAATTTGGTCGCCCAATTGCGAACTTGCCATTCGTCTGTCGTTTTTGGCCTACTTTTTTTCCGGTTTGGTTAATTTTGGGTTATTATTGAATTAAGGTCCCAGGTAAAGTTGGTCGCCCAATTGCGAAACTTGCCAGTCGTCTGTCGTTTTTTGGCCTACTTTTTTTCCGGTTTGGTTAATTTTGGGTTATTATTGAATTAAGGTCCCAGGGTAAAGTTGGTCGCCCAATTGCGAAACTTGGCCAGTCGTCTGTCGTTTTTTTGGCCTACTTTTTTCCGGTTGGTAATTTGGGTTATTATTGAATTAAGGTCCCAGGGTAAAGTTTTGGTCGCCAATTGCGAACTTGGCCAGTCGTCGGTCGTTTTTTTGGTCTATATTTTTTCTGGTTTGGTTAATTTTGGGTCATTATTGAATTAAGGTTCCTGGGGTGGAAAATTTGGTATTCCATACTGGTGTTTTTGGTTAGTACCCCACTCAGCAATTCAGTTTATTTGAAAGTAAAATTTGCGTTTGATCAGTTTGGTTAAGTATTTCTGCCATTCAGTCATTTGGTATTGAGCCCAAGGGTTGTTTACATTGAAGATGAGTGCATCTGAATTGAACAAATTTATAAAAAGGAGAAGTGCCTACAAAGGTCTAATTACAAAGGTCATTGCCACTATAGATTCTGCCATAGAGCAAGAGGATTTACGCTTAGTGACTGCGAAGCTTGCCATATTAGAAACTAAAAAGGTTGCTCTAAGTGAGGTAAATGTTAAAATTGAGGCTCTTATAGAAGGAGAAATAGAAAATAACACAATTTACTTTGAAGAGATTATTGATGATATGACTAACGTAGGCCTCCGAGCAAAAGAGTTTAGCAGCTCAGTACAGTTAGAGACCAGGTCTAATAATGAAACACAACACTCAACAAATGATGCTTGTGAAGTTAAGGTTAACAGATCTGTAGTTCAATTACCGAGGCTTGTACTCAAAACATTTTCTGGGAGTATTCAGGAATGGCAAGGATGGGCAGACAGTTTTCAATCAGCAGTTCATTCTAGTCAAGTGGTTAAGTGCCGTGGAGAAGTTTAATTATTTGCGGTCCCTCTTGGAAGGGAGGCAGCAAAGACTATAGCAGGATTAGCATTAACAGAGGCTAATTATAATGTGGCTTCGGATATATTAAAGAAACGGTTTGGTAAGCCAGAGATCTTAATTAAAAGCCACCTCCGTGCACTTTTAACTATACCTCCTGTTAATAATCCTAATAGTGTCAAGGAGTTACGGCAGTTATATGATGAATTTGAAATTAGAACTAGGTCTCTGGACAACTTGGGTGTAGGAATGGAAAAGTATGGTATAATGTTGGTTCCTACACTGGAGTCTAAATTGCCTAGCTCAATTTTGCTTGAATTAAGTAGGGGACACTCTGCAGAACATGTGTACATCCCCCTTCAGCAGATGTTAAGTCTTTTAGGCACAGAATTAGCAAGACGAGAGGGAGTTGAGTTTTGCACAGTGGATGGTAAACAAAAGGACAAAGGCAGGCACAGCACCAAAGTTTCCACAAAAAGGAATAGCCCAGGTACAGTGTCAGCTCTACATGCCTCCTCTGAGAATAAATTAAAGGGAATCAAGGAATGTATATTTGCGAAGGCAACCACAAGTCATATAAATGTGAGGTGGCTGAGGCCTTACCCTTTGAGGAGAGAAAGGACAGGGTAACTAAGTCCACAGCATGTTTTAAATGTTTTTTGAAAGGTCATAGAGCAAGGTTTTGTAAGTTTAAAATTTTGTGCAAAAAAAGTCATGGTAGGCATCAGCCATTATTGTGTGAAAACACTCTTAGTAGGCTACCCCAGAAGTAGAGACATCAGTGGCACATGCCACTGCTATGCAAGGGAGTAAAAGTAAAGGGGGATTATTGCAAACAACTGCAGCCTTATTAATTGGGAATGAGGGAGAAGCTACTGTAAGAGTGTTGTTGATAGTGGTAGCCAGTGTAGTTTTATTAAGACCAGAATTTCCAGAAAATTGAAGTTTAAAGAACTTAAGAGGGAAAATTTAAGAATTTCTGGGTTTGGGGGTTCCGTTCAAAACCGAACCAAATTTAAGAAGGTAGAAGTTCTGGTTAAAGGGTTGTTACCGCAAAGTCCCACTATCAAGGTCCAAGCTGTAGAGATTGAGGAACTTTGTGCTCCAGTCACTACTTGTTTAGATATGGCATGTGTCCAAGAATTGCAAGTTAAAGGAATTAATTTGGGCAATAATAAGTTTGAGGGACAGAAGATATTAGTCTTTTGATTGGAGCTGACTATTATTGGGACTTCATCACTGGTAATATTGTCCGTACATCTCAAGGCCCAGTAGCTATTGAAAGTAAGCTAGGCTGGATGCTACATGGTAGTTATTGCAATGAAATGGAAGTTAAGGCTCTCTTTGTTAAGATTGAGGAGAACAGCCATGGTCTGGAAAGGCATTTGAAAGCATTTTGGGAACTTGAATCTATTGGTATAAAGGACAACCAGGCAAGTACAGTGAACAATGATGTTTTAGAGAACTTTGAAAAAGGATTGGGTTTAGAGATGGTTGCTATGAAGTTGGCCTACCATGGAAGGATTCTTGCAAACCCGGTTCAAACCTTCAGCTAGCTAATCGGAGGTTGGAGACTTCATTGTACAGGCTAAGAAAAATGAGGAGTTGTTAATTGAATACGATGAGGCCATCCTAAGTTATGTAAGGGAGGGCTATGCTGAAAGGGTGCAAGGTGAGCTGGTGAGCCAGGAGGCACATTATCTGCCACACCATGCAGTGGTACGGCGAGACAAAACTACCACCAAACTGAGGGTAGTTTTTGATGGCTCAGCCAAGGACAAAGGTGGTGTGTCCTTGAATGACTGTTTGGATGCTGGGCCAAATTTAAATGCAGATTTATTTTCCTTGTTACTGAGATTCAGGTTTGGTAGAGTAGCATTGACTGCAGATGTGAAGCAAGCTTTTTTGCGGATAAAGTTAAAACCAGAGGACAGAGATGCAGTAAGGTATCTGTGGGTGGATACGAAAGACTTGTTGGAAAATGAACCTAAGGTTCAAGCATATAGAATGAAGTCAGTGTTGTTTGGCCTCAGCTCTAGTCCATTTCTGTTGGCAGCTACTATGCAGTACCATTTTAAGAAATATTCTGAAGTCTATCCTAACACTATTGAACACATAAGGAAAAATTTTTATGTTGATGATTTGCTATGTTCCGTGGATAATACAGAAATGGCTAAACAGATATTCATGGAGGCTAGAGCTATAATGAGGGAGGCTGGCATGGAGCTCAGAAAATGGCAGACCAATCATTCGCAATTACAAGAGTTTATGAGTCATTCCTCTGTAGTACCTGATGCAGCAGAAAGTATTGAGGATTCTGGTATTAAGGAGTTGTGGGCAATAGACGCAAAGGTGCTAGGCATCGTTTGGCAGCAAGATGATGATTTGTTTACCTTCAATGGGAAATCTTTAGTAGAGCTGGCCGAGAATGAGACAAGGTGGACAAAACGTACAGCTCTTAGTTTGGCTTCGAAGGTCTTTGATCCTCTTGGATTCCTGGCTCCATTTGTGATAAAGTAAAAAATTTGGTTTCAGAGCCTCTGGGAAATTGGACTTGGTTGGGACCAAGAGTTACCTGATCATATGGTGGTAAGGTGGAAATATTGGTTCAAAGAATTGGCACATCTTGGAGACATTGAAATCCCAAGATGGTACTTTGGAGAGTTGAACAATAGTCCAGACAATTTGGAGCTGCACATCTTTTGTGATGCAAGTGAGGAAGCCTATGCAACTTGTATTTATATAAGAGGCGCATTGCAAGAAGAAGTAAGTTGCAGGTTGGTTGCTGCAAAGAGTAGAGTAGCACCTTTGAAAAGGCTTTCTGTTCCAAGGTTGGAATTGATGGGTGCCGTTATTGCTAGTCGGCTTGCAATTACAGTGCGAAAGTCTTTGGCCCTCTATGAAATTCCAAGCTATTATTGGACAGACTCCACTATAGTTTGGCACTGGTTAAGAAGTCAGGCAAGGAAATGGAAACCATTTGTTGCCAATAGGGTGGAGGAAATTCAAGCGCACACAGATCCCAAGCAATGGAAGCATTGTCCAGGCATCCAAAACCCCGCTGATTTACCAACACGAGGAATTTCGGTGAAAGATCTTTCACAATCAAGTTTGTGGTGGAATGGGCCAGAGTGGCTAAAACTTGGAAGTGAAAACTGGCCTTCTAATCAGCCTATTGTAGGAGAATGCCAGGCTGAAGAAGCATGGGTGAGTGAGGTGAGAAAATGCGCTGTGAACAGTTGTCAAGTTATGCAGCAGGACCCCATATTGAGGCTTGAGGACATTAGCAGTCTGAAAAGATTGTTAAGAGTGACAGCATGGATATATAGATTTACCAACAACATTAAGGGAGAAACAAGAAGGGAAGGAATTCTGAACAGTAATGAGATTCGGCAAGCCAGGAAATACTGGGTGGTATATGCGCAGAAGGAAAATTTGGTGAAGAGCGGGAATTGCTCACCAGCCATCCATTACAGGTTCTACCAACACATTCTGCGCTCAAGGGTTTGGATGTGTTTTTGGATCAGGATTTATTGAGAGTAGGAGGTAGACTACAGTTTCTGGGCTTCCAGAGGAGAAAAGACATCCAATTTTGCTACCTTCTGGGGGGCACTTTGTGGACCTTTTGATCCTGGATACTCATCATAAGCTGTTACATGCTGGAGTTAGAGAAGTGATAATAGAGATTAGACAACAATTTTGGATTCTCAAAATTAGACAAGTAGTGAAAAAGGTCTTGCATAAATGTGTGGTTTGCAAGCGTTGGAGTGCAAAGCCTTATTATGAAAAGGTGGCTCCACTTCCAAGAGAACGGTGTGTCTATACTGCCCCATTTGATGTAGTGGGAGTAGACTTTGCAGGGCCAGTCTATGTATGAGCGAGGGGAGTCTAACAAAGGTTATATATGTCTTTTCACCTGTGCTACCACCAGAGCAATCCATTTGGAGTTGGTAAGCAACTTAAGTAGTGATGTATTTCTTTTGGCCTTTAAAAGGTTTGTGAACAGAAGGGGTTTCCCAAATAAAATCATATCGGATAATGCAAAACCTTCAAAAAGGCTGCAAAGGAACTCCAAGAAATTTGGTCCTTGCTAAAAGAGGAAGGATTCCAATCCTACTTTTCATACCAAGGGGTACAGTGGGAGTTTATTGTTGAGAGAGCACCATGGTGGGGAGGATTTTGGGAAGGGCTAGTGAGAAGTGTAAAGTGTCCATTAAAGAAACTTTTAGCTAATGCTCATTTGAGCAAAGAAGAATTCTCTACTGTTTTATGTGAAGTAGAAGCAATGGTGAACAGTAGGCCTATCACTTTTGTTTACAACAGTAGGCAGGATGCAGAGCCATTGACACCAAATCATTTTCTTTGTGGTAAACGATTAACATCAAACCCCAGTGTGCCAGAAGACTTGCAGCCCATCCAGAGCACTCAAGGAGAGTTAACCAGACGGTTCAGGTACCTTGAAGAGCTACAAGATCAGTTATGGAAGAGGTGGCAGATGGAATACTTGCCAGAACTCAATTATTACCCATCAGGCAAGGTAAAGGGCTCCAATGCAAATTGTATCAAGGTGGGAGAAGTGGTAATGATTGGGGATGAAAGACCAAGGCAATGCTGGAAGCTTGGCATAATTGAAGAGTTGTTTGTTGGCAAAGACAATTTAGTTAGGTCTGCACTGGTAAAGACTTCAGGAGGAAAGTTAAAGAGACCTATACAAAAACTCTATGCTTTAGAAATCAGCAAAAACACAGATAGTCAAGATGAAACATTTGAGTTACAGCCTCATGAAGAAGGCTTGGCTAACCTTGCAGAAGGTAATGACAACAATGCCTCTTCGGTGGGGAGTGTTAGAAAATCTAGAAGAGGAAGAACCATTGTTGTCCCAAGGCGATACGATGACTAAGCTGATTGATGCAGCATTGCTTGTATATTATTAAGTTAAGGTCTATATATATCCATCTCATAATTGTAAGGTTAGTGAAAAATTAAATTAATTTAGAACTAGCATTTTTGAGCTCTTGTGGCATCGTTGTTTGGTCACATTGTTGGCATCATTTTGGGATGCTGCGCGTCCTTTCTACTCGTTTGTGGAAGGTCGTACGTAAAGGTGTGGTTTGATAGAGAGCTCTCTTGCAATTCAGTTTGGTTGTTTAGATACATGATTGTTGCATCGTACAATAGTCCAGGTTGCGTTGTTGTTGCAAGGTTCATAAAGAAGACCACAAATAGTACCCTTTTGTTTACCTTTTAAGTTCATGTAATTTAAGGTCTAAGGTAGGCCCGCATCGAGTCAGCAACCCTGAGGTTACCCTGAGGTAGGACCTAATAGGATCTCAAATCCGTAAAGTTTAATTTAGCTTAACTTGGGCTTTAGGCAGAACTTGCCCTTTAGAATTTGGCCGTTCACGGCTCAGCTGGGATTTCGAACCCGACAAATAAATAAAATAACACTAAGAGGTTAGGTGTGCTGTACCGCTTCCGCAGCTTCTTTACCCCCCCATTCAATTGCTGTCCCTGTAAGGGGTCTTGGCCACCCTTGTATGGAGTATGCTTCTCATGTATTGGGTGGCTCAACCCACACAGTTCTACTTAACCGGGTCGAATCAAAGGCTTTTCGTCTCATCAATTCTCAGCCTTTTACCCACTGTCTTCAATCCCTCTCTCTTCGTTGCAATGTTGCCTCACTCTCTCTTTACTATCGCTATTATAACGGACGCTGCTCTCCTGAACTTTCTAACTGCATGCTTCCTCCTTTAAGGAGAGCACGCACCACCAGACTTTCAACACTTTCTCATTTCTTATGGTAGAGTAGCCCTAAAATTTAGCCGCAACATAAAATGAAGAATATTACGAGTCACTCATTCACAAGAGCAGATTTAGGCGGGGTAACGATTGCCACCCCCAAACCACGAGGTCTCTAAACCTTAAAGGTAAAGAAAGTGGAAGAAAGGAGATCAGAAACATAAAGAAGAGACAATACAAAATTAATACATAAAGGAATGGTCTCTCTGAATGTGCACACTGCGTGTAGAATGGTGGACTCAATTTGTTGATACCACTCGCCACCACACTGTTGTCAGCTGAGAAAAAACTGGCCAAGGCTGAGACGTGAAAAATAAGCACAATCAGAAGTTTGATGTTACGTTTGGTACTTTAATAAAGCTGTAGGTGTACCCCTTTCGTGATTATTGAAAAATTTATTATTTAGAATTTATTTTATTTAGCTTGAGAGAGATTATTTTTATTTAGGTGTAGTATTAAGGTTAAGTTTACTTTAAATAGACTCGGTAATTATAGAAATAATAATGGCCTATTTAGACACTGTCAACACAGCTACAGACTTTTTCACTGTAGGTTGCAGTGGTTTTCAGGTTAAATTTGGTCAGCAGCCAGATTACTAACTATGGTGAAGCTAAATTCATCAAAATTAATTTAGACTTACCAAAAATGAAGTTGCCAGTTGAACGTTACCCTTTCAGTTTCTAACTGATTCATAAGTTTCATTTAGTTTCCAGGTTTTTTAATTTTTTGTTAAGTTTTAGGTTATTGTTTAACACACTGCTAGGTTATTTATTTGTAGGGGCTATTTCCCAGACCTAGGTTTTGCAGGTTAAGTTAGGCTAGGGCTGGATTGCCCTTAAGTTTTTGGTTTTAAAGGTTTAAGGTTTAGAAGGTTTTATTTAAGTTAAGTTAGGGCTATATTGCCTTTAGGTTTTAATAGGGGCTATAACAGCCATTTAATTATTGAGTTAGGGCCGTTGTAGCCCGGTTCGAGTTTCGTCTAGGTACCTAGTTTTTCTCTTACCTTAGTTATTTTCTTTAACTTACTTGCACCTAGTTCTGATAGGCCTCTATTTAGTTAAACATGGGTTTTGATTAATTGCAGTGGTTATTAATTAAGGATACGTTTAATTAAAGGTTGTTAGGTTTGAAGGTTGACTCAGTTTCCCGGTTTGGGTAACCACGAGCATTTTAATTTTTTTGAGAAAAAAGGGCCCGCTTCATGCGGTCAAAAATTTTCAAGACTGGCAAAGCTCCGTTTTTCTTTGTCCCAGAAACTTTTTTTTTCCTTCTTTTTGTTAATTAGGGAAACCCAACTTCACTAGTTGGTTAGAAACGAGGGTTTTTATTTTTATTTATTTTGTTTATATTTTATTTGGAAATATATGCGGTTATTTCTAACCACTTTTTTCAACATTCCCCCCAAGGGGAAAAATTTACCCAGAATTGTATTCTTGGGAAATTTTATTTATTTTTTTTTTGAATGAAAATGACATGCTCTTCAGAAAAGTTCCTTTTAGGTGAAATATGAAGATGAAAGCGTCTTTTCTGTAGAACGTTGGTCCTAAGTTATAGCTATTTACAATTATTTACAATTTTCTATTTGTGGTCTTCACAAAGATCCACTCTGTATTTTCCTTTGCAGTTCTTCCCGAAATCTAACTGCAGCTTGTCTTTGTGGTCGGGGTTGAGTAGCGGCAGTAGTAGTGTCAGGAGAATCTACAGTTCCTGATTCTGTGGAAGAATTTTCCAGTTCTTCCAGGTCAATATTCGGCTTATCAGTTATTTCCAGTGGGTATAACCGATATATGTGTCTTCTGGAGAGATGACCATTGGGTGTTTTTACAGTTACATGCCTGATTATGCCATCTTCATCTGGGTGTAATGTTTCAATTACAGCAATCTTCCAGAAGTATTTGGGATTCATAGAATTTTCATCTAAGAGACATAGTTCTCCTACTTTAGGTTCTTTACTTACTGGTTGTTTGTGTTGTTGGTATTCTTTTTCCCTCAAACTACTCAAATATTCGTATCGCCATCTTTTTTGATTTCTTGAGATTGTTTAGCTCCCTTATGAAAGTAATCCAGTATTTTCTTTCTTTCTTTGTCCTCTGTTGTTGTCATATAATCAGCATCCACCTGATCATCTTCATTAACAGCTTCTTGGGTATCATTAGTGGTTAAAAAGTTGAATTTGGTATTGTCATACCCAAAAAGCAACTTGAAAGGAGTTAGTAGATCAGAGGAAGGATCTTCATTTGAATTAACATAAGTGAGTGGTCTTGAATTAATTGTGTTCATTATTTCAAGAACAATTGTTTTTAGTTCAGTTAACGGGATTTTTCTTCCTTTTAGGGAGGTATAGAGGGCTCTTTTGACTAAACCCACCATTCTTTCAGCTATTCCTAAGGTTCTGGGTGAATAGGCTGCTGTAAATTTCCACTGGATACCATGATCAGAGAGGTACTGAGACACAAGAACATTTTGGAACCAATGTTTAAGGTAATCTTCAGATCTTTTGAAGGTGGATTGATTGTCTGAAATCAAAACCTTTGGAAGGGAGTAGTTTAAGGACAAATGGTAGAGTTCTCTTAAAAAGGTTTTAGCAGAAAGGTCAGTGCAGATGTGAAGGCTGGTGAATCTGGTGGCGCAGCAAGTGAACAATAATAAGTAGACTTTCATGAATTGGTTATTCTCATCCTGGACAGAAATTGGACCAACATAGTCAAGGGCAGTTTTTTCAAAGGGTTTTTCATAGCTTAAACGTTCCGTTACTAAGGGTCCAGTAGTAGGCACTTCATAAGCCATGGCAAAGTATTTTTGGCAAAACAGACATTGTTTCAGAACCTTTTTAACTACTTGCCTTATTTTGGGGATCCAGAATTCCTGTCTGAGGAAATTGCATGTGGTAGCTAAGGTTGCATGACTGGCTTTTGCATGACATTCAGTTACAATTAACGTTGTTAAATGAGAATTTTCAGGCAGTAGTACAGGATACCTAGCAGAATAGTTAAGGTTAGTTGCATATTTATATCTCCCCATTGTTCTGACTAACCCTTCTTTGTCAATGAAGAGTTTTAGATTCTTTTGCAGCTTTGTTAGGTCCTCAACTTTTTCTCCTTTATTTAGTTTGTGGATTATTTCTTTTTCTTTTGAGAAATGTTGTTGCTGGACTAATTTTAGCCAGTAATTTGTGGCCTTAGTTTTGTAAGCTGTATGATTTTTCTCCAAACAGCAATTTGTTCTTCCATTGTCAGGTTACATTTGGGGTTATATTTGTGAGTGCGGAAGTACTTTAAGTTTTCTATGAACCGTAGAACATAGGCAGTGATTCTGACCAGTTTTTTCCTGTTAGAGAATCTTTCCATGTTTAACAAGGGAGTTTTTTCATTTATTTCTTTACAAGTTGTTTGACACACATTTATTGTTGTCTGTAAGGTTTCTTGGTGGGGGTTAAAAATTAAGTTGGTGGCCATTCAATTTCATTTCTCAAAAATGTGGGACCATGTTGGTAAAAGTGAAGAAGTTTTTGAAATTTCTTGAAAGATATTGGTCTGGTGAGTAGGTCTGCTGGGTTGTCTTCTCCTGCTACATGTCTGAATTCCAGGTGATGGTTTAAGTTTCTTGTTGCTTCCTGAATGTCTTTCACTCTGTTTTTTACAAAGATTGATTTCATTTTTAGAGATTTTTGAGCAGTCCAATTTAAAGCCACTTGTGAGTCTGTCCAAATTATTGTTTTGAAGAACTTTTGGTTTTCTGAGTTTTCTTCTAGGTAGGTTTCTTTAAGGTATTCTAGGACTTTGGTTCCTAGGCAGATTGCCATTAATTCCAAGTTACAAATGGTCCAATTTTTTGATTTGGGTTGACTCTTGATTTAGCGTAAATTAGTTCGGATTTTCCATTTCCAACTAGATAGCAACTTACTGCATAACCTTCTTGGCTGGCATCACAAAAGATGTGGAGTTGAAGATTTTCCATGAGAGGTTTGGGATTTTCAAAAGCTTGTCTAGGAAAATTCAGAAATTCCACTTTGTTTATTTCTTTACAAAGTTTTTTCCATTCACGCAGCATTTCAGGTTCTAGATATTCATCCCAATTTTTTTTGGTAGCTGTTACTTTCTGCATGAAGAGTTTTAATTTAAACACTAAGGGTGCAACAAATCCAATTGGATCAAACAATGATTGCACAGAACTTAGTATTTCTCTTTTAGTTTTGGCTTCTGAGTTCAAGTTTACAGTTTTTAGATGGAGTGTATCAGCATTGTGTTCCAACCATATCCTAATAGTTTTACATTTTCTTTATCTTCGGAGGATTCATGTTTTTCAAATAGTCCTTGAAGTTCTGAGTGATTAGAGGCCCATTCATATAGCTTCAAATTATATTCAATTAAAGTGTTTACACTATAATTGTAAAGGTCTTTGAGTTCTGAGAGATTGTTGGCATTAATTAAAGCATTGTCCATGTAAAAGCGGTTAGCTAGGTAGTCTGCCACTTGGTTTTGTTGTTCATTAAAAATGTGTTGGAGAGATTGTTGTAGTAAAAATGGACTGCTTTTGTTGCCAAAGGTAACTCTTCTATATTTATAGCAGATCAGGTTGTCGTCATTTGGAGCCAATTGGGTATCTTTTACCCACAGAATTTTGTGGGCATTGCAGTCAAATTCTGTTTGATATTTAAGTTGTAAATATGCTTTTTGAATGTCCCCAATCATCAAATATTTACCATGCCTTAATTTAATGCACAATTTTGCTAAATGAGGTAGGAGTGAAGGGCAGTCCTCAGTAGCATCATTTACTGTTATTTCTTCTGGTTTGCTTTTACCCGAGGGATCTACTACAATCCTAACTTTAGTTGTTTGTACCCCAGGGCGAACTACGGGAAAATGAGGTAAAAAATTTCCTGCTTGTCTTAAGTGTTCTGTTAGAGCTACTTCTTCTATTATTCCTTCCTGGAATTGTTGTTCAAGGATGTCTGAATAAGGTTGCATTAAGTTATCTTTTTTTAATTTTTTGCAAGTGGACTTTAACCTGCTAATAGCATAGTTAAAGTTTGGTGAAATTTTATCTTTTTGGTCATTCCATGGTACCTTAACAGACAATCTTTCATCTTCTATTTTAACTTCCTTTTCAAAGTTTGCAATCAGATCTTTTTCTTTGTTTGAAAATGGTTCATCCCCAGAAATACCCAAGTTTTCTAGTTTGCTAAATTGTGCAATCTGGTGTTCAATTTTTTTAGATCTTCATTAGAAGTTGTACTAGTAGGTAGCGGGTTGGTAATACAGAAGCTGATCTGATCTCTTATTGGTTCTTTTTCTTTTTCAGGGTAGTAATCTGAAGGGAAACCCAATAAAAGTATTCCATAGGGAGATTTATAACAAGAGGCAGTATGAATCTGATGAGTGCTGAGGGCAAAAAGTTTGTGGGTTGCAGCCCCAAAAATTAACATGAAGTCAGCCACTTCATCAGCTTCAAAGTGATCTGCAAGCTGATAATTTAATGATTTTAAATAAGTTTGAAGTTTCAGTAATCCTGGAACTTCATATTTAATATTAATATCATCAATTATGATGGCTTCTATTTCTTGGTAGTTTCCAGGGTTTCTAGAATCCTCCAATTTAATTATAGCTACTTCATAATTTGGTTGTTTCTTGTTGGCTATAAATCCTGTTATGGTTATGGATTCCTCGTAGTGTTTAGTTGGAAGATTTAATTTTTTCACAAGTTCCTTGGTAATGTAGCTGGCTTGACTACAATTATCCAAAAGTGCTCTGCATTTAATTGATTTTTCTGAGTTTCTTATTCTCATTGCATGGAAGGAATTAATGCTACTTCTTGATCAGTGTTTTTTAAACTTAATAAGTTAGTAACTTGTTTCCCTTGTTTTGAGTTTTCTTTTTGGGTAGCTACTTCCGTACTGGTTTTGGTTTTCTTATCTTCCTCTGGTTTTCCTTTTTGTTTGGTACAAAGGAAGTAAATGGTTAGAAAACCTACAAAATGAACAGGGTTGAAATGGGGCATTCTTTGGCTTGGTGTTTAGATGAGGTACATTTAGTACAATAATTTAATTTAGCAAGTTTTTCAGTTTATCCCAACTTTCAGGGAAAGAATCACATTTTGAATTCTGTGAGAGTTTTTCTTACACAATTTGCAGTAAGGTTTCTCTGGTCAGTATATTGAGCTCTTCTTGAGGATTGTTTTGGGTAGAAACCGCCAGAGCAGCTGTAGTTTGGCCAGAATACCATGGTTTTCTGGCTGGTTCTGGAGAGAAGTTTCTTTTTTGTTTAGGTATCAAGGTAGTTAACTCACTTTGTTCCAGATCAAAATTAACATTAGCTAAGGTTTTGGTAGCTTCAGCAATTGCTTCTTTAAACTTATCAAAGTGGTCATAGAGTTTAAAACCACAAGTTCTTAAAAATTCCTGAGTTTCTTGAGTTAGTTTATTATAATATACATACAAGAGTATATCTTCTAATTCTAATTTTTGAGTTTGCATTAAATTTATGGTAGAGTGCATATCTGCTTGAAAGTCATGAAGTGATTTAAAATTTTTTTATTATGGATTTGTTAAAAGGATTTTATTATGGAGAATTTAATTTGGCCTGGTGTTGCATAACAGCCCTCCAACTGCTGCCATGCTTCTTCATAAGATGTTTTACTTTCTTGCATGCAGTTTATTTGAATGGCAGGGTTTCCACTCAAATGTTGTTTTAGGTAGGCAAATTTCTCTTCTTCGGAAAACCTATGTTATCATAAATGTTTCTGAATGAGGTCTTAAAGTTTTGAAATTTAGAGGGATTTCCATCAAATGGTAATATTTGAAGCTCAGGAATTTTAGTACTTATTCTTGGTTTAGGTTTGGCTTCGGCATTATTTTCTTTTTTAGTTGTTAATGCTTGTATCATTTGATCTATTTCAAAGTGGTAATAACTATTTTTTTCATCTAGTTTTTCTTGTTTAGCCTCTGAGAAGCCTTCGGAACAAACATACATTCTAAGGATTTCCTCGTCTAAATTTTGTAACTTGTCCAGTTGTGAGACAAAAGCCGAGCATGTGAATTTTTTTGTTCCTCAGTCCAATCATCCCATCTCTCTTTGATTGTAGCTAAAAGTTTAGTAGCTGAGGTTCTGATTGCTCCCCTCCTTTTTACCAATTTACTAGTTTCAAGTGCTTCCACATCACTTCCCAACCATGTCTCCATACTTTTTCCATGAGTGGCTTCAGTTTGATTAGCCATTTTTTAGGTTTATTATAAATGATATTTATATTTAAATTTTCAGATTATGTAAAAAATTTAATTCACTGGATTTAAAACTATTGTATCAGAATTAAAACAAAAAAGGGTAACTAACTTCTCGACTGCCCACCCGGGGGCGCCATATTGAAAAATTTATTATTTAGAATTTATTTTATTTAGCTTGAGAGATTATTTTTATTTAGGTGTAGTATTAAGGTTAAGTTTACTTTAAATAGACACGGTAATTATAGAAATAATAATGGCCTATTTAGACACTGTCAACACAGCTACAGACTTTTTCACTGTAGGTTGCAGTGGTTTTCAGGTTAAATTTGGTCAGCAGCCAGATTACTAACTATGGTGAGCTAAATTTCAAAATTAATTTAGACTTACCAAAAATGAAGTTGCCAGTTGAACGTTACCCTTTCTGTTTCTAACTATCATAAGTTTCATTTAGTTTCCAGGTTTGAATTTTATTTGTTAAGTTTTAAGTTATTATTTAACACACTGCTAGGTTATTTATTTGTAGGGGCTATTTCCCAGACCTAGGTTTTGCAGGTTAAGTTAGGCTAGGGCTGGATTGCCCTTAAGTTTTTGGTTTTAAAGGTTAAGGTTTAAGGTTTTGAAGGTTTTTCAAGTTAAGTTAGGGCTATATTGCCTTTAGGTTTTAATAGGGGCTATAACAGCCATTTAATTATTGAGTTAGGGCCGTTGTAGCCCGGTTCGAGTTTCGTCTAGGTACCTAGTTTTTTCTCTTACCTTAGTTATTTTCTTTAACTTACTTACACCTAGTTCTGATAGGCCTCTATTTAGTTAAACATGGTTTTTGATTAATTGCAGTGGTTATTAATTAAGGATAAGGTTTAATTAAAGGTTGTTAGGTTTGAAGGTTGACTCAGTTTCCCGGTTTGGGTAACCACGAGCATTTTAATTTTTTTTGAAAAAAAGGGCCCGCTTCATGCGGTCAAAAATTTTCAAGACTGGCCAAAGCTCCGTTTTTCTTTGTCCCAGAAACTTTTTTTTTCCTTCTTTTTGTTAATTAGGGAAACCCAACTTCACTAGTTGGTTAGAAACGAGGGTTTTTATTTTTATTTATTTTGTTTATATTTTATTTGGAAATATATGCGGTTATTTCTAACCACTTTTTTCAACAGTGATTACTTTTCAAGGAATGTGGCAGTTGCCTGCCAATGTATTATAATCTCAGGTTCTGGGAGGTGATCGACTCACCCACCCGAAAATTGTGCTCTGGATCCGTCCCTAATCATCAGGTTAGGTTGGTTTGGTTTGGTTGTTAGGTTAGGTTATGTATAATTTTTTTCGTTTTTTAAATTAGCGGATAAAACTACACTAGAAAATGTATTTTTATTTAAAATTTTTACAGTTCATAAAACTGAAAATATCCATGTTTTGTAGATACCTGACCTACTGTAGACCTTCATTATAGTTTATTGAGGTGTACTAACTGAATTAGTTTTTTATTATATATATATATATATATATATCGGGTGGCCCAAAAAAAACGAGACCAATTTTTTATCACGAATATTTCGGTGGCCGTTGTAGCTAGAGACTTGAAATAAAAATCAAAATAAAATTTAATCAATTCCCTTTCAAATATGTCTTTAACATGATAGAGTCTAGCTGGCCCCTAAATGGCTAAAATCGCCTTTGAAAAAAATTTACTTTCAAAAAATGTTGCGGAAAATAACTCAATGATTCATTTAAATTTTAATATGAGATTTTCAATAGATAAACAAACCCTATCCCGTTCAGTTTTTGATAAAAGACTCGATGTGGCCTCCATCACGATCAACGACAGCTTGCAATCTTGCTCTCCATTTAGAAATAGCGCGTTTCTAATTTTCTGACCACGGTAGACTTTTTCTTCTAATGCTGACCACACGAAGTAGTCAATGGGATTTAGATCAGGACTGCTGGGCGGCCAGTTCTCCGGTTCGATAAAGCTGGGGGAATGAGCCCTGAGGTATGTGACTATTTCTTGGGCAGTGTGGGAAGGGGCTCCATCTTGCATAAAGACAAAGTCATTTGTGTTCTCCCTGATTTCGGAGAGCATTGGAGACAAAATAGCATCACGATAGTATTTTGCGTTAATTTTCACACCACGCGTGATAAAAATTATTGATGTTTTTTTCTTAGATGATGCAGAAAGAGAGACCATTACAGACTCAGAAAAATGAGTTTTCTCGCGCAAGAGTCGAGATGGTTCAATGTCCTTTTTTCTTGGACTGCGCGAACGAACACGATCATTTTGTGTGTTTCTAGGCGTTTCAACCGTGAATTTTTTCTCATCCGAGAACCAGATTTTTTCCACTGCTGCATTCGATCGAAATCTCCGCAACAGTTTTTTGCATCTGTCCATTCGTTTTCTTCTCACTAAGTTGGATAGAGCTGTAACAGTCACTCTCTTAAATGTTTTTAAATGAAGATCTTTTTTGATTAATTACACTAGGCAACAAATTTCAACTTTTTTTTTGTTACAGACACGTGAACTACTGATTCCTACTAAAGCGCTGATGCTGATTTCAGATCTGATATCAAAATTTCTCTATCACGTCCAGATTTTGTGTAACCGAAAACCCCTATTTTTTTTTTTTTCTCACCCGCTTCTATTACGAAAGCCGTCTAAGCTAGTTTTCCGTGCCACGTTTTATGTTAAGCATACTTAAATAATTAGTGAACAGGGATGTCTTTCCTCCTTTATTCTGGCTTAAGACAGACAGCGGAATTCCGCTGGCGGAGTTACCACCCCTGCGCCCAACCATCCCCCAAAGCGCGTTAGTATTTTGTTGTTACTACTGAAAGGCAAATTCCTGTTCTTAAGTGAAACTTTGGTGTGTCCTCTTCCTTTGTCGCTTGTAGGATGACGAGCTCTCCTTCTGCAGGAACCAACAATAATCTCCCATCATATTTGGGTTGAAATTACCTTGGTATCTGTTTTCCATAACTGAGATCTGTTGGTGGAAGCGCTCACCATGCTCGTCACTTACAGCCCCAAGGTTGGCCGGGAAGAAGTCAAGATGAGAATGTAAAAAATGAATTTTCAAAGACATTCTGCATCCCATTATTTCATAAGATTTAAGCATGTTTTCTACGAGTTTACGGTGGTTTTCAGCTTTGTGGTTTCCAAGAAAATTTTTGACAACTTCAACGAAAGATGTCCATGCTCCTAGTTCATTCTCATTTAGGTTAGATGGAAACGATGAGTCGTGGATGACACTGCGGATCTGTGGTCCAGTGAAAACTCCAGCTTCTAGCTTAGCATCTGTCAATATTCCTTTGAATTTATCCTTTAAATATTGGAAACCACTACCTTGATGATCCATACCCTTCACGAAATTTTTCATAAGGCCAAGTTTAATGTGAAGTGGTGGAAGATGTACTTTCTGAGGGTCAATAAGTGCTGGGTGTTTCACATTGTATTTACCAACATGTTCAGTTCTAGATGGCCAATCATGTTTTTTGTAGTGGTTCTTGTCATCTCTGCTGTTCCATAGACACAAAAGCACATATGCTTTGTGTAGCCCAACTGTAACCCAAGAAGTAATGATACAACTTTAAGGTCGCCACAAATATTCCATGTGTGGTCCTTATATTTGATGAGTCTTAGCAGAAGTTTCATCGATTCATAAGTCTCATTAAGGCCAGTGGCATGTGCTACAGGTATTGAAGGTTTTTCATTGCCGTTGTGCAGTAATACAGCTTTAAGGCTAGCTTTACTAGAGTCAATGAACAGTCTCCATTCTTTTGGATCATAGCGACAGCCAATCCCTTGCATCAGACCACTGATATCGTGGCAGAAACAAACGTTTTCTTCCTGTAAGTAAAATGATGAAAACTGCAAATGGCGATGGCGGAAATGGGAAACTTTGGTGTTTGGTTGGAGAAGATTAAATTCTTGAAGTCTTGAACCAAGCAACTCTGCCTTTTCTTTTGGTAATTCCAAATCGCGCACTAAGTCATTTAACTCCGCTTGACTTAACAAATGTGGGAAATATTTGCATCTGGAACATATATGCCATCTTTCCCTGTTTCTATATCACTAGCAGAATCTTCAGATGAACTGCTGTCTGTTATCGTTGCTGGTGGAACTGGTGGTGGATTTGTTTCATCATGTGGTACTGGTTTCATTGCTGATTCGCAGTTTGGGTACGTGATCTTTGATTTGTTTTTCTTTGTGAAACCAGCAATCTTTGTCAAAACAAAATAACAATCATTGAAGTGATTTTTCGGCTCACGCCAAACCATGGGGACTGAGAACGGCATAGCTTTTCTTTTACCATTCATCCAAGCTATTAACATTGCATTGCACTGTGCACAGCAAATATGTGTGCCCAGTCCCTCTGTTGGTCTCCTAACTTACAGTCAAAATAACACTTGTAGGCAAGTTTAATCTTTGTTGTTATGTTTTTACGTTGTGGCTTAGGTGTATATTGTCCACAGACAAAGCAGAAGTTGTCTGGGTGATTTACACAAGCACGTCTATTTGATGCCATTTTTAATTACCATACAATATCTGAAAAAACGTAGAAAGTAATTATTACGATGTGCAAATAAAAAGAAATACACACCGTAGTACAAAACAAATGCTATAAAAACACACAAGTCACCACAACCTGTCACTTGCTCATCAGCAGAGAGCTTCAACAACCGTTCTGCTTGACTGTCACGTAGCGACTGACCGTTGGGCCGTTGCCCGTTACTATGCTCTTGACTCAGTGTTGCCAACTCGGGATAAATTTTATTTATCAAAATTGTTCGAATTTGCATATAGTTGGCAAAAAAATTGCTTTAACCTTGAAAAGCAAGTTTCATATTACTGGCATTAAGCCGATTAAAACCAAAATCTGACGTGGTAGAAAATTTTACTAAAAGTGATTTGCATTTTACACAAATCTAGACGTGATAGAAAAAATCTAATTATAGATTTGAAATCAGCATACCGAAATTAGCTAGGAGCACCTATTTGGTCTTCTGTAACAAAATCTTTGTTGCCTAGTGTTATCCGTTGGACTGAAGAGCGCAAAATACCAGTCATCTTCGTAATTTCGCGCTCACTTTTACTCGTTCCTGGCTGGTCATCCTGACTTAAAACAAGTTCACTTACAATTTCACTGTTTTCTGCAGTTCTAGTAGACTTTGGCCGGCCACTCCCAGCACGACGTTGGATACTGCCAGTTTCACGGAGTTTTTTCAAAAATGCTGCAACAGTGGGTTTTTTCCAGTTGCGATCTCGATACTCTTTTAGAATTTGTGTCAAGGACATTCGCTTTTCTTCTCGTAAAGGTTTGATGATGTACTTGTCGCTTTCTGTCAAACCCATTGTTCTAAATCTGAAAAAGAAAAACGTTGATTAATGTAAAATGATTGAGTACGCAACATTTTTTGAAAGTAAATTTTTTTCAAAGGCGATTTTAGCCATTTAGGGGCCAGCTAGACTCTATCATGTTAAAGACATATTTGAAGGGGAATTGATTAAATTTTATTTTGATTTTTAGTTCAGGTCTCTAGCTACAACGGCCACCGAAATATTCGTGATAAAAAAGTGGTCTCGTTTTTTTTGGGCCACCCTATATATATATATATATATATATATATATAATATATATATATATATATATACTTTTACTTTTGTTATTTACTCTTGTTGAATTTGAACGACGGTTCAGGATCGACCTGCGGTCGACCCCTCTGCAGCATCCCGCCTCATATATATATATTATATATATATATATATATATATTAGTGATGTAGGTCACATCCGCATCCGCATCCGCGGAACATCCGCACGTTTTCTCGCATCCGCATCCGCGTCCGCATCCGCACTTTGGACTGCGGATGTCGTGCGGATGTGGACCGTTGAGATAAAACGTCATTAATAAGCGGAAATTATCAAATTCTACTATATTAATAGAACTAGTTCATTGTGCGCAAAAGTGATGCAAGCGACAAGACGAGAGGCTGTTCTTGTATGAAGTTACTCTCTTGCAACCTACTTAGATCCACGTTACAAAGCTAAGTTATTTTCACCTAGTCCATTAGAACGAGTTAAATCATCACTTGGCAAAGCAGTTGAAGAGCTTCAGTCTCTTGAATCTGTCGCTTCGCCACCCACCAAAAGAATAAAAGTTTCAGTGACAGAACCAACACCTTCAACAAGCAAATCACAGAATCTGTCTCTCAGTTTCTTGAGTCAAGCAGCAATGACGAGACCTACGCGATGTCAAAAGATGTAGTAAAAATGATCGAGAGCTATCACCAAGAAAAACGCCTGGCTGCATGTGACAATCCTATTAGTTGGTGGAAAAATACGCAGAATATCTATCCATACTTGAGTAAATTTGCAAGGAAACATTTAGCCTGTCCTCCAACAAACGTACCAAGCGAGAGATTATTTAGCAGTGCTGGATTAATATATGATGAAAAGAGAAACAGACTGGCAGCAGAAAAGGCAGAAAAATTAATGTTCCTTAAGCATAACCTTCCTATAATTAAGTTTGAACATTAAACGATGAACATCTTTGTTTACTTTATTTTAATTACTCATTTATAAATATGCCTAATAAAACTTTAAACTTAATATAAATAGTTATCAAGCTAATTAAAGATCTCTTTCTATAAGGGAGGAGGTTGGGGAAAGAGGTCGGTGGGGTGCATTTGAGTTGGGTTCACGTCCCGCATCCTGGTAACACAATTATGGTTTCTAATTGTGGCTGAAACTCAACAAAATATAACGAATTTATTTGCAGACGAATTCACTAATTGATTTCTATATTAGTTAGATGCTTGATATTATTTTATATGTTCAGAGAAAAGTACAGCAATTATTGTACAATTAATCAATTATACTACATTATAGCTACAGCTCTCTCTATATAATAACTTATTATGTACGTTAAACACAACAAATCTCGAATATATCCTAAAAAATAACGAAAATGTAGACATCCGCATCCGCATCCGCGGATGTTGAAATCAAACATCCTCATCCGCATCCGCATCCGCGGATGTGAAAAAAATGACATCCGCTACATCACTAACATATATATATATATATATATATATATGCAATAAAATCACAGAACAACACGTGATCTTTTTAATAAGCAAAGAACCACAGGGAAAAGGAAAAGGAAACACGAAATCCGAGCGCTTTCGTGATATATTCACATCTTCAGGGACAAGAAAGAAATAGACAGAATTTACCAAGTAAATGAGTTAAATACACAAAGCGAAAAAATTCTCCAATAGGCAACTCAATTTTAAAAAAACAATAAAACAATCTAAAGATTTTTTCCCAATAGATAACTTAATCTATTAGGAATTAGACAATTAACAAGTACACAAAAAAAAATTATTATAACAGTTATTAGAAATAGTATTTAATTAAAACGCAATTAAGTGGCAAGAATCTAAGGAAACAAAAGACATGGTGCAATCGTCGTCACGTGTTCCTTCCAGAATATTCCTTTACTTATTGGGGAAGCGAAGAATTCCCCAATAGGCAACTCAATCTAAAAACAATCTAAAAAAATTTTCACAATAGATAACCTGTTCAAAAGTCTACTAAACTATCAAGTACATAAAGACTATATTAAAGAAATAGTACAATTAAAATGTACACATAAAAATGTTAACAATTATTAAAATAATATTTATTTAATTAAAGCAAACAATTAAGTGGCAAGAATGCGGTCAAAATAATACAACACCTTTCTAACAATGTACGAGTCTAATTTATAAAACCCAGGGCTAATATTAAGAACAAAATCAGCATTATTCTTGATCACGCTCGATTCAAGTATATTTCTACTAACAATAGATTTACTAAAACTTAATTTGGAGGCATTTTTCCAGTCCAAATGGCTTGTATCCATCCTTAATCCTCTCCTGGGCACAATTTCACAATCACACATAAATAATAATGTAGACCTTGTAGAAAAATTAAATAGTATCAGTGTCAATTACAATTTTAGATTGGTAAACTTTGGTATTACCTCTTTCTTTACAAGAGTCCCGGTGAAGGATCTATTAGTTTTTCTTTCGGAAGAATTGGTTAAGCATAATTTGCCATTGCCTGTGACTACCATTATAGAATTAATTAAGCTGTGCATAGTAGACTCGAAATTTGTGTTTAATAATGAATATTTCAGGCAGAAATTTGGTATGGCTATGGGAAACCCCTCTCTCCCATTTTAAGTAACTTATACATGGTCTTTTGAAAGTAAATTATTAAGGAAGATTCTGCCAAATTACGTTCCGTGGTTTAGATATGCAGATGATGTTCTTTGTCTTTGGCCAGAAACTTTAAATCTCAATGAATTCTTACCCAAGCTTAATAATTTAACTCCCTCTATCAATTTTACAGTTGAAATAGAAAAAGACTCATCGATCCCATTTTTAGATGTTTTAATATATAAGTCTGGAAAAATGTTTAAGTACAATATTTACAGAAAACCCACTAATAATTGTTCCTATATACAGGGTGTCCCATAAGTCCGGCATCATAGGAGAAATTCATATTTTTCTATTTCTACAAACCATAATTCATATTTTTCTCTTTCTACAGGCCATAATGTCTGTGAGCAAGGAAGAACGAATCCAGATAATTCTACTCATAGGAAATCGGAGTCAAAGAGAGGCCGCTGCTGAATTTAACAGACTGCATCCAGACCGCGAGCCAATAACACAGAGTTGTGTTAACAGACTTGTTGCAATGTTTAAAGAAACAGGATCCATAGAAGATAAACCACGCAGTGGACCTTCAAGGAGGTCCACTGACGATGATACAGCGACTGCTATCCTGGCTCATTTTAACAGAAGTCCCACTAAGTCTCTTCGGCGATTGTCCGCCGAGACAGGAGTGTCGAAAAGTAGCATCCATCGCATTCTTCAGGCTCACAAATAGCATCCATATAAACTTCAGATCCTACAGAAATTAAGCGAAGATGATCCCGACCGGCGGATGGAATTTTGTGAATGAGCTACGGAACAATATGCTCGGGATGCCAATTTCCCATCCACCATTCTGTTCAGTGACGAGGCTGTTTTTTATGGAAATGGTGAGGTAAATCAACAGAACACCCGCTACTGGTCTCAAAACAACCCTCACTGGTATACCTCTTCAAAGGAACAAGGTGCATCTCGGGTGATGGTATGGTGTGGCATTTGGAAGGATCGCATCATAGGCCCCCTCTTTTTCGATGAACATGTCACTGGAGGCACCTACCTACGTATGCTCAAGGAAGAAGCATTTCCCAGTGTCTTGAACGAAGAAGGAAATTTCCCAACATGGTTCCAGCAAGACGGCGCTCCTGCACATTACAGCACCCAAGTAAGGGAATACCTGTACCAACAATTCCCTGGTCATTGGATAGGAAGTCGAGGGCCTGTGGAATGGCCAGCTAGAAGCCCGGATCTCACGCCACTAGATTTTTATCTCTGGGGCCACTTGAAAGCGCTAGTATACGCAGAGAAAATTAGGAGTGTTGAACATTTGTGGCAGCGCATTATTGGGGCATGTAACACCATTACTCCTGACATCATTCACCGTGTGCTTGCTGACTGGGTATCACATCTGAATTTGTGTATTGAAAACAATGGTGGACATATTGAGCACGTTCTGTAAATAAAAGCCTTTGTTTTGACTTTTTTAATTATTTTTCCTATGATGCCGGACTTATGGGACACCCTGTATAACGGTATTTGTACTATATTACAGATGACTGATTATATATAGTAATAAGAAATGGTTACACAGTATAATTGTGAAGTAAGTACAATGATGACAAACAATGATGACAAACCTTCAGGGCGTACTGAAGGTTGACCGTACTGCGTTTCGGTGTAGATAGCTTGAGGACGGCAGGAGGATGTTTTGAGGGCCCGTGATAGACTTGTTGAAAGGGCACCGATCGAATTGTCGTGAAGGATGAGTAAAGCCATTGCCAGAAGGATGACGCCGGTAGAGTGATGTTTGCTTCCAGCGGGATGAAATTGTAGGTCGCCTCAAGTGTTGATTCGCTTCGTGTATTGTTGAACTGTTGCTTGAGGGACTGAGGCTGGCTGAGGTCGAACGGCGCTACGTGAAAGTGGAGATTCACGAGAAGGAGTAACGAGCAGAGTGAGAGCGATTTTTAGTGAACTCTGGCTTATATAGGCTCGGAAGACGTTAACTTTTCGTATGTTTTTCAGTCTTTCATGATTCTCAGATGTTTGCTAACTTTTCGTGTGCATTTTTCGGTCTTTGATGACTCCCAGATGTTTGCGAACAACGAGGAAAGGAATTTCTAGTCGGCCTATATATATATATATATAATATATATATATATATATATATATACAGGGTGGGCCGAAAGTCTGGATCCATAGGAAAATATTTATTTTAATACATAAATTACAACAAATGGTAAATACTTAAAATGAATATCAACTTTAACTCGTAAATGCGTATCCGTGATACTGTACAGTAGTTCGTACTCCAGTATAAATACTCAAATCCTTTTTTTATTTCAGCCCAGAAATGGCTTCGAATCTAACAGAAGACCGGGTAGAACTTGTGCTCATGTACGCAAGACAGGGCGCTACACACAGAGAAGTTGCTACCGAATTCAATAGAAATCATCCTGATAAGCATCCAGTAACACATGCGACTGTTGGCAAGTTGTTTAAACGTTTCAAAGAAACAGGAAGTGTACATGATCGACGGCGTTCTGGTCGTCCAAAAACTGCAACTGATGAAAATACCTCTGCAATGGTATGTGAAACTTTAACGAATAGTCCAGTAAAGTCAACAAGAAGATTATCAAATGAAACACGCATCTCGAGAACGTCAATTTGAAGAATTATTAAAAATCATAAATTCCATCCCTAAGTGTCTCGATGTCAGAGGCCGTCAATTTGAGCATTTGTTATAATTTGTTGTTTATACTGGAGTACGAACCACTGTACAGTATCACGGATACGCATTTACGAGTTAAAGTTGATATTCATTTTAAGTATTTACCATTTGTTGTAATTTATGTATTAAAATAAATATTTTCCTATGGATCCAGACTTTCGGCCCACCCTGTATATATGAAAATTATTTCACGAAAGTAACACGTGAAAAATATTTATGATGAATAAAACCACGAAGGAAAGGAAACACAAAATGGTGCTCAAGCGCTTTCGTCTAATGACATCCTCAGGAACACTGAAGTACATAAAAGGGTTACAGCCTATATATAGGTTACAGAAAGAAAAAAAAAAAAGAGAAAAATAAATAATACATATATATAGGGTGAACCAAATGTAGGTGGACAGTAAATGATAACGTTTATTTTGAGAATACATATTTAATTTTTTTGTATACTATAATACAAAATAAAATTTAAATAAATTTAGTTATAATATTTAATATAATAAAACACAAACACCATACTTATAATGAACACCATAGTTATAATATAATATAACACAAACCGTATTCAACCTACTGTCCACCTACTTTTGGTTCACCGTGTATATATATATAGGGTGAACCAAATGTAGGTGGACAGTAAATGATAACGTTTATTTTGAGAATACATATTTAATTTTTTTGTATACTATAATACAAAATAAAATTTAAATAAATTTAGTTATAATATTTAATATAATATAACACAAACACCATAGTTATAATGAACACCATAGTTATAATATAATATAACACAAACCGTATTCAACCTACTGTCCACCTACTTTTGGTTCACCGTGTGTATATAATATATATATATATATATATATTATATATATATATATATATATATATATATATATATATATATATATATATATATATATATATATATATATATATATATATATATATATATGTATATATATATATATATATATATATCCATATATATATATATATATATATATATATATATGCAATAAAGGGAGAAGTAAAAATAAAAATTAAACATTAAAGGATTAACAGAGAGGCATACAGATTTGTAAGGAAAAAATATAGATTTTTAGCACAAGATCAAATGAATTATAAAAATACAAATTTATACTGGAAATCTGCCCGGGTTTTAACACACTGCCTTTTTTGGTTAAGTTTCGATGTATATAAAAATAAAATGAAAATTAAAAGTTAATAAAGTAGCATACAAGTTTACCAAAGATTTAGCGTTCTACCCTTCTTATCTAAATCTGTTTTGAAGGAATTCAAAACAACAGGATCGAGTTGATAAAGACCTTTGCTTATGTTGAAGTTATTTGAAAGTTGGATAATGGCAGACTCAAGAATATTTCTATTAACAATGTTGCTAGAGTGGAATAAAACTGAAGCATTATTCCAATCAATACAGTGGGATAACTCTGACAAATGGACAAAAAGGGCACTGGACAACTGTCCTGTTCTAACGGAATATTGATGCTGTTTTATACGTGTGTGCAAATCCTTTCCCGTCTGACCTATGTAAAAGGAATCACATTGTTTACACCCAATTTTATAGATAATGCCTGAATTATTGGTAGGGCTATTTTTTACTATGATATTTTTCACAATATTGTTATATGAAAATACTACATTAATATCCAAAAGTTTAAGTACATTAGCAATGCCTAAAAAGCCCGGGAAAAATGGAAGTACTAAAATATTTTTTGACAAAGTACGAGTGTTATTATTGACACGATAGAAAGTTCGTTTTACCTTATTGAGACAAGATTCCATAAACGCAGATGGATAACACAGATCACTTCCAATACCGTTGATTTTTTCCAATTCGGCATCGATGTATTCCGGACTGGCGATCCTAAGGGCGCGGAGAAACATTGCTGAAAAAATGGCCTTAGTGGGGGTGTCATGTCCCGAGTAAAAGTGTACGTAGGACAAATTGTTTGTTGTTTTCCGATAGATACTAAACTTAAAACCTGGGCTTTCCCTATGTACACGCACATCCAAAAATGGGATTGAATTGTCTTGTTCCACTTCTAAAGTAAACTTAATGGAGGGGACTTGATCATTTAACTGAAGGAGGAAGTTATCTAGGTCACGATTCATGGGCCAGATACACAAAATATCGTCGACGTACCGCAACCAAGGGATGCCAACCCCGAGGATTCTCGGAATGTAAGTAATTTCGAAAAAATCCATATAAATATTGGAGAGGAGGGGCGATAAGGGGTTGCCCATGGCCATCCCGGGCAGATTTCCAGTATAAATTTGTATTTTTATAATTCATTTGATCTTGTGCTAAAAATCGATATTTTTTCCTTACAAATCTGTATGCCTCTCTGTTAATCCTTTAATGTTTAATTTTTATTTTTACTTCTCCCTTTATTGCATATATATATATATATATATATGAAAAATTATTTCACGAAAGTGACACGTGAAAAGTATTTATGATGAATAAAACCACGAAGGAAAAAAGAAACACAAACGGGTGCTCAAGCGCTTTCGTCTAATGACATCCTCAGGAACACTGGAGTGAAAGGACAGATCAAGGCAATATATAGGTTACAAAAATAAACATACATACATACATACATATTCATATATATATACATATATATATATATATATATATTATATATATATATATATATATATACATATATATAGTCAGTGGCGGTTCCTCATATGGGCAATATGGGCAGCCGCACAGGGCGGCATTTGTGGAGGGGCGGCATGAGCGCCTGCAAAAAAATAAAAATAAAAATAAGAATAAATAAATAAAGAAATAAATAAAAATAGTTTATTTATGGCAGTTGTGCAATTTAATTTGTATTTTTCCTGTTCATAGTATCATAATTACATTCTCTTAAGTGAGTTATTCTATTTACGTGATGAAGGATTTGTAAAATTCAGAAATTTGAGTCTTTGTTTTGGTTCTGAAGTTCCAACAATTAGTCCAATAAAAAGTTATTTTGTGAAAGAGTTATGTCTGTCCTTTATTTTGGGGGGATTCGAATGTGTGTGTGTTGGCGAACAGGGGGGGGGGGCGCTGAAGGTGAGGTTCGCCCAGGGCGTCATGTAAGCTAGGACCGCCACTGTATATAGTAAGCATAGAAAAAATTGTGGGAGGAGCCAACATTTATAGTTTATGAAACAGATCACAAAAGAATAAAGAAATAAAAATAAATATAAATATAAATTGAGAAAAAATTAATTACCAAATAGTGCCTTAGTGATATATATGTCACAGCCTAAATAATCATAAAGAAATAAACAGGCAAATAAAAAAAAAAAAAAACAAATATACATACATATATATATATATATATATATATATATATATAATATATATATATATATAAAAAGACACTTTTAGCACTTTGGCCGACCTTCAATATAAATTCAAATGGCTTGTTTATGGAACAGGTCACAAAAGAATAAAGAAATAAAAATAAATATAAATATTGTAAGTGGAGTCTATAAATTCAAGCTCAAAAGGGAAGTTTTACAATCAATTTAATAGATGATGCCAAATATGTATGTATGTTTATTTTTGTAACCTATATATTGCCTTGATCTGTCCTTTCACTCCAGTGTTCCTGAGGATGTCATTAGACGAAAGCGCTTGAGCACCCGTTTGTGTTTCTTTTTCCTTCGTGGTTTTATTCATCATATATATATATATATATTATATATATATATATATATATATATTATTTATTTTTCTCTTTTTTTTTTTCTTTCTGTAACCTATATATAGGCTGTCACCCTTTTATGTACTTTAAACAGAAAAAACAAACAAACAAACAGTGTTCTTGAGGATGTCATTAGACGAAAGCGCTTGAGCACCATTTTGTGTTTCCTTTCCTTCGTGGTTTTATTCATCATATATATATATTATATATATATATATTATTTCACGAAAGTAACGCGTGAATAATATTTATGATGAAAATAACCACGAAGGAAAATTAAAACACGAAATAGTGCTGAAGCGCTTTCATATAATGACCTAATGATATATATATATATATATATTATATATATATATATATATATATATATATATCTCGGACCACAACTTAATCGAGATATCAACAAATATGACGACATCATTAAAAGAGAATACACATATTGAGGAAAGAAGCAAATTTGGGGCCTTTAACTTAAACTCCAAGACTATAAATTGGGAAGCAATCAGATCGCACATGGCCCAAATAGAGTGGAGACTAGTTTTAGAGAATAAAACAACTGAAGAAATGCTAACAACCTTGGAAGAAAAAATGCTGAGAATTTTAGAAAAATATGCTCCGAAATCACAGCCAAAATGAAAGAGGAGCTGGCTAGAGAGGCAAAAGAGAAAAATATTCCGAAAAAGAAAGAGAGTGGAGGCGAAGTTAGCCAACTGCGGAGATAATGCCAGGAAAGTAATACAAGAAAAACTGGAGGGTATCGCTATGGAAATACAAGCCCTGATTAAGGACCATGCAGAGAGGGAAGAGGAAAAGGTGGTAGAAGCAATAAAGGAAAATCCAAAATACTTCTATAGGTATGCGAAAAGGAAAACAAAAACGCGCGGCGCTATTGGGCCCTTAAAGAAGAGAAATAATGAACTAACCGACGATCGAAGAGAAATATCTGATACATTGAGAGCTCAATATGAATCAGTTTTTAGTACACCAAAAAGTGACAAAGCGATACCTGACATAGATGCATTCTTTGAAGAGAAATTGCAAAGAGAGTGTATAACAGAGTTTGATTTCACCCCAGAAGATATAGCGAGAGCTATAGGACAAATGAAACCACATTCAGGTGCAGGTCCGGACAATTGGAACGCATTATTGATTAAAAACTGTGAAAATGAAATAGCTACACCTTTATAATGGATATGGAGAAGATCCCTAGACACTGGGAGAAATACCGAGCATCTTGAAAAGAGCAAACATTGTCCCTACATATAAAGGAGGGGACAGATCTCAAGGAAAGAACTATAGACCAGTGTCATTGACGTCCCACTCACCAAAGTATTTGGTATTTATGATTTCTTGGAGACACTGGAAAGATTCAACGAAAATCAGCACGGATTCCGATCAGGTAGATCATGCCTCTCACAACTAATAAAACACTACAACAATATCCTAGTTGCACTGGAAGGCAATGACAACTACGATGTCATATACACAGATTTTGCTAAAGCTTTCGACAAATGTGATCATGGTATAATAGCACATAAAATGAAATATATGGGAATAACAAGCAAAGTGGGAAAATGGATCTACAACTTCCTCAGTGAACGTCTACAGGTCGTCAAATTCAAGGTATATCATCATCAGAATCGGAAGTACGCAGCTCAGTACCACAAGGTACAGTACTGGCCCCACTCCTGTTCATTATCATCAGTGGTGTAGTACTAAATAAAGAAGTGAGGGAACGCATTTTGAAAGTGTTACTCAGATGCGGGGGGGACAATGGCGAGCGCGGCGAGCCCATACAGCTTTGGGTCCGGGGGCACTGTAAGCCCCCCCGGGAAATCTTTTGAAATCTGACCAATTTCAGGGATATTTTGAGGTCATATGCACTGGATATTAGGATATATTCCAAGGTTGAAGATGAAGTATTTCCAGTGTCATTAGATATACGACATCCAGTACGATCAATAAAAATAGCTAACAACTGGAATGATTAACTAAAAAAAGTTAACAACTGGTACGCCGTGGTGACTGTTTCACCAGAACTTTATAGGCTAGCATTGCCTCAGTCGAAGCTAAAAGAAATGAAGCAGTTAATGATTCTTTCTCATATTTCTTCTAGGGGTGGGAATTAAAATTTCATGACGTTAGAGATTTGTAAGTTCGGATTTATTTGAAATAGTGAGGGAACGCCGTTCTGTCTACCAAAAAAAGTAAGGGAACGCCGTTCCCACGCGTTCCCACAGCACTACACCACTGAATTTATCATGCTCACAGACATAGACAGCGGAGTAAACAGCAACAGTATAGTAACATCCTTTGTAATAATGACCGATGATGCGAAATTCGAAACACAAAATCAGATAACGATAAATAAAGCAAAAAGAAGGGACAGGACAGTAATGATTCCCCTGCTAAAAACTTGAACACTGCTCAGTTTTAACGTCCAAATATAAAAAAGGAAGAAACTAATAAACTAGAAGAAAAGCAGAGACGTTTCACAGCCAAGATTGATGGCTGCAAAGAACTCAACTACTGGGAAAGACTACGTAAACTAAATCTGTACTCCCTGGAAAGAAGAAAAGAGAGGTACACCATACTCAGTGATGGGCAGTATCTAGATACATGTATCGCCGATACGTATCGATCGATACTTTTGTATCGGTATTGGTATCGCTTTAGCTACTTGACAAAAGGGACCTCTTCCAGTTTGTGTACCGTTTTTCATATAATTTATTTTTGCTTCTTTTCAGATCAAAAATAAGTGATCAAAAATGAGTTCTTGATAACCTAACCTAACCTAACCTAACGTAACCTAACCTAACCCACATTATAACTTTCGTCACTTGGGCACAGGATGTTTACTATGCTGCATGTAATGTACTGTAGAAAACGGTACATAAACTGGAAAACGTCCGACAAAAGTATCGATTTATCGGTATCGCTAAGGTCAATTTTCTTAAATGTATCGAAAAAAATCGATACTTCGATACATCGATACATTAATAAGAATTTTTAAATATTTAAATAGATGTTATAATATGACACTACTGAGTTATATTTATGAATATACATAAATAATAATATTATTAAATATTTATTTAATGACAGTACTACTCTACTGGTCACGTCACACAGTACGGCGCAACGTTTAAACACGTTTGTACTTGTGTTATTGAGATTAATTAACCATAATATAGAAACGTTCATAATATAGAAACGCTCATATAATATAGAAATGTCAGTTGACATTACCATGCGTCACAAGATGGAACTCCTTGTTCGACAGTTTATCAGTTCTGTTGAAGCATAAAAGTGTCCTCAATGAAACAACTAGGACTGCCAACATTTCGTGAAAATGAGCTTGATTTTCTCCAGGAATACCTAACCGTACTACAACCCATTGCAACAGCACTTGATAGGTTGCAGTCCGACAAAGAATGTTTTTACGGTTGCCTGCTTCCGACATTGTTAGCTGTAGAGAAGAAGCTAGAGCGTTTGAATTCGGAGGCATTGCGTCATTGTCAGCCACTTCTCAATGCAGTCACAGTAGGGTTCACTAAGCGGTTTGAAAAGTTTCTGTGCCTTGATGCGTCGCATGAGTGTAAAGCAGCAATACTGGCATCGTCTTCAAATTCTCTGTTCAAGTTAAAGTGGATGACAATAAAAGGCAAATTTAATACTAACATTGTCAAAAAGAGGGTTCAAGAAATGTTGGTTAATGCTGTTAAGAGCCTCAGCGAGCAGACCCCCCAGCAACAACTAAGTGATGCTGCATCTGACGGAAGTGCAGATGATTTCTTCTGTTATGAGTCTGCTTCCACTAATGTCTCTGCAACCCATGATTCCACTGAGATGGAAGTTTTACAGTATCTGGGTGACGGAAGTCATTCTCTCCAATCTCTGAGGCAGTACCCAGGAATTCTACGGGTCTTCCTGAAGTATAACACACCACCACCATCCTCTGCTCCTGTAGAACGGTTGTTTAGTTTGGCTGGTCACATTCACGCTCCAAAAAGGAATAGACTGTCTGACCAGATGTTTAGTTAGCTGGTATTTTTGAAGGGTAATAGTAATTACTTTTAATTGTTAGTGTAATATTTTCATTCATTCATGTATCCTACAAAATTAAAACATACTTTCATTAAATAAAGCAATTGTTTTTATTTACATCTATAAAACCCATTAAAATGTCGTTGATTTTACTTACAGTGCGTACAAATTACTAGTATAAACAATAATATCTAATACCTACATATTAAATGAATAATTATAAAAATGTACCGGCGATACATGTATCGGCGATGCATGTATCGGTATCGGTATCGCTTAAGACATCTAGAAAGTATCGGCGTATCGGTATCGCTTAAGACGTTCTTTATGTATCGATGTATCGGTATCGCTTTAGCGATTTTCATGTATCGATGCCCATCACTGACCATACTCTACATAGTACATAATATGGAAAATGATCGAAAAACTGGTACCAAACCTGAAACTAAACCCAATTACCATTCAAGCAACATTGGAAAATAGGAAAGGCAGAATGTGTAGTGTTCCCAAATTAAAGGCCCGACAAGGGACCTCCTCAATACTGAAGGAAAATAGGTTGGTTGTCAGGGGGCCAAGACTTTTTAACCAGCTTCCAAAGGACTTCAGAAACGTTACAGGGGTCAAAGTCTTCAAGAGAAGACTAGATGCCTGGCTCAGGACGGTACCAGATGAGCCGGGTGTACTTGGCTATGTACGGTGGAGAGCGCAAGAAAGCAACTCGCTCCTCCACCAAGCCAGACCTAGAGGCGGGGCCACCAGCTTAACCTTCGTGTGAAGAGAGACCAACGCACGGAAGCTTGTAGATCGCTGGACTAAGTGTATTGAGAAACAGGGAGACTATGTTGAGGAGTGATGTGTTTATAATCTATCAGATGTGAAAATAAAATTGTGAAAATAAAAAGTGCGGATGCTTATTGAATTACCCTCGTGTGTGTGTGTGTGTATATATATATATATATATATATATGCAGGGCCGCCGGGATAAATTCCCGGGGCCCGGACCTCTAGGGGGCCCGGAAAGAGGGGATAAAATCTAAAAATATTAATAAAGCAATTGATTAAATAACAGAGAGGAAATATAATTAATGAACATATATTTTATAGAGATTATCATAGTCAAACTGAAACAGATAAAATATTATCTGCGGTCCACCAATGCCCGAGACCGACTGACAGATCTGGGAACCATTGTAATTGAAAGCCAGTTAGCCCGTACTTTAAATTTCATTAGAATCATTTACCACTTTGCTAGAGAGAAGGCAAAGAAAGTACACTTCTAATTATGAAAATCTTGCAGTAAACAATTGTCTTGCCTGCATGGACTGGTACTGCGTTTGTAAATTGGTAACGGCACTACTTTTTAGAGCGATTTCAATCGTTACTCGCTACTCGTTACTTTCAAACTGATGATTTGATTACTATCATTTATTAGCTGTTAATTAGCTGTTAGCTGCTCCAAACAAGGAGGACTATCAGATGCCAATTTTGAAAAACTAGTGTTCCTGAAATCGAACAACACACCAAAAAAATCTGCAAGATTAGTTGTTTTTTGGACAGGCCATTTTTTGACTTGAGTTTATGTTTTGATTTTTTTGTCATATAGAATATAATTTGGTATTATTAAGGCTTTTTTACTCTTTAGTTTGTTCTTAAAAGTAACGGCAGCGGTAGCAGTAACGGTAATGTGTAACTTTTTCATAGAAGTAACTGAAGCGGTAACGACGTTACATTTTTATCAATGTAACGGTAGCGGTAACGCCGTTATTTATAGAAAGTAACGTGCCCAACTCTGACCACAGGATTACTAAACACGCGATACCGAAGGAAAACGAACTCGAAATACACAAGTGGCAGCGAAAAACAAAGAACATACAGTAAATATTGTCCTGGCTAATATTCAAAGAATAAAACCAAACCAATCACTCAACAAAGTTTTGTACATAAAAGCAGGGCAGTTTCTAGCCATTAGGGGGCCCTAAGCAGTACACCCATTTGAGGCCCCACCCTCCATCCACCAACTCACGCCTTACTACATCACCTCAGCACACACATGCAAAAAATGGCTGTGTTAATAAAAAACAATTATGAAACAATTTTAATGAAACATTTATGTCCAAAACAACAAATATGTACTTTCAGAAGACAAACAGAAAAAATACTCTTCATGAAATTCCTGAAAATTAGCTTATACATTATTTAGAATAAATGATACAGAACTATGTATAAAAAAATAATGCAATTATCAACTACCAAACAATTACTAACTCTACGATACAATCGTGTAATAGCTAACAGTTATACAGAACAGTTTGTATCTTCAAAATGTTTGCCTCCTAGATTTTTTCTGGGCGAAATCATCAATAACATCATCATATGAAATCTCCCTGCCAACCTTCCTGGTTGATGTTTATGATGCCAAGGCCACTGAGGCGATCCTGCCCCATTGATGATCTGAGGTAGTTCTTGATTAGCTTCATCTTAGAGAAGCTCCTCTCGGCCGACACTACTGTCACAGGTAGAGTGCAGGCAATTCTTAGTGCAACCCAGAGATTGGGGTATAGTTCCTCCAGTTGCTTCTGATGAATGAAGGAGAGAAGCTCCAATGCAGTCATGTTGTGTGAAGGTAAAGTCGGCAAGTTCTTAATTTCGAGGGCCAGTTCTCTTCCATCAATGTCAGAGTCAGCTCCAGAGCTCAGTATCTTCGAGAGCTTTTCACACTTGCAGGACAAGTCTTCCTTGTTCATTGTGGTGAAGTTTAGGAGAACCCTAAATATGTCCCTCACATCATCTAATGTTTTGAATCTCTCATTTATTGACCCGATGGCATAATCCACCACCACATTGAAAAATTTGACTTCCAGCCTCTTTAAGGCTTCTGTAAATGGTTCGTCAGGAGCTTCATAAGCAAAGTGCTTTTTTGTGGATCTGAGCCTCTTCTCCTTCAGCACAGCCTCCACATTCATTTCCTCACATATGTCCCTAGCTATGACTTGTGCTGCAACAAAACCTGTGTTTCTGTAGCTGGTGAGTGAGTCTTTTGTTTTTGTGAGGAGGTTGACTGCCACATCAAACTGCATTGTAGGAGACTGCAGAAGTTTGCTCACATGGTTAACTGCATGAAGAATGTCATACCATACTACTGTGCAAGTCTGAAAGCGATAAGACCCTACCTCCTCTGCAAGTGCTTGTGCTTCAGTCCTGGCTATGGCATCTGTGGCATTGTTTCTGACTTCTAACAGGGCCTCTCTGATGTTGTGGCTCTGGTATCGCACAGCCTCAATGCTCTTAAGCCGGCTCTCCCACCTGGTTTCACTCCTAGACTTGAGTGTTATGTTCACGTACTTCTTTAGAATTGTCCATCTCTGTGTAGCTGCTGCAAAAAGGTTGTACAATTTTTGTACGTTGCCAAAGAAGCTGATGGCATCTGTGGAAGCTTTAGCTGCATCAGCCACTACAAGATTCAGAGTGTGAGCCCCACATGGAACATAGAGTGCACGACAGTTCTTCTCTAATAACCTTGCCTGAACACCTTTGTTCTTGCTCTTCATGTTCGCTCCGTTGTCACATGACTGTCCTCTGCAGTCATCAAAGTGAATATTCAGTTCATCTAGTCTCTTCAGAATCAGAACTGATAAACCCAGGCCTGTACTTTCTGAAGCCTCAAGAAAGCCCAAGAAGTATTTCTGGTACTTCACCCATTTTAACAGTTCTGATAATAATCGACATCTGTTCTTGGTGGCTTATGTCTGGAGTGCAGTCTAAAATGAGTGAGTAATATTTAGCTTGTTTTATTTCTGCAACAATGGCATCCAAGATCTTCCCACTAATGGACCCAATGAGCTCATTTTGAATGATGTTTCCTCGGTAACTTGAATGACTAAGGGGTTCCAAAAAACCTTAGCCGCCCCTATTTGCAGCTTACATGTTTACTTATATCGAAATAGTTTTTAGTGATTATAAAAATATATAAAATTCTTTATTTATTGCAGGTATTAAAATTACTCAAGCTGATAAAGTGATAATATAATGGCTTCTCAATTAATTGGTGATTCGGAGAGGCAACGTGTGATAGATAGATCGCATACGAGCAATAACATTTCGGGAAGCTCGTGATGCTGGAGCCACCTTTATAACACGTTCATGGGTTGCCAAAAAGTTGCGAAGAAGTGAGGACTTCGTCAAAAGAAATTGGAATAAAACTTTGGATGAATGTGAAATGGATACAACCAAATCTGGGCACCCAAATTTGCCACTCTCTCAGGAAACAAAGGACACCATTGAAAGCGGTACGCGTAAGTGGAAAAACAGCTGTGCTAAACTTTCTAGAGAGATCGAAGTGTTGAAAGGAAAGATCGTTAGTGGTGAGATCATTCGATTGTACCGTCATAGTCGAGGTTTAAAGCCTTGGCATGAACTTCCAAAGCCAAGAAAAACTCAACTTAACATCGATGACAGAATGTGGTTTGCCCATTATCTTGAAGATTGGGATGTGGATGATTTCATGCATTTAGCTGTCTCCGATTAATTTTTTGTTTACGTAACACGTCGGCCTAACTACCAAAATGATCGAGTGTGGGCCACAACACCAGATGAAATCGATGACAATGAACATTATCGCGAATTATTAAAAAGTCCAGACTGTTGGTGTGTTTGTTTTGTTCACTGCAAAGAAGCTCATGTGGGTGCTGAAGCCAAATGGTCAGAGTTGGGATGGACAGTATTTTCGTGATATTATTCTATCCCAGCATGTCATTCCTTTTCTAAGAAACCCAAACAATGTTATAGATGTCGATCAGGTCACACTTCTGCACGATAAGGTCCCCTGCTTTAAGGCATTAGCCACTCAACAGTTGTTGCGGAACCATGCAGTGATGGGCAAAATGCTTGGAAATTGTATCTGAGATACAGATACAAGATACCCAACAAAAATGTATCTGAGATACAGATACAAGATACTCTAAAAAACTGTATCTTCAAGATACAGATACAAGATACATTTTTAAGATACAAGATACTTTTGAAAGAATAATTATTTGAGTTTAGTTTCACCTGGTGAGCCATGAGCGCACGAGTTGTCTCATTCAATTGTTTATTATTATATTTTCTGGATATAAATAAATGCCAAATCAATGGTACTTCATATCTCGGTATTCATATAGTGATATAACTAAAAGGAAAGCACAAAGTAAATATGTATAAATAATCCTGAAGATTCTTAGGTATGGAAAAATAAAATAAACCACACTTTTTCAATTTATGTATTTCAAATAAATTGTTAATACAGGTATGCTCAGTTACCTACTCACGAAGAAAAATAAAGTTTTCCTCATAATAAATATATTTGCAGGAATAAGCAAATATATGTATAATTCCTGATTTTTAATCAAAATAACAAAGGACTCCTGTTGAATTATTTATAATATATTCGTAAATTAACAAAGTAAACAAAATATAGTGGTATTTGATTAGATAAGAAAGGATTCCTATTGAAATATCTATAATCTATCCGTAAATTAACATAGCAAGCAAAATATAATGCTATTTTATTAGATAAGTTTTTGATAGACATTATCATGAATTTCATTTTCTGAAAGTTTGGTTACCTTTGAGAAGTATTAAACTTTCAAAAAGGGAGTCAGATAACCTACTTCTCTTCGGAGTATGGATCATCCCAGCAAATGAGAACAGCCTTTCAACAGGTGCAGATGAAGGGAGAGCAGTGTTGTACCTCATAAATACCTTTTTGACCGCAGGATAAGAGTTTAAACTAGAGATGGATTTAGAGGAGTCTTGCAAAAATTGCCAAGCCTGAGCTTCTGCAAGACAACTGTCATCATTCTTACTGGGGCTCTTGAAATTGAAAAAGGCCTCATCTTCATCATGTTTTGCATCTGACGAGCTGCTTTCTCCCTGACTCTGCAACTGAAGGCCACTATCTCTTCCAAGACCAAGAGTCAGTGCAGCGGAGATGAATTTTTCCTGCATTTTATGGTTTCGTTCTTCCTCACTGTCACTGAAGTCATTGTTATTAACTAAACTTAACCACCTTAATTTGAAGAACGGATGAGATACAGATACCATTATTGCATCGTTTATATCTGGGTTAAGAGAAAGGAAGTTGGAAAATCTTCTTCGAAACCCTGAAATAACTGCTTGCAACAGTGGCAAGCAGTATCTCAAACTGTTATCATTTTCAATTTGTATCAATTTACCTTCTGTTATTAAAAGAGTCGGGAGAAGGTCACCATAGAAACAGTTATTTTCTCCTTGGAGTCTATCCAGAGCAGCAGCAATTGGCAAAAGTATAAGGCAGTACTCATCCAAAAAATCAAACTCCGATTCTTTGAAAATGGGTAACTTAAGTCCGATCATAACCTCATTAATTTTGGATTTACGTTCGGTAATAACTTTAATGCTGTCGTATAAGGAGTTCCATCTGGTAGGGCAGAGATAGCGCAGTTGTCGGCCAAGCTTTTCCTGTATGAATTCTGCAGATTTAGGTTTTCCTGCACACGTCCACAGTGCAGACAATTTTCCCATTGAAGCATGATTGATTTATGAAAAGGCAGGTGATTGCTTCAATGCTTTAGCTGCATCTGTGGTACATACTAAACTAAGCGTATGACTTGCACAACGAAGATGCTTAGGCAGTTGGATGCTCAGCATGCTCTCCGTTGTCACTTTCTATTGTTGCCATTGGTGAGTGAAATGTCATTTCATCTTCGTGGTCGTTGGTTTCGGTATCCTGACAGACTTGTTCTAATTCGTTGTCTTGACTAGGTCTAGGAGTAGCCTCATCTTCAAACTGTTCCACCTCTTCTTCTTCTGCAGGAAGTTGGACATTAAACACACGAAAAGCTTTTACAAAATTGCTACCATTATCGGTAACAGTAGCAATAACTTTTCTGTAGCTTATTCCTACCTCATTATGGATGTCATCCAGCATTTCGGCTACCTTATCATAAGAATGTGTCTTGCGAAAGCGTCGGCATGCAAGGACAGCAGACTTGCGCGTCAGGTCTTCAGGGTCGATCTGAATTGGACATATACAAAATAAACATTGGGAATTAACTTTTGGATAATATTGTTTAAATGACAAAATATTGCTACACACGTACGAGTCACTATGAGACGTATCTGATATAACTATATTATAGTTAGAAAGAACTTCAAAGAAGCACATTACATCTATAAATTACACTTGAGTTATGTTAGGCAACTGAAGTAAATGTAGTTCGTGATTGCCTGATTAGGGGATACTCAACTAAAATTGAGGGATTTTATTAAAAGGATTATTTGTTAAGTAATTTGAGAAATTTACAAACATGTGTTCATTTAAATTTTTTAATTGTTCAATCAGCAGAGATTTTTAGGTAAATTAATTATCAAGACATGACTAAAAAGAATATATTTTATAATACAATAGTCAATAGTCAATAGATAACAATAGATACAGGCTCGTTCATATTTAGTATATAATTTATTTAGACTTACGGTTGCGGTCACTTACCCAATGTGCGGTTACGCCCATGAAGCTCCGGCGTTTTGTCGACCACACATCTGCAGTGGTGCAGATATACGTTTGGTCCTTTAGAGCATCCCTCACTGTCCGTATCAATTCAGTAGTAGTTGATGACACCAAGCGGCCCATTGATCGCCTGGACATGAGCTTCATGGATGGACACGAATCTGCAATTAAAAAGAAATAAAACATACACATACAGTATATTGTATTATTGGATTTAGAAGAAAAGGGCTATTATATATATGTAATTATGTATCAACTGTCTTGAAAATTAAATACATAAAATGAACATAATAAAACACCAAAATGACCCACATATAATACTCACAGTCCATCAATTCCTGAAAACCGGGTTGTTCAACGATGGATAGTGGATGCATTCCTTTGACGACGAAGGACAATAGTTTCTGATCAAAAACTTTCTGCACCAAAGCTGGTTTATTTTTCCATAGAGATGTTATAACTGTTTGTTCGGACTTTGCTTTCTTGGTAGGTGCCAGTGGATTTATCACATTCGTGGATGGAGTTTTCCTTTTCTGCTGCTTTTCCATTTCGTAATCTTTTACGGCAGCAGGATGACACCTCTGAAAAAAAAAATATTCTTTTTAATTTTTTAAATCATCAAATATACTCTCAAATGTTAGCAATCATTTTATTTGAGGCCGAATGAACGTTTCATTTTTTTTAGCAATTAATATATTTCATCAAACGAAAAATATATACCTAGGTATCAAATTATTTCTGTGGTATATATATATCTCTCTCTCACTTGTAAAAAATTAGTCTTCACTTTTTATGTAATTTTTAACTTGGCTTATCAACTAAATTGATTGATTGAAAGAGTTGAGTTGATGAACCACTCATATATTAACAAAATATCATTCAGCACGCTTTCACTTTTCATAATAATTAATAAATAATTTTGAATAAAATATAAATAGAAAACAAACAATATAGGCACAACCGCACAAGTCACAACATATCAACATTATAATATCATTTATATGTTGACCAATGACCATACACAAATGAATCTCAAGCGCGCATTTTTTAATTTAGTATTTTGAGTTTCAGACTTTCAGTATATGTATATTCAAAGGTGGGCAGGACCGAGTTCCAAAAGGACCGAACTCCAGGAACTCGGTCCTTTTTAAGGACCGTAAAGTCTGTCCTTTTCTCAGTGAGGACCGAAATGAGGAGCGACGGTCCATTTTTAAGCAATTCCGGACAGTCCGGTCCGGACGGTCTTTTTTAGTGATTTAGTGTGTTTAATGATTATTTGAAGTTCTAAAGAAGATGGATCGTTTCCTCCAGAAGACTCAGAAAGAGACTGAGACTGAACTGAAACTTGTTTCAACACCTGGAGGAGACGAAGAATCTACTGATGTTAGTGCTTCAACTTCAAGTCAAGCAACTGGAGCTCCTAGCGGAAGAACTGAACCCGGCAATCCCTGGCCGTACCTGGACAAATACTTTGAATACCTGGGCCCCAAGGGTGAGCAGAACCTGGAGTACAAGTGCTTGCTGTGCCTGCCGAACAAGAACATCCTCTCGACAAGCAACAAGAGCCAAAACAACCTCAAGCGACATGTCTCCAGGCACCACCCTCACGTCCAGAACCAGTTCGACCAGTGCATCAAGGACGGGGTGGAGCTCCAGAAAAAGAAGAAGCGGCGAGGAGACCCTCAGGAGCGCCCCGACGACAAGAGGCAGAGGACCATGGTTCAGCCGACTATACGGGAGGCCATGGCTGGACAGTCCAGAGTCACCAAGGCTCTCTTTGAAGAGAAGGTCAGTAAATTCAATTAAAAATCTTACAACTTTGTCTAGAAGTATCTATAATCATTAAATTACACTCAAATGTCAGTCAGTTATGATGAAACGTAACAAATTTTTATTTCTTTTTAATTAGTTGATCACCTTATTTGTGGGCAACATGTTGCCTCTCGACGTCGTCGACTCCGATTCGTGGAAGGACTTTGTTAGCACCTGTGTCCCTGGCCAACACTCCATGTCTAGGAGGACGCTTACCAGGCGTATTGAAGACAGGTATTTTTTGTTTGGCTATTTAAATTCATTCTTGATAACAGTATTTTCTTTTCTTTTAGTGATGAGCGATGACATAATTTTTTACTTTACTTTTGTCTTTTAATAAACTTTTTAAGGTTTGACGAGAAGAGGCAGCACCTGAGGGACGTCCTCAACTCTGTACAGTCGGTCTCTACTACGGCAGACGCTTGGACATGTGCTCACAAGTATGTTTAAATTTTAATTAATTTACTTTTTACTTCAATCAAAAAGAAACTAATAAACTGTGAGTTTATTTTAATCAATTTATTACAATGCTGTGAAAATATAAATTATAATACTACATTTCAATTCAAAGCATTCCATTTTATTTAAGGTCGTACATGGGGATGACTGTACACTGGATTGACCAGGCCACCCTCCTCAGGCAGAAGGCAGTCTTGGCGTGCAGACGACTCACCGGACGACACACCTTCGAGGTCCTTGCGAAGATGTACAAGGTCCTCTTCGACTTCGCCATCGAGTCCAAGGTCTGCAGGACTACTACTGACAATGGCAGCAACTTCGTCAAGGCATTTAAGTAAGCAGATTTTTTTTTTTCAATTTCTTCATTCAAATTTTTTGACTTTTAAATCTTTACATTTTTAATTTTTTCTATAACATTGAATAAAAAAAATTAAAAAATATAATAATTGTGTTTCATTGTGCAGTGTCTTTGGCAAAACGGACGAGGAGCTGCCTGAGGAGGTCCAGGAAGAGGAGGAAGAAGGTGTGGGGCGGCCCGATGATGAGGACGTCGTTCAGGTTGAGGATCTGGCATCGCTTTTGGAAGGTAAATTATGGATTATTTATTATTTCTTGATTTTTTTTTCACTTTTTACAAGTCTTGTAAGGTATTTTCTTTTCACTCAAATATATTATTGAATAAATTGAACATTTCTTTTTAGCCGGTGCCACGGAGGATCCTGAATACGTCCTGCCGAAGCACACAAGGTGCGCCGCCCACACCCTGAACCTAGTGGCCACCTCCGACGCTGACAAGGCCCTGAAGAACTCACCATCCTACAGGAAGGCGTACCGGACCGCCTTTGGTAAAGCTACGGAGCTGTGGAACAAGCAGTCAAGAAGTTCACAAGCCTCAGACACCATCAAGGCCGAGATAGGGATGCAGCTGACTGTCCCCACCGTTACGAGATGGAACTCCGTCTACGACGGGGTGTCCCGCCTAGTCGACATCTTCGGAGACAGGGAGAAGCTTCATGGACTACACCAGACGTGCAACATTCTTGGGGTGCCTTCGTTCTCGTCTGGTGAGCAATATACATATTTGATTTTTTTTACTTTTCTTTTTGAAAAGGTAAAAAGTAAAAAGTAAAAAGTACAATATAAAAAGTTTAAGTACAGGACTAAAATATTAACTATTTTTTCAGCTGATATCCTTCAAAGAGTATCTTGAGGTGATGAAGCCGGTCTGTTAGGCCTTGGACATCCTGCAAGAGGAGGACAAGGCGTACATGGGGGCACTCCTGCCCACCCTGGCCATCTCTCTCAAAATGTTGAAGGAGCAGATGGAAGCAGCGATGTCAAGATGTGTCAGCTACTGGTATTAGCTGTCAGGGATGGGATCAAACGTCGGTTTGGTCCCCATTTTGAGGATATGGACTTCCTCCTGGCAGCTGCGCTACACCCCAAGTTCAAATTGGGCTGGGTGAGGCTGGTGGAGGACGACGTCATGTATGACGTCGAGGAGATCAAGGCCAAGGTGAAGAAGCAGATGATGTCTATGGTGGAGAGGATTCTGGCAAGAGAGGACTCAGGCAAGGATACCAGCAGCAGCGAGGGTGAGAATGACCAGGACAATGACGACTTCTTTGAGGCTCTCTACGAGGGCGGGGAGAAGACGAAGGAGACCGGGACCAAGTTGGTAGAGACATTTCTCAGCGAGAGGCCTGTGAAACCCTTCATCTTCAACAAGGACTCGTTCCCCAGCCCGGCGTTGAAGGACTTGTTCATCAAGTTTAACATGCCTATCCCATCCAGTGCCGCCGTGAAGAGGCTCTTCTCTTTGGGGAAGGACGTCCTCAAGCCGAAAAGGTCAGGGCTCAGTGACAGCCATTTTGAAATGCTAGTCTTCTTGAAGGGAAACTCAAGCATTTAACTTAATAACTTTGTTCATCATTTATGTATTGTATTAATTATCACCGTGTAACAAAAAAAAAAATTTTCTTTGTTTCTGGGCAATAACCTTTATTTTCTGATTCATTATGCTTCAAATCACTGGAAAAAAGCTGTCAGTGATTTTAAACTTCGGGTTTGTTGTCAGTACATCGATTTTGTTGAAATAAGAATATTATTATTTTTTAACCCTATATGGACATCTGCGACAGATCTGTAAACGCTTCAAAATTTACTATATATTTACCGAAACAAGTACATTTTAACTTAAATGACGATATCGTCAAATTTGTAACGGTTCAAGGAGTTTATATCACGAATTGGCAACTCCTACTGCAGAAAACCGAGCTTTAATGAAAAAAATAAGTTAGTGCGTCAGTAGAAGTAAAAGTGTATGGTTACGCAGTTCGTTTTTTATTTTTTATCACTTTATTTGATTAAAGGTAAGTTGAATAATTTTTTATTGCTCAATATATGTTGTTAGAGTGGCTGAAGTAATATAAAACAATTCTGATAAACTGAGCACTGGAATATTTTATTGAAACGTAACAATATTGATGGCTCTGACATCCATGCCTTCTTTGCCACGTGGTATAAGGTTGTCCAATTTGTATTATATATATATTACATTATATATATATTATATATATTATTATACACGGTGAACCAAAAGTAGGTGGACAGTCGGTTGAATACGGTTTGTGTTATATTATATTATAACTATGGTGTTCATTATAACTATGGTGTTTGTGTTATATTATATTAAATATTATAACTAAATTTATTTAAATTTTATTTTGTATTATAGTATACAAAAAAATTAAATATGTATTCTCAAAATAAACGTTATCATTTACTGTCCACCTACATTTGGTTCACCCTATATATGTTATATATATATATTATTTATATATATATTATTATATATATATATATATATTACATTAAAAATCACATATTTATGTTCAAAGTACTCTAAATGAATGTTTAATATAGGTAAAAAAATTTTAAGTCAAAAATAAGAATTATGTCCATATAGGGTTAAATTAATCCATTATAATTAATTTACGTTAATAAAATTAAAGATTTCCGGTGTCTTTAATTTCATTTTTCATTTTAATCAAATTTTTCACTTATATTATATATAAGGACCGAGGACCGAGTCGTTCCTATGTCCTATCTTCAGAAAGGACCGTGACCGGGACCGTCGGACCAGTTTGAGGCAAGGACCGGGACCGGGACCGTCGGTCCTTTTTGAGGCCCGGGTGCCCACCTTTGTGTATATTTAGTATCGATTGCTAAAAAGTTGATATGCTGCATATGCATATATGATAAATAGACAATAGCAGTGGTGTAGTGCTAAATAAAGAAGTGAGGAAACGCATTTTGAAAGTGTTACTCAGATGCGGGGGGGGGACAATGGCAAGCGCGGCGAGCCCATACAGCTGGGGGTCCGGGGGCACTGTAAGCCCCCCGGGAAATCTTTTGAAATCTGACCAATTTCAGGGATATTTTGAGGTCATATGCACTGGATATTAGGATATATTCCAAGGTTGAAGATGCAGTATTTCTAGTGTCATTAGATATACGACATCCAGTACGATCAATAAAAATAGCTAACAACTGGAATGATTAACTAAAAAAAAGTTAACAACTGGTACGCCGTGGTGACTGTTTCACCAGATCTTTATAGGCTAGCATTGCCTCAGTCGAAGCTAAAAGAAATGAAGCAGTTAATGATTCTTTCTCATATTTCTTCTAGGGGTGGGAATTAAAATTTCATGACGTTAGAGATTTGTAAGTTCGGATTTATTTGAAATAGTGAGGGAACGCCGTTCCGTCTACCAAAAAAAGTAAGGGAACGTCATTCCCACGCGTTCCCACAGCACTACACCACTGGACAATAGTGATAAAATATAATAAAATTCTTAATGCTAATTTAATACCAAGTTAACAAACTAACCTTCATGTGCTTCAGTAGATTTGATGTTCCGTTCAAGCTTGCAGAGATAGCCTTTCCTTTGACACATAACCGGCAAATACATTTGAGAGAAACTCCATCCAAATTTAATTCTGACACTTTAAAAAACTTTCCATGTAACATCAATGGTAGTGATTTTATTCCCATTTTTTCAATTAATGCACTGTAATCGCCGTCAAAACACTTAACATGAGCATCATTATCAACCATGTCAGTGATGTCACCAATTATACCGTCGTCCATTACATTATTTTGCTCAATGATTTTTTCATTATCAGTAACAGTCGAAGTAGCCATTTTGAAGTTGATCACTGATTCACTTTAATATCAATAAAGACATTATAAAGTATATTAAGGAATAATACAGACTACAATCTACAGTAACCGATTAATGTATGATAAGAATATTAAGATCACTACCAACTTCCACGAGCGCAACTCATTGACTGATGTTGTATAAAATATGAGGCCTGCTTATATATGTTCGCGACAAGTGACGACAAAAGCCGTGTTGAAACATGTTAAAACCACGGGATACAAGATGAAACCTGAGTACGTCTGTGCCGAGACTGTGCGCGCAGCGCAACGGTAGTATTCATGTACAAACATGTAACAGCAATCGCCGGCCTGCTTCAACGTGCGTCAGATATGATCATATTTCATGAATAGTTATTAGCGTCTCCAGTGGTGTAGTGCTGTGGGAACGGCGTTCCCTTACTTTTTTTGGTAGACAGAACGGCGTTCCCTCACTATTTCAAATAAATCCGAACTTACAAATCTCTAACGTCATGAAATTTTAATTCTCACCCCTAGAAGAAATATGAGAAAGAATCATGAACTGTTTCATTTCTTTTAGTTTCGACTGAGGCAATGCTAGCCTATAAAGATCTGGTGAAACAGTCACCACGGCGTACCAGTTGTTAACTTTTTTTTAGTTAATCATTCCAGTTGTTAGCTATTTTTACTGATCGTACTGGATGTCATATATCTAATGACACTGGAAATACTGCATCTTCAACCTTGGAATATATCCTAATATCAAGTGCATATGACCTCAAAATATCCCTGAAATTGGTCAGATTTCAAAAGATTTCTCGGGGGGCTTACAGTGCCCCCGGACCCCCAGCTGTATGGGCTCGCCGCGCTCGCCATTGTCCCCCCTGCATCTGAGTAACACTTTCAAAATGCGTTTCCTCACTTCTTTATTTAGCACTACACTACTGAGCGTCTCTATTTAAAAAGTATCTTATGAAAGTATCTTTGAAAGTGTATCCCGGGATACAAGCTACATGACAAAAATGTATCTTAGATACTTCTCAAGATCCTCCAAAAATAAAGTATCTAAGATACGTATCTCAGATACGTATCTTGTATCTTAAGATACTTTTTGTATCTTAAGATACAAGATACTGCCCATCTCTGGAACCATGAGATCGATTTCTATGGAAATGAAGAATGGCCAGGAAATTCTCCTGACCTGAACGTCTGTGAACACATTGGATCAGTTATAAAGGACAAGGTTGAATGTCTCTTGTTTCAAGAACCTGCAGCAAATCGATTATCGAAGGATACAATGACGCAACACATTGAAACTCTTTTAGTATATTTGCGTAACGATCAAGATCTATTCACGTCACTTTTGGCAAGCTACCCAAAACGAATTCAGACTGTCTTGGAAGCCAATGGCGGGAACACCAAGTTTTAATTGTTTCTCATTAAATGCAGAATTAAATTCTCTTTTGTAAGGTATGTTTAGTTTTACTGTACCTCTAATGGTTTAGGCCATGGGCGGGGGGGCTAAGGTTTATTGGAGCCCCGTATATTGGCCACTTTCGACTCTGCTGATGTGTTGTTTCATCACTGGATCAAATTTGGCAAGCAGTTCAACCTCCTTCAAGAAGTTGCCATTGTCTCGATTGTACACTAGAGGAAGACCCCCTGAAAGCAAGGTTTCTCTCTGCCAGTGATTGGATTATACTTACAAGACGTGTGAGAACATCTCGCCAGCGTCTTTGCTCTACCTCCATTAATGACATTTCAGTTTGGTCAATGGTCCTCCCAGTTTTTAGCCGCAGTTCCAGATCCTTCCATGTTGCCATGTTATCTGCATGTTCTGAACTATTTTCATGGCCTTTCAGAAGCGAACCAACGTTTATCCAGTCTGAAAGTCCATCCGTAATTAGTTTGTACAACTTCCTTGAAAACAACTTGCAGCAGAAGCAATAAAGAACATCATTCCTTCTAGAATACATCAGCCAGCTTCGCTTTATTTTTTCCCCATTAATTAATGTTCTGTACATGTAATGGTGATGAACGCTTCTACCGTCCTCTCTTTTAGGGAATGTGAAATCTGGACTGATTTGAAATGGTCCTCGAGACACCAGATCTGTCTTCAAGGCATCTGATAGGACAACTGGCCAGTCATACGGATCAAGCGGTTGAGCAGATCTTGGTTCTTGTTGCTCAGTAGAAATGCCTGTGTGTGGTGTTTGAAGCTGAACAGAAGATGGGCCACTTGTTGGTTCATCAGGCTCTACTTCTACTGGTGTTTGAGGTTGCATAGAGGATGGTCCTGCTTTTGGCTCATGATGCTCATCAGGCTTTGCTGAAGATGGCTTTTCCAAATATTTCAGTAGTGCTCCTGAGAAGAACATAACATTACATATTCTGTTAATTTTTGCTAAAATACTCTTTCTTACTTTGTTTGATAATTGATCTGTGTGAACAGAATTTGAGGTGATGTGATCCATTAAATTTCACATTTCGAAATATTATAAATATTACAGACTAGCTTACTCTACACGATTCCTGAGCACTTGCCTAGCTTGATGGTCTACCTATCCTAGTTGCCTGAACTGTAATCATAAGAATATACAAGTGGCACATCTCACCTGTGCTACTGGAAAGCTTCTCCTCCTCTATTTTCTTCTTTTTCCGTTTTTCAGCTCCTGATGGATAATGTCGTTTCATTTTCCAAGATGCACGAAGTCACATCTAGTTAACCACAACTAATCTGCTAAATAATAATAATCATGATAATAATCATGATGATAATAATAATAATAATAATTGTTATAATTGTAACGTTAATCAAATACATTCAAATAATCAGACCATTTAGGTTTTAACCAACAAAATTCACATTATCTGAAAAAGATGAGAAAAGAATTAATAAACTTGAAAACATAACGAAAATAATCCTAGGTTTTAAAGTGTTACAAAATCTCTTAATAATTAGTAAATTAGTGAAATAATGTTTTACAATACTAGAAAAATTAAGCATTTAGGAAAGTATAAGCATATAGTAAGAATAAAGTTAAATAATATAGAAATAAGATCTCACAATAGTTATTTACACATAACGACCAAAACGTTTCGTTTTTCTCCGTTTTATCACATTTGTCTCATACAAAAACTTTAATTAATACGACAATAATAATAACAATAATAATAATAATAATAATAATAAGGATAATAATAATAATAATAATGATAAGGATAATTATAATAATAATAAGGATAACTTCAGCTATATTCCTATTCTTGCCCACTGAGCTATGACCTGGGAGCCTGTCTAGGGGCCCCCTAGTAGCAACGGGGCCCGAAGCGGCCGCTTAGTCTGCTTATGCCAGGAAACGGCCCTGCATGAAAGGATTTATGGACGAAACAAGGGTGGACATCGCATGCCTCACAGAAACGCATCTTAAAGATTGCCAAGGAAACTGCGAAAACTGCAATACTGTATTGATAAGAAAGATTGTATCTGTGTTCAGTGGCGGTTCCTCATATGGGCAATATGGGCAGCCGCACAGGGCGGCATTTGTGGAGGGGCGGCATGAGCGCCTGCAAAAATAATAAAAATAAAAATAAGAATAAATAAATAAAGAAATAAATAAAAATAAAAAATAAAATAAAATAAATAATAAAAGATCAATGACTTTGCATCAAGGAAGGTAAGAAGAGTCAGGCTTTAGATGGCAGTTGTGCTGTGGTGCAATTTATTTTGTTTCTTGTTCAAAGTGTAGCATAATAATTACCCTCTCTTAAGTGTCTTATTCTATTTATGTGATAGAGCATTTGTACAATTTAGAAATTTGATTCTCTAGTTTATTTATGGCAGTTGTGCAATTTAATTTGTATTTTCCTCTTCATAGTATCATAATTACATTCTCTTAAGTGAGTTATTCTATTTACGTGATGAAGGATTTGTAAAATTCAGAAATTTGAGTCTTTGTTTTGGTTCTGAAGTTCCAACAATTAGTCCAATAAAAAGTTATTTTGTGAAAGAGTTATGTCTGTCCTTTATTTTGGGGGGATTCGAATGTGTGTGTGTTGGCGAACAGGGGGGGGGGGGCGCTGAAGGTGAGGTTCGCCCAGGGCGTCATGTAAGCTAGGACCGCCACTGTCTGTGTTTTCTGTGCCGGTGACGCTTGTCAGTTTTGTGTTCCTTCTTCCCATCAAAATTAACAGGTTTAAAGTCAGTGAACCATTACGTTACCTCTCCAATAAAATTTTTAAATGTGCTAAGATTACTCAGTTACAGTCTCATTAGATGGTCCACAATATTTAATTAATAATAATACATATAATATATCCTCAAAATTTTCTAGCGACACCCGGCACTACCTTCATGGTCCGATGAGGTGGTAAACAGTGACTTTGAAATAGCGGCATACGAACAAACGAACGAGCGAGCCCTTTAAAATTACGAACGAACGAACGAACGAAACGAATGAACGAGTGAATTTTAAATACATAAATTGTTCAAAATATTTTCAAAAGGCCTGGTAAATGTTTTAAAATCTTTAATGAAAGACCAAGCAAATAAACAGGTCTTTTAGACTCTTACATAAATTACCCCCGAGATGCTCAGCTTCGCAAATGTTTGCTACCCGCAATGTCCCGAGCTTCCCGGAGGTAACAAAACGTGCTCAACACAGTCTAATGCAAAGAATTAAAAAATCAACCAACCCGATCATCCAAGCTATCCATGAGTCCTGCCATTTATCCTCTAAGCTATGGACTTCTTGGTACGAAAACGTCTGTCTGTAGCTCCACTTAACTTCGACAGTGCAGTATTATTTCTAATCAATTGTATATATTTCTATCCTTAGTATATGAACTGTCATTGTATTAATAATATTTGTCATATGGACTATAGTCTGCCAATAAACCTTTTCATTTTCATTTTCATTTTCAAATAAATAGTTTTTATTACTTTAGATCAGTGGTACTCATTGGGCGGCTCGCGAGCCAAATATATATAGCGTATTTGGCTCGCGAGCCGCGCAATGAGTACCACTGCTTTAGATATATTTACAAACTTAGGCGCTATAGAAGTGTTAAAAAGTATTAGTTAACTTTTATTATTAGCTTAATATATAAATGTGAAAGTTAAACATTTTAATTACAGAAAAAAGTTGCTGTGATGTTGGCTAAGGCCAACATGGCAAACTTGCACAGCCGCGTCAGAGTCACCAGAGGCTAGAATTTCGGAATTAAACGATGGCGGAAGGATCTTCAGATGCGCCAAGTGTTGTTATTAATAACATTTTGTGTTTCATTAATGTGAAGATTGACTTATTACCCACTGACACGATAATCACATTATGTGAAAAACATTATAGTGGTGAAGAAATAGAAACTGCAACAGCAAAATTGTTTACATTATACCCAGCCAATGGGAACTCTGACAAGAGGCTTATCCATCGCAAAGGTGAAAATAAAAATGTGCTCAACCTTGAAGACATCGTTAAAAAGATTTTGGAAATAAAGGCTACTAACGATAGGCCCATATTTGCAAGTGTGAACCTAGATTTGCCACCCATACATTTCGACTCTATTGATGTGACTGTACTCTTAAGTAAAATAGAATCACTGCGGGATGAGGTGCAGCCACTGAAAGGTGGCCTGCATACCCAGCATGGCCAAAACAGAGAGCTAAAAGATATATGTAGCAGCATAACCTCGGAACACAGAAAACTGACCTCTAGGATCGCAGACTTGGAAGCTGAGATGAACAGCAGGCAAACTGCCCAGCCAGACAGGAATATCAACATCACCATGACACAGCATAGTGATCCTCAGGATAGGAGGCCTGCCGCTCCTATTCTCACACCATCTTCTCTCACGGCTCAGTAGAACTGTATATCCAAATTAGAGGAGGGAAAAAACGTTAAGGTAGTTTACTCTCAAGTTCTGAAAGAAAAGTCCAATGTCATAAAAACTTGTACGAATACGAACAACCATCCTAACAGTGTGCAGCAGGTAGTACGTATCTACCCTGAACTGCATAGTCTGACATATGATGAATCTCCAAAACAAACAACAAATTAACTGCAACAGAAGGCAATGCTGCTGAGACCATTAGTAATGTGGCCATGCCTCAAGGGACTATTCAAACCTGCTTGGCAGCTAGTCACCCTGGTGAGCAGAATGTAGTGCATCGGCAGACAACAGTTAGTAAAAAGGGTTTGCATCAGAAAAAGAAACAGGACTCTGGGAACCCCCCTCCACCCAGAAAAGAACCACTGGTTGGGGCTAGCAACAAATACAGCAATTAAGGCAGTGAAAATATCTCGGCAGGCCCATGTATTTGCCTTCCGTTTCCCACCTGACCAATCTGCTTCACAACTAGAAGAATACCTGCGTGAAATGACAAAAACTGGGACTACCTGCTCCAAATTAACCAGTAAACGACTTACAGCTCTTTCTACATTAAAGCGGAATGTGAGGACCCCTCTGTATTTATGGGACCAGAAGTCTGGCCTGAAGGAATCTACTATAGTTGGTATAACATGAACTTCAGGAAAAACTCAGTCCACAAAAGTACGGGTAAGCAGACTCCACCATGCAATCCCAGGGAGACACCCAGTGAGAACAGTGATAGTGTGTATAAAAATAATGTCCCAGTTTCACAAACTCAGTGTTAGTAGCTATAACTGTAGAGGCCTCAAAGTCAATGCTGACAGTGAGATCAATAAACTTTTATCCGCACATGACATTTCTTGCTTTCAGGAAACTTGGCTCTCTCAACAAGAGTGACAAAATTTAGACACTATTAAGCCAAACTACAGGGGAATAGCTAACTCACCCAATGATGATAGTGAAGTTATTACTGTGGGCAGACAGAATAAGAAGGTGTAGCTATAATGTGGTACTCACAGCTGGATAGGTTTATAGAGCCCATTAGTTATGAATATGAGTGGGTTGTAGCCATAAAACTAACTACTGATAACAAAATACTGTATATATTCAATGTTTATATGTCTTATGAGTGTGCTGAAAATGAGGAGGTATTTTTAGATAGACTCTCTAAACTATGATAATAAAAACCCACTCTAATAGACAGAGTTTATTTCCACAACAGTTTCGATGCCCACCCGAAGAGGATGCCAGTGGGCATCGAAACTGTTGTGAAAACAAAATGTCTATTAGAGTGGGTTTTTATTATCATATTTTGACCTTCACGTAGAAAAAAGTGAAGTTTTTTGCACTCTCTAAACTAAATATACTGCTAGAGGCGCTGGATTCTTCATGTGTTGTAGTGGTTGGTGATTTTATCAGTGTTAGAAAATCTAGAAGAGGAAGAACCATTGTTGTCCCAAGGCGATATGATGACTAAATTGATTGATGCAGCATTGCTTGTATATATTAAGTTAAGGTGTATATATATCCATCTCATAATTGTAAGGTTAGTGAAAAATTCACTTAATTTAGAGCTAGCATTTTTGGGCTCTTGTGGCATCATTGTTTGGGCACTCTTGTGGCATCATTTTTGGGGCGCTGCGCGTCTTTTCTACTCGTTTGTGGAATGCGGTACTTAAACGGCGGGGTCTTGTAGAGAGCTCTTTTGCAATTCAGTTTGGATGTTTAGATACAAGATTGTTGCATCGTGCAATAGTGCAGGTTGTGTTGTTGTTGCAAGGTTTAGAAAGAAGACCATAAATAGTGCCCCTATTTTTTTTTTTATCTTAAATTCATGCAACTGAGGCCTAAGTAGGCCCACATCGAGTCAGCAACCCTGAGGTAGGACCTAATAGGACCTCCAAGTCCGTAAGTTTTTAATCTAGCTTAACTTGGGCTGTAGGTTGAACTGGCCCTTCAGAGCTTGGCCGTTCACGGCTCAGTTGGGATTTTTAACCCAATAAAAAAAATAAATAAAATAAATAATAACAATCAGCAATATCACTAAACCTGGTTCGGATTTTTCTAACCTTCTTATCAATTACTGTGAGGCATGCGACTACAAACTTGCCAGTAAATTGCTACTCCCAATGATTCATTTACATATGTTAGTGATGCCTGGGGGACTCACTCATAGCTAGACCAATGTATAGCCTCTCATGATGGTTATAATATAATCAATAGCATGTCCATACTTTATGATGTATTTGAATCTGATCATATCCCATTTGTAGTAGGGCTTGATTGTATGGTAGCACCTGACTTAGACAATGACTGTGATAATGCTGATTACTATAAGGTTAATTGGTCAAATCTTAGTCACTTTGAGGTAGATTACTATACAATGCAGATTGATGCACTACTAAGGCTTGTGAGGATTCCTGCAGAAGCTTTGGCTTGTAGGAATCCCTCCTATGATGATGTAAAACATATAGATCTCTTAAGTAAGTATTACGGTGAGCTTGAACATGCCATGAAGGCTGCGAGTGGAAGTAGCTTTAAGAATAAAAAATGGGGGAAAGTAAATGTCAATCCAGGGTGGCCAGAATACTGTGCTGATTTGTATGATGTAGCAAAAAATGTATTCATGGAATGGGTTGCTATGGGGGAAACCTAGGCAATAGTTTCCACAAAATCATATCTGAACTCAGCTTCCCATAATTCATCAGCATTTTTATTAAACTCTTTTATTTTCTGTAGTGACCGGTAGATAAGGCTATGGTTCACACACTATATACAGATACAGTAAGATAACCAGAATTAAGTTACACAACGAAATAATTATAGACTCACCTCAAGTATAGAACAACAGTTCCAGACAATAGTCTAGATAGCCAGTAATAGTCGTTAGTCTAGAAGTTGTCAGTCTATTAGTTAGTTAATAGCTATATCAGTATATCTAGATAGGCTTGTAGTTCACAATAGTACAACGACAATCAATACTACATCCATAATCGCAATGCTAATGATCATCCCAAAACATCATCGCTGCATAGCCGCCCTAATCCGTCAAAACCAGCGCTGCCAGATCAATATTAGTTTTTATTATTAAGGTGTTTTTTTGGTGTGTCGATCTGCAGACTTTTAGTCACACCAATCCACCACACTCCTCCCCTACAAGTTCAGACGTTCCGGGGCTTTTTTAACCCTGGTAGAACGACGAACTCCAAGTGCAGTAGATTCCTCTGGCTCAGCCACAGGTGACAGAGAGGATTGTGTTTCCATTTCGGTTGGAATAGTAATGGTACTCTCTGGAGTAGTAGGAATAGGTGTACGCTCTAGAGTAGGAGGAATAGTAGGGGTAGCGGAAGGCATAGAATGAGGTAGAATCTGATCCTGATGTCGATTCTGAATTCGACCATCTTCAGTTACACATCTGTAGGAAACAGGACCAGTCTGCCTTCTAACTATAGCTGGTACCCACTTGGGACCCTGAGAGTAATTGCGAATCATGACCTTATTTTGAGGTAGCAGCTCTAGCGTCCTAGGAGTCTTAGATTCAAAGGCACGTTTTTGCCGCTCTTGCCGACTGTAAACTCTTTGACAAATAGAATCATGAGGACGCACAAGATCAAAAATACAGCGAATACGACGGCCAAACATCAACTCGGACGGTGCAACACCCGTAGTAGAATGGGGTGTCAACCTGTATTTCATGAGAAAGCGATCCAAAGCAACCTGAATTCCCTCCCCCTTTGCATGAAGCAAAGCAGACTTAACAGAACGGACCATGTTCTCAGCCAAGCCATTTGAAGATGGGTGGTAGGGAGCAGTACGAACATGACGAATACCATTGGAAGACAAAAACGTAGAAAAATCAGAACTAGTAAAACTTGGGCCATTATCAGAAACCAAAACAACTGGAAGGCCAAATCTGGCAAAAATAGAACGCAACAGACGAATAGTAGAGGATGAAGACATAGATGTAGTAGGAAGAACCTCTACCCATTTAGAATGAGCATCGACAATGACTAGAAGATAGTGGTGATTGATGGGACCCGCATAATCAATATGAATTCTGTGCCATGGATGGGAAGGCCATTCCCAGGGATGTAGAAAACCCTTTTTAGGAGTATCACGTAACCCCAAACACCGAGAGCATGAATTCACAAGCGAAAGGATGTCACTATCCAGTCCGGGCCACCAAAAATAACTTCGGGCCAGTTCCTTCATACGAGTAGCACCCATATGATCGGAATGAAGTTCTTTAAGCAAAAGAGACTTGCCCAGGTCTGGGATAAGAACCCGAGACCCCCAAAGGACACATCCATCCTGAATAGACAACTCTGTGCGTCTTTGGTGGAAAGGTTGGTAAGAACTGTCCACCTTCATAGGCCAACCACTAGAGACCATCTGATAAACATGAGACAAAATAGGATCAGATTTAGTCCACTGAGCAATAATCATAGCTGTAACTGGTGTTGTCCCTAGAAATTCAACTAAGTGAACCCATTCAGCTGGAATTGGGACACATTCAATGGAAGCATCTAAAGGTAACCGGCTTAAAGCATCAGCATTACCCAAATGCTTACCTGACCGGTGCACTAGATTGAAAGAATAGGCTTGTAGCATGAGAGCCCAACGTTGTATTCGTCCTGCAGCCAAGATAGGAATTTGTTTATTAGGAGCAAACAACCCTAACAACGGTTTATGATCAGTCACTAGGGTAAACTGCTGACCCCACAAGTAAAAATGAAACTTTTTTACTGCGAAGATTAGGGCTAATGCTTCACGTTCTACCTGTGAATAATTCCTCTCTGCTGTACTTAAAGTGCGAAACAAAAGAAATAGGTCTTTCTTCCCCGTTAATATTATGAGCAAGTACTGCTCCAATGCCATATGAGCTGCTATCAGCAGTTACAACTATAGGTAGTTTAGGATCAAAATGCACTAAAACATGAGAATTGAGTAAGAGTTCCTTTGACTGTTGAAAACTAGACTGTTCCTCTTTACCCCAACTCCATTTAGTGTCTTTCCTGAGTAATTTATTTAGTGGTTCCAGTGTAGTAACAGCATTTGGTAGAAATTTCCTGTAGAAATTAAGCAAGCCTAGATATGCTTGAAGCTGAGTGACATTAGTAGGTGCAGGAGCCTTACAAATAGCACCAACTTTATCCTTAGCAGGATGCAGACCTAATGAATCAATCTTAAATCCCAAATACTGAATTTCATTAGTTATCCAGATACATTTTTCCTTATTTAGAGTTAAACCAGCAGCTGCTAACTTCTGCAAAACTGTCCTTAGACTAGACGTATGTTCTGCTTCTGTTTTTCCAGCTCTAAGGATGTCATCCAGGTAACATAACACATCTGAAATTCCATCTAATATGCGACTAATAGTTCTTTGGAAAATGCCAGGAGCTGATGAAATACCATAACATAATCTATTATAACGAAATAGACCCTTGTGAGTATTTATAGTTGTGATATCCTTAGATTTTTCATCAAGCTCCAGCTGTGCATAGGCTTGTGACATATCCAGCTTAGAGAAGTATTTATTACCAGCTAACTTACTAAAAATATCAGCAGGATTAGGAATAGGATATTTATCTATTAGAATAGCCTTATTAGCAGTTACTTTGTAGTCCCCACAAATATGAACACTCTTATTAGGTTTTAACACAGGGACAATAGGTGCTGCCCATAATGAGTGCGATATAGGTTCAATAACCTTTTCCTTAGTGAGCCTGTCTAGCTCCAATTCTACCTTTTCTCTTAGAACATAAGGCAATGACCTAGCTTTACAAAATTTAGGGCTGACTTCTTATCCAATTCAATAGACACTTTATGATCTTTGAGCATGCCAAGAGTAGGCCCAAATAATTTTGGAAATTCCTTTAAAAGAATTGAGATATTATTAGGTATTATAGAACAATTTATTGATTGATGATCAACTATAATGTTATGAATAGGCAAGTTTAGAGCATGAATCCAATCTCTACCTAGAAGAGTAGGACCTGGTTCATCAATCACTAAAAGTGTTAACTGTTTGTGATACTTTGTATCATTTATTGTAACTTGAACTTTAGCCTCTCCTACTATTGGCATCTCAACATTTCCATATTTTCTCAGAGTAGCCTTAGAATGATATAGTGGTATGGAGTTTTGGAATTTTTCTATAAAATAATCCTTAGAAATTATAATTCTAGCTGCACCTGTATCCAGTTCCATTGGAAGTTTGACTTTATTTATAGTAGCATCTATAATATAAGGACTAGCATTTGTAGTGCCATCCTGACTGAAAATATATTCAGAGTCTATCTGTGACTGCTTTAGACTGTTGGCTGATAAAGGAGGTTTATGCATTTTAGAAAAACAAACCTTTGCTATATGTCCAACCTTGTTACATTTATAACATACTGCCTCCTTGAAAGGGCAGTCTACTTTCCAATGCTGTTTGCCACAGCCAATACAAGGTTTTTTAGGTTTAGCACTTTGCTTAGGCCAATTTTTTGGACTATCTGCTTTTAGAAAGTTTCTTTGGCTAACCTTTGGATTATCCTTAGCCTTAGTTCCTGTAGACCCACTATTTAGGTTAATATTAGATTTAGGCCTGATCAAATTCACATCACCAAATGCCTTTGCATCCTTAGCAGCAGCTTCCCTAGTTGTGGCTAGTACTACTGCAGCATCAAAAGTTAGGTTTCTAATTGTCAATAGTTCTCGCTGAGTGGCCTCCTCTCTCAAACCCATAACAAATCTATCCCGTAGCATTTCTGTTAGGCTAGGGCCAAACTCACAAGTACTAGTCAGTTTCCTTAGGCTAGCTACAAAGTCAGCAATTGATTCACCTACAGCCTGATTTCGAGAATAGAACTGAAATCTCTCAAAAATCACTACCACTTGAGGCTTATAGTGATCTTTAAGAAATGTAACTAAATCTGTATAGCTACACTCTGCTGTACTCTTAGGAGCTACCAGATCTTTAACTAGACTATAGGTTTTAGGGCCTATTAGAGTTAAAAAAGATGGTACCCTTTTATCATCTGGTATAGAATTCGCTGCAAAAAACAACTCCACTCTGTCTGTGTACGTGTCAAAATCTTCCTCGCCCTCCGAATAGGGCCCTATTTGACCAATAACAGGCATAATCAAAATAGCCTAAAGACAAACTAGGCTCAATACAAGAACCCTTGAACTGTAGGTTAGCAATTTGCACTTCACTAGCCCCTTCCCCCAAGCGGAAAAAAAGACAAAAATGTAACCAAAAAACAAAAAAACAAAACCCTCGTCGCCAATGTAGTGACCGGTAGATAAGGCTATGGTTCACACAGTATACACAGATACAGTACAATAACCAGAATTAAGTTACACAACGAAATAATTATAGACTCACCTCAAGTATAGAACAACAGTTCCAGACAATATTCTAGATAGCCAGTAATAGTCGTTAGTCTAGCAGTTGTCAGTCTATTAGTTAGTCAATAGCTATATCAGTATATCTAGATAGGCTAGTAGTTCACAATAGTACAAGATCAACACTACAATCAACACTACATCCATAATCGCAATGCTAATGATCATCCCAAAATATCATCGCTGCATATCCGCCCTAATCCGTCAAAACCAGTGCTGCCAGATCAATATTAGTTTTTATTATTAAGGTGTTTTTTTGGTGTGTCGATCTGTAGACTTTTAGTCACACCAATCCACCACATTTTCATAATTTCTCTAATTTTTTCATTAAGCTACAATTATTTTCTTCTACGTATACAAATGATCTTTTTCAGTTACTGATGTCTCATGTACAAACAAACAAACAAACACTTTATTTCAGACTCAACAGGTACAAACATTATACAAGAGGTCCATAGAAGATAAAGAGATAGTTGTCTGGAACACTGACAAAGTAGGCCAGTGAATCACTGTGTATACTGAACATACAGTTGCCTACGCCAATGCTTCCAGATTTGAGATTTATAAAATATATCGGAGACCAGTCCGGACGGACTCACCAAGCCAAGTGATAAATCTAAATACAAAATTGCGAATGACATTGGCACAGTTAGGCACTTTATTGACAACAAACAGCATACTGACACTAGAAGGAGCACCATTTATAAATCTTGGAATTCTTAAACTCCTAAAAATATTATTATATGCAACATATGAGGGTACTTCAATAAGTATCCGCACATTTTATTTTATTGATAATATAGTATATATAATATATACTCGTAATAACGAGCCAAACTGAGATCTATAGGCTTATTTACGCTCGCAACACTATAGGCTTATTTAGGCTACTCGTAGCTGTCACATATCTTACGAGTGAGCATGGCTGCGCCGCTTTCAATTTGTACTCTGGAAGAACAGAGATCCGTGGTTCGTTTTTTATGGGCAGAAGGTGTGAAAGGAGCTGAAATTCACACGCGTTTGTGTGCTCAGTATGGGAATAATGCGTTACCACAGCGAAGTGTGTACGAGTAGATTCAAATGTTGAAGGAAGGTCGAACATGTGTGACAGATGCTCAGCGCTCAGGACGACCGTTAACATCAACCAGTGGTGACAAGCAGGAAGAAGCCAGAGCCATGATTTTCGATGACAGAAGATTAACAATAAAAAAAATTGCATCTTCATTAGACATCAGTCAAGAGTCAGCCTATTCGATAGTTCGTGACATTCTTGGCTTTCACAAGGTTTGTGCAAGATGGGTGCCCAAACAGTTGACAGAAGAGCACAAGCGTAATCGTATGGACGTCTGCTCTCGTCTTTTGGCGCGGTATCATAATGAAGGTGAAAACGTTTTGGAGCGCATTATCACTGGAGATGAAACCTGGATCCATTACTATGAACCAGAAAGCAAACGACAGAGCATGCAGTGGAAGCATCCAACATCTCCCGTTGCAAGGAAGTTCAAAGCGCAGCCGTCAGCAGGTAAAGTTATGCTAACACTGTTTTGGGATACACGAGGCCCTATCCTTGAACATTATCTAGAGCTTCGAACTACAGACAAGCGCATCGTATTCTGACATGCTTCGGAATGAGTTAAAGCAAGCAATTCGCACAAAACGGAGAGGGAGATTGTCGGAAGGTGTTATTCTGTTACACGACAATGCGCGCCCTCATACCGCTGCACAGACTAGAAAATGCCTTCAAGAACTTAAATTTGAAGTTCTCGACCATCCAGCCTACAGTCCAGACCTGGCACCTTCGGATTTTTACCTGTTTGGACCACTAAAAGACGCTTTGAGAGGTCAGCGATTCCAAGACGATGATGACCTGGAGGAGGCGGTGCATGACTGGCTACGCACACAGCCAAAAACATTCTTTTGTGATGGCATTAGGAAGCTTGTAGATCGTTGGACTAAGTGTATTGAGAAACCAGGAGACTATGAATTACCCTTATTCAATTACCCTCGTATAATTTTCTCAAATTATACATCCTGTAGTTCCACCACAAATGAACTGTATACATTAGAGTACAAAAAGTTTTCAACAAAATCAACTTAACATTTAATGTACACATATGAAATTTTCTAACCAAAGTATTTTCCTGAGCATATAATTGTCTACATTGCCTTAGAATATCACAGTCATCTGAAAGACTATCCGTTAGTATGTGGCCAAGATACTTAGTCTGGGTTACTTCTGACAGCAACATACCATTCAATTGAAATTCAGGAAATTTTATATACTCGTAGGCCTTGGTCCTCATAATCATAACATGACTTTTAGCAGGATTATATTTTATGTCGTTATCCTTCCCATACCTTTCACACACCTTCAAAAGTGTGCTGACCCCTTTTACAGATGGAGAAATAAGAACTAGATCATCTGCATACATCAGATGATTAACAATCATTGTACCAATATAGCAGCCTATTTTACAGTGTTCAGCACAACAGAGGGATTATCCATATAAACATTGAATAAGTAGGGGGATATTATCCCTCCCTGCCTGACACCATTGGTCACAGAATAGCGTTGAATTAACCCCACTCCATCTTACAATCATTGTCTGGTGATTATACCAGAATATTAATATACGGACCAAGTAACCAGGTACATCACGATTTACAAGTTTCATGAATAATTTGTCATGATTAACACGATCAAATGCTTTAGAGGCATCCAGGAAACACAAAAATACATTAGCATTTCCTTCAAGACATACACACACATATCAGTACTGTGTTTCTTTTTTAAACCAAATTGGTTATCACTAGTATACAGGTAACAGTCAAGTCTATTAATGAATAGGGCTATATATTCAAACACCTTAGACATAGTACTGGCCAAGGCTATTGGCCTATAGTTATCTTTACTGTTGATTTTTATCCTTTTTATCTTTTAGTACTGGCACCAAAACAACGGATAACATTGTATCTGGCAAAACCTTTAGAGCACAAAGCTAACAGAGGCACTAATCTGTCACTACTAAATTTCAGATGCTCAGCAGAAATACCATCAATACCACATGATTTGTTACAATCTAAACATTTTATGGCCGGTTTAGTCTCAAATACACTAACTCTTATATCTGGACTATAGGTAGCATCACAATTAACATTATTGTTCTTATGTACAAAGTTGAATAACTCACTCTAGTGTTCCTTCCATAATTTGACTATATTCTCAGTTCCAGTTACATTTTCAATATTAGCAGAGAGAGACATTGCACTATTATTCATTGTTTTTAATTCGTCCCAAAAGTTTCTTGGATTCTTACTGGCAAGCTTTCTAACCAGAGCATCCCCGCTTAACTCATCCTCATGATGTTTTATATATCTTAATGCATACTAAACCTGGCATTAGCCCTCTGTTTTTGTGGTAATTCGGGGGCTTTGCCTTGGCTTCCCTTGTTCACACCACATTAAAAAGGCATCTCTGGATACATTATGAAGTTCAGCCACATAATCGCTCCAGCCAGGTCTACATGTATAATTTTTTCTTCTAAAGGTATGTAAGTCTAGGCTAGCATTATTGAGAGAGGAAACAGTTCATACATGTCTTTAAATGCCAAAATATGTGTTTGAATTCTATAGTCTACATCCTGACAAGCTAGAGCATCATTAGGGATAGATATATTACTTAGCAATACATCAGACTTATTACAATACTGTTGTTTGCCCTCATCATCAATTTTGGACTAGTCTAACTTCGATTTACGTGTATCATTTACCTGTGATAGCATTGGAATACAATTTATGTCAAACTCAATTAATAGGGGCATGTGGTCAAAACTAGCATAGGCGTACAAAACTGCCATATTCAGAACTCCCTGATTTGCATCAGGTGTACAAATACAATGATCCAACCATGAAGTTGTGTGTCAACTATCACTAACATACAGTAAGTAAAGCTATCACCAGGAAGACTACACATGGATGAAAGGGTCAAGTTTTTATTTTCACAGAAGGCTTTTAAATGGTTGATAAACAAAGAATTATCATTGAGCACATTAGCATTAAAGTCACCAATAATAGCTACTGTACGGGGCTCCAAAAACATACCTTACAAAAGATAATTTAATCCTGCATTTAATAAGAAACAATTAAAACTTGGTGTTCCCGCCATTGGCTTCCAAGACAGCCTGAATTCGCTTTGGGTAGCTTGCCAAAAGTGACGTGAATAAATCTTGATCGTTACGCAAATTTGCTAAAACAGTTTCAATGTGTTGCGTCATTGTATCCTTCGAAAATCGATTTGCTGCAGGTTCTTGAAACAAGAGACATTCAACCTTGTCCTTTATAACTGATCCACTGTGTTCACAGACGTTCAGGTCAAGAGAATTTCCTGGCCATTCTTCATTTCCAAAGAAATCGATCTCATGGTTCCGCAACAACTGTTGAGTGGCTAATGCCTTAAAGCAGGGGACCTTATCGTGCAGAAGTGTGACCTGATCGACATCCATAACATTGTTTGGGTTTCTTAGAAAAGGAATGACATGCTGGGATAGAATAATATCACGAAAATACTGTCCATCCCAACTCTGACCATTTGGCTTTAGCACCCACATGAGCTTCTTTGCAGTGAACAAAACAAACACACCAACACAGTCTGGACTTTTTAATAATTCGCGATAATGTTCATTGTCATCGATTTCATCTGGTGTTGTGGCCTACACTCGATCATTTTGGTAGTTAGGCAGACGTGTTACGTAAACAAAAAATTCATCGGAGACAGCTAAATGCATGAAATCATCCACATCCCAATCTTCAAGATAATGGGCAAACCACATTCTGTCATCGATGTTAAGTTGAGTTTTTCTTGGCTTTGGAAGTTCATGCCAAGGCTTTAAACCTTGCCTATGACGGTACAGTCGAATGATCTCACCACTAACGATCTTTCCTCTCAACACTTCGGTCTCTCTAGAAAGCTTAGCACAGCTGTTTTTCCGCTTACGCGTACCGCTTTCAATGATGTCCTTTGTTTCCTGAGAGAGTGGCAAATTTGGGCGCCCAGATTTGGTTGTATCCATTTCACATTCATCCAAAGTTTTATTCCAATTTCTTTTGATGAAGTCCTCACTTCTTCGCAACTTTTTGGCAACCCATGAACGTGTTATAAAGGTGGCTCCAGCATCACGAGCTTCCCGAAATGTTATTGCTCGTATGCGATCTATCACACGTTGCCTCTCCGAATCATCAATTAATTGAGAAGCCATCATATTATCACTTTATCAGCTAGAGTGATTTTAATACCTGCAATAAATAAAGAATTTTATATATTTTTATAATCACTAAAAAACTATTTCGATATAAGTAAACATGTAAGCTGCAAATGGGGGGGGGGGGGGCTAAGGTTTTTTGAAACCCCTTAATGTAGTTATATGTTGAATAAAGCCTAAGTAAGGTCATTGAATACAATTCACCTTAGCTTTCTATTACTACAATTTATTCAATATATTAATTTGCATAGTTCGTTATGAACAAATTCTTACGGCCAGAAAGAATGCCTGGATGTTTCACCTCACTCACCGAACGCATCCAAGGAATGGAATCATTGGTTCAGGACCTTCAGTTGTTTTCTTGAAGTTGTCGCAAGTCATTCACCAAACAATCTTAATACTTTGATTAACTATGTATCTGCAACAGTGTACGACTACATCACGGGTTGCACAACTTACGAATTTGCCATCCAGGTACTCAAAGATATCTATGTTAAGCCGAAAAAGCAAATCTTCGCCAGACGTCTACTAGCAACTCGACGACAACGTCAGGGAGAAACTTTGGATGAGTATCTCCAGGAACTCCGTCAACTTAGCAAGGACTGTGAATTCAGAGCTGTTTCAGCCGAGCAGAATCGAGATGACTATATTCGTGACTCTTTCATAATGGGTTACTTTCGCCTATGATTCGCCAGTATCTACTAGAAAACAAAAGCCTTTATTTTCTGACTGCGTTTGATCAGGCAAGAGCTTTGGATCTTGCTCAGCGAAATTCAGAATCTTACATTCAGGCGCCACTCTCTCAGAGCGCTTCTGCTCGTATTGATTTATCGGAATCTAACGCAGATTCAACCGAGAATTCCTCAGCTGCCGCTGCTCGACATTCTTCTTCAATTGCTGGCAAATGTTTCGTTTGTGGAGGATCCCGTCACAATCGACGTCAGTGTTCAGCTCGAGTTTCCATTTGTCTCAAATGCAACAAGTCTGACCACTTTGCGAGAGTATGTAAATCTAGTTCTCGCGGCACGACACCATCGTTAACTAATGCGACGACCGGTCTTGATTACCAAGGCCCTACTCTCGCTACAATAGTCGCAGGATTTCTGAGTTGTCTCCAATGTTCATTTTTAAAAGTACTCATTAACGGCAAGAAGGCTGCGGCTCTAATCGATACTGCGAGCTCTGAATCTTTTGTATCAAATCAACTCTTCCAACAACTGGGATTAGACATCACTCCAGCCTCTGGTACAATCGCCATGCCTTCGTCTGACCTAACAACTCCCATACTGGGACTCTGTTGGGCTAGTGTACGTTTGCTGGGAAACTTGTATCCTAACACTAGGTTGACTGTTCTACCAAACCTATGAGTGATGTGATACTGGGAAAAGACTTCATGAGTCAACATAACAGCGTGACGATTAATTTTGGAGGTCCTAGAGATGGTATCGATATAAACACTCCTTCAACTGTCTGTAAACTGACAGCAACGTCAGTGGATCCAACGTCACTTTTCCGTAATCTAAGTTCAGACTGCAGATCTATTGCCACGAAGTCTAGAAGATTTGGATTAGCTGACAGAGCTTTCATTCAAGGGGGAATCGACAGAATGCTCTCCGACGGCATCATTGAACCAAGTCTTTCTCCTTGGCGCGCCCAAGTACTCATTACAACAAACGAACGTCACAATAAAAGACTAGTTGTAGACTACAGTCAGACGATCAACAGATACACGCAACTTGATGCTTATCTTATGCTTAGAATTGACGATCTTGTGACAATGTTGTCTAGATACAGTGTTCAGCACTCTCGACCTCAAGAGTGCTTATCACCAAATCCCCATTCTGGACGTCGATAAGCCGTACACAGCCTTCGAAGCCAACGGCAAACTATCAATTGCGCCGTGTCCCATTTGGGGTGACAAATGGTGCTGCTTGTTTCCAGTGTACAATTGACAATTTCATTCAAGACAACCAACTGAAAAGTACATTTACGTACGATGATAATATTACGGTCGCTGGGATGACACAGAGAGAACTTGATGATAATCTGGTCAGATTTAAGGAAGCAGCACTGAAGCGGAATTTCACTTTTAACGAGGACAAGTCCATACTTTCTGTTGAATCCATCAATCTACTAGGGTACACCATTTCGCAAGGTAGTCTAAAACCAGATGCAGAAAGAGTTCATCCTCTCAGAGAATTATCTTTTCCTAGAGATCTAAAGTCACTGAGACGTGTTATAGGAATATTTTCATACTATTCTCAATGGTTATCGCATTTTTCCGACAGAATTAGACCTCTTGTCCAATCGAAGACATTTCCTCTTAGTCAAGAAGCTGTTACAGCTTTTGAGACTCTCAAGAAAGATATCGAAACCGCAGTTGTCAGTTCGATTGATGAAGATATTTCATTCACAGTGGAAACAAATGCTTCTGATACGGCTATTGCGGCTACTTTAAATCAAGCTGGGAAACCAGTAGCCTTCTTTTCAAGGACTTTAACCGTTAGCGAGTGCAAGCATTCTTCAGTCGAGAGGGAAGCATACGCAATTGTTGAAGCTGTGAAGAAGTGGAAACATTACTTGTCCGGAAGACACTTCACCCTTATCACTGATCAAAGGTCTGTATCGTTCATGTTTCATTCTGAGAAACATGGGAAAATCAAGAATGATAAAATACAACGATGTAGAGTCGAACTGGCATGTTATGATTATGACATTGTCTACCAACCTGGTAAGGAAAATGCTCCGGCAGATGTTTTATCACGTTCCTTATGCTCTGCTACTAGATCGCACTCGTTAGCTGATCTACATGAGAAATTATGTCATCCGGGAGTTACTAGAGTGGCCCATTTTGTTCGTATCCGCAATTTACCGTACTCTGTAGAAGAGATAAGAAGAGTCTACAGTGATTGCTCTACATGTGCAAAGATGAAACTTCAGTTTTATAGAACTGATCCTATGAATCTCATCAAAGCTACGCAGCCTTTCGAACGACTCAACATGGATTTTAAAGGCCCATTACCATCAGTGACTCGAAATCGCTACTTGCTCACGATCGCCGATGAGTATTCTCGATTTCCTTTTGCGTTTGCATGCGAGGATATGACACCTGCTACGATCATTCATTGTTTACGTCAATTATTTGTTTTATTCGGCATGCCTGCATATATCCATTCCGACCGTGGTCCGTCGTTTATGAACAAGGAACTCGCTGATTTTCCCACAACGCACAGGATATCCAGAAGTCGAACCACCACTTACAACCCTCGCGGAAATGGTCAGTGCGAGCGATTCAATGGTATAATCTGGAAAATATTATCACTGGCACTGAAAGCTGGAGGTCTTCCCGAACCGCAGTGGGAGACGGTCTTACAAGATAGTAAGGTCGCTGCTGTTCTGCCACTAATTCTACACCACACGAAAGAATATTTTAATTGCAACGTCGATCAACTAATGGTTATTCTATTCCTACGTGGTTAACTACTCCTGGCCCGGTACCATTACGAGGACACGTAAGATGCAGCAAATATGACCCGTTGGTCGATGAGGCGGAGCTCATTGAAACGAACCCGCAATACACTCACATCAGAAATTCAGATGGGAAGGAGTCGACAGTATCATTGAGAGATCTAGCACCATTTGGTAAAACTCTCCAAGACAGTCATGCAGTGGCAGACACAGACGGGCCAGAAGTCTGTCAACAACCGCCTGCGAAAGCTTCTCATCAACCTACCGCAGATACTCATGTCATTAACACACCACCAGCGAGCTCAAATGATGACTTTCAAGAACTCACAATACATGATGAGCCTGTTTCATCACTGGAACCAACCACGGAATCAACAGATCTCACGCCTATTCGTCGTTCCAAACGTATACACAGGAAACCCTTACGTTATCGCCAGGAATGATTTTATCTCTACTTACTAATCCTAAATTTGCATCACTGTATGTCTGTTTTTGTTATTTTCTACTACTCTAATTTCTAATCTGATGGTGGAGGAGAATGTGGTGTTTAGTGACATAAATTCATTGTCGTTAATTACTATTGTCAATGGTGACACTCTGCCAACCTTTTTATTGTATTAATGTATTGTTGTTCTGTGACTAAAGTGTTCTTTTCTTTCTTTTCAGACGCTCTGTAGTAATGTGAATTGTAGTGTAGTTATATGTTGAATAAAGCCCAAGTAAGGTCATTGAATACAATTCACCTTAGCTTTCTATTACTACAGCTACACATGCCGTATCCAACTCATCAATAATACTGCTGACCTGCCCCAATTTAATGAGGTAATCTTCTTCATTATCAACTGCCTGAAAAGGCATATAGATACACAGAATTACAAATTTTTTATTGTTTACACAAATTTCTATTCCAGTTAGCTAATTCAAACCAATTTTTAATTCACTAATATATTTCCCATACCCCAACCTCCATAGAATAGCTACCCCACCAGGTGGGTGGCCTGCAAGGAGACCATCTTGTTTATCTCTGGTGGCCTCCCCTATCCCATGAAAGTTTCTGGACAGGCTATTCAGGTCCTTTAAGTCCTGTTTCCATAGCCATGTTTCCTGCAGAAAGAGAATATCAGCATCTTCTAACAGCTTATCAATTATGATCCGTTTGTGTTTGCTGTTATTGCCTAAGCTTAGGCCTCTACAGCTATAAGAGATTACCTTGAATGTTGCAATTAGGAAGATGCAAGGGTTCTGCCAGCCATCTCTACATGTTGAATTCCACTTATACCAGGCACAGCAGTTACAGCACTAGACCCAGCTGGATTTTCCTCCACAGTACGACGCATGATGTCTCCATAATTACCCTCTCCAGCACTTGCGAGAGGGGCTGCAGGTGTTTTTCTTCCCTTCTTCTCATAGAACCACCGTACATATACCCTTTCCAGCCATACTGCTGGATCCATAAATACCCCTGGATCATCACAGACTGCTGTAACTTGAAAGGAACTGTACGTAGTCCATCTGGAGTCAATTTTCCTACATGTAACCTGAAGGTTCACTTTATCTTCCACAAATGCCTGCAGTTCCTCAGCCGTAAGATCAGGTCGACATCTCGAGACGAAAATGTTTGCAGTCGGAGGTGTCGCTCGCTTCCGGCCCCTCCTTACCACCATTGTCCAAGATGACTCTTCATCATGACCCCCGACTGCATTCCCAGCATCCCGATTCACCAAGGCCCCTTGGGGGGTACCCTGTGTGAGATGGTATTGAGATGGCGATGTAGCAGTGTCTGGATTCAGGGATCCAGGATGAGACTGAGACGCAGAGGGTTCTGCACTCATGGATCCAGGATGAGGCTGAGTGGCAGGGAGCTCTGCACTCATGTATCTGGGAGTTGGCTGCACCCTGCCCCTTACAGGTCTTTGACCATCTAGAAGAAGAGGGAATTCCTCCTGCAGTGTTCCATCTCTGAGTGGAGTGTGTCTTGGTACTGGCGAAGGAGGCTGAGAGAGCCCCTGTACCCTTGCCTCATCATACTCTGATGGGACCCTCACAGAGGTGGAGCTTGGCAATGTTGGTGGGAAAGACTGAACCCTCCATCTTTCTAGTGCCTCCACCCGGGAAGCAGTGTCAGTACATACTTCTACCAAACCACTGCAGGTTGTAGCTTGATTATCCATCGCCCCTCTCAGGAGGACCAACCCCTCTTGCACCTTCCAGATAGATGCAAGTAACGAACAAACATCCATATTTTCCATTAACATCGGAGGCAAATTAGCCAAATCTTGGGCTACAAACACTGGGGTATCGGTACCCTTCTGCTGAAACATTCTAATAAAGTCTTCAATATTTTGAGCACTCTTTTCAGGGCCCTGCCTTTTAATTAACCTACCTGTATCATTATTAGCACCTAACTCAAACATCAATTTTTTTGAGTGTTCAATTTTTTCATCATCATAAAAATCAACACATAGCTTGGTAATGGTTACTGGGTCCAGATAGTCAATCTTGTTGGCAGGGCCGGCGAGAGCTGCCACGGGCCCCGGGGAAGGATTGGTATATGAGCCCCCTGTTTACTCAGTATTTTATTATGAATGTTTTTTGTGTACATAACAAGCAAACTGATTATATGTCCAAGTCACTATTCAAAACATACAGTATGATAATCTCTATAAAATGTATGTTCATTAATTATATTTCCTCTCTGTTATTTAATCAATTGCTTTATTAATATTTTTAGATTTTATCCCCCCTCTTTCCGGGCCTCCTAGAGTTCCGGGCACCGGGGATTTAACTCGGCTTCCCCGCCCTCTCGACGGCCCTGCTTGTTGGCAATAAAGCATAGTAGCTCGTCCACCACTGCACCATCAATGCAATTATCAGTAGTTCGGCCAAAGGTGGGCAGTTGCGCCGCAAAAAGTTGCGGCGCAACTTGCGGCGCAACATTTTTGGTTGCGCTTGCGCTTGCGGCGCAACTTTTTGAAAAGGGTTGCGCTTGCGCGTGCGGCGCAACTATTTCAGCAGAGTTGCGGTTGCGGCTGCGGCGCTACAAAAATCGTTGCGCGTGCCCACCACTGCAGATATACGTTAAATGCAAAGGTGGGCAGTTGCGCCGCAAAAAGTTGCGGCGCAACTTGCGGCGCAACATTTTTGGTTGCGCTTGCGCTTGCGGCGCAACTTTTTGAAAAGGGTTGCGCTTGCGCGTGCGGCGCAACTTTTTCAGCAGAGTTGCGGTTGCGGCTGCGGCGCTACAAAAATCGTTGCGCGTGCCCACCACTGGGTCACTAGTTCCTGCCATTTCAAGTTGGCGTTCCTGGCGGCCGCCACTTGCCATATCTTCTCACTACATTCCTTGCTTTCATTTTCTTAAACGTGTTGACAACTTAGTACATAATGGAAACATTATATATTACCTGCGTTAAAAAGATTCAGTTGCAGTATTTTAAGAATTTATATACTGTTTATGAAGCTAATCGTAAAAGTTAATTAATACTTTTCAACACTTCTAAAGCGAGTAAGTTTGTAAATATATTTAAAGTGATAAAACTATCAATTTATTTGCTAGGTCTTTCGTTTCAGATTTCAAAGCGTTTATCCAACCTTTGGAAAATATTTTGAGTAATTTATGCAGTTAAAATTCACTCGTTCATTCGTTCGTTTGTTTGTTCGTAAGATTAAAGGTCTCGCTCGCTCGTTCGTTTGTTTGTATGCCCACTATTTCAAGGTCACTGCTTGCCACTCTTGGGAATGTGAAGGTAGTGCCAAATGCCGCTAGAAAATTTTTAAGATATATTATATGTATTATTATAAGTTAAATATTGTGGATCATGTGATGATACTGTAACTACGTAATCTTGGTACATTTACAAATTTTGTTGGATAAGTAACACTGGTTCACTGGTTTTAAACACTGTTAATTCCGATACGAAGAAGGAGCACGAAACTGACACGTCACCAGCGTATACACATAGACACCATATTAACAACAATAAGTTAATAACCATAATAACCGTAATAACAATATACATAAAATTGCCAGATAACACCAGTACACATTTGAAAATTTGTCGATCGATTTTTACAAACTAGTTGGTGATTCTATATAATTTGAGTGCGCTGATCTCAAAAATATGGTTAGTTTTTCCCTATCACGTATGGTTTTCTTACTACAGGGTATGTCATAAATCCCCCATTTATCCCCAAATGTGAACCATCTTATCGAGACCAACATTGGATTGCACATGCTAAACCATAAATTTTGTTGTTATAGACTACAGTAACGCTTACATAATAATGTAGGGTAAATATATATAACAACCAGTCCCGTTCCCAGCAAAATACTCTCTCCCCTCCCATCAATGGGTGGTTAACATTTGGGGACAGATGAGGTATTACAACACCCCTTGTAGCACGAAATCTTTAGGTGATAGAGTAAAACCTAATTAAAGCAGAATTAAATAGCTCCTAGCTCTTGGACAAGCATATTCCTTGTTTATGAAAGAATAAAAAAATAACTGAAAGAAACAAAATATATTTACCTTCTTTACTTGCAAACATTTCAGGACTTATTCCAAAGACTTATGACTACGAAGGTAGATCTGACTACTAATGACGACTAAACCGGTGCTTCTTTGATGTTTTCTTATGCTGTGCGTTAGGCTGATCTCGTTGCAGACACCAGCAGTAATCCGCCATCATATTTGTATGCCATCTTCCTTGATATCTTTTTTCCATGGTTTTGATGTCCTGGTGAAATCGTTCCCCTTGCTCCTCACTGACATCTCCGAGATTTTCGGGAAAACGGTCAAGATGCGAAAATAAGAAGTGAACTTTCAGGCTCATGTTGCAGCCTAAGGCGCAAAACTTTTTAAGCATATTTTCCACCAGTCTTTCATAATTTTGGCTTTTGTAGTTTCCCAAGAAGTTTTCAACAACATCTTTGAAACCAAGCCATGCTCCTTTTTCTTTATTGGTCATTGTGTTCAGGAAATGATCGTCTGTCAATAACTTTCTAATCTGAGGACTAGTGATGTAGCGGATGTCATTTTTTTCACATCCGCGGATGCGGATGCGGATGTCTACATTTTCGTTATTTTTTAGGATATATTCGAGATTTGTTGTGTTTAACGTATATAATAAGTTATTATATAGAGAGAGCTGTAGCTATAATGTAGTATAATTGATTAATTGTACAATAATTGCTGTACTTTTCTCTGAACATATAAAATAATATCAAGCATCTAACTAATATAGAAATCAATTAGTAAATTCGTCTGCAAATAAATTCGTTATATTTTGTTGAGTTTCAGCCACAATTAGAAACCATAATTGTGTTACCAGGATGCGGGACGTGAACCCAACTCAAATGCACCCACCGACCTCTTTCCCAAAGTTTTATTAGGCATATTTATAAATGAGTAATTAAAATAAAGTAAACTAAGATGTTCATCGTTTAATGTTCAAACTTAATTATAGGAAGGTTATGCTTAAGGAACATTAATTTTTCTGCCTTTTCTGCTGCCAGTCTGTTTCTCTTTTCATCATATATTAATCCAGCACTGCTAAATAATCTCTCGCTTGGTACGTTTGTTGGAGGACAGGCTAAATGTTTCCTTGCAAGTTTACTCAAGTATGGATAGATATTCTGCGTATTTTTCCACCAACTAATAGGATTGTCACATGCAGCCAGGCGTTTTTCTTGGTGATAGCTCTCGATCATTTTTACTACATCTTTTGACATCGCGTAGGTCTCGTCATTGCTGCTTGACTCAAGAAACTGAGAGACAGATTCTGTGATAGATTTGCTTGTTGAAGGTGTTGGTTCTGTCACTGAAACTTTTATTCTTTTGGTGGGTGGCGAAGCGACAGATTCAAGAGATTGAAGCTCTTCAACTGCTTTGCCAAGTGATGATTTAACTCGTTCTAATGTACTAGGTGAAAATAACTTAGCTTTGTAACGTGGATCTAAGTAGGTTGCAAGAGAGTAACTTCATACAAGAACAGCCTCTCGTCTTGTCGCTTGCATCACTTTTGCGCACAATGAACTAGTTCTATTAATATAGTAGAATTTGATAATTTCCGCTTATTAATGACGTTTTATCTCAACGGTCCACATCCGCACGACATCCGCAGTCCAAAGTGCGGATGCGGATGCGAGAAAATGTGCGGATGTTCCGCGGATGCGGATGTGACCTACATCACTACTGAGGACCTATAAAAACACCTTCCTTTATTTTCTCGTAGCTAATCTTTGGATATTTTGAACAAATGTACTTGAAACACTCACTTTCTCTTTTCAATGCTTTGACATACTGCTTCATCAAGCCTAACTTAATGTGCAAGGGTGGTAGGAGGATTTTATTTGGTTCAACTAGATGTTCATGTAAAATGTTTTTTGATCCTGGGGTAAGATTCTCTCTAGGAGGCCAAGTTTTCCTCTTCCAGTGCTGGTCACGTGCTCGACTATTCCATTCGCAGATGAAACATGGCATCTTAGTGTATCCTGATTGCTGCCCAAGTAACATGCAAAGGACTTTGAGATCCCCACACAATATCCATCTGTGATTTTGATACTGAATTTTTTCCAGAAGCAGTTTCATGGTATCATAGGTCTCTTTTAAATGAGTAGAATGGGCCACTGGGATTGATGCATATTTGTTACCGTTGTGCAGTAACACTCCTTTTAGACTGGTTTTAGAGGAATCTATAAACAACCTCCAGTCACTGGTTTGGTATTCGATGCCTAGCTTGCACACTAATCCTGTGATGTCCTTGCAAAATACCAAGGGACCATCTTCTTCGAAAAAGGCACGAAGTCTTTCTCACGATTTCTGTACCAAGCGAAGTATGTGTCGGATGCCAATAAATTGTTCTCCTGCAATCTAGACCCCAAAAGTTCTGCAGAGTCCTTAGGCAGATTCAAATCCCTGACTAAGTCATTTAGTTCGGCTTGGGTTAATGGTTTAGGATCTCGGTCAGCTGTTGGCTGTTCATAAACATCATCATTGTCTGGATTTGGAGCTGAATCAGAATCTGAATTGTATTGATCCAGACTCTCGGGTGGGCGGGGAATAGGAACTTCTGGACCATGGGGTACCGGCCTTATTGCAGATGAAAGACTTGGGTATTGAAGGCTCTCTTTATTCTTTGCATTATAACCTTTAACATTGCAAGAACAGAAGTAGCAGTCGTCGGTATGGTTTCTAGGCTCGCGCCATACCATAGGGATCCCAAATGGCAAACTTTTCTTTTTTACCTTTGCTCCAATTCCTTAGTGCCGCAACACACGTAAGACAAACCTTGTGTGAAGCCCAACTTTTGTCTTCATCTCCTAATTTAATTCCAAAATAAGCATGATAAGCTCTCTTAATGAAGGTCGTTACATTTGTCCTTTGTTTTACAACAACATACCGACCACAAATATAACACAATATGTCTGGACTATGGGTACATCCTCTAGAAGCCATTATTAAAATTTTAAAGACGTAATGTTAGGATTATCTATCTGAAAAATATGAAAAAACGAAATTAATTAAAGATAAAAAAGGTAAAAAATTACAAAACGCCCCAAAATTGTTTTGCTAATAACTTTAAAACTGTGGGTGATAGAAAAAACTGGTAGCATTTTTTAATTCAGCGCAGCGAACTGCTTCAGAATCACAACTCAAAATAAAGAAATGGATTTTCATGCAGACCGGTGTAATTAATCAAACAGTATGCCAGTATGTTAGGTTAAGTGGCTATGTTGGCCCTATTTTTGTATTAACTTCAGTGTATAATACGTAAGATTGTACTTGTATGCTAGGTTAAGTGGCTGTGGATTGTGAATGATCCGCAATAAAGATGTTTTGTTTGTTTGTTTTGTTACTATGGAGTAGTTGGCACCGTATAAGGAATTGCAGTAGTTTCTCTTATACTACTCTTCGATTTCTTCTTGTAGTGGATCGGAGGATTCTGTAAAGTTTACTATATTCTCTAAAGGTTCCCCGATTCTTCTTGTAGTGTATCGGGAACTTATTTTCCCTAATTTAAGACTAAGTTCTCTGAAGAAAACAAGGCTCGAAGAAGACAAAGATATTCTCTTACTGTAGTTTACTGCTAAAATGTTGCAGGTAATGCTCAGCCTCTAAGTCAGATCAGATCATCAGACAAATCAAAAAGAACACTGGAGAAATTTTACATGTATATATACTTAAAATTTAATGACATCATTATTATTTGATGCTGACCTGTTTTTGTTTTTTATTCTCAGTAGGCTGATTTATTTTGCAAAATATTTAAAGATAAGGTAGGCCTAAATATTTTAGCTGTAGCAATGTCTAGACAGATAAGCAAGATATTTGAAGATGAAGCCATATTTTTATTTTAAATCGCATATTGACATATCTGATGTTATGATCTGCCGAGTTAACTAAAAATGGAAATTGAAATATGCATTTTATTATGAATTACAATTAAACATGCATATGAGCAAAACTTAAATGCTTAAAATTTAAAATTAAGTGTTAAGCAAGACATGACTTCATCTTTTACAACGAAGAGAGAATGTATAAAAAAATGAACATTGCAGAATTTAACAAGATTACATTATTAAGCTAAATCTAAAAAAATTATTAAGTAATTTAAAAAGAAATAATTCATCAATTATTCAGCAAAAATAAAATAGAAAGATATAAAAAATTTATCCGAACTTGTGTCAGCGTTATGCGAATTTGGACTCTATATGTAAAATGAATATAAGAATTATTCATTTTCATATATATATATATATATATATATATATATATATATGAAAATGAAAAGGTTTATTGGCAGACTATAGTCCATATGACAAATATTATTAATACAATGACAGTTCACATACTAAGGATAGAAATATATACACAGTTGATTAGAAATAATACAGTAATGTCGAAGTTAAGCGGAGCTACAGACAGACGTTTTCGTACCAAGAATTCCATAGCTTAGAGGATAAACGGCAGGACTCATGGATAGCTTGGCTAATCGGTTTGATTGATTTTTTAATTCTTTGCATTAGACTGTATTGAGCACGTCCTGTTACCTCCGGGAAGCTCGGGACATTGCGGGTAGCAAACATTTGCGAAGCTGAGCATTTCGGAGGTAATTTAGGTAAGAGTCTAAAAGACCTGTTGTACAGCAAATTTAGGGTTCTGCCAGAACCTTTTTTGTAATTCACCCAGAGTTGCTGTCCGTATATTTAATATGTACATGAGAACCTTCCTGTCTTCTAGTTTTTTAAATAAAATATTGTAGTTCACTCTATCATATGCCTTACTTATATATAAGAAACATCTATAAATAGTTGAATTACTGTCAATGTATTTAGATATTGTTTCTTTAAGTACACAGATACACAGATCAGTTGAGTAGGACCTTTTAAATCCAAACTGATTGGGAGATGTCTATTGGTAATTATTTAATTGGAGTAAGAGTTTTTCTAGTAGTTTCGAGAAGCAGGAAGCAACAGCAATAGGCAATGTAATTAATTAATTATTGCTGGACAGACAAACAAACACTTTATTTCAGATTCATCAGGTACAAACATTATACAAGAGGTCCATAGAAGATTAAGAGATAGTTGTCTGGAGCACTGACAAAGTAGGCTAGTGAATCACTGTGTATAATGAACATACAGTTGCCTACGCCAATGCTTCCAGATTTGAAATTTATAAAATATATCGGAGACCAGTCCACTAACCATGGCTTCTATTATCTTATTGACGGACTCACCAAGCCTAGTGATAAATCTAAATACAAAATTGTGAATAACACTAACACAGTTAGGCACCTTATTGACTACAAACAGCATACTGACACTAGAAGGAGCACCATTTACAAATCTTGGAGTTCTTAATAAACCCCTAAAAATATTATTTTATGAAATATAATTTTCTCAAATTATGCATCCTGTAGTTCCATCGCAAATGAGCTGTATACAGTGGAGTACAAAATGTTTTTAACAAAATCAACTTAACATCTAATGAACACATGAAATTTTCTAACCAAAGTACGGGGTGTCCTATTCGAAATGAAACAACTTTAAAACTTTGTAATTTTTAAAATATTAATGTGAGAATGTTGAAACTTTGCCAGTTATTACACCATATGCATAAGCTTTTGTCCTAATGTTTTCTGTTTGTTTCAGATTGAATTATGTTTATCCCACAAGAAAAAGCGAAATGTGTGTTATGGATGGCTGAGTTGAAGTCCCACTCTGGTGCAACGGCGATTCCGTACAACCTTTCACAAGGAACCACCCCATCAACCTTCAGCTCAGTCTTCTCCCCCAACTCCACCTGTCCAGCCTAGACCCAGGCCTTCGCCTTCTCCGGCATGCCCTCCGGTTTCTTCTGCACCTCCTACAATTCCATCTCCCCATCCATTTATTGTCAGAGACACCTCTTCGCTTCCATACGGTCATTTGCCTTCCCTGCCCCCCCGTGGCCCGTCTCCTTCTTCCCAGTCTGCCTCTCAGCCTCCTCATTCTAAGAGTCTTCAGGCTGTCAGTGGTCTCACCAACTCCCAGTATTGGCAGCTGATAAAGGATGTTCGTGACCTTATGTCCAGGAATAAATCTCCTCAACATATTGTTAACAGACTTGCCTCTTATGCTAATACAAATAATCTTGTTCCGAATAAAACACTTATTTCCGCCGAGGGGATGCGTCTCCTCTTCACCCCTTAATTTTCAAGTTTATACAGTTGAATGTCAAGAGCCTTCATGCACGACTACCCCAGTTGCAGACCTTAATTAGCACGTATTCTCCTGCCTTAATTGCCTTACAGGAAACTCGCCTATCCCAACCATTCTCCCCTTATTTCAAACACTACACATTCTATAGAAAAGATAGGAATGCCCATGGGGGTGGTGTTGCTTTACTGCTTCATGCCCTTCTTCCTGGCACTTCCCTCCCATTACATACCCCACTCGAAGCAGTTTCAGCACAGGTTCCGCTCTTTGGCAGAGCGACTACAGTCTGCTCTTTGTACATGCCCCCCCGGCTTTTCTCTTACCTTACAATTGCTTGATGACCTTGTACAGCAACTGCCAACTCCCTTCATCTTATTAGGGGACTTCAATGCCCATCACTCTTGTTGGGGCTCCTCCTTTTGCGACGAGAGGGGTCCTCCTTGCTGACTTCCTTTTGGACAACTCCTTATTTTTGTTTAATTTGTTCACCCCCACTTACCTCTCTGATGCTACAGGGACTTTCTCCTCCATTGATCTGACCATTTGTAGTCAAGAACTGGCCCACCAGTTCTAGTGGCCCTTATCCTCTGACCTTTGAGATAGTGACCATTTCCCTATCTTTCTGCAGTCTACATCCTCCCTTCCTCCTATTCAACGACGTTTCCGCTTTGATCTGAAAAAGCTGACTGGAGTGTTTATGCCTGTTTAGCCAACTTGCCTCCTCCCTCTCATGATGCAGATCTGGATTGTACAGCCATTTCTACCTCCATACTCACAGCCGCCTCTGCCTCTGTTCCATTGAAGTCAACTACTGTTAATTCTAAGTATAATGCAACATGGTGGACTGCTGAATGTGAAGCTGCTGTTTTGTCACGTAAGAGGGCCCTCCGTAGCTTTCGAAAGAACCCAATTCTACGTCTATTTATCAACTACAAACATGCTCGAGCACTTGCTCGGCGCACTGTAAAATTAGCAAAGAGAATCTCTTGGAGGAACTATGTTAACAACATCTCCTTTGGTGCACCCCCACCTGCAGTCTGGAGAAAAATCCGGGCCTTTCAAGGCTCCTCCTCTATGCTGCTACGTAAGGTCTTAGTTAAATATGGCATTCCATACTATGACCTGGCAGTGGTCTGCAACATGCTCATCTTGCACTTTGCTACTGTCACCAGCATTCGAAACTCCACTGAACCCTTTGTTTATATACCTCTTTTCGCTCTGATAATGGGGAAGTTTATAACACTCTTCACTCTGCCTGAGTTGTTCGACTCTCTACATCATTCTGGCTCCTCCTACCCTGAACAGGATGGTATCCATTATTCCTTTTTGCAACACCTGAGTTCTTCTGGTAAGCTTCATCTTTTATGCTTCTATAACTCACTTTGGCTTACTGACTCCTTCCCTACTCAGTGGAAATCAGCTCTGATTCTCCCCTTTCTCAAGCCTGGAAAGCTTTCAACTGATGTTCAGTCATACCGCCCTATTGCTCTCACCAGCTGCCTGTGCAAAGTCTTTGAGAGGATGATCAACAGGAGGCTTCTTCTTTACCTGGAGGTTAGCTCTCTTTTAGATCTCCATCAGAGTGGTTTCCGCAGGGGCTTTTCCCCTTATGATGCACTTACCCGTCTGGAATGTGGTGTACGGGAGACTGCCTTACGGGGTGAATACCTTGTGGCTGTGTTTCTTGATATCTCCAAGGCATTTGACTCAATCTGGCATCATGGTCTTCTGCTTAAATTACACAATCTGGGACTGCGTGGCCATTTAGTTAACTTTATTGCCAACTTCTTGCTGCACAGACGTACATCAGTATATTCTGATAACCATCTCTCAAAGACTTTTGAGATTAAGACAGGGGTTCTTCAAGGCAGTGTACTTAGCCCCACACTCTTTCTGATTATGATCAACGACATCTTCGCTGCATCCCCTTCTGTCTCATACTCCATGTATGCTGATGATTGTGCCTTTTGGGTACCTTCAGGTGACCTCCATAAAACCTTAAAATATGCTCAGGACATGCTAGACGCTTTAATTGACTGGTCTTATGACTGGGGATTGAACTTTTCTGTTGCAAAAACGAAGTATATGGTCTTCACTAAACGCTCTATTCTTGACCATCGTCCACTACACTTAGACTCCTTTCCCATTGCTCGGATAATTAAATATAGATTTTTAGGGATGGTCTTCGATCAAAGTCTGACCTGGAAGTTCCACATTGATTCAATGAAAAATCGGTGTACCAAGCCTCTTTCTATCCTGGGATATCTCTCCAACACGATGTGGGGATCCTGCAGGGATACCCTACTCCGGCTGTACAAAGTTCTGGTTCGATCAAGAATTGACTATGGAAGTTTCTTATATTCCCCTGCTGCTTCTTGTCATCTCCTTAAATTAGATAGGCTCCAGTATCGGAGGCATTCAATTTGCTGTGGGCGAACTGCGCTGCACCCGGGTGGACCTCCTGAAAGCAGAGGCTCTTATCATGCCTTTACAATTTCGCTGTTTATTGTTGAGTCTTCGTTATCTTCTCCGTACCATCAGCATAGTTCATCACCCTGTCCGCCGGTTGTACCTGGATTTTTACTTGTTCCAATTTTATCTGCAACGCCCCCATCCTTTGGGCCTTCGTTGCTGCTGCTCAAAGGATTTTCTCTGCTTTTAATATTTCTGCTCATGACCTACACTCTAGTGGGCTGTCCCCCCTCTATTTGATATCTCCATTCCCTTTCAATTATGACCTCCTTAAGTATTCAAAGTCTCAGGTAGCCTCTGTTGTCATATAAAGTCATTTCTTTGCACTCATAGAGTCCTTACCAACCTTCCAATTTATCTACACAGATAGTTCTAAACTTCTAGATGGACAAGCAGCATCTGCCTTTGTTATTGACACTGTCACCACATCTTGGCAGCTGCCCTCTACCTGTGGCATTTTTAAGGCAGAACTTTATGCCATTTTTCAAGCAGTTCAGTAAATTTCTCGCAACATGCTGCATCATCACAACTTTGTTATCTGCTCTGATTCCTTCTCCGCTCTGCAAACCCTGGAAAGAAACGCTTCTCCACATTTCCTCATCCACCGAATTTTACGGTTGCTCCATTTGCTTCCCAACCATATCTCTATAATCTTCCTCTGGATACCGAGCCATGTGGGTATCCCAGGAAATGAGGCTGCTGACGTTGCTGCCAGGAATGCAGCGATCTTTGGCTCTCGAGTATGGCTCAAACTGTCTTTTCATGAGGCGCAGGCCCTCCTCCAGCCTCATGTCCAGAGTTGGTGGCAGGAGATTTGGAATTCACTTCCTGCCCCTGGGGCATTCCAGGAGAGATCACCCAATGCATGTCACCACTCCGACTCAGATTTTGATGAAAATTGACATATGGGGTCCTTCCCGGTGCTGATTTCACTGGTCAAAATAAAAAAGTTCTAAGACTCATAGTTTTTGAGATATGGGTCCCCAAAATCTTGGGGGCCCCACTTTACCACCTAACTTTAATGGGCAATAACTCCCAAACATCTTACTGTAGACCTATAAAACTATACATTTTTAGAATCAGCATGAAGAGATCTATTAAATGATATCACAGTCAAATGTGTAGAACAATAATTAAAAATTTACCCCCCTTTTTTATTTTTATTTTTTACCCCCACCCCCGCTAGGCAGTGAAATCCAAAAAAAAAATTGTCATTTATTAAACTTCCATTAATTGTTAAGAGATACAAACAATAAAAAACGTGGGTATCAAGTTTCAAGATATTTTAAAAATTATTGAAAAAATATGTACATTGTGAAGTTTTGACATTTTTATGCCTGCAGACTAAAATAGAGAACTACAAATGATATATTCACATGGATGAAAATAAACAGCAAAAATACAAATTGAACACACATATTACATCAAGTTGATTCATAATTACATGAGTTTTTTGAACTCATTTTCTGGGAAAATATATTGAATACGCATTGTTCCTGGCTTTAAAGTTGGTGTGCTTAATAAACCTAAAATTTTATCTCTTGATATGTGGCATGTATCTCTAATTTGTGGAAAGTAATAGTAAACACTATATCCTGATGGGTGCAAAAAGCTAACCTCAAAGTCATCAAATTCCTCATTATAGGAATGTACAAATCCCAACCATTTCTGATCATTGTAAGTATAAACTATGTACTCTCCTATTTTCGGATTAACTTCAACATTATCTTCACCAAGAAAAGCTTTGCTTATAATCCTCACCTCACCAACTTCATCAGAAGATAATTCAAATGTTTTTATGTTATTTGCATTAATAGGTACAAATCTGTGGAATTTTTGTGTTCCTGTTAGCCGCATACTTTTTTTATATCTGTCACTTAAAATTTTTTCCATAGCTTCAATTTCTTCAGAATTTATTAAAAAAAAAATTTATGCTGTCACTTATATTGTTTGAACAAAATTCAAACATGTTTTCTGGTGTTAATATTTGATTTGTGAATGTTCTCTGCATACTCGCTCTGGCTACAAATCTTTTCGCTGTACCCCCAATCCCATCACAAGCGCTCTTACCATGGCTTTGGCAAAGAAATGTCACTCACATTCCAGCCTAAAATCTTCTTCATGTTTACAAATGTTAATAAAGTTGAAACGATTTTTATATTGTCCTGCACATCCGTCAGTAAAATAATGTAATTTTTTGATATGAAGGTGGGATTTTCTAATAATAGGTATGAGTGTATTTAAAAAAGTGTAAACCATTGTAGTGTTATGTTTTGTATTTGGAGATAAAAAACAATAACTTGAATGTTTGTTTCATTACTTTCTGGTTCCTCATAATATAACATAAAGGGATGCACTGTGCATTGGGTATTTTCCCAATGAAAACCTTGGACTGCATCCTGTACTACAAATGAGTAGTTTTCTGAAAAGTCACCAAGAACTACAGCTGTATGGCTATTAAAATTATTCTTCAAGTTTTTTAGAAATGCACTCTGATTCTTTGCTATAAAGTGATGACGTGTCAATTTGACAATTTTTGTGCTTAATGAATTTATAAAATCATCTACACATTCTGTTTTTTCAACCATATTGCATCGATCTGTAGTAACCCATTGTTTATATTTTATTTCCTCACATTCAGGATCGTTAACATTTTGAAAAGTGAGCAAAAAATTCTTAAAACCTTGTTCTTTTAGACAGAGATTACATACTTGCATCATGCAATTCCTGTTGTTGATATCACACACTGCTTTCTCCATAAGAGTTGTGTATTCCAACCCTTTGACACCCAAAGCTGAGAATTGTATTTTGGCATTCTGGTGGTATATACATACACACACAGAATGGGTACCAGCAGCTCCAGCTAAAACACAATGTCTGGGGCGAAGGCTGGCAAAACTAGAGAAGCCAATTTGGGGACTATCTGGATTATTTTTATAGAGAGTAAAAACTTCTTTCAGATTCATTAACACCAGTCTTTTCTGCACAGATTCTTTATACCCACTTTCATTTCTGATACTCAGGTAGTCTTTTGTACCTGGGCACAAACGACTAATTTCATCTGATTCAAAAAATTTCTGAACAGAATCTTTAGTACCTTTAGTTATTACTTTTCCTTTTGACATGGCTTCAATTTCAGGAATAATTCCGTCTTTGTTTTATATTTCTGCTTTTCTTAACTAAATATTCAGTTGTCTGAAATAGATTTATAGTTTTTGATATGGTAAATGGAGATAATGTCAATATTTTGAGTTTCCTCTCATAACTGTCAGTAGAATGGAAAGTTTCAACCAGTTCATTCATGAGATGAATCATTGACCTGAAACAAATTCATGAATGTATAATAGCTATAAACAAAACATTACATGTGTATATTAAATTTTTTGGATTATAATATTGATTTCAAGTGTAACAAAATGAACATTCTTTGAGATAGAGTCAAATTAAACCAAAAATTATTTTGTGACCAAATGAATTCCAAATGATTTAATGGGCCCATTGATCTCCAATTTTTAGGGAGTTGTGCTTCTAGTTTCTACTATCAAAGGTGAATACCTACATTTTGTTTTTATGCTTCAGTTTTAGTTTAGGTATATTCCTACTTAATAATAGCGTATCATTTTAAAATTCATACCTTTGAGTTTCATGATCCAACTTTGTAGCTTTTGATGGGCTTGGGATCTCAATTTCTAAGCTTGTTTCAAGCTTTCGTTTTAAAGAACGACCTGCTTTTTCTATTGTTTGAATAGCTTTTGCTTTTCTTGAGGAACCCAAACTATCTGAAATTTTTGAATTAATAAATATTTGACTCCATTTGATATATATGGACAATAATAATTAATATGTCAACATATTAATTTCATAAGTTTAACAAGTTTAATATGTCAACATATTAATTTCATAAGTTTAATATGTCAACATATTAATTTCATAAGTTTAATATGTCAACATATTAATTTCATAAGTTTAATATGTCAACATATTAATTTCATAAGTTTAATATGTCAACATATTAATTTCATAAGTTTAATAAGTTTAATATGTCAACATATTAATTTCATAAGTTTAATAAGTTTAATATGTCAACATATTAATTTCATAAGTTTAATAAGTTTAATATGTCAACATATTAATTTCATAAGTTTAATAAGTTTAATATGTCAACATATTAATTTCATAAGTTTAATAAGTTTAATATGTCAACATATTAATTTCATTAAGTTTTTTAGCAACTGCTGAAAAACTGTCTTGAAAGTAAATGCATTATAAATAAATAATATAAATAAAAAAATTATAAATATAAAAAGTACCTATCATTAAATACTTACGCTTCTTCATTGGAGTCACAGCAAGACTTTCAGGAACTTGAGAAACCTCTTCTTTGGCATTACTTGATATACTGTACTTGGATCATATTCATCGCTTTCTGAAATAACATTCTCAGAAGACTGATTGTGATCAGGCTCTTCACTTTGTGATATTGATAGCAACTCTGGTGGCCGCAGTGGCGGCTCGCAGGTAGGCACTGTGGAACTGCAGCACCCCCATGATCTTATGATCTTTATATTTAAATATTTAAAATAGCCTCTCTGATTGTTTTTTTCAATGAACTTTGAGTTTTTAAATCAGATTATATCCTTTTTTCCTTAAACTATTTCAATGCCGAACGAATGAATCACGAAAGTAGCTTCAGCCTTCCCGTGGAACTGCGTACTTAACAGTTCCAGATTTTGTTCGAAACGCTTGAAACCTCGGTGGCGGACGTACGAAGAGCGAGTCAGAATCGCGGATTTAAGAGGATCCAAAGCACTGTGGACAGAGCAGTGCCGATTTGTTTGTTTGACGTGGTAGTTGTGTTGTTGTATCGTTTGCTAATTCGAAATTTAATTTCCGAATTGCATTTATCAGTGATTCGTTATCATTTATTTTTTGTTGTGAGATTTAAGTTAATTATATAATAATTGGATTATTTACAATATATAGCTTTCATTTCTTAGAATATTTTTTCGCTCAGAATAAAAACAGAAGAATGGAATTTGTTTATAAATAAAATTTTTGGCAAATTCGAATTTACCCGTTAAGCGTAAGTACCCTATAATTGATTTTATGATACTATTTTACTTATTTTTATGACTGAGTAGTGAGTAGTTATCTATTTATCTATTTGACTTTCTCTCTCTCTCATATATATATATATATATATATAATCGACACAATTGTTCGCAATTTCTGAGGCAGCACCCCCATAACTGAAAGTCACGAGCCGCCACTGCAGTCTGGTCTCTGGGTCAATAATTTTCTACAGTTGTTACATATGATAGTACAGTATTCCTTTGTAGTTTCCATTTACATCGATCATAAAGTGATTGGCTGATGGTTCTTATATCCTTGTGCATCTTTTTCTTATGTTTTTGTAAAGGATCATCACAGTATCTAACCATTTTTCATTACTAAAAATACACAATTGTAAATCTCAAAAATAAGATATGCTTTGACTCAAAATAAGCACATCTGTAATAAAAATAAGCATAATTAACAAACATTTGAGAGAGAGAGAGAGAGAGAGAGAGAGAGAGAGAGAGAGAGAGAGAGAGAGAGAGACTGCGTGAATATGAGTTATGCATAGGATATAAATATATCATTTGTAGTTCTCTATTTTAGTCTGCGTAAAAATGTCAAAATTTCAATGTACATATTTTTTCAATAATTTTTACAATATCTTGCAACTTGATACCCACGTTTTTTATTGTTTGTATTTTTTAACAATTAATGGAAGTTTAATAAATGAAAAATTTTTGGGGGGATTTCACTGTCTAGGGGGGGGTGGGGGTCAAAAATAAAAATAAAAAAGGGGAGAAATTTTCATTATTGTTCTACACATTTGAATGTGGTATCATTTAATAGATCTCTTCATGCTGATTCTAAAAATGTATAGTTCTATAGGTCTACAACAAGATGTTTGGAAGTTATTGGCCATTAAAGTTAGGTGGTAAAGTGGGGCCCCCCAAGATTTTGGGGGGCCCATATCTCAAAAACTATGGGTCATAGAACTTTTTTATTTGAATCAGTGAAATCAGCACCCGGAAGAACCCCATATGTCAATTTTCATTAAAATCCGGGTCGGAGTGGTGACAAATTTTTAAATTTTTGGGTGATTTGTCCTGGAATCAGACACTTCAATTCCCCTCGATTGGCCATTACCTAATTTGGTAAATTTATAGTATTACACCCGTCTCCCTTTGGAGGTGAAATTTATGTTTTTTCGGATCAAATGTAGAATTCGGACCCCAGCCTTCTTTAGTTAGCTTTATAAGGCTAACTAACGAAAATATCATGACCTAACCTAACCCATCGTCAAGGGCGTACAGTTAACCTAACCAGTGGCGGATCTACTATGAAACTAATGAAGCTTAAGCTTCAGGGCCCCTAATCCAGGAGGGGCCCTGAAGCAACTTTTTTTTTAATGAGTGAATTTTTCAACAAAATCGATGGAGTTTTTTTAAGTGTTTGTTATTAAAATAAGGCTATTTTAGTGATAGAATCATAAGCCAATGGGTTGAAGTACTTAGAATATGCTCTAATACCCATTTCATATGGCCTCAAAATGCCCCTGTAATTGTTATTTTATTTATTTGTCGGGTTCAAAATCCCAGCTGAGCCGTGAACGGCCAAATTCTAAAGGGCCAGTTCTACCTGAAGCCCAAGTTAAGCTAAATTAAAACTTACGGATTTGAGATCCTATTAGGTCCTACCTCAGGGTAACCTCAGGGTTGCTGACTCGATGCGGGCCTACCTTAGACCTTAGTTACATGAATTTAATGTAAATAAAAGGGGTACTATTTATGGTCTTCTTTCTCAACCTTGCAACTACAACGCAACCTGGACTATTGCACGGTGCAACAATCTTGTATCTAAACAACCAAACTGAATTGCAAGAGAGCTCTCTACAAGACCACACCCTGTACGTACGACATCCCACAAACGAGTAGAAAAGACGCGCAGCGCCCCAAAATGATGCCACAAGAGCCCAAAAATGCTAGCTCTTATTAAGTGAATTTTTCACTAACCTTACAATGCTGCATCAATCAGCTTAGTCATCATATCGCCTTGGGACAACAATGGTTCTTCCTCTTCTAGATTTTCTAACACTCCCCACCGAAGAGGCATTGTTGTCGTTACCTTCCGCAAGGTTAGCCAAGCCTTCTCCATGACGCTGTAACTCAAATGTTTCATCTTGACTATCTGTGTTTTTGCTGATTTCTAAAGCATAGAGTTTTTGTATAGGTCTCTTTAACTTTCCTCCTGAAGTCTTTACCAGTGCAGACCTAACTAAATTGTCTTTGCCAACAAACAACTCTTCAATTATGCCAAGCTTCCAGCATTGCCTTGGTCTTTCATCCCCAATCATTACCACGTCTCCCACCTTGATACAATTTGCATTGGAGCCCTTTACCTTGCCTGATGGGTAATAATTGAGTTCTGGCAAGTATTCCATCTGCCACCTCTTCCATAACTGATCTTGTAGCTCTTCAAGGTACCTGAACCGTCTGGTTAACTCTCCTTGAGTGCTCTGGATAGGCTGCAAGTCTTCTGGCACACTGGGGCTTGATGTTAATCGTTTACCACAAAGAAAATGATTTGGTGTCAATGGCTCTGCATCCTGCATACTGTTGTAAACAAAAGTGATAGGCCTACTGTTCACCATTGCTTCTACTTCACATAAAACAGTGCAGAATTCTTCTTTGCTCAAATGAGCATTAGCTAAAAGTTTCTTTAATGGACACTTTACACTTCTCACTAGCCTTTCCCAAAATCCTCCCCACCATGGTGCTCTCTCAACAATAAACTCCCACTGTACCCCTTGGTGTGAAAAGTAGGATTGGAATCCTTCCTCTTTTAGCAAGGACCAAATTTCTTGGAGTTCCTTTGCAGCCTTTTTGAAGGTTTTTGCATTATCCGATATGATTTTATTTGGGAAACCCCTTCTGTTCACAAACCTTTTAAAGGCCAAAAGAAATACATCACTACTTAAGTTGCTTACCAACTCCAAATGGATTGCTCTGGTGGTAGCACAGGTGAAAAGACATATATAACCTTTGTTAGACTCCCCTCGCTCATACACATAGACTGGCCCTGCAAAGTCTACTCCCACTACATCAAATGGGGCAGTATAGACACACCGTTCTCTTGGAAGTGGAGCCACCTTTTCATAATAAGGCTTTGCACTCCAACGCTTGCAAACCACACATTTATGCAAGACCTTTTTTACTACTTGTCTAATTTTGGGAATCCAAAATTGTTGTCTAATCTCTATTATCACTTCTCTAACTCCCGCATGTAACAGCTTATGATGAGTATCCAGGATCAAAAGGCCCACAAAGTGCCCCCCAGAAGGTAGCAAAATTGGATGTCTTTTCTCCTCTGGAAGCCCAGAAAACTGTAGTCTACCTCCTACTCTCAATAAATCCTGATCCAAAAACACATCCAAACCCTTGAGCGCAGAATGTGTTGGTAGAACCTGTAATGGATGGCTGGTGAGCAATTCTCTCTCTTCACCAAATTTTTCCTTCTGCATATATACCACCCAGTATTTCCTGGCTTGCTGAATCTCATTACTGTCAGAATTCCTTCCCTTCTTGTTTCTCCCTTAATGTTGTTGGTAAATCTATATACCCATGCTGTCACTCTTAACAATCTTTTCAGACTGCTAATGTCCTCAAGCCTCAATATGGGGTCCTGCTGCATAACTTGACAACTGTTCACAGCGCATTTTCTCACCTCACTCACACGTGCTTCTTCAGCCTGGCATTCTCCTACAATAGGCTGATTGGAAGGCCAGTTTTCACTTCCAAGTTTTAGCCACTCTGGCCCATTCCACCACAAACTTGACTGTGAAAGATCTTTCACTGAAATTCCTCGTGTTGGTAAATCAGCGGGGTTTTGGATGCCTGGACAATGCTTCCATTGCTTGGGATCTGTGTGCGCTTGAATTTCCTCCACCCTATTGGCAACAAATGGTTTCCATTTCCTTGCCTGACTTCTTAACCAGTGCCAAACTATAGTGGAGTCTGTCCAATAATAGCTTGGAATTTCATAGAGGGCCAAAGACTTTCGCACTGTAATTGCAAGCCGACTAGCAATAACGGCACCCATCAATTCCAACCTTGGAACAGAAAGCCTTTTCAAAGGTGCTACTCTACTCTTTGCAGCAACCAACCTGCAACTTACTTCCTCTTGCAATGCGCCTCTTATATAAATACAAGTTGCATAGGCTTCCTCACTTGCATCACAAAAGATGTGCAGCTCCAAATTGTCTGGACTATTGTTCAACTCTCCAAAGTACCATCTTGGGATTTCAATGTCTCCAAGATGTGCCAATTCTTTGAACCAATATTTCCACCTTACCACCATATGATCAGGTAACTCTTGGTCCCAACCAAGTCCAATTTCCCAGAGGCTCTGAAACCAAATTTTTGACTTTATCACAAATGGAGCCAGGAATCCAAGAGGATCAAAGACCTTTGAAGCCAAACTAAGAGCTGTACGTTTTGTCCACCTTGTCTCATTCTCAGCCAGCTCTACTAAAGATTTCCCATTGAAGGTAAACAAATCATCATCTTGCTGCCAAACAATGCCTAGCACCTTTGTCTATTGCCCACAACTCCTTAATACCAGAATCCTCAATACTTTCTGCTGCATCAGGTACTACACAGGAATGACTCATAAACTCTTGTAATTGCGAATGATTGGTCTGCCATTTTCTAAGCTCCATGCCAGCCTCCCTCATTATAGCTCTAGCCTCCATGAATATCTGTTTAGCCATTTCTGTATTATCCACGGAACACAGCAAATCATCAACATAAAAATTTTTCCTTATGTGTTCAATAGTGTTAGGATAGACTTCAGAATATTTCTTAAAATGGTACTGCATAGTAGCTGCCAACAGAAATGGACTAGAGCTGAGGCCAACAACACTGACTTCATTCTATATGCTTGAACCTTAGGTTCATTTTCCAACAAGTCTTTCGTATCCACCCACAGATACCTTACTGCATCTCTGTCCTCTGGTTTTAACTTTATCCGCAAAAAGGCTTGCTTCACATCTGCAGTCAATGCTACTCTACCAAACCTGAATCTCAGTAACAAGGAAAATAAATCTGCATTTAAATTTGGCCCAGCATCCAAACAGTCATTCAAGGACACACCACCTTTGTCCTTGGCTGAGCCATCAAAAACTACCCTCAGTTTGGTGGTAGTTTTGTCTCGCCGTACCACTGCATGGTGTGGCAGATAATGTGCCTCCTGGCTCACCAGCTCACCTTGCACCCTTTCAGCATAGCCCTCCCTTACATAACTTAGGATGGCCTCATTGTATTCAATTAACAACTCCTCATTTTTTCTTAGCCTGTACAATGAAGTCTCCAACCTCCGATTAGCTAGCTGAAGGTTTGAACCGGGTTTGCAAGAATCCTTCCATGGTAGGCCAACTTCATAGCAACCATCTCTAAACCCAATCCCTTTTTCAAATTGCTCTAAAACATCATTGTTCACTGTACTTGCCTGGTTGTCCTTTATGCCAATAGATTCAAGTTCCCAAAACGCTTTCAAATGCCTTTCCAGACCATGGCTGTTCTCCTCAATCTTAACAAAAAGAGCCTTAACTTCCATTTCATTGCAATAACTACCATGTAGCATCCAGCCTAGCTTACTTTCAATAGCTACCGGGCCTTGAGATGTACGGACAATATTACCAGTGATGAAGTCCCAATAATAGTCAGCTCCAATCAAAAGACTAATATCTTCTGTTCCCTCAAACTTATTATTGCCCAAATTAATTCCTTTAACTTGCAATTCTTGGACACATGCCATATCTAAACAAGTAGTGACTGGAGCACAAAGTTCCTCAATCTCTACAGCTTGGACCTTGATAGTGGGACTTTGCGGTAACAACCCTTTAACCAGAACTTCTACCTTCTTAAATTTGGTTCGGTTTTGAACGGAACCCCCAAACCCAGAAATTCTTAAATTTTCCCTCTTAAGTTCTTTAAACTTCAATTTTCTGGAAATTCTGGTCTTAATAAAACTACACTGGCTACCACTATCAAACAACACTCTTACAGTAGCTTCTCCCTCATTCCCAATTAATAAGGCTGCAGTTGTTTGCAATAATCCCCCTTTACTTTTACTCCCTTGCATAGCAGTGGCATGTGCCACTGATGTCTCTACTTCTGGGGTAGGCCTACTAAGAGTGTTTTCACACAATAATGGCTGATGCCTACCATGACATTTTTTGCACAAAATTTTAAACTTACAAAACCTTGCTCTATGACCTTTCAAAAAACATTTAAAACATGCTGTGGACTTAGTTACCCTGTCCTTTCTCTCCTCAAAGGGTAAGGCCTCAGCCACCTCACATTTATATGACTTGTGGTTGCCTTCGCAAAATATGCATTCCTTGATTCCCTTTAATTTATTCTCAGAGGAGGCATGTAGAGCTGACACTGTACCTGGGCTATTCCTTTTTGTGGAAACTTTGGTGCTGTGCCTGCCTTTGTCCCCTTGTTTACCATCCCACTGTGCAAACTCAACTCCCTCTCGTCTTGCTAATTCTGTGCCTAAAAGACTTAACATCTGCTGAAGGGGGATGTACACATGTTCTGCAGAGTGTCCCCTACTTAATTCAAGCAAAATTGAGCTAGGCAATTTAGACTCCAGTGTAGGAACCAACATTATACCATACTTTTCCATTCCTACACCCAAGTTGTCCAGGGACCTAGTTCTAATTTCAAATTCATCATATAACTGCCGTAACTCCTTGACACTATTAGGATTATTAACAGGAGGTATAGCTAAAAGTGCACGGAGGTGGCTTTTAATTAAGATCTCTGGCTTACCAAACCGTTTCTTTAATATATCCCAAGCCACATTATAATTAGCCTCTGTTAATGCTAATCCTGCTATAGTCTTTGCTGCCTCCCCTTCCAAGAGGGACCGCAAATAATTAAACTTCTCCACGGCACTTAACACTTGACTAGAATGAACTGCTGATTGAAAACTGTCTGCCCATCCTTGCCATTCCTGAATACTCCCAGAAAATGTTTTGAGTACAAGCCTCGGTAATTGAACTACAGATCTGTTAACCTTAACTTCACAAACATCATTTTTGAGTGTTGTGTTTCATTATCAGACCTGGTCTCTAACTGTACTGAGCTACTAAACTCTTTTGCTCGGAGGCCTACGTTAATTATATCATCAATAATCTCTTCAAAGTAAATTATGTTATTTTCTATTTCATCCTCTTCTATAAGAGCCTCAATTTTAACATTTACCTCACTTAGAGCAACCTTTTTAGTTTCTAATATGGAAAGCTGCGCAGTCACTAAGCGTAAATCCTCTTGCTCTATGGCAGAATCTATAGTGGCAATGACCTTTGTAATTAGACCTTTGTAGGCGCTTCTCCTTTTTATAAATTTGTTCAATTCAGATGCACTCATCTTCAATGCAAACAACAATTGGGCTCAATGCCAAATAAGCTGAATTGGCAGAAATACTTAACCAACTGATCAAACGCAAATTTTACTTTCAAATAAACTGAATTGCTAGGTGGGGTACTAACCAACACCAGTATGGAATACCAATTTTTCCACCCAAGTAACTGGCGCACTGGTCTGCAACCTTCGCCTACGAATAATAAACCAAATTAACCAAACTGGTAAATGTAGGCCAAAAACAACGACAGACAAGTGGCCAAGTTTCGCAATTGGGCAACCAAACTTTCTACCCTGGGACCTTAATTCAATAATAACCCAAAATTAACCAAACCGGTAAAATGTAGGCCAAAACACGACAGACGACTGGCCAAGTTTCGCAATTGGGCGACCAAACTTTCTACCCTGGGACCTTAATTCAATAATAACCCAAAATTAACCAAACCGGTAAAATGTAGGCCAAAACAACGACAGACGACTGGCCAAGTTTCGCAATTGGGCACCAAACTTTCTACCCTGGGACCTTAATTCAATAATAACCCAAAATTAACCAAACCGGTAAAATGTAGGCCAAAACACGACAGACGACTGGCCAAGTTTCGCAATTGGGCGACCAAACTTTCTACCCTGGGACCTTAATTCAATAATAACCCAAAATTAACCAAACCGGTAAAATGTAGGCCAAAACAACGACAGACGACTGGCCAAGTTTCGCAATTGGGCGACCAAACTTTTTACCCTGGGACCTTAATTCAATAATAACCCAAAATTAACCAAACCGGTAAAATGTAGGCCAAAACAACGACAGACGACTGGCCAAGTTTCGCAATTGGGCGACCAAACTTTTACCCTGGGACCTTAATTCAATAATAACCCAAAATTAACCAAACCGGTAAAATGTAGGCCAAAACAACGACAGACGACTGGCCAAGTTTCGCAATTGGGCGACCAAACTTTTTACCCTGGGACCTTAATTCAATAATACTCAACCCGTCTAGGCCTAACTTGGGCTACAATTTGCACAATCAGAACTTTGCCGAAAAATAGTCACTGACTCAGTCTTGGGGTAGAATCCGGTTCTGAAGGACCATGTTATTTTATTTATTTGTCGGGTTCAAAATCCCAGCTGAGCCGTGAACGGCCAAATTCTAAAGGGCCAGTTCTACCTGAAGCCCAAGTTAAGCTAAATTAAACTTACGATTTGAGATCCTATTAGGTCCTACCTCAGGGTAACCTCAGGGTTGCTGACTCGATGCGGGCCTACCTTAGACCTTAGTTACATGAATTTATGTAAATAAAAGGGGTACTATTTATGGTCTTCTTCTCAACCTTGCAACTACAACGCAACCTGGACTATTGCACGGTGCAACAATCTTGTTCTAAACAACCAAACTGAATTGCAAGAGAGCTCTCTACAAGACCACACCCTGTACGTACGACATCCCACAAACGAGTAGAAAAGACGCGCAGCGCCCCAAAATGATGCCACAAGAGCCCAAAAATGCTAGCTCTTATTAAGTGAATTTTTCACTAACCTTACAATTATGAGATGGATATATATACACCTTAACTTAATATATACAAGCAATGCTGCATCAATCAGCTTAGTCATCATATCGCCTTGGGACAACAATGGTTCTTCCTCTTCTAGATTTTCTAACAGTAATTGGTCAAATTTCAAAATTTTCTCGGGGGCTTGCAGCGCCCGAACCCCCAGCTGTATGGGCTCGCTGAGCTCGCCAGACCTCGTTGCTGGTGGGAAGGGGCTCACTGTATGGTCCATTTTCAAGGACACCACCCCACCACCCCGTTCTCCGCCATTTGGGCCTCGAGGTCCTTACAAGGGCAGCAAGGCCCTTTGAACCTTGTTGGATGTTGCCCTATTGTTGCTGGTTGCGAAGGTTCAAGCTTCAGGGTCCCAAAAATGTAGGTCCGCCACTGAACCTAACGATTGGTTAGGTTAGGTCATGATATTTTCGTTAGTTAGCCTTATAAAGCTAACTAAAAAAGGCTGGGGTCCGAATTCTACATTTGATCCGTTTTTCCTATGGTTTTTTATGTGTTTTGAACGAATCTGATCTTGAAAACCGTCGGAAATGACTCGTTTTTGAGATAACCCCCCTCCCCCCAGCCGGCAATGTGGGGGAAATCACAGAAAACGAGTCATTTCCGACGGTTTTGAATGTCAGATTCGTTCAAAACACATCAAAAAACATAGGAAAAACATAAATTTCACCTTCAAAATTGACCTAACCTAGCCTATCCTAACAACCTAACCTATCCTAACTTAACCTAACCTAACCTATCCTAACTTAACTAAACCTAACCTAACGTAACCTAACCTAAAAGAAAACCAGGAATTACCTTTAAAATCTGAGACCGAATAATCACAGTACCGTCTTTTCTTCGTTTTAAGCACAACGTAACTTTTTCTACAACGCCACAGTTTCTGGTCTTGACGATATGTACACTCCGTTTTACAATGTGGACACTTCACTACTGTCGGTAGAACACCGTGAGCACGCAGAAACAACACTTTTTTCTAAATTTTCGTAGAAAGCGACAATACAGCGGTAATAATCAAACAAGCACGTGTCACACGAAGCCATTCCGGTAGCAAAGTAATTCAAATTCAGACATGTAACGGTCAGCCGCGCACGCACACCAAACGAACCTACGAACACACTAGATACACACCAAAAAAAATTTATATCTCAAAAACGAAGCATTTGCGATGGAAACGCTATAGAAGAAAAGTGTCTTAGAATTAAAAAATCTACTTAATGAACATATAATAATTGCTGGAATTAAGACGGGTGTAATACTATAATAATACCCCCAATTTATCCTGACGAGAACAGGTGGTCCTGGCTAGGCTCCGCCTTGGTACTTGTCGCCTTACGCACCAGCACTTCTTCACCAATAGCCCTCCTGCTTTTAGTCACCCTTGTCATGCCTCACTTACCCTCTCCCATGTCTTCCTTGAGTTTCTGGCATATAATGCTGCCCGTTTGCGTCTTTCGACTGCGTGCCGAGATCTCACTCTACCCTTTCAATTAAGTTCTATTCTCAGCCCATACTTTCCTTCTCATACTGTACCGTACTCAGCTTTTTGATGGAGTATAGCTGGAGGCCCTCTTTTCAAGCACCACAGAGCAGGGTTGCCAGATGCAAACCTAAGTGATAAGCCAAACTATGCACGAAAAAAAGCCAAAAAAAAGCCAAATAATTTTAAGTATAGATCACATACTCTCATTACATGAAAAGCTCCAGATCCTCTTCAGCAGTGTCCTCCACATTAGAACAAGTAGCCTCGACACCATATACTTTTCGTGATTCGAGAGGTTACTCATTCGTGGAGCAATATTGCAATGACAAAGTTTGCAATAAGCTGAATCTGAGCCATCAACAGACTTTTTCACCCAAACAAACGTTTTTTCCCACTTACTATTGTATTTACGGCTGCTGTCGTACGATAGCTTCCACTTCTTTGATGACATGGTTGTAGAACAAAAACAAAATTTACATAAACTAGAACTTTAACTAAACTGGTTCATTCGAATGATAGCCAAGTTTTACCGCCTACACACGCACGACGCACAGTACCGATCCGCACCGATGCTAAGTGTTGACTGCTTTCCCGCCCGCGCCCCGCGTCCCGGCATCCGTTCCGTTTGAACAAGTATCAAACGTGTATGAATCTCGAATGTAACGCCACGGACAAGACTAGATTCACTATACACGTTTGGTACAAGGAAAAAAACACGTGCTAAAAGAGGCTAAACAGTATAACTGATATTATAAAGGCAAAAATAAAAAAAGATCCTGGAAAAAGCTCAAAAATCAAACTGATACCCTAAAACCAAGCAAGTTGAAAAAAGCCAATAAAAAGCAAAAAGGCCAAATTGATATTATAAAGCCAAGCAAGTTAAAAAAAAGCCAAATTTATGGAATTTGGCTTTAAAAAAAAGCCAATCTGGCAACCCTGCCACAGAGTCGGCCCTGTGGTTGAAGAGGTGATGGGTTTCTTACTCTCCTGTCCTTTTTTCCTCTTTTTATTATGCCCTGAAGACTTGTGATTAACTGTTAACCTCGCAGCATATACTATCTCTGTTCTGGCGTTAATAACCCATTGGGTTGGTGCACCATTAAACTTAATTGATCAATCATTATAATGTCGCTTATCAACTTCAAGAGTCTCTCGGAGATTAAAGAAAATGAAGAACTAGAGAGGCAGGCCAGGCAAAATATTCTTGATAAAGTAAGGTTGGAAAACGTTAAACTTCGTTTAAGACTAGGCCTAGACTGGAATTTATGGCAGTTCGCAAGTTTTGGTTTCATTCAAACTGATGTAAAGAATAGAAATTATATATGGTTAATTGATGAGACACCTTTACGTATATATTTTTATTGAGAAAAGTTTTAAGTGAGCTTATGGCCAGTTTCAACAGTAACAGTTTGAATTTGACAGAAAACCTCGAGGCTCCCAGACTGCAAAATCTGGTATGGGCCTAAAGGATCCTGACTATTTTTCCATAACACACTCATGCCTGACCCATCGCCAGTTCCGTATTGCCCCCCCCCCCCCCCCCCCCCCCCCCGTGCAAAATATGATTTTATTGAACATTAGGATTATAAATTATTTGGTAATTCGTTTTTACACCCAGTCTGTTTTTATGGTGAGAACAAACTTTTCTGGTCAATTTTGAGGTGTTTTGCACGAATCTGCCATCCGTTTCCTGTGCAAATGTGTAGTTTTCAAGATATTGTCCTCTCAAAACCTACGCATTTGCACAGGAAATGGATGGCAGTTTTGTACAAAACATCTCAAAATTAACCAGAAAAGTTTGCACTTGTCATTTTTGTTTAACAAAAATATCATGACAACCAATCATCAAGGGCATACAGTTGATGAACTGGGTATTCAATTGACCTAACTGGGTATTCAATTGGGTAATTATGTATATTGAGTAACTGTCATTTTACACACCAAAATATATTTTTCTAGTAGTATTTGATGTGATTTGTTCAAATCTGACCTCCATTTCCCTCGGAAATGAGATCCAACAAAGTTATAGCACTGAAATTTGGCTCATTTTCAAGGGAAATGGAGGTCAAAATCTAAGCAAAACACATCAAATCTTACTAGAAAAATGTATTTTGGTATTAATTAACCTAACCTAACCTTACCTAATATGAATATGTTGTTATATTATCATTTGTATAATTTAGGTCTCTGGGGTACGGGGGTGGAGCCCCCATGAAGATAACGCATGACAAATTGATCAATATTGATCAACATTTTAGCGTTGGAAATTCAAAAATAAAAAATATAAAATCCTATACCGATCAATTTGTGATGTGTGATCTTTACGGGGGCTCTGCCCCCGTACCCCCGAAACCTAAATTATACAAATGATAATGTAATAATATATTCAATATTTCTATTGCTCGGGAGTCATTAGAATGCACTTCGTATATTAAATCCTCAAAATAATATTCGCACCCTTCACATGTCATTGTGACCAACATTTATGAAAAACTAACAGAAGTGAAACTAACGACTTAAACAGCCTAGCAACTTAAAATGCCTAGCTCATATATCATGTTCTCATGATGTCACCAATCAAATATTGGAAGGGCGGGAAAACAAATGCAAAAATGTCATAATATTCAAATCTACATAATTTGGTAAGGACGCATCTGCGAGCATAGTGACTTATATGAAAATGATGAGAAAATTATGCTTTAATATTTTATAATTATACAGTAAACCCTCGATTTAACGGACTAATAGGGGGGAAGGGGTGTCCGTTAATGCCGAAAGTCTGTTAAATCGAATGTAACCTAGGGGGGTCATTTTTTACCATTTTTTGTTTTTAATGTAAAAAAAAAGCTTTAATACAATATACAGTACTGTACAATATAAAATTATTAAATTATAATAAAGAATATGTAATATTTACTCATTTTTTTTTTTTTTTAATTTTTAATTTTTTAAAATTATTATTAATTAATGTACTGTATTATTATTTGTCCAGTCCGTTAAATCCGAAATCCATTACATCGGGGTCCATTAAATTGAGGGTTTACTATGTTTGTTTTTGATATTCTGAGTATGATAAAACTCATATTAACCTTCAATTGACCTAACTGGGTATTCAATTGACCTAACTGGGTATTCAATTGACCTAACTGGTAGAGTTATGCAATTGCAGTCAGGAAGTGATGCAATTTTGTGGACTCATCGGTATGTTTTGCAGGAACAAGTACTGTGCAAAATATTTCCAGTAATGATGATGTTTGTTCCCAGCACATAAAACCCACGATTTCATGTCCTTCCACAGGCATTCAAACACATTTATTTTTAGGATTTTTTTTATGGCACCTAAAGACCTGGTCTTTTCTTAAAATACAAGCACTATTGCATTTAGGGCAGGTCACAGATGTCTTAATTATTCCTTGATTGAAAAAAAGGTCTAAACTCTTGTCTTCATCGAGGGCAATATGGCGGATTATATCTTCAAAGTCAAATATGCAAAACTGACATGTCATACTTGTGGTCACAAAAATACTGAACTAACAAACCAACAATTGCTAATAATGATTTAATTTTAAAACAGGACAAATTGAATTATGCAGAAGTAGCCAGAATCACCAAAAATAGGAAATATTCACCAAATAGTCAATATATATATATATATATATATATATATATATATATATATATATATATATATATATAGTGTGTCCGTAAAGTCATGGTGGGATTTTAAATAGCTATATTATTGCAACGAAACATGATAATGAGATGAAAAAAAGGCAAATTGAAGAACAACTCTAAAAGAATAACTTTATTTAACGTAGTTCGATATGGGCTCCTCTGGTAGCCCTGCAGACATCTAGGCGGTGATTCAATTCCAGCCACACACGCCCAAGAACATCAGGAGTGACAGATGCGATAGCTTCCGTGATTCGCTCGTGCAAGTGATGAATATCCCTAATGGGTACACTGTACACGCTTTGCTTGACGTAACCCCACAAATAAAAGTCCAAAGGTGTCAGGTCCGGAGAGCGTGGAGGCCATGGCTTCCATCCTCCTCTTCCTATCCATCTCTGTGGAAATTTTTCATTAAGGAATTCTTGAACAACATTGGCATAGTGCGGAGGAGCACCATCTTGCTGAAAGATGACATTATTATCAATAAATTGGGGTACTGCAAAATGTTCCAACATAGCGAAGTAGTTGTGTGACGTCACAGTGGGTTCCGCGAAGAAAAATGGGCCAATCACTCGATCTCGTGCTAGAGCACACCACACATTAACTTTTGGGCTATTACGCTCATGTTCAACATAGGCATGTGGACAGCCTAGACTAACTACGAGATAAAGGTTAAGCTTAGCCTAGACTAACTACAAGATACAACTTTGAGAGTTGTTCTTAAATTTGGCATTGTTTCATCTCATTATCATGTTTCGTTGCAATAATATAGCTATTTAAAATCCCACCATGACTTTACGGACACACTGTATATATATATATTGAAAAAACATGAAAAATAGGAAATATATTTGGTAACGGTTCAGAATAGGGGTGCCACCTCAATTTTTGTGTTTTTTCCACCAAAACATGCTAAAACCATTGGTTTCCTGTTGTTTATGATGAATGTGACTGTCGCCATTACAGTAAATTATTGCTTGAAGTGATTTCACCCTCCTACAATCTGGGGAGACCACCATGGGAACTGGGGGTTTTGGGTGGGGGAGCATAGCACAAGCAATAATTTACTGTAATAGCAATGGTCAGATTTATCCTAAACAACAGGAAACCAATGGTTTTAGCATGTTTTGGAGGAAAAAACAAAAATTGAGCTGGCCCCTATTCTGAACCGTTACCATAAAAGTAACTAGGTCTAAATATGAGGCGTTGCGTGGAAGAAGGGCGACCTAGCCAAAATCAAATCTTTGAGAAAAATGCATTTTAAGTTGGAGAGGTATTTATCGACAATTAGGTAGAAGAAGGGCAACCTAGCCATTTTTGGCAAAAATGAAATATTGCTGTTTTCAGTAGCTTAATATATTATATTAAGCTACTGAAAATCAGCAATAATTCATTTTTGCCAAAAATGGCTAGGTCGCCCTTCTTCCACGCAATGCCTCATTATAAAACCCTATACCAATCAATTTGTGATGCGTGATCTTTACGGGGGCTCTGCCCCAGTACCCCCAGAGACCTAAATTATAAAAATGATAATGTAATAACATATTCATGTTAGGTTAGGTTAGTGTAACAATTACCAAAAATGCTAGCATCACCGCACATCCGTCACAAACTGAAGCCATTTTCAAACTGAAGTGAATGAACGATAGTAGGGTTGCCAACTCAAAATTTCCTAGATTCATACCCAAAAAGCACTGAAGTAGCTATATATATTTTTTCATAATTTTCTAACTTCATTTTTTTGACTATGCGATAGAGTTGCACCGATGCATCGGTATCGGTATCGCCTGTATCGGCCACTTTTCACAAAGTATCGGTATCGGCCGATACTGTTCTGAAAACCGATACCGATACTTTGAATTACTGTTTTTTGAAGAAATTATCTTATTTTATATAAAATTAATTTTTTTTATTATTCTACAGTAATATCTTATTTAGTTGTTTAATATATATTTTATCAAAATTAGCAATGTTTACATTTACTAACAAAACAAAAAATCATAAAATGTAACTATAGGCCCCTATACAAGATTACAAATATTCAATACAGTAATACAGTATCATATAAATATACAATTTCGAATTACAGTAATAGTTTTCAGTAAAAATGACTCTATAGAAACTAGATGTAGTAACTATACTAAAGACAAAAATATGATCATTGCAACATTCTTAGATCCAAGAATTAAAAATAAAATGTTTGAAAGGTCTAATGATGATGGATCAGATTTAGGTACTTCTACAAGTATTGAAATGTTATTAAGTATGATGGTAGATACCTTAGAATCTATTGAAACCAAACGCAAACTATTGGAAACTGGAGACGACAATGATGAAAATTCAGGTGATCCAAACCATGAAAATATGTTGGAAGGTAGCAGCAATATTGATCAAGATGGTATCATTGATTTCATTGATAGTTTTGATTTTTCTCAATGTTTTATTAATAAGATTTTCATTTTGTGCAAGTAACCACAAATTGTTATTTTTTCAATATACGGTACTGAATAATAAGGATTTATCAATGTATTATAGATACTATATTGAATTTTGTATTTTTTACACTACAGTTGTTGCAGTGGCCCAGTACAGTAGAAAGTTTTTTTTATTTTTTTTAATAATATTTTATAGGACTTTATTAATGTACTACATTTATTTGAATTTTGTAATTTTTATTAATAAAAACTTTGAAAATACAAACTATTACTTTAATTACACTCTACTTTATTTATTGAAATGAAAAAAAAACTTTATAATGCTTAACAAACCTCATTAAACTACCGGTATAATTATTGTATTTGAAGAGCTGTATATTAAAAATTTATACATTTTATTGTAGACATAATTTTATAAGTTGTTTGTTTGCAATGTTTTTTTACTTTTTTAGTACATTCAATTTAAACATAATTAAATTACAGGCTCTAGCTATATATTATAATATATTATATTATTATGAAATTAAATGGAACTAAAGTTGGGATTGGGAAAGGCATTTTAAGTTAATTGAGATATTATATCATTTACTTGAACTTTTATTAATAATCAATTTTAAAACTATTAATTAATTCAAAAGTATCGGTATCGGCACTTTTTTGTAGTATCAGTATCGGCCAAAATATTGGTATCGGTGCAACTCTACTATGCGACACATGCAATCAACGTATTTTAATGAGAGAAACAACTTTGTCTCTATGGTATTTTTCGAAATTTTGCTTAATTAAGTGGCGCCCATATTCTGAAACATTACCATATATATTTTAATAAAAAACCACATTTTATATAAATTTGCACAAGATAAGATATATATTTTCTTCGTCAGTTTTGAATGGCAATTCAATATATTATACTGTTTTAACCACACGTGAGCGGGTTAAAAGATGAATATTAACCAATTATTTTGATAGTCTATTAAAAATTCAAAATAAAATGCAAAATATGATTTTATTGAACATTGCATGGGTAATACTAATCTGTGCAACGATCGCACTGGTGGAGGATAAAGTAGTTTGGCTGCAAAAAAAAACCAAACACATAAAACCCTATACCGATCAATTTGTGATGCGTGATCTTTACGGGGACAGAGCCCCCGTACCCCCCGAGACCTAAATTATACAAATGATAATGTAATAACATGTGCCCACCTTGCCTGGGTAGCTGAAGCCATAAGGACTAATGTAAAGGGATAAAAAAGTTAAGTGCACTTTTTTTAAATTTATTACAAATCAATATTTTCTCACCATATTCAATATTTTTATCAGAAGTAGAAAACCATGGTTGTTTTTTTTACTAACAAAAAGCACCAATTTTTTGATAAAATATATATACAAAAGGGTAATTCTACGAGAAATAGACAAATGAAGTACACGGTAACCTCTTCAAAATTCATGAAACTTGGTGTGAGGGTTGATTTAGGTCCAAATTACAAATTTCTGAATTTTTTTGAAAATTGGTCAAGTTGGTCAAATTTTATGGCTTGACCAAATTTAGGTCAAATGAAAAAACCAATAATTTTCAAACGTAAATATCTCTGCTCCTAATTGTGGTAGTGTAGTAAGTCTTAAATGATAAAATATGTAAAATTAACTGTAGTTTCTAAATGTGTATCATTTTTTAAGGTAACAAAAATAAAATTATGATTTTTTGGAAAAAGTATTTATTTATTTTTTTCGATTTGGCAGCGAAGATATCATTTTTCGAAAAAAAGACCAGGAATAAAAAATGTTTATTTGATGTATGTACACCATAATAAGTAATAAAAAGTCAGCTTATTGACGATTAAATTATGAAAAAAAAATGACTTAAAAAAAAAAAAATCCTCCAAATTTTAACAATTTTTTGCTTTCTTTCCAGATTTTCAGTATATACCTAATTTTCTAGTATATGTAAATTTACCTAACCCTTAAAATGCCTCAAAGCACAAAATTTTGTTGCGATCCTATGAAAAAACACAAGAAGCATTTTCTGAACATCAAAAAAAGTAAACTCTGCCATGGCAGCTGCAAGCTATGGAATTTTGGAAGAAAATCAATTACTATGCAGCAATTGCTATGTCACAATTAAAAAGAAGCCAATTGTATTAGAACATGTTCAACGTTCATCCAGAGAGCCGGAACCTGCACCAATACCTGAGCCAGACATACTTAAAGAATGTATGGAGCGAAGCAGTAGCGATTTCATGAATCCACCACCATTGGAAGAATTTGTCATTCAAGACAGGCAATTCAATAAAGATTTCCTCAGCGACAATATTTTACCTTTATTTGATGAAAGCCCTATTAAAACAGGTAATAAAACAATAGAGACTCCATTCAGGACATTTGTTTCTTAATGCCAAATTTGTAGTTTTCTGTTTTTAAATATTAGCATCAGCACTTGAATACATATATACAAAATATTTGATATTTGATTATTTCATGCAACCTAAATTTATGAATTTGTTTTACAGCTGGATTGAAGCCAGGACAAAAACAGATAAAGGCTTCTACGAAATTCAGATCGACAATGGAAAAGGTTAAACAAAGTTTTGAAACTGCTTATGCGGCTCCTATTGACTATTCTGAAGCTGGTCCGTCCAAAAAAAGTTGTTTGGAAGATGATTTAGAGAGGCAAGACTACTTTTCGGACATAGTTATTGAAATTTGACATTTTAAATTAAATTTAATACAGTCATTGAAGTATATACTAAATTAAGTTTTATCTGTTTACATTTTTATAATCGGACAATATAATACATATACATATATTTTATGAAAAGTTTAATTAAAAATATACTAATTAAACTTAATGTCAAATACACTTTATTTCAGGTATCAAAAGGTTATGGAAGAATTAAAGGAGAAATTTCAAGCAAGTAACGATCGCAATCTTAGGTTACAAATACTATCATTGTATCCCTATCCCATTGAAAAAACTGCTGACTTCTTTGGAGCAACAAAGTATATGGTGCGTAAGAGCCGCAATCTTCAAAAACAGTTTGGGATTCTTCCTAACATTCCAAACATGACGAAAGGGAAGGTTGTCACAGCTGAAATGAAAAAAATCATTCAGGAGTTTTATGAAAATGACGAATATAGTAGGATGTGCCCGGGAATCAAAGATTATAAGTTTGCAATAAATGAAGAGGGTGAAAAAATAAAAAAACAAGACAGACTGGTATTGTGTAACTTGAAAGAGTTATATGCTGAATATGCAAAAAATGATGAAAATCCCCAAATAGGCTTTAGTACCTTTGCTCATCTTCGACCGTCGTGGTGCGTGCTTGCGGGACAAAGCGGAACTCACAGTGTCTGCGTATGTACGCATCACCAAAATCCGAAACTACAAATATCAGCGTTAGGCATTAAAGATTTAGACTACAAAAAATTAATGTCTTTATCCGTCTGTGGCATGGACAATGAAGATTGTATGATGCACTGATGCAAAAAATGCCCGCGAGAGGTCGGAATAAAAAATTATTTGGAAAGTTTGGACTTCATGGCGATGGAAGAGATAAAATATAAACAATGGGTGTCCGTTGATCACTGTATGTTAAAAGATATCACCGAAACTCCAGAGGAATACGTGGAATCGCTCACCAAAAAAATTGCACAACTGAGAAGACACCACTTCACGAATAAATGTCAGTCGAGTTACTTCAAAAATCTAAAAGAAACTCTGCCCGAAAATGAAGGTATTTTGGTGGGCGATTTCGCGGAAAACTTCTCATTCATCGTACAAGATTGTGCCCAGGGGTTTCATTGGGAGAACTCGCAATGTACAGTGCACCCATTCGTTTATTATTCCAAAAACAATGCTGGAAAACTAATTTGCAAAAGTTACTGCTTCGTTTCAAACCGTCGCAGGCATGATACAATTCTGGTTCATAGTTTTCTCAAAAATTAATCCTGTGCATCCAACAACAAAATTCAAACCTAACTAAAATTCATTATTTCACAGATGGATGCGCGGCTCAATATAAGAATAAAACAAATTTTCTAAATTTATGCCATCACTTCGAAGACTTTAAAATTCATGCTGAGTGGAATTTTTTCGCGACATCCCACGGGAAGAATGCCTGGGACGGTATTGGCGGAATGGTAAAAAGAGCAGTCGCCAGAGAAAGCTTACGATGGCCTCTTGACCATCAAATCTTAACAGCTGAGGACTTCTACAATTTCTGCTCTCAAGAATTCCTAACCGCTATTGACTTTTTTTACGTCTCTGAGGCAGAAGTTGTAGATGTAGAGCTTTCTTTGCAAAAATGTCTGAGTGAACCTATTACTTCTATCAAAGGTACTCAACAATTACATCGCTTCGTCCCAATTTCCAAGAATTTGTTGAAGGTTTATCCACTCTCTCAGAGTGCACAGTCAGTCGAAATAAGAGAGCTCATTAGAGTTTCTGCTTCGGATCAAGAACATAATACTGTCTCTCAACGCGAAATTGAAACAGGCTCTTTTGTGGGTTGTATGTATGAAAATAAACTATGGCTCGGATTAGTCCAGTCTTTTGACTGTGAATATGATGATTTTCTGATAAAATTTCTCCATCCTTTGGGCGTATGTCCCTCATACATTTTTCCTGCGCAAGATGATGTTTGTCACGTTCCAACAGAAAATATATTTGGGAGTATTGAAGCAAGTTTACGAGGAGGAACAAGAATACAATACATTTTTCCGCTTCAAGAATTAAATAACTTTTCAAAGAAGATAAAATAAATTCTGTTGAATGAATGTATACTATTTAAGATTGTCTATATAATATTTCTAAAATTTTTATCTAAGATTTGTGTATCTACTTAATAGTTATAAAAATCTTTTCAAATTCTTTTTTCTTATTATTATATTATTAGTGTCTAAAATTTGGATTCACTGGATGAGAATACTGTCTCTTAATTCATTCTCAAAGACTTGTGTACGTGTAGTATTAGGAAGAGTATTTTATACTCTGATAAGCGCTTTATAAATTAAACATTATTATTGTCAATATATTCTGTCCCTAAATATAAGAGAGGTTATGTATGTACATTGTACATATATTTTAAAAGATTTTTTCTCCTTTGGTTTATCTACATGTATTTTTTATATGATTTGAAAATTTGTCTTTTTTTGGACCAACAAGTCTAATAAATTTTCGTTGTCTGAAATTTTTTTTTATTACTTAACCCTTTTGCTCACGAATTATGACATAGGGTAAACAAGAAATTTGCCTTTATGTGTGGTTATATAAGAATCAATATGGCTTATTTTTCAGCTACACAGTTGTCTACCCAGTGAGTGAAAGGGTTAATTTCAAACTCAGTTTTGAGCCCTATAATAAACTATAAGCTGACTTTTTATTACTTATTATGGTGTACATACATCAAATAAACATTTTTTATTCTTGGTCTTTTTTTCGAAAAATGATATCTTCGCTGCCAAATCCCAAAAAAAAAATATTGACATTTTTTCCAAAAATCATAATTTTATTTTTGTTACCCTAAAAAAATGATACATATTTAGAAACTACAATTAATTTTACATATTTTATCATTTAAGACTTATTACGCTACGACAATTAGCAGCTGAGATATTTACGTTTGAAAATTGTTGGTTTTTTCATTTGACCAAAATTTGGTCAAGCCATAAAATTTGACCAACTTGACCAATTTTCAAAAAAATTCAGATTTTTGTAATTTGGACCAAAACCAACCCTCACACCAAGTTTCATGAATTTTGGAGATGGTGGAGTGTACATTTGGCACTTTCATTTGTCTATTTGTCCTGGAATTACCCCAAAATTTAATAATTTTGAAAATAAATATCTTGATAAATTGGAATTTCTGCCAAAATTAGTATAGAATAAAGTATTCTTGTTTTGGTTGAAAATAGCAGAAAATTAACTCTTTCTATTGAAAATGAAGGACATTAAGATGAATATTAACCCAAAATGTGAAACTAAACCTAACCTAATGAAAATATCATGACTAAACCTAATGTAACCTAACCTAATTGAAATAAATTTTACATTTTGTTTGATTTTTATTATTATTTTCTTATTAATGTAATAGATGGGGCCCCTAAAACTGAGGTCTGCCAAAATTACTTTTATATATAAATCATTTAACAAGGATAAAAAAGTAGATCTAATTTGAACAAAAATTCTAAGTAGTTAAACAATAGCTACAGAGAAATGATAAGAAAAATTTGGGTAGAATTACAGTTTAGTGTAATCCCCCCCCCCCCCTTCAAAATAAACGTCTGATAAATCATATACATTTTTTTTTGCATATTATACAGGGCAAGACGTAGGATAATGTTTTCTATACATACATTTTTATTATTTTTCTGTTTCTTAAAATTAAATTTGTTTGATCTCAACTCGACTTTTCTTATCACGTCTCAGCTTTTAGGCATATAATAGTTTTCCATTGTAAAAATGAAGGCAAAATAAATTTAATAAATTGTTTTCTAAACTGTTTTATATTGTACACTATTGACACTGAACATAATCCAGATTCCTTACCAACAATAGTCAAGTTAGACACACAAAATATATATGATACTTCACTTACAAATTATGTAACGCATTTTTATAGGAAAATTAATTGAAGTTAGTTAATTATTTGGAGATATTTCAATAAAGTTAAATTAAACTTTTAAAAAAATTTAACTAGTTAAATTAATTAACCTAATTGGTTAACCAGCAAAAAAGTCAAATTACACACAAAAAATTTAACTACAGTGGGCCTTCATTCGTGAGGCTCTCTGTTCACAAATTCGTGATGACCCATTTTACTACCATGTTTCAGTAAATTCGTGACTGACTGCAAATTCATGATTTTGTCACTTAGCATCTGCACCCCTGCCCACGCAGGTTGATGCAGGCTCAGTTGCGCTGTCTCTTTCACTGAGTGAGGTTGTGTCATTTTGTGCTCTTCAATGCCAGTGTACTATATTTAGTGTTTTATTGTTTATAAAATATTATTGCTTTACGTAATTGTTTATGTAATAATATTGCTTTATAATTACATATGGTATGGTACAGTAAAAAGTTTTGTTTATGTAAAATATTATTGTTTATGTAATATTACAGTAATGCTATTGGTTTTTATTACTGTTTGATGTGAATCATTCTTTAATATGTATTGCTTTTATTAAAATAAAACTTTTTTGGCGTTTTAAGGATATTTTACACTGCCATCCTTGAGCTTTTGTTGTTCATGGTTTCATAATTCATAACATTTTTCTCGGTCTCAATTAATCATGAACAATGATGGTCCACTGTACTATGTTATTATTAAAGTAATATATACAATTATTATTAAAGTAAATTAGCACAATAGGGTGTGTCAATTTGGGAGGTAAAAATTAATTTTTGCCAATTCCTTCACTGAGGGGTTTTAAAAATATGTTTTTGGATGTGAAGAATTCAAATCTGCTATTATTTTTGTGATTGCTCAACACTTAGCTTGGTAAATCTATGTGTGATTAAAAAGCACATAAATTGCTCTCGGAAAACAACATTTATTAATTTTAGCTTCTCAAAATGTCAGGTAATGCTATAAAAATTTTAGTTTCTCTGCATAAAACATATCCTAGTAATCATAAAACATATCCTTGTAATCATAAAACAACATTAGAAAGTAATGACATCAGTAAAAAAAAATATTTAAACAAGTTTCATCAAGTCTTGCTTTGATTCATTCTTGGACATCGGCCACCGACTTGCTTCTTGGCCTCTGATATAGCCCTCACATTTCTCATGTGTATACACCCTGCCTGCTGCCTCTGTGACTTGTTTCACACACCTCTCTATTGACTGAGCATGACAGGGCTACTGTGGAACTTGCATAGGCTTGTCAAAGAACTTCTTTACTTCCGCTGTAGTCAGTTTACATGTCAAAGGAGGTTCAAATACCCCGTCAGGCCAGTCTGTCAGCTCCAACATGGAAGAAGCACTGGGGTTGATGGAAGGTGTCTTCCTGGGATGTACAGAAAGATCTCCAAGTGTGTCATCATCTCCACCCCTCATGTCAACAATCTTTTGGACACCAGCTCTCCTCTCCTCACTGTCATCTGAGCATAAGAGTGTCTGGATTATCATTTCGCTGAATGCATACCATGCTGAGCGCTTGATGGTTGGCAAAACAGCATCCACTACAGCCTTCTTTTGCAGCCTAACTAGCCGCAGCTGAAACAAGATGTGGTGTGGGCCTTCCACCCAAGTGTTTTACTTTGATGTTGAACCAACAGGGGTAGTACACACCAACAATGTATTCCACTATCAGTCTTAAGTTGTTGAGGGTTTTGCCTTTAAGGCCATGTTTTGAAACCCATATGCGACAAAGCCTGTTTGCTGTTGTCAACCACCTTGAATGGCTCACTGGACCAATTTCAAGAAGGGCCAGATCTGTGGGAAGTTCTCCTGTCCTTATGGCCTGTGTAATCCTATACCCGTACGCTTGATCAGTAGAGAAATCCTTTACGACATTGTCACTCAGTGAAGTAAGAGGCTCTCCAATTGAGAGTTTGGTGAATGAAGGATCAATTTCAAGTTCGGTTGCAGTGTCTAGCATCTTGCCAATGTTACCTGTTCACTTGTTGTTAGACAAGGTCTTCCCATCCAGTGCTGTGATCAAGTGTCGCAGGGGTAACTCGTTAGTGTGGAGGGCACAAACCAACCAGATCAGCTTACGGCAAAGCTTGACCTCTACCCAATGCATGGAACCACCCTCCCAGCCAGTGTTAACATTTGTAGAATCACCTCCAATGGCCTGCAGGCTTTTATCAATGCCCTTCTTCATGAAATCTACAAGATTATCAGCAATAACTTCAGCAGGTTTTTTTCTCATTGAGCCTTTCTCAGGAGTGAAGTGGTAGAGATATCTTCCACCTGGCTCACTGCACACAGAATAATGCTCTTCTTTGATGATGCTGGGGAACTGATGATCTGAATTGTCTGCTTTCAGCATAACTTTAGTTGTATCTTGATGGCCGTCAAAGAAGATGCAGTCAATTTCACCCTTCTTACAAAGATCATCAAATTCCTGATCCAGGGATCTCATAACTTTTTCTTGGGCCCTCTTGACTTTATTGTGATCAACTACAAGTCTCTTGTCTTCTTCAGTGATCCAAGCCAGCATCCATAAAGGCAGCAGTGGTGATGGCTCCTGTGGCACGCAGGCCAACACCATATCTGATGCTATGCATAGCAACATTAGGTATTTCTAATGTGTTGTACTCTGGCTTTTTATTGGAAGTTGAAGACGTGCTTGGTATTTCTAATGTCACTTCATAACTTCCATCCTTTCCATCTTGAGCATCAGCTATTTGTTCTTCATTTTCATCATCAGAGAAAATTATTTCATTTGATGGCATTGAAACATCCTGCTTACTTGTCTGCTTATATTCAGCAAGCCTTCTTCTTTCGTCTTCTTGCGCTTCTGCTTTTTGACTTGTCTGTTGTGCTCAGGTTGATCTGGCAAGCCAATCTGATGTGGTCCAATAGAACCAGACTTGTCTCTCTGACCTTTAATGAAAGCAAGTTCCTTCACAGGGATCTTCATCTCCCTAGGGCATGTACAGTTAATGTGAGTTTCGTTTTTGCAACCAACATCTGCAAGGCAGCCAAATTCAGAGCAGAGAACAATTTTACACTTGCAACTGAGGATGTCAAAAAGCTTGTCAAGTTTTGCAATGAAAGCCTCTTTGACATGTAGCTTTCTTCTCCCAAGAGATATGTTTTTGGCCTGCTCCCAGCTCTCTTGGATCTTGTTTAAGATTGTGACTCGTGAATTTACAACGGGGGCTACAAAAGAACTGTTTGCTCATTCCCACTTTTCAAGCACTTTAGGGTAAATGTCCTTTGCAAGACTGGCTGCTGGGTAGTTTCTCACATCCTCACCACTTTGTTCTCTTAGCAGTAGCCCATATTTCAGAATGTCTCGCAGAGTTGGGAGTTCAGAGGGCAACAACTCTCTACCAGTTCCAATTAGGTTGCTCATATGTGTGATTGTGTGAATGTCCCCAGTCTTGTCCTCCTTTTAGAAGCCATTGTAGGTCAATTCCCACTGGTTAGGATGGTAGCACTGACGGACAAGTAATCTTCAGCACACTGATGAATATGTTTCAACCTGTGAAATAAGCAAAAACAGCAGTGCATTATATATACAGCATATATAATTATTAATATAATAATTATTATATAATTCCATAAAAAAGTCAAAAAAGTCACTATTTTTATGTAGCTTCTTACCAAGCAAAACTAAATTATATTAAATTAACAAAAATATCTTTAGAATTCCTAAGTCATGCTGCAACTTTTTAGCACCCCCTCATATTTGGAATTTGAAAGTTGAAAAATTTGACACACCCTATTAGCACAACATTGATAGTACAAGAAACCACAAAAGAGAAAGCAGCCAAACACCAAAACAAGCCAAAACACTAAAGTAAGCCTAACTAAAACATCAGTATTATGACACACCTAGATACCATACTTAACAATAAAGAATGAACATAACCATGATTAAAAATATAGCAAGCATTTATCAACTAATTATTTTTTTCTATCAGTTATAGAGGCATTCCATGTCAAGTGTACACACTTTTTGGTGAGTTCTGCCACTCATCTCACTGATTTTAATGATTTTTGGTGTGGTAGTTGAGTATGATGAGTAATGAAGCATGACCAAATTTTAGCCACTTGGGTCAAATAGTTTGGGAGGTCAGAGTTCAAAATTGAAGGTCATGAAAATTGGCATAAGTAAAGACCTTTAGATGAAGCATATTCAAGCAAAAAATTGGAGTGGGATCTCTCTGGGTTTGTTTTCCACAAGCATTTGAAATTGTGCATGTTGAAAATTATGAGCATTTTATTTAAGATAACTTCACAAATAGTTCATAGTACCGTATATACAGCAAAACCCTGATTTGCACGATTAATTCGTTCTGTGAAAATGCCGTGCTATTTGAAACCATTCTAATCGAACATAGTAATACATAGGAAATGCAATAATTGGTTCCAGGACTCAAAATTTTTGCTGACTTTTTAAAAAGCATTTTTTTTTACTGTATTTCAACCTAATATAATAGTAAAGGATAGTCAAAATGTGTTCACTAATCAACAGTTTATTAGAAATGAAACATTATAGTAGGTACTGTACATAAAAAAGAGTGAAAAATATTCTATACAGTACAAAATAAACAAATCTACTTCCTTGAAAAATATTTATCTACTGTACATAAAAAAGAGTGAAAAATATTCTATACAGTACAAAATAAACAAATCTACTTCCTTGAAAAATATTTATCTAGGGTCGTTTGAACTGCCTTCTCTTCTTTTTCTTTCTTCTTCTCTGTATGCATCTGCCTGTAGCAGCGAAGACTGTTTTCCAAGTTTCGGCGAACTTGCATGCTTCGCTCTATATTAGGGTCAATATCCATTACCGTATCAGTTGCTTGAACTTTTCGAATTCGCGAAACATCGTATCAAATTCTTTTACAGTCATTTCCTTCATCTGTTGTTCATTTTCATCGACTTCATGATTGTCCGCTTCTTTGTATGCGCGCTGTTGATCCAAATTAAGAAGGTCCTCATCAGTCAACTTTACCTTTTTCCTTATAGTCATCCATTTTTCTTATAATTGTCCGTACTGTTGCTTCGTTCATTCCCATGTCACGCCCTATTTTTGCTTTACTGTCACCACGTTCATGTCTTTTTATTTCATCCAATTTATCATCTGAGTTAACACTTTTCTTGTCAGTCTTTCTTTTATTCATAGTTATTGAGGGTAGATTACGTAATGTGCAGTTTTTGTCAACACAGGATGGCGTTGCCACTACACACAAACAGAAGGCTTACAATGATACCACATTTAGCATGACGCAATATAGTATGTAATTTGACGTTTAAAAATGTTTGAGAACACAGCAGAAGACAGCGACTTTGCGCTCGACATTTGAAAATATTACCATGCTAATTGAAATTTGACCCCATGTTATTCGGGATTTGGTGTCAATTTATAAACCGTGTTAATTCGAAAACCATGCTAATCGAAACCGTGCTAATTGGGGTTTTACTGTATACATATTATAATATAGCTACATACATGATTTGATATATACCTGTAGGTAAGCATCAAGATTTTTACAAACAAATTATTTGGTTCTCTAAAAGTATCAATAATTTTTATCACAAATCCTATATAATTTTTGAAATTTAGGTGTTTGAAGTTTGAGCAGTGAACAATGACTAACTTGTACAGGTATTTCTGATGAATTAACACTTCATATTGCCGTGCTGAACCAGAAAAATATAAATTTTATACCTATTAAAAATTTAAGTAAAATTATCATGATAAGGGGTTCCGAAGGACCTAGGCCTAGATACTATGCAGGGTGCCAAAACAGGTTTTTTTCCATTCTGTATTAGTTTAGAGATCTTATATATTCTACTGTATGGCAGAAACAAGCATAGGCATCGGGCATACGCTTGTGGAGAAAATAAATTTTCTAACCTCTAAGCTACTAGGATTCTAAACCAGGACCATTTATTCACAGTCACAGGCTCTAACGACTAGAGGGTTAGAGGGATTTCTGCTATTTAATAATAATTTAATATTAGGAAGCTGTACAATTTAAGATAGACTAATACTTAGAACTGTATTCATAAGTGTAATTATTAAAATATAGGTAGTTAGTTACAGTATATAGGCATACATGTCAATAAGCAATTTACATAGCAATACAGTTGTCCCTTCACATTCGCGAGGGTTACGTTCCAAATGCGGTCGCGAATGTCAAATTTTCGTGAATACTTGACGCCCCCCCTATATAATACCATAAGGCTTATACAATTTGATATGTGAGTTTATGCGAACATATAGGTGGAAGGGGTGGATCATTGACATCTTCATCCGAGTCATACAGCGATAATGGAGGAGGAGAAGAAGAAGAAGGCATTGTAGGCTCGGTGGGCATTGCTGCTTCGCTCTGACTGGTGGAAGGGGTGGCAGTGGTGGTGGGAGCCGGGGTCGAAGGTTGGACAGGCGTGAAATACATTGTGATCTCCGTTTGCTGCTTTTTTCTTTTCATTTCATCAAAAATGTTTCTATAAGGTGTCAGTGCTGCCTCCACTCCATTTTTCAATTTCATTGACTGAAGCATCGAAGGGTCAATGTCATAGAAGTAGTCTAGGGTTCGTTTGAACATGCAAAATCCTTTGGCTAAATTGTCCAGTGTCAGCCTCGGTTGGGGAATCACTTCTTCTGCTTCATCATTGTCTTCCTCTTCGTCGGCTGATTTTGTCAATTCACATAAGTCCTCATCGGTGAGCTCTGCTGCATTCGCATCAATTAACTCCTCCACCTCATCCCCCTCCATGTCAGCAAAGCCCTCACCACCGACTTGCTTTGCAATGCTCACAATGTCGTTGATGATTTTCTCACCAAACACACGATAATGAACATGATAATGGAGGACCTCGTGGATAGTCAAAGTCGCGAATGTTAAGTTTGCAAATGTCAAGGGACAAGTGTACTCACATTTTCCATGCAGTTGTAAGTTTTTGATTATATGTTTTTGACAAGTTTATATCCAGTTTCTTGATTACTTTTTAAGATGATGCTTTTTCAGGATCATATTGGCTTCATTGGTTTCCTTTTTTGTGATTGTACCTATATGTTCTTCCAGTAGCTGTCATTGGGTTTATGATTGTGAGGATGTTGGACAAATCTACTGTATATCAGGATTTTCAGGATAAGTAAATGACTTGTTTGGGCCACAAGGGTGAAGGAAGTTTACTTTCACTTCACCCTCACCAGGATATGTTTCCATCACACACCCAATCCACCAGTGGTTATCATACTCCACTGTTACATATCCTGTGACATTTTCAATTAATTCAGTGGCTTGTTGGGGGGAAGTGAATTCCTTTCGACTTTCAACTGAGGCGCTGTACATTTGTACTTCTAAACAACTTTTTGTCAGTGGTATGAATGAATGTAATTTTTGAGTTCCTGGTATGGTTCTCGCTTTTGATAAAATTGGATCTAAAAATTCTTTCTCATTTGAGTATTGTTCTTGTGTTGCAAAGCTAAAAGACATTTGAGTCAATTTTAAGGAACAGAAATCAAAAAGATCTTTTGGGGACAGAATTTGATTTTCATATGGCCTATGAAGACTTTCTTTTGATGCTTCCCTTTTGATGGTTCCTCCGACACCATCCGATGGTCCCTTGCCATGGCTGGTAGCAACAAAATGCCACTCAGCCTTAACTCCAAATTCTTCATGGTGGTGGCATAAATTTAAAAAGTTTTTGCAGTTTCTGGATTAACCTGCGCATCAGTTGGTAATATAGATAATTCTGTTTAGTAGCCGAAAATTTGACTTAAGATGATTTATTAAAACTTTTATGAATAGATGCACTGCAACAGTATCACGTGTATTACACTCTAAGATAATAGAGAACTGTGATTTACTTTTTCTTGCTCTCTGAGAGTCTGTAATAATAAACCCATGGATGAAGAGTCGCTTTGCAATTATTCCAGTGAAATCCAGGGCTGTGGAGTCGGTGATAAAATTTGCCGACTCCAACTCCGACTCCCAAAATTTTAACATTCCGACTCCGACTCCAGAAATCTGACTTGTATAATTACGACTCTGACTCCGATGGAATGTTAAGGCCAAATTGATTACGATTAGCTTTATTAGGCCAATGGAGATTCATAAACAAGGCATTTCGTCACCACCACATGACTCATCAGGTTACTTAGTGGCTGTAACTATATGCCTTAATGGCTTTTTTTCTTTTTCAAAAATTACAATAAATCCCAAAATACAAACTGATTGAAGCTTAAACAAAATAAGATTATTATTGGTTTAGCAAATTAATAAGATGTTTTTGTATTATTATAAACAACTGTTACAAAATGTACTAACCTAAACTGAATTTGTTCTTAAAAAAAGGATCGCTTCCATTAAATCTTCTTTCAGTGATGCTCTTAAGTCAGAGCGGATGATTTTAAGGGCTGAAAATAAGTGTTCTACACTAATTTGAGTAGGTGGCAAGGCCGTAACAGTCATAGAAGCATCTTGGACAATTTTGGGGTATTAGCAATTGCTTCTTTCACAGTCAACTTTGATGAACGATCAATCTTTTCCACCTCCTCCAGTGATTTATAGAAATTGATTTTGAATTTATCCAATGCACTCTGGGGGTGTTCCTCCTGTTCCAATTCCAATCGCCTTCGCTTTGATCGTTCTTGTCTGTCCAGATGTTTTTCAAAATCTAATTCTTCATCAGAGCCTGAATTTGATGACAATGACGAAATCGTATGACTGCCATGAAGTGGCCCAACTACTGCCTCGGATTCATCATGACCATGATCTCGTAGACCTTCAATATGTATGGCTACATCACATAAGGCAGCTTTGGCTCTGATTTGCTGCGCTTCTGTTAATGTCACTCTGTACATGGCATCAACATATATAGCAGCCAAAAGAATATCATTGTCTAGCAGAAGCTTTTCTCTCTGTATCATCGAATTCCTTATATCATCAGCTAGTATGCCACCAGTTTGAGAAAGATGGAAAGTAAGCGTCTTCCACTCCTTATAGAATAAGCCAGGAGTCAAATCATCTGATTGCAATTTTTTTGTCACGTTATAAGGATGGCGAAGTAAGCCCTTGAGTTGTTTTACCTGATCCCACTGAGCCTCAGTCATGATGACATCCGGGGAAGCCATGTTGCTAAGGAAAGGTTTTATTTCAAGAATCCGTTGAATCATCATGTATGTGCTGCCCCACCGAGTTGCTTGGTCCAAAATTGCTCCTTTGCCAGCTCGTCGCTTCAAAATAGAGTCTAGTTTTCGCGTTCTAGCTGCCACAGCAACTTTTCATATTCTTCCAATGAGATTAGCTGCATGTTGTCCTTTCAAGCCATCACGTATTGCCAACTGCAGTGTGTGGACACTGCAGCGCATATGATGGATTTTGGATATTCTTGCTGCAGTATCCACAAATGAATCTAATGTATCGTGACTATCATGATCATCAACCACCATTACTTGTTCATTATCTTCAGAATAATCATCAACATAATCATCACTGTCTTCTGAATCTTCCACAACTTCTTTTTTGTTAAATTTTTCAAGTGTTTTCACCATGTTGGAAGCATTGTCCGTTACAATTGACAATACCTGGTCCTTTCTGATGTTAAAATCATTTAATACATCCATTAGTAGTTTTTCAAGATAATCACTGGTATGCTGTGCTTTAGTATCTCTTACTGCTAATGTCCGCGTGACTACTTCTTTTTTATCATCGATAAAGCGAATATTAATTGCAAAATAGTTTACTCTATGGCGAGTACAGGAATCCATCTTTAAGAACAGGATTCGTCCTTGAAGACATTCTTTTAGTGCATGCTTCTGCTTTTGCGATTCTTCCATTATCATATTACGAATGTTGCCACGTTCTAATGAAATGCCAAGTATATTTGCCATTTCCCCATTCAGATTAGCAAAGGCCGGGGTTGAAAAAAATGTTAGAGGGGGAGAATTCTTTACAACCATTTCAATTATGCATGCTTTAAATTTGTCTGCTGTCAGTCACTGTGACTTTTTCACTCATAAAATATTTTGTGACAGTACAGTAGTTTGACGAGAACTTGTGCTTGAATTGTCATCAGCCTTCTTCTTTCTTTCATCATCCTTTTCATTCACAATTTTGTAATCCTTTGGATGATGCCGTTGAAGGTGGCATTTTAGATTTCCTGCTCTTGTTGGAGCATTGGATCCTTCACCTGAGAATGCACTAATTTTGGCATCACATATTTTTTCCTGATCATCAGTGCCCTTTTGGCACTGACATACATAATATTTTCCATCAGCAGTGAGTGAAAAATATTCAAAAACAGCAGATTTATACTTTTGATGTGACATTATGCTGTTATCATTACTTATCAAATTGAAATCTAAAAATCTGAAAAAGATTTAGGGTTGCTAGTACAAAATTTTTAAATTTCCTTATTATTAATTATGTTAATTAATTAATTATAATCCTTATTAATTATAAGCAACTATATTTATATATTATTTATATTTATATATTTATATACGGTATTATATATTATTTATATATTATATTATATATTAAAACATTAGGTTAAATCTATTTTATTCATAAAATTGAGCTAGGTCTAGGCCTAGGCTGCTATGGTTATAGTTGAAGGATTTGCACCGACTCCGACTCCATCCAACTATGCACTTCCGACTCCACTCAAAATTGACCGACTCCACAACTCCGACTCCACAGCCCTGGTGAAATCCTTGAGCACAATCTTGGACTACAAAGGAATAGTTTTTGGAAAAGTCCCCAATCACCAAAAAATTGCTTTCATCCAGTTCATTTTTTCTTTTTTCTAAATACTTGGCATGTTGTTTGGCAATGAAATCATGCTGCCTTAGTTGAGTTAGTTGAGAAATAAAGGTATCTAGGAAATCTTCTAAATTTTGAATAACACAGTCCAGTTGAGATCGATCTGTAGTTGTCCACTGTTTTTACTGGATTTCATCAATATCTTTTTCTGTATGATCTTGTTGGCAATTTCTAAAAAAGTCCTTATTCCCCATCCCTATTATCAGATATTGACATCCACACATACAAGGTGATCCCACATAATTACAGGTTTATCATTATCTTCATTAGTTATATACAGTGGTACCTCTCTTAATGAATGCAATCCATTCCATTGAACAGCTCATTAAGAGGAAATTTTGTTATGAGATGCATTAGTTTAATGGGTTTTTCATTAATTGGTTCCAGAGACCCAAGAAAATTATATATATATATACAGGGTGGGGCACGGGAACCAAGTGTTTTTGGAATAATCAGGAAAATGATATTTATTTTTGTAAAGAAAATATATTGGTAGAACAACATTCGTAAGAACATAGCATTTCATGTCATAATAATCATGTACCGAAAATTATATCTGGCATATGATGTCCTTGGCCGTCGACGCATTGTTGAAGGCGTTTACGAAAATTGGCCTCCACTCTTCCCAGCAGGTCTCTGTTGATTTGGATGATTTGTTGACGGATCGCTTCCTTCAATGCATCTAATGTACGGGGCTTGTCCTCGTAGACACGTGACTTGAGGTACCCCCATAGAAAGAAGTCACATGTGGACAAGTCAGGGGACCGAGGGGGCCATGCAATGTCACCAAATCTCGAAATGAGATGGTTGGGAAACAGGGGGCGAAGAACAGCCATTGACGCTCTGGCGGTGTGTGGCGTGGCCCCATCTTGCTGAAACCACAAATGTCGACGAGCAATACGCCTTCTTCGTAACTCAGGGATGAAAAAGGTGTTCACCATCTCAATGTAACGCCCAGATGTTATGGTAACGGTAACCCCATTTTGTTCGAAGAAATAGGGACCGATGATGCCAAACTTTCCCACCGCGCACCAAACTGTAACCTTAGGGCTATGCAGCGGTTTTTCATGGAGTTGTCGCGGATTTTCAGCAGCCCAATACCGACAGTTTTGATTGTTGACGGCCCCATTAAGGTGGAAATGGGCTTCATCACTCATTACCACCATCATGTTTTCATTCTGCTCATAAAGTGCAAGCATTTCCTGTGCAAAATTCAGTCGTTGGGGGCAATCGTTTACATTCAATTCCTGCACCATCGCTAACTTGTATGGGTGAAAATGTAATTCTTCATGCAAAATCCGTCTAACAGTACGATTGCTGATTCCGAGTGCAGCTGAATGTCTCCGAGCAGAGTGGCCTGGGCTTTGCAACATCGCTTGTCTGACCCTTTCAACGTTCTCTGGAGTACGCACAGTGCGTTGCGGCCCCTTCGGTTTTGTTTTCATTATTGAGCCTCCTGTTCGAAGATTGTTAACCCAACGTAAGATTGTGTCACGAGCGGGAACAGAGTCATTTCGATGAATGTTGAATCTGCGGCGAAACGCACGCTGAACTGCTGTCACTGACTCGCCACTCCTAACAAAATGATCATACGCGAACATGCGGTGTTCTAACATCCACTGCTCCATGATGGCACCTGAAAGATAAAGGTGAGTGTTAGTTAAAGTTAAATGCTATGAACCCAGGAATGGAATGCTACCTACCGCACGCCCCTCCCATTCCTAATGGCCGATTACTAGCTATTCAAAAAACACTTGATTCCCGTGCCCCACCCTGTATATATATAGGGTCATTCTCTGTCAGATCAACCAAAAAAAATTGAAATTAACACCCTCATCTCTCATATTTTGCTGAAATTTGGTTTATAGGGAGTTTGTGAGCCCTGAATCCATTTCTGAAATTATAAGGTCAATCCGACCAACGGTTCAAGAGATATGACCTCGGGCAATTTGAGGTCACTCGCGAGGTTACTAACATTTGGCGAGCCATAACTTGGGTAATAATTGTCATAATTATATAAAAGTATATATATTTAGAATCAGAAAACGACAAGGAATCCAAATATGCAAGTTTTAGAACTCTAGGTTGAAAAATAAAAATGTTAACTGTAACCAAAATTTGAGGTCACGATTTGACCTCTGGGGTATCAAATGAGAATTTTTTTTTTAAATGTAAAAAATGAAGGCATAGGCATTGGCTATTAGAATCAGCAAAAAAAAAGTTTGTTTATGTTAGTATTTTTCATGTAACTAGCATATAAGTGAACACCATATTCATAAGTTGTGTGTCAATTCTACCTATTTTTTCACACTTAAGCTCATAATTTGACCTATAGAAATTAAAATTACATTTTTTATAGATATAAAAAACAAAGTCAGAGTTCTTGACTAATAGAAACAATCATAAAAAGTTTGTTTATGTTGGTACTTTTCATGTAACTAACTTATAAGTGAACACCATATTTATAAATTGCTTGTCATTTCAAGGAATTTTTATATCTTAGCTATCAATTTGACCTCAAGCTCCAAGAATTTAATAAAAATTGTATTTCACTGCTAATCTACACTGGCAATAATACCGTAGTTATAATAGTGAAAGGGGAAGACTAAGCTCACATGTAGCCTAAACAAACCTGTTGAAACATGTTGCTACTTGTCTAAGTGCAGATCAACACAGATAGTTGCAAAATTCCTTGTCTACAGGTTAGTACAGTTCCAGCCAGCACTGTGGGTGGCTGGTGGGTATGGTGTTTTAATGAGCCTCAGAGACTATCAAGGCCTAAAATATTAAGTATGTATAGCTATATATTTTCTAAAAAATATATACAGGGTGTCTCAATATACATGCAACCCATGTCACTGCTAATAATTCTGCCAATATTAATGTTCTCGTTCTATTTTTTCAGATTTGAAGAGAGGAGATGATAACAACTAATAATTATCAATCAAAATGCCTTGGACAAAGGAGGAAAAATTTTTTTGCGTCACTACTTATTTGGAGACGAAATCATTCAAAACTGTGCAAGCGAAATTTCGCAGGAAGTTCAACTTCAACAATTATCCCCAGAAAAGCCAAATTTATCGTTGGGCACACAATTTCAAGCCACAGGATCAGTAAACAATCTCAACAAGAAAGCAGAAACACCCAGATCTGGCAGGAAGGTGACTGCAAGATCTCCTGACAATGTGAATGCGGTGAGAGATTCTGTCGGAAGGAGTCCGAAAAAGTCAATCCGAAGACGTTGCCAAGATCTGGGTCTTTCACGTGCGTCAGTGCAAAGAATCTTGATCAAGGATCTTCAGCTGTACCCATACAGGATCCAGATCAAGCATAAACTCACACCAGCTGACATGGCAAAATGTGTTGTGATGTGCCGGTGGTTCGAGAACAAGATCGAAGAGGATCCTGACTTTCTTGATGATGTTTGGTTCAGCGACGAAGCACACTTCTTGCTCAGTGGGTATGTCAATAGCAAGAACAATGTGTTCTGGGGCACACAAGCCCCAGACGAGGTGCTTCAGAGGCCCTTGCACTCTGTGCAGGGTGTCAGGGTGATTGACAACTTCGCTCGTCGGCTTCAAGTGTGTCTGCAGCGCAACGGCGGTCATTTGGAACATGTGCTCTAATAAATGTATCCTTTGATCTAGAGACCTCAAATCTTCAGTTTTTAATTGTTATCATATCAGCTTCCAGGAAATGTAATCTTTTTTGGAGTTTATTTTCTGAGTAATAAATTATTATCATGTCAATGGGTTCCATCTATTTTGAGACACCCGGTATTACCTAATTGTAAATCCTATATCTTTACAGATCAAAATACAATGGTTCGGCACTTGAAATACTGCCAGGACCCTATTCAAAAACACAAGAAACGCATAACAATCAATCTTAGAAAAGTGACTGATGTACTTGTTGAAAAATGTGCTGGAAGAGTGAAAAAAGACTCATTGTTGTGTGTGAACTGCTGGACACTGATAATGAAAAACCCCACTATACTTAGTACCACTGAAAACAACGAGTCTGAGCAGGATTCAAATGAATCATCTACTATCAGTGGCTTGAGTAACATCTCTTCAATTCAAGATCTGGACAATGACAGTGATTGCTTGATAAAGGAAAATCCTTCAACTTCAGTTGAACCAGTTCTAGCATTTCTGGACCAAACACCAGTTAAAAAAAGTAAGTAATAAATTAATATAATAACTTATACTTTACTACAAGGTCTGTTTGATCTACTATATAGCCAATTATATAGCATTTAAGGTACTATAATTAATATTTAATTACTAATATTCAGGTGTGTGAAACCTTTTTTTCTGTTCTTTTCAGAAGGGCTGTCATTAAGCCAGAAAAAGCGCAAGGCTCGTGGTAAGCTATCATCTGCTCAGAAACACCTGAAGGAGAGGCTAGAACTCAGTTATGGTGTTCAAATTACCGAGGAGGTAAGTGATACTTCAAAACCTGAAACTAAATCTGAAAAACATCTAGACAAATTAATGAATGAATTGAAACAGTCATTCCTGGAGAGCAAATGTCACCATCACAAACTACAAATATTGACACTCTCACCATACACATTGAAAAAACAGCTAGTTTCTTTCAAACTACAACATACATGGTGAAAAAGCCGTTCACTTAAATCAGAACATGGAATCCTTCCGAAGATTCCACTAATGAGCAAAGGAAAAGTGATATCTGAAGAACACAAAGATTAGTTAGAAGATTCTATGAGTCAGAAGAGGTTAGTCGTATGTGTCCTGGCCAAAAGGATTGCGTGAAAGTTATCAGTGCTGAAGGTGCAATGAAGGTGCAAAAACGATTGGTCCTCGGGAATTTAAGAGAGATGTTTGAACTATATAAAAATGATGAAAAGAATCCCAAAATAGTATTTTCCACATTTGCAAAATTACGGCCATCATAATATTGTGTGCTTGCCGGTAGTGGTGGGACTCATTCTGTCTGTGTCTGCACATACCATCAAAATCCAAAATTGCAGCTGGCTGCATTGGGAGAAAGAGGTCTTTCATACAAGGATCTTATGGATTACAGTGTCTGCAGTACAGAAAGAGAGACTTGCATGATGCAACTTTGCAATGATTGCCCAAGAGAAGAGGGTGTCCTGGATTTTCTTGAGTTACTTGACAGTGTGAAATCAGCTCCAAATGAAATATCTTACAAGCACTGGGTGACTGTTGACCGTTGTACAATGGTTGATAAGGTGGAGCCACTTCATGAATACTTATCATCCCTAAGCATGAAAATATCCCGCATGGTTCGTCATCACTTTGTTGCTCAGCAACAATCACAGTACTTCAAGCAGTTGAAAGAACACTACCACCTCAGAGCGAGGTAGTTATAGTAGGTGATTTCTCTGAGAATTATTCTTTCATTGTCCAGGATGCTGCCCAAGGGTTTCACTGGGACAATTCACAGTGTACAGTTCACCCTTTTGTCATCTATTATAGATCATCTGCAGACCAGGAACTTAGCCATTTTAGTGTCTGTTTCTTATCTGCATCACTAAAACACAACACTATAATGGTTTACTCATTCATATTGAAGCTTATGACATATGTTAAATTCAGATGCCCACAATTGAAGAAGGTGCACTATTTCTCAGATGGATGTGCTGGCCAATATAAGAACAGATACAACTTCACAAATCTCTGTTACCATGAAGAGGATTTTGGTCTGTCTTGTGAATGGCACTTCTTTGCTACATCCCATGGCAAAAATGCATGTGATGGGATTGGAGGAACAGTGAAAAGAGCTACTGCTCGTGCCAGTTTGCAGAGAACTACAGAGAGGCAAATTCTTACACCAGAACACATGTTTCAGTTTTGTGAAGAAAACTTGAGCAAGAAGATAAATTTTTTCTTTGTAACTACAGCTGATTTGAAATGCAGAAGAACGGTTGGAACATCGATTCAAGGATAGTAGGGCTATTCCTGGAACTCAGAAATATCATAGATTTGTTCCCCTAAACAAGGAAGAACTGATGGTGTATCCCATTTCAAGTGGCATTGGAGAAAAGAAAAGAATAAGGAAAAGTCATTTTACTAATGAACCTGCAATGCTTGGTAACCTAAAATGTGTCAAACCAGGAGAGTATGTTGGCTGCATTTATGACATGCAAGTTTGGTATGGAATTGTGGAGGAATATTGTGAAGAGTTTGATGATTTCACTGTGAACTTTCTACATCCCTCTGGGTCATCAGGATCAAGTGCATATTATTATCCATCAAACAAGGATTCATGTGCAGTGCCAGGACATCATATATTAACTGTAATGAGTTGTCCTACCCTAAGAGGAGGCAGCAGAATTCAATACATTTTTCCACAAAAAGAAATTGATGAGAGCATCGAGCATGCAAAAATTGTATTAGGCTAGCACATGAATCCTCTAAGTAGGTCTTCCCCTTTCACTATTATAACTATTATTGCCAGTGTAGATTAGCAGTGAAATACAATTTTACATTTTTTGCCTTTGTTTTTATATCTATAAAAAAATGCAATTTTAATTTCTATAGGCCAAATTATGAGCTTAAGTGTGAAAAAATAGGTAGAATTGACGCACAACTTATGAATATGGTGTTCACTTATATGTTAGTTACATGAAAAATACTAACATAAACAAACTTTTTTTTGCTGATTCTAATAGCCAATGCCTATGCCTTCATTTTTTACATTTAAAAAAAAAATTCTCATTTGATACCCCAGAGGTCAAATCGTGACCTCAAATTTTGGTTACAGTGTAACTTTTTTATTTTTCAACCTAGAGTTCTAAAACTTGCATATTTGGATTCCTTGTCATTTTCTGATTCTAAATATATATACTTTTATATAATTGTGACCATTATTACCCAAGTTATGGGTCGCCAAATGTTAGTGACCTCGCAAGTGACCTCAAATTTCCCGAGGTCATATCTCTTGAACCGTTGGTCGGATTGACCTTATAATTTCAGAAATGGATTCAGGGCCCACAAACTCCCTATAAACCAAATTTCAGCAAAATCTGAGAGATGAGGGTGTTAGGCACTGGTTGATCTGACAGAGAATGACCCTATATATATATATATATATACACAACACACACACACACACACTGGTGTATATATATATATATATATATATATATATATATATATATATATGATACATACAGACCGTGCATGGAACAAGGAACTCTTCTGGGATAATTAAATCCACTATAGTCTGAATAAGTACCCTAATGGTAAGTGACAAATACCATAGTTTTCCTTTTTCATGATGCTAGCCTGATGTGGGCAATGGGTCACTCGCAAAGAGGTCCCATAAATATAGCTTCCCTCATCAGCTATCTGCAAAGCAGACAGGATCCAGCTTTGGGACATGGATCTAGGGTTTAAAGCAGCCTAGCCCTGCTACATTTAGAACCTCAATATAAGCAAAAGACTCGCTGCCTTCACGTCAGATTGAATACATCAAAGAAAAACGGGTAACTATTATATTTTTAGCCAAAAACCAAAACTTAAACCTCAACTGGCAGAATTGAGCATCCACTTTTCAAGGCACATAACATGTCCGTTTCAAGATGGGAATGAACTCAGAATGGTCCCCTGAGTTTTTTATGATACACACAGACCGTGCATGGAACAAGGAACAAGTTGAGGTTTAAGTTTTGGTTTTTGGCTAAAAATATAATAGTTACCCCTTTATCTTTGATGTATTCAATCTGACATGAAGGCAGTGAGTCTTTTGTTTATATTGAGGTTCTAAATGTAGCAGGGCTAGGCTGCTTTAAACCCTAGATCCATGTCCCAAAGCTGGATCCTGTCTGCTTTGCAGATAGCTGGTGAGGGAAGCTATATTTATGGGACCTCTTTGCGAGTGACCGGTTGCCCACGTCAGGCTAGCATCATGAAAAAGAAAAACTATGGTATTTGTCATTTACCATTACGGTACTTATTTGGACTATAGTGGATTTAATTATCCAATTATCCCAGAAGAGTTCCTTGTTCCATGCACAGTCTGTGTGTATCATAAAAAACTCAGGGGACCATTCTGAGTTCATTCCCATTATATATATATAAGCACACCGGACAAAAAATTAGTCACCCCTAATAGCACCGATAGTAGGAAGTTCAAGGTCACACAGAGGGTGCTGATTTAGCATTGGTAAGTGACAAGTAGCGGTGACGTAGCACACAGGATCAGATCTGTTTCGTGGGGTGGTGAAGAACAAAGTGTGTGTTGGATATAGTCTGCAAAATGGGTCGTGAGGCAGATGTTACTCAGTGGCAAAAAGGAGCCATCGTGTTTGGCAGAGCCCACGGACACAAAATGTCTGAAGTAGCCCAATTTGTTGGTGTGTCAACGCGTACTGTCCAGCGAGTTTACAAAGAGTGGTGTAGTTCGCAATCTACTGAAACTCGACGGCGTAACTGTGGCCGGAAAACAATTCTCGACAATAGGGACTGCTGCCATGTTTCTCGTCTAGTAACTGCAAATCGTTTTCAAACCAGAGAACAATTGCTCCAAGAAACCAATGAGGTTCTCTAGCGACCAATTTCCGAACGGACATTGCGACGAGAACTGCATGCGATGGACATCTGGAGCAGGGTACCACGGAAGAGGCAGCTGTTAACAGCAAGTCACAAATTGGCACGTTATAAATGGGCTCAGAGGCACAAAAACTGGACTGCGGCAGATTGGAAACGTGTAATTTGGTCCGATGAGTCCCATTTTTGTTTGTTCTCCAATGATGGGAGGCGACGAGTACATCACAGGTCCAATGAAGCCTTTAATCCTGAATGCGTCGAAGGTGTTGTTCAGGCTGGAGGTGGTGTTCCGTTGATGTTCTGGGGATGTTTTTTCATACACGAAATGGGCCCCCTCGTATCCAGTGACGATGAATTTGAACCAGCAGGCGTACCTCCGCATACTAAACTCGCCGGATTCGTGCGGTTATCAAGGCCAGAGGCGCCGTCACACGTTATTAGGTACATTCTGAGAGGGGTGACTAATTTTTTGTCCGGTGTGCTTATATATATAGTATATAAATATAGAAATTATATTAAATGAAAACAAAATATAATATAATAATAATACAAAAAAAGTAATTTATTTACCTTAGACTGGATGATGCTGGGCTTAAGGTGACTGGAGAAGGTGGTGGTGAGGAGGAGAGGGTTAGAATGGGCACTCATTAAGCGCTTGTTGTGAGGGTCTGCACTCGTTATGTGGAGTATTATGGTCAATGGGAGGCTTCTCATTAAGAGAAAATTCGTTATTAGGGCTACTCGTTAAGAGAGGTACCACTGTACTGTATAATGATGATTCTACAGACTACTTCCAAGAAAGAAAAAGTAAATTGATTAACTTTCAAAATTATGTTGACTTTAGTTAATTTTAAAAATTTGCATTAACTTAACCCGCTGGCCCCGATGGAAAACTTGTGTTATCCATGAGACATGCATGCTAGTATCCCATGGGTAATGTGCGTTATCTATATGCATTTAATTTCTCTACCACTTTAATGTTCTTAGGAGGATGTTACTGAGGGATTTCTGAGTCGGAGGAGGAGTTTATTGACTTAAATTTTTCAACCAATCACAAATGAGTATAATTTGTGGGTGGGGCTAACATTATAAACATCACATCATTTATGCCCTTCAGCAGTGTTTACGGCATGGTTGACATGTGTTTGTCATAACTGCTTTTTATACTTATAAACATTCATAATGAGTGAAATAGATGTTAGTGACATTGATTCTGATTACATTCCTACTGAGGAAGAGGATAGTGATTGGCTTAGTGATTTTAGTGACACCAGTGTTGAGAGCGAATGGGAAAATGAGCCTATTCAATTGGAGAAAAACTGGACTCATGTTCTAAATTTGTTTGAAGACAAAAGTCTATTGGAGAAGCCTCCATTACAGCACTCTTATTCCAGTGTAAATCCAAATATTGCGTTTGATCATAAAAAAGCAATTGAGTATTTCAAGTTATTTATTGGTGATGATGTAGTTGCATAATTGTTAGAGTCATACCATATTTTCCTGTCATTTTTTGTGGTTTTGAGAAAAATGAAAAAAAAGGTTCTAAATTAAATTACTTATGACTTAAGAAAATATGAATTTTTGCAAATATCACCCTTATAGTTCATCCTACAAGGATGAAATTTGTACCAAAAGATGCGCAAATTTTTTTACATGGCATTAGCAACAAAAACTCAAAAACGTCAAACAGTGACTTAGGAAATTTTGTTTTGACACTGACAAATTATATTGGCTAGTGTGTAAGTGATTAAGGCAAGACAATTTTTTGAGCAAAATTCTCAACTGAATATATATGTAATATTTATCCACTAAAATAACTGAAATTATAAAATTTTATCTGAAAAAATTGAAAGTATCCCCTCTCTCTCCATCTCGGATCTGTGAGTGATAGAAAATGTGTAACTTGGTATCAACGGGTTAACTTAATTGATAAGAATCTCCAATTAACTTCACTAGTTAATTTTGGAAGTTAATCGACCCAACCCTGGTGTATATTCTTAGTTTAAGTTATATAGGCTACTCTGGTACCTCTGTAAGTAGTTGTATATTAATTAGCTGACTTAAGATTGGCATTTTGCACAATTTTATTATAAAATATAGCTCATGAATTTGATGATGATGGTCAACAGATCTACAGAAGCTAAGACTGAAAAAGACCCTAAGATCCACTCTAAAGTTGTCCTGAGAAAAAGAAGAGAGTAGGGGGTTAGCAAAACCTAACATTCGTGGGTTAACATTCATTCAGAAAAAGAGAGACACCATCATCATCCATTGGACACTGCTAACAAGTCAGAAAAATAATCAAAGAGAATAGGAAAGGGGTGAAAGAGGAAAAGAAGTAAAATAAGAATGCTTACAAACCATGCAAACACAGTCTTAACTCAAAGAAACACTGTCATACCATGCAAATGACAGACATGCAAGTAAAGAGAGGATGAGAAAAGAATGAAAGTTAGTTTATGCTACTAGCTACATCTTAAGTTCGTGTTAATCTAATTATTTTATTTTATTTTTTTTAATATAATTTTATTGCTAGTATATCACACACTGGCATGTCACAAGCTGGCATTAATCATCAACACACTCAAACCTCGACCATTACTCCCAGAGCTCCTGTTGCTAATTGTGAGGCTTTGGATAAATATGCATTTGCATATTTGTGTATGCAAATACATATTTTAGTATTTTCCTGAGATAAATGCATATTTTACCATATGTTCATGATAAATGCATAGTTCAACATTTTTGTCACCAAACAAACATAAATCTTGTTTGAAGTGAAGTATATAGCTTACCTATATACTTCACTTTGGTTGGTTGGTTAACGTGTATGATATTCCCAGCATCAAAGATCATGCCACCAGCCAAGTTGTGATGTCATACATCCGACTACCATGAACTACCAATTGTTATGTGGCAAGTGACCAGTAATCATTTATTCATTTGCACTGGCGGCTCATGACTTAAAACAGTGTGTGCTACAAATTTTTTTTTTGATATATATATATATATATATATATATATATTATATATATATATATATATATAAACTGATAAATTATAAAATAGAACTAATTCATCGTGAATTATAGTGAATGTTCTGTGCAACTAATGGTAGATAGATAGATATAGTACGTACTTATTTACGAAAAATGAAATTCAGGCGAAGCTCTTTCTTACTGCAGAACTTGTCAATCACCTTGGTGTTAAAAGCCTCAATGTTTGAAATAAACTTTTTTCTATGGACAGCATTGCCAGAGCATTAAGATGATCCTGGGACATAGTATTTCTTAGGAAAGTTTTTATTCTTTTTAGAGAGGAGAAACATCTTTCGGGTTCTGCTGTTGTCATTGGCATGGTGATGACAATTTTAAGAAGTTTTGTTACTTCAGAGAACATACTCTGTAAATTGTTTTTGAATATAAGTTTCAAAAGAGGAACTGCACCATCAATTTTTCTGAAATCAGTTCTTTCATATAAAATGCTAAGCTCTGTTTTCAGTCTCCTTTTCTCCAGCATTCTATAACTTTGAACTGCAATTTCAAGTTCATTTTCTGGAAAATGTTTTGCAAATTCTTGAAAGTTAACAGAATTCAACAACTTTGCTGCCTCTAGATGATCCAAGGATTGAAAATGATGATGAGCCTCCTGTACAATTTGATCGCATACTTCTTTGGCATCGGCGCTTTGGCACGACTGTTTGGGTCGTTTATTGTCAGATGACATGCATGCAATGTTCCCTCTAATTTTTTTTAGTCCGTGTGCGCAAGAAATTTTCGTTGTGCATACATTTAGATTCATGGTGAAAAATTGTGCAAACTTTTCTGAGTGCTATTATCTTCAAAATTATATATATATATATATAAATATTAAATACTTAATAAATATTATTTCCATAAGGTGATAGCTTGATTATTACGGTACTATTAAATGGATATTAAGAAACTGTTTGCAATATTATATATTTTTAAAAAAGAAAACATTTTATCCATTCTAAAAATATAAATAAAATAAAAAATAGTAAAATAAAATTCAACAAAATAAAGAAATAAAATAAAAATAACATTAATTGAAAATGACTATTTTAGTTATCATTTCTCAAAACAGTTTTTAGCATTTAGCAATTTAAAATAGACTATCAAGATTAATACATGATTTTATCCATTCACAAAATAGGAATAAAATAAAAAATAATAAAATTCAATAAAATAAAATGTAATCGAAATAACATTAAATGAAAGTACCTTTCATTTAAGTATGATTATGATTTCTCCCTACGATCTTTAGCATTTGCCCATTCCAAATAAACTCTATGAAGATTAATACATCCGTCATCATTCAGGTAACTTTTAATTCGCATGAGCATGTCCAAATGATTTTCTTTCAAGTGGTTTCTTAATTTGTTCTTTATAGAATTCATTAAACTGCACTTTTTTAAATTACTTCATTTACTGTCGTGACTCATGATACGCTTGAGCCTGTGCGCATTTTATTTTGCTGTGTGCGCAGGTTTCACAACGCGTGTGCGCGCGCACACACGCACACCTTAGAGGGAACATTGCATGCATGTAGTCGCAATTTCACTGTCAATGATGTCTATTGAATCTCTCACTTCATTGATTGCCAAGATAAAATGGGATATGGCACTTTTTATTTTTACAGCATCAGACAATCTTGCTTGTAATTGGTTATACAAAATGTCTACATGTGGCATTATTCTGTGAAAAAATGAAAGCCAGAAAATGAATTGTGCATCTTCCAAATAATGATGGAGTCCATGAACTTCTTGAACTGTCCTGGTGGATAATGATGTCTGCAAATCCAACAAACACTCAACCAAACTGTCCTTGTGTTCATACACCACACTGATGGTTCTTGATTTAAAGTTCCACCTGGTTGCAGAACCACTGGGAATCCTTCATGCCACAACTGCATCTAGTGCAGACAACCATTGTGGTGACCTTCAAAAGAAAGCAGGAAAAGCTGACAGGCAACAGAAGAATACCCTAGCTGCATGATTTTGCGAAGCAGCTTTTTCCATTACCAAATTTAATTGATGGGCATAACAGTGGATGTATTGTGCAGTGGGAAAAATAGCCTTTATTTTTGCTTGAACTCCACCTCTTTTGCCACTCATTACAGCAGCACCATCGTAAGTCTGAGCAATTATTTTGTTAGGTTGATCTTTAAAAATTTCATTTATTGTATTCAAAATACAAATAGAAATTGTGTCTGCACTTTGACCTTCTGGGTTGAAAAATCCCCAAAATCTTTCAGTAGGCACGCCATTGATTACATAACGAAATACTATTACCAACTGTGAATGTTCAGAAATGTCTGTAGTTTCATCTGCCATTAAAGCGACAAAATCAGCCTCTTTCATTTCTTCGATTATCTTTTCACAGCAAACTTCCAACATACAATCTAGCAGTTCATTCTGGATGGTTTTAGAAGTTCCCTTGAAAACATGATTTGATTCTGTGTCTTCTTTTACCGCACTATCTAAACTACTAACAAAATCAATGAGTTCACACTCATCATGTCCTCTTAAGGCAAGTTCAAAGGCACCGCAAAACTTAATGCAGTCAATTACCTTTGATAATATATATCTGTTCTTTTCTACTTCTTGATTGTGTTTTTTGATGGCATCATGGTAGGCCCGACTTAACTGTGTTGCAATATTCACACTACTGAGAACACTAAGATCCAACACATTGCTTATATGTTTCTTGTTTTCATTATGCTTTCTAATCAGTGCTTTAAGATGGCCAAGATCTTTCACTCCCGTGTTACTGAATGAATCACTGTTACCAAAAAGAAGGCATGGAAAGCAGAAAAGAGCGTCCTGAACATTACAACCACAAATCCAACTATAATCATCATAAATCTTTCTGTGAAATTGTCTTAAATATTCTCGATTGTTGCTTCCCTTGGCTTTCTGACTTAAATTTAAATCAGGAGTTGGCCTACCTAACTGTTTTATTTGAGCTTTTTCATTTAATGTTCTAGATGAAAAAGGTACTTTTAATAAATTGTCCACTGAATTCATATTTGTATAAAAATTAATAATTTATATACAACACGAGTAAATAAACACACACACACACACACACACACGCATAAAAAGTTTAAAAATCAAATGCAATCGGTTGAGTGTCCATCACATTGACAAGTGCTGCAGCGACTGGTAGCACATTCATGCCTTATCTGAAACTGGACCGAAAGACACATCTGCACATGCACTTTGTCTGATTTCACTCGATTTGGGTGCTATACTGATGATAGCACATAAGTACGAAAATAGAAATGCAGGGAATGTGTAGTTAATTCATTTTTTTGTAAATCGGAAAACAATTTAGATCAAATTGGAAATTACAGAAGATATTTTAAGTAATTTTAGTGATTTATTATTTAGCTATTTACATATTTTAAAAACTGATGTGCTGTAGCATGTAAGCACATAATGAGTGGCCACCACTGTTCATTTGCATTCTGTCCATTGTACGTGCTGTACATACCACCGTGAACTACTGAAATGCCAAAAGAAAAGCGAAATAAATACAAAATTCTTCAAGCATTCACTCTGATGGTTAAGTGTTGTTCTGTAAATACTGTGAAATTCCAATATCGGCAGATAAGAAATTTCAAGTAATACAACACCTTCAAACAGCTAAACATGTCAGGTTGCAAAATTCCAGTAATGCTCAGCAGGAGCAACAGTTGTTGTTTGCTTGTAAACCTCGTCCTAGTCATTCACAGTTCAACGTCGATTTATGCAATGCATTTATTTCAGCAGATATTCCCTTGGAAAAATTGAAAAACAAAAGCCTTAATGAATTAAAAAATACACAGGAAAAGTAGTGCCAGATGAGTCCACGCTACAGACAAATTATGTTCCATAATTGTACAAGGAAACTCTTGAAAAAACAAGAAGCAAAGCTGGTGAAAATAAGATTTGGGTGTCCCTCGACAAAACAATAGATGTGGAACAATGCTGCATTATGAATTTTATGCTTGGTGTCTGGAAAAGGATAAAAGTTACTTACTGACAGTTAATGTACTCAATAAGGTGAATCACTCGACTGTTGCTGCTTTCTTCAATAACTTGTTAAACAAGCTATGGTCATCTTCTAATATATTGTACAATAATGTTCTTTTAATATGCACAGATGCTGCACATTATATACGCAAAGCTATGACTGGACTTCAGGTTTTGTACCTAAAATGATTCATGTAACGTGTGTAGTTCATGGTCTACATCATGTAGCAGAATTGGTTCATTCTGAGTACCCTGATGTAAATAATTTGATAGTAACCATAAAGAAAGTATTCCTGAAAGCTCCATATCGAAATGCTAAATTTTTTGAATTGGCTGAAAATGTAGCGCTTCCTCCGTCACCTTTAATCACCAGATGGGGAACCTGGATAGATGCAGCAGTGTACAACGCCAAAAATTTTGACATCATCAAAACCGTGATAGAAACATTTGATCTTGGGGAGGCTCAGAGCATTCAGGAGGCACAATCTCTACTGAAAGCACAATCTCTACTGAAAGCAGATGGCGTGAATAACACCCTGTTCTATCAGTTTTATTGGGCTTCCTAGCTCCACATGCAGATTGATTTGACTTAACCTTATGAAACAAAAATTCATACTCATGATTAATGTTGTAAAATTCTCAGGAATAATCTTTAGGAGAATATTCTCAAGAATTTTCTTGATAATATTCTCCAAACTGAGAATTTTTGAGAATTTTCTTTTTTAGAACATCTGAGGGTTTTTTCAACTATTCCGATACAACTTAACTTCAGTTCTTGTCAAAAATGGAGAAATTCTAAGTCAGAAGTGAATGATAGGATGAGTGAAGAAATAAATAAATTAACTAATGCAAAAAATTTATTGAATCATTGTATAAAGACTGTATTTCAATTCAAAGTACAGTATTTACCAGGGATGGCAGTGATTAAATCAAAATGATTTAATTGCCTGATTAAATCAATTGATTTTTTTTTATTTTTCAAAATTATATAGAAATTAATAAAATATATCAGACAAAACACTTTAGAAACAAAAAAATATCCCTTGTAATAATTTAAGTATTCAATTTCAGTTTTTCAGTATAATAGCTTTTTTATGAAAAAATCATGATTTTTTTTATTTGATTTTTTCAAAATTATATATAGAAATTAATAAAATATATTACACAGAACAGTTTAGAAAGAAAAATATCCCTTGTAATGAAGTATTCAATTTCAGCTTTTCAGTATAATAGCTAATAAATAAAAAAGATGATTTTTATGAAAAAATCATATTTTTTATTTATTTGATTTTTTTCAAAATTATATGGAAATTAATAAAATGTATACAAAACAGTTTAGAAACAAATAAAAAATATCCCTTATAATTAAGTGTTCAATTTCAGTTTTTCAGTATAATAGCTTTTTTATGAAAAAAAAAACTTATTTATTTATTTGATTTTTTCAAAACTATATAGAAATTAATTATTGGTTACCCTGGTATTTACTCTGATTACTCTAAAAAGCTGCAAAACAATCTAAAAATGTTTTAAAACTAAGAAAAAAGAAAATTCTTGAATATTCTCAGCAAATAATATTTTGGAGAATATTCTCAGAATATTATCAGAGAACAAGAATATTCTCACCTCACATCACAACTCATGATAGCAAGCTAGTTTCTGGGCTTAATTGGCCAGAGATGTTAATAGAAACTATAGTAGATTATTGCAAGAATGAAGATGGTGATGAGAATTTTAAAGTTGGATCATCTGCATTGGAAGGGCCAGGAAAAGGTGTCCTGGGTGCGTCAAGAGTTGGGAACATTCTTAAAAATTTTTGTTGGAGCTCCAATGATTGAGATTGACTCTTGAGATCTTTTGAAAAATTTATCAAGATAAGTTTGTATTGCTGCCTGCTTTTTCTGCCTGTAGACTTCCTGGTAACAGGCATAGGATTTAGCAATTGCTCTGTTGACATTAGAGCTTCTCTCAATATTAGGGTGAACTGCTAGGGTGGCTAGTGACAGTGATGTGAGAAGCCAATGCTTGCATCATGGGAGAGTGCTGTTGTGTATTTGAAGTGTCATTATATGAGACCCTCCTGTATATATGGCTCATATAATTAGAAGGTTTCAGGAAGTGCTAGACTGATAGCTGATGGGACTGTAATGTTTTTGGCATCAAACAAAATTTCTACTGATAAACTATTAGTAATTGACTGTGATGGTACCATTGTCAACACAGGGAGCAAATTGAGTGTAATAAGACTTCTGGAGGAACATCTGCAGAGGTCTCTGCAGTGGTTCATGTACTAACTTCATGCAGTGAACTTCTGCTCACACTCTTAGTGCAACATCTTGATGGGGTTACCCATGGCCCTCAATGTTTTTCAGGACCCATTGGTAAAGCCCTGCAGACATGTGAACATCTGCATGTTGTTGAAGTTGAACCCATTGATATTCAATGCAAAAAACCTCTTTTCTATGTGAAGGTCAAATTAGAATAATAAAAACCCACCCCACACTCAGAGAACTTGCTCCTCTCAATGCTGGCAGACAACTGGCACTCTGGCAGTTTTAGCAACCAGAATTCAGTCAGTGGGATGTCAGGCTTTTGTTTGACATTCCAGTGTACTAGAGTTGAATTTTGAGGTGGAAGACGACTATGAAATAATCAACCAAAGTCAAAATGAGAGGGTGGGGCCTCCACCCATGAAGCACATATCTCAGGAAGATCTTTTGTGCTTTATTAATCAAGTCAATCCACCAAAGTTACATTTTCAGAGGTGCCATACACAAGCTGTGGAACAAGCAGTCCATCTAGTGACAGAAGCCACAGCTGCACTGTGTGAATAACAAAGTGGTGGATTCATACAAAACAGACTGGAAGTAAGATCAGATGCCACAATTCAACACCAAAAGGCAATATAGCTATGTGCTAAGCCACCACACCACAATCCAGGAGAGTAGAACTTGAACTGCAGCCACCTTCTTGTAGTGAGTTCTGGGTAATTTCAGTGGTTTGAAATGAAACCAATTCTCAAATTAGTGAAGAACTGCATACAGTAGTCCCTTGCACAATGCGGGAGTTACATTCCTGGAATAGGTTGTGTTGGGCAAAACCAGTGTTGGGCACTAAAGCGTTAATCTGATAACAGTTAATTAACGAAGTTAACTTTTTTAACAGACTATTAATGGAAGTTAATTTCCATTTATCGTTATCGGACCAGTTAATTTCCGATAACTCGATATTTAGTCTGTTAAAGTCCATTAACACATTAACTGCGAGGAGTCATTCACGGAAGATCACCGCTCCGCGAATGAATTCAAATCGCCATAACTTCAGTCTGCTTCCAGATCTCGCAAGGGGAGGTTGGGGAGGCCCAAGAGGTCAAGACTGGCAGTTGGGCCTAACTTTGAGAAGTTGGTCTTTCTGAAGGGCAACCAGCACATTGTGTCAGTCTTTAATAAATGTGCCTAAAATTTAATTTTACCTTTCAGTTCCCACCATAATAATTCTCTGGTAAATTAAAATTTAGTTAGTGGTTACAAGGGTTTCAAAACATGTAATCAGTACATTTTTTATTAAAAATAAAAAAAAAAGTTAAGCAAAAGAGTTGCAAAACTTGATAAAAATAGTTAAATACCTATTTATTGTTGGATTTTGCATAAATAAACATTTTCTATGGGTTTTAAAGCTTTTTTCCTTGATTTTTTAAAATGTTAGTAAAGAAATAGTTATCGTTAACTTCCGTTAACTTTGTAGTAAAATTATCGGATTATCATTATCGGAGTTAAAAATTATGGTTAACGGATTATCATTATCGGTTAACTTTTTGGTTAATGGTGCCCACCACTGGGCAAAACCGTGTTGGGCAAACTTAATACCTTATGGAAAAATTAAAATGGGGATGCACAACCTCAGAATATAACATATAGAAACATAATTAGATATTTTTTCATGATAAAACCTGAGAGTAAATACCTATACACATTAGGGTGGCCCTTATTTTTCAACTTTTGAAATTACTTGCTCCCAACCCCTAATCTTCTTCCAATATATAAAAAAGTGCTCTGTGCAAAATTTCAGCTCAATTGGGCTATATTAAGGTGGCCCCCAAAGGCCCTAAAATTTCAAAATTCACCGATAATTGGTATTTCTAATATAAAACCTTTATAATTCATTTGCAAACTTTGGGAAAATAATCACAAAGCATAATCAAAAGTGAATTTTATTTACAACAAATAATTACGCCGCTTATATAGGCCGCAGGCGCAGAACTTTCTAGAACCTTCCAGAAGCGTTTTTTTTACGCACTTATGATACTTTTCAATTTCCGTGAATATCTCGTCCAATTTTGGTTTTAAGTAAATAATGGTTATAACTAAATTTATTGTAAATTGAATTCTCTTTCGATCATATTCTATATTTCTTTCGAATAAAACACTGTAAAGAAGATAAAAACGGTTTTATATGAAAAAATATCAATATTGTTAAAATCTGAAACTTTAGGGCCTTTGGGGGCCATCTTAATATTGTCTGATTGAGCTGAAATTTTACACAGAGCATTTTTACATGGATTAGAACAACTTTGGAGGTTGGGAGATAAAACATATTTCATTTCAGAAAATCACATACAACTAAGGGCCACCCTAATACACATATACTGCATATGGAAAAACAAATCATAAAGCAAGCAAGAATGAATGAATGATGAGGAGGAGCTTGTGGTGATGATGAGTTTGGAGGGTGAGGGGTTAATTGTTTGAGGCTGAGGGGGATCATTGGCATCAAACTCCATTGAAGTGGATGCTTGAGAGGATGCACCAACAGGTTTAAAGAAGGAAGTTATTGTTTGCTGTTTTGCCTTCCTCTGTAAATCTTTCATGAACCCCCTGTAAGGTGTTAAGAGATTCTCAAGCCTACTCTTAAATTTAAGGCTCCTCTTCATTATCAGGTCCATGTTAATGTCAATCTCTGCCAGCTTGTTTGCCTCGTATAGGAAGTCTGACAATGCCTTTGTTGTCAGGATAGGCTTTGCAGGTTCATCATCATCTTTGACCTCTGTCACTGCTGCTTGACTTGACTTTACTTTTCTCAGTGACAAATTCAAGAAAGTGTGGCTTGAATTTCTCAACTGCCTCATGATCTGCAAATTCAAGACAGTGTATAATTAAATTTTACATGAGTAAATAAGTGTCACATTTATTTAAGCATGTATAATCAAATTCATGTTGGGGAAACCCGGATTGGACAAAGGTTTACTGTATTCCATTGGGTAATTTATACTTAGCCTATAGCTATACAGTGAGTCAATATTACCTATAGAGATTTCAGAAAGTTGGTTGGGTGACCATCTCCGATTTTCTTCAAATTTTCAGGGTTGATTCATACACCATTCAATAGCTTAAATCTAAAATTTTAGCTTCCTCAGTCAAAAACGTTTAATTTTATAGTCGCTTAAATGGCCCCCACCTTCGACAAAAAATGCCCATGTTGGGCTTGATTGGCCAACGCCTTCATTTTGAGAGGCCTTGAAAAGTGTCTTCTAATAGGAGTAGAAGCTTCAAATTTGACATGCCAATACAACTTCTGGTGGGCCTTTCAATTTTGCAAGCTAAAAGGCTGTGGAACACACAGTTTCTGAGTTACAAGGGCTTAAACATGGCTCCATTTTGAAGCTTGCATCAATTCCTCACACTGCATGTAGGAAGCAAGATACGCTTGCTGAACCAGTAAGTTCTATACCAAGCTGCATATTGTAAGCTGCATCTCGTACAATCAAATGAATTTTGTCTAGTGGAATTTTCCACTCAGTAAGCATAGATTGAAATGTTGCAGCAATGTTAATACCAGTATGGGAACCAGGGAAGTGTTTGCAATGAAGCACACAGTCTTTTTTGACAAAATCCTCCATAATCCAGTGAGTCATTAAAGATATAAATGACTCCTGTGAATACTGATTACTCCAAATACCCATTGTAAAACTTAAATACTGTGCCTCAGAAACGTCGTTTACTACTGCAGCTTTTTGTAGGATTGAGGCAACTTTGTTTCAGTGAAGTATTTTCTAGAGGGGATAAGATACTTGGGTTGCGGGTGGGCCATAAGCTCTATGAATCCCTGGTTTTCTGTGATTGTGAATGGTTGATTATCCATAGCAATCATATTCATTATCTTTTGGTATATTATTTCTGACCTTTCATCATTAATGTCCCAAAGTTTTCTTGCTGAAAAACTCTCCATAATTGTTCTTTGCTTGTTAAGAGCTTCTATTTTTCTTTCTTTGGGTGTGGATGTGGAGTGTTCCGGTTCTGCTGCAGTCTTAGGTTTTTCCGCAAAATCCTTTTTAGCATTAGCGTAGATGGCCTCATGTTTAGTTTTCAGGTGTTTGTGGAGAGGGCTAGTGCTATACTGTTTTGGTGTTGCGCCTTGTTTTATTTTACTTTTACATAACTTGCATTCAGCAAAACTTTCATTTTCTTCGTTCACACGAAAGTAGTTCCACACAAAAGATGACATTATTTAATCTGAAAAATATACGTACAAAATTGCTAATTAACCTGCAAAAATAAAACAGTAGAAACTTACACCCTAAAAGCTTAGGAGAAATAAAATTTTTTGAGAAAGTCTCGGATCTAGATAATCTGGCTGGACCTTTTTTTTGAGATCCGGCCAGATCCGGTTCTGGCTAGATCCCAAAATTTTGGATCCGGTACACCCCTAGCTGGGAACCAGTTCCAGTATCAGTACCAAATACTAGTAACTACCACTTAGATTTTGGTACCAGTACTGCTCATTTAATGTTTCAAGTACCAGTACCAGTAACTCTTAAGAGCAGCTGGTATACCACATAATCTGGTGATATTTTGTTGGTATTTTCATTTAAAACACCAACCATATCCTAATCCTTTTCAAGTAACCTTCCTCAAGTTCCTTGATGCTCTAGGCCCAATAAGAACTATTCTATCTTTATTTTTATTACTGAATTTATAAAACCTGAAGCCAAATGACTAGGGGTGACTCAAAGTTAATAATAAGGTTAATAAAGTTAATATTTTAGTTATGGGTTAATAAAGTTAATAAAATTATTAATAAGGTTAAAAATTTGCTATTGTAAGTTAAAACTTTCATGATGGATTAATAAAATAAAATTAATGAAAATGTGGTGAAACTGCGTAAGCGAATAAATGATTTCTGGTTCTCTAACATGATGTTATAATATGAATTCTGGATTCTTATTTACATAGTCTATACATTGATTAATGGCAATTATGCAAGCTGATTATGCATTATTTCTACATTACCGGTGCTCTTTCATTATTTATTGACATAGTGTTTTTTGGAGCTTTTCTACATTTGGTAGTTAGGTGTTTATTCATACAATATGTGAATATTGTGTTTTGACTTTTGTTAGAATCAGTTCAGTAGTGGGTCATTCCAGGACAAAAATCAGGCATTGCCTGAAACCACACCCACTTAGATTTTGCTTAAAATTGCTCTGCAGGGTTGTTTATGCTGAAAAACACGAAATTTTGAGTTTCAGAGCAATCAGAGTAATGGTTCAAAAGTTATGGGCCCCCCAATTTTGGTGGTGGGAGCTGGCCCCTTAATTTTTAAAAGTCTATAACTCAGTCCCTAATTGAGCTAGGAAAAAATGTAAAAGCCATTTGAAAGCTCAAATCCCAAAGAATAATTGACTCTAAGTAATAAAATGCATTTAATCAAATATTTTTTGGGGGCACCACCCCCTATGATACAGATATTCAAGATTTTTTTTTTCGTCATTTTGTACCTCAATTACTCTTCTATATGACTTAGTCAATGACATTGTGTATTTTTCCCCTTCATTAGATGGTGGTGGAGGTTAACCCGTTGATACCTAGTTACGCATTTTCTATTACTTGTGGATCCAAGATGGAGAGAGAGGGGATACTTTTATATTTTTTCAGATATAATTTTATAATTTCGGGTATTTTAGTGGATAAATATTACATATATATTCAGTTGAGGATTTTGCTTGAAAAATTCTCTTGCCTTATCATTTACACACTGGCCAATATAATTTGTCAGTGTCAAAACAAAATTTCCTAAGTCACTTTTTGACATTTTTTAGTTTTTGTTGCTAATGCTATGTAAAAGAAAATGTGCATCTTTTGGTACAAATTTCATCCTTATAGGATGAACTATAAGGGTGATATTTGCAAAAATTCATATTTTCCTAAGTCATAAGTAATTTAATTTAGAACTTTTTTTTTCATTTTTCTCAAAACCACAAAAAATGACTTACGAAAATATGGTATGACTCTGATGATTATGCAACTACATCATCATCAATAAATAACTTGAAAAACTCGATTACTTTTTCATGATCAAACACAATATTTGGATTTACACCGGAATAAGAGTGCTGTAATGGAGGCTTCTCCAATGGCCTTTTGTCTTCAAACAAATTTGGAACACAAGTCCAGTTTTTCTCTAATTGAATAGGCTCATTTTCCCATTCACTCTCAACACTGGTGTCACTAAAATTACTAAGCCAATCACTATCCTCTTCCTCAGTAGGAATGTAATCAGAATCAGTGTCACTAACATCTATTTCACTCATTATAAATGTTTATAAGTATAAAAAGCAGTTATGACCAGGGTTTCGGAGCCGGAGCCGGAGTCGGTGGAGCCAGTGAATTTTGCTTACCTGGAGCCGGAGCCGGAGCCAGAAACCTTGAAAATACGGCTCCATGGTCTGGCTCCGGGCGATATATTGCTACCTAAATTGTTATTTGTTAAATATAGGTTTAGTTGCAAATTATAATTCTTGTAATATATTACGAAAAATGGTACCATAGGATTCTTGGATTTTATGGAGGTGTGGGAGTTGCAGGAGTAATCTGCAAATTTCCATTTTTTAACCATTAAATATTTGGGAAGATTTGTCTTAACAACACTTAATTATATAGGTAAAAATTTTTTTATGGCGGTGGAGACCTTAGGTAGGTAGGTACTAACTATTTATCTAAGTAAATAATATAACCTATTAAAAATTTAAAGTAAATAATATAAGTAAATAATATAACCTATTAAAAATTTAAAAACTGAATTTTTTGAAATATTCAGCTCTTTTTCAAGCCAAGTTGGCTTTCATGAAGCTTTCAAGTTTCAACACTTAAAAAAAGATGCATATATTATCTCAGAAAGTTTGATTGTTACTATTTTCCATACGAGAATTCTTAAGTTTGAACTTTGAACTAATTAGGAGGCAAGTTTCTCTAATTTATATAAGCTACCATTGTTAATAAATATTTAATATCATTTAGTTTTCATCATTTTCCCTTAGTTATTTAAATAACTTCATTCTATCATTATATTTGCCTAATTTAAAATCATAAGAAATTTAAATTTTGAGTATTAAAGTGATTTAATAATAAAATATTTTTGTGCAATATTTTAAATTGGACAATTAGTTATATAAATCTAGATATTTATTTTATAATTAACAGAATTTACTATAAAAGAGCCAGAGCCGGAGCCAGACTGTAAAAAATTTCTGCTCCGGAGCTGGAGTCGGAGCCAGAAGTTTTTTTACCGGCTCCGAAACCCTGGTTATGACAAACACAGGTCAACCACGCCGTAAACACTGCTGAAGGGCATAAATGATGTGGTTTATAATGTTAGCCCCACCCACAAATTATACTCACTTATTTCGTTGTTTTCACAATAGGGAATCTCACTTTAATGTCTTGAACTAAAAATTGTTGAAATGTATACGGTACACTGCTGCGGTGTTATGATCTAAACTATCATTAATGATACAATAGCTAGTGTGGCTCAATTTACCATCTTCCATTTTATATACAACCATTGGGTGTAATATAACTTGTTCGTTTGTCCAATGGAAGCTCTGTGGTGCATCTTGAGTGATGAAAGAATAGTTCTCAGAAAAGTCTCCCAGTACTAAAATTTCATTTTCACTGAGATTTTGCTTAAGGGTCTTCATGTAGAAGCTTTGACTCTTGGCTACATAATGATGATGAGCAAGAGAATAAATTGATTCTGAAAGTTTTTCAATGAATTCCTCCACTGTAACAGTTACATTTGACAAAGTTGCCCTGTCAGTGCTGGTTGACTGGTCATATTCAATTGAATCCCTGGAAGTCAGTACATTTAATGTGTTCAAATAGTTATCTACACCAGCAACACCAGGACATTCTCTACACTGGTGTAACATACATTTAATGTTGTCCACATCGCAGACACTTTTTTGAATCATTGAATGCTAAGTCAAGTCCTTGTCACCAATTGCTGAAACCATTAATTTGGGGTTCTGGTGATAGGTACAAATACAAACTGAGTGTGTACTTGTACCTCTAGCAGTAACACCATTTGGGTCTAAGAGCTGCAAATGTTGAAAAACTTATACTTGAGTCAGTTTCTTTCTACCTAATATTTATACCTAAGTTACAGTTCTTTCAAATTACTAAGTAAGAGATGCTTTTGTTTGTAAATTTTGTTTCCATCTTTGTCTCTGACACTAACATAGTCCTTTTTTCCTGGATATACCTGACTAAATTCTAGGTCCTCATAAAAAGCTGTCACATTAGAAATAGTTTCAGCACTTATCTTTTTCCCTTTACTGTATTTAGGAACATTTGGCAATATTCCATACGGTTGCTTCATGCTCCTGGCTTTATCAACAAGATATCTATTAGCCCCCAAAGAACTCTCAAGTTTTTGAGATCATGTATGGGGATAGAGTAAGAATCTGCAACCTTCTTTGGTAGGAAGTTGTAGAGTTGAATGCTTCATGAGCTCCCTCATCATAGTTTTGTACCTATTAGATAAATAAAAGGTAGGGGATATCAGAATTTTCTTAAATTGAAATTATTAATTTAATGTACTCCAAGATCAGGACCTAAATAGAAAAATATAAGAATATCTACCTTCCATGCATATTTTTTACTGTTAAAATGGTGTGATTGTGTTCTGTATGTAAGAATGATATTGAAGAAAAGTTAGGCTATTGAAATTTAAAACATCTAAAATTATATACATCAAAAGTCTTTAATTGTGATGATGAGTTGCTAATTTAGTTGAATTTGAGCAATCCTTACCTTTCCAATTCTTTTTCCATGCATAATCCCTTGGATGGAGATGCTCCCTCATCCATAGATGCTGAGAAAGACTTCAAAATTCTTTTTCAAAGTAGATACACACTTGTCATATTTGTCTGATGTTTTTAGATATCTTGTCAGTGTTCATACCATCTGAAATTAGGCATCATCCAAAATTTAGAATTACTGTAAGCTACAGCAACAAATGTTCATAATTTAATAACTAATCAGAATTCATTTATTGTACATAACTATTTTTTTGCAATTCCTTAAATTTGTTAAAGAATGTTTTTGTCATGCGTGTGTGTGGGCCATTGTCAGCTTGCGACTTTTAGGATGAATGTACTTTGGACAATCCAATGAAGGTGGTCCTTGTTGGTTAAGCTCGGCCTTAGCTATAGAGCATCTGGGTAACAATAAGTAGTTTCTACAAAGTTTTTTCCTGAAGGGGTGAATGGAAACACTTAGTTTTCAATTGGAGTCTTCATTCACTCGTATGATTTTTATTACACAAAATATATACAGAATGAGGTACTGATAGTCAGAAATTTACAGGGGGAGAGGTTTTACCTCTTGCAACAACAGCTCAAGCAGGAATTTAAAGTGAGGAGGCTCAACCTCCTCGGGCAAAAGCTATGGCAGGAATTTTTAACAGGTCAACTGGTGATGAAGATAGGAATTTAAAGGGGAGGAGGTTCAACCTCCTTGGTCTAAGAGGAGACTTGTCCTCCTCGAGTAAGGGCTATGGCAGGAATTTAAAGGAAGGAGGATCATCCTACTCGAGTAAGAGGTAAGGCAGAAATTTAAATTGAGGAGGCTCAACCTCCTTGGGTAAAGGCTAAGGCAGGAATGATTTAATTTACAATACAAGAAATAAATAAGGCTAAATTTTGGGGGAGTGCAGTTGAAGGTTAAGCTCCCACTTTAACTGGAGAGCTAAAGAATTCTTGGATGTTAAGCATAATTTAAGCATACAATGAAATTTAGAAAGATAAAAAAATTAACAAAAAGTACTAATTTTTGTAAAGTATACATTTTTGGATGGTGACATAATGTTGGGGTGCAGACATGTACCAAGTACATTAAGTACATTAATTACATCATATTAAATTATTACAGTTAATTGCAATTTTAGCAAATTGTTAATTGACATATCTAATAGGTACTGAAATCTAAATATATGATACAATTTATATAATGAAGGAGAGTTAACCATTGTTCTATAATTTAAAGGGGATTAACAACAATGTTATATATGGGGCTCCAATAAACCTTAGGCCCCCCCCCCCCCCCCCATGGCCTAAACCATTAGAGGTACAGTAAAACTAAACATACCTTACAAAAGAGAATTTAATCCTGCATTTAATGAGAAACAATTAAAACTTGGTGTTCCCGCCATTGGCTTCCAAGACAGCCTGAATTCATTTTGGGTAGCTTGCCAAAAATGATGTGAATAGATCTTGATTGTTACGCAAATTTGCTAAAACAGTTTCAATGTGTTGCGTCATTGTATCCTTCGAAAATCAATTTGCTGCAGGTTCTTGAAACAAGAGACATTCAACCTTGTCCTTTATAACTGATCCACTGTGTTCACAGACTTTCAGGTCAGGAAAATTTCCTGGCCATTCTTCATTTCCAAAGAAATTGATCTCATGGTTCCGCAACAACTGTTGAGTGGCTAATGCCTTAGAGCAGGGGGCCTTATTGTGCAGAAGTGTGACCTGATCACCATCCATAACATTGTTTGGGTTTCTTAGAAAAGGAATGACATGCTGGGATAGAATAATATCACGAAAATACTGTCCATCCCAACTCTGACCATTTGGCTTCAGCACCCACATGAGCTTCTTTGCAGTGAACAAAACAAACACACCAACACAGTCTGGACTTTTTAATAATTCGCGATAATGTTCATTATCATCGATTTCATCTGGTGTTGTGGCCCACACTCAATCATTTTGGTAGTTAGGCTGATGTGTTACGTAAACAAAAAATTCATCGGAGACAGCTAAATACATGAAATCATCCACGTCCCAATCTTCAAGATAATGGGCAAACCACATTGTCATCGATGTTGAGTTTTTCTTGGCTTTGGAAGTTCATGCCAAGGCTTTAAACCTCGCCTATGACGGTACAGTTGAATGATCTCACCACTAATGATCTTTCCTCTCAACACTTTGATCTCTCTAGAAAGTTTAGCACAGCTGTTTTTCTGCTTATGTGTACCACTTTCAATGATGTCCTTTGTTTCCTGAGAGAGTGGCAAATTTGGGTGCCCAGATTTGGTTGTATCCATTTCACATTCATCCAAAGTTTTATTCCAATTTCTTTTGACGAAGTCCTCACTTCTTCGCAACTTTTTGGCAACCCATGAAGGTGTTATAAAGGTGGCTCCAGCATCACGAGCTTCCTGAAATGTTATTGCTCGTATGCGATCTATCACACGTTGTGTCTCCGAATCACCAATTAATTGAGAAGCCATTATATTATCACATTATCAGCTAGAGTAATTTCAATACCTGCAATAAATAATTTTATATATTTCTATAATCACTAAAAACTATTTCGATATAAGTAAACATGTAAGCTGCAAATGGGGGGGGGGCTAAGGATTTTTGGAACCCATTATTTTTAGTTAACAATGATTACACCAAATTATGTCAAATATTATCAGAAAAATGGTTGGTTATCATAGTTTGAAAGCCTAAATAGCCAGCGATGAGGAAAGCGGAGGAAAAATATGGGATATTTTCTATTGGAAGTACATGGACAATTTAGGGTGCATCAGCCTATAAGGGGTGAAATTTTGAACTTCGGATATTGATTCTGCCCTATGATATTATGGTTACAATCCCCAACAAACCTTCAGTGTCTGTTTCAAGCTGTTCTGACAATATTTAGTGGGTCCACCTCGAAGATAAAAATTTGACAATTGTGGAATTTTATGGTTTTACTAGAAAATCTTACATGTGTAAGTGTTGTAGATTTTGTTTGAAAAAAAATTGTAAATGTAGTTAGTTTTAGGCAAGTTTTAGCCTCAATTCATGAAATTATCTGTCTTTTTAGACTTTTTTTTGTATTATTCTGAGAATCATGAAGTGAGTTACCAGGATGTGGGACGAGGACCCAACTTGCCAAGCATCCCACCGACCACCACCACCTATTAAAAATGGTATTTCATGATAAAATACTTGTAAAAATTGATTTATTGCTTATTGATATCTTAATTCTTCTTCTTTGTCCTTTTTTCTTTTAAAACAGATGATAAAGAAGCTTGTCTCTTTCTCAGATTAGGAGTGGCTTTTCTGTCAGCTTCTACAACTTGGAGAACATTTTGAAGATGTTCTTCAGTCCTTGCAGCCTCATAAAAGTCACTGCATAGTTTTACTGCCCTCTCAGAGCCATCATTTATGACATTTATAGCCAAAAGTTTTTCTTTGGAAGATATAAATGATGCTGTTGTTTTCCATTCAACAATCTCAACCATTAAAAAATCATAGTCTAACTGTAGTGAAGAGAATATGAACCATGAGTTTTTGTCAACCAAGTCAGCTAGTGTGGTTTCCGATCGTAGATTGGTAGGGAAATTAGGCTTTCCAAAACTAGATCCATGTCTACCTTCTGGAACCACTGTCTCAATCTTGTGTGGTTTATAGGAAAGTAGATGGTTTGTTATAGCACAAAGTTCATTTTTTAGAACCAAATCGCTGAATAATACAAGAGGAATCATCTCTAATGAAAGGTACCAGAGATGACGTTTCAAAGATGTTAGAGCACTTTTTGCTATTTGCTTGTTTACTTCCTCGTATCTAAGAAGCTTTTTGTAAAGCTGCAAATCGTGCCATGGTGCATCAAAAACTGAAGAGCAGGTCATCCACCATGGGTAGTAAATCAGTGAAATGAAGGTTGCAAAGTCTCTTAGTTTCAGAATTTGTTGCTTGTTTGTGATTGTTACGGAAGGTAGTTTCGAGATATTATCTTCTAGTAATGCAATTTTTAGAGCATATATTGCTTTACTCATCCATCTGGCTCTATGTATAGCACCAGGTTGCTGAAGGGTTATATCCTTATCACTAGGTCCTGCATTTAACCCTTTCAGTCACTGGGTACCCAATTTGGTAGCTGAAAAATAAACCATATTGGCTCTTATATACCTACACACAAAGGCAAATTTCTTTTTTACCCTATGTCATAATTCATGATCGAAAGGGTTAAGTATAACACAACTACGTCAGAGAATTGTTTGTAGTCATATCATGTATGTTGCTTTTCTATATTACTTATTTGAATTGCATAATCAGTCCATTCCTGAAGAATCTCCTGGACAGCTTTGGAGTACTGATTGAAGTCAATTTTTTTCAATTTTTCATCCTTGGAAATCCACTGAAACTTTTCTTGAAATCTGTTAAAGACATTAATTTCTGGTCCACTCGAAGTTTCTACTTTCATGTCCTGAAACACATGACTCATAATAACTTCACCAACATGATGCCTGCATGCAGACCATAATAAAGGCTGTCCAATCTCTTGTTGGATAGTTATGCATGCAGCACTCACATGTCCCGTGTTGGTTGCTGTAGTGTCGAAAACCAAGTTCACTATTGAATCGGAGCAGTTCCACAATTTCAGTAGCTTCATAACTTCTTCAGTCAAGTTTTTCCCAGATTGGCCACTGCCACCAGCACTAGGATGATATGATGGCATACCAAGTAGTTTGAGATCCATTGAATTTCCAACTGATACGGCTAATTGTTCTTCTGTAACATATTTATCCTGCAGAGTAGAAATTATTTTCGAATCCCAATGAAGAGAGGCCAATTTAGGAGGATTCCAGGATTTTTTAATAGAACTTGAAATTTTTTGGGCTACTTCGCGTCTTGCTCTATCAGCTGTAGCATATGAAGCTGCCACTGCCTTAGTGTTACCACCACATTCTTCAACAAAAGCTTTTGTGAATGCAGCCTGTTGTGCCGGAGTCATTTTCATTCTTGATGCCAAAGAAACAAGTTTTGGTCTTTTCAGAATGTCATGAGGAATGATAGCTTGAGTACCTAAACAGACTGTTGACTGTGTGGATTTTATATCTTTTTCAGCTCCATCATTAGCTTCTGACTCACTCTCAATGGTAGTTGTATTGCTTGTGCTACTGCTTTCTAATTCAACATAACTGCAAGAAGCTTCAGTGTCTCTCAATTCCTTTTCTTTTCTCGCATTTTCTTCACATTTTCAAAAATTAATGCGCTTCATTTTGGATGCTAAAGTTTGATCATGAGCTCCAAAAGAAGCAATTCTATCCCCTTGCATAGATTGAAGAAATTGTATATCTTCTGGATTACTCATAATTTTTTCGGCATTTTTAATCCACAGTGGAAAAGTCATTTTAAGTTGCATTTCCATATCTTCTAGTCTTGTCTTTGTACTTTGTAGCTCTCTTCTTTTCAATGGAATTTCTCTCAGTTTCGCATTCTTTTCTGACAACGAAATTATTTTCTCACATGCTTTTTTCTCAGTAATCATTGGTATGTTGGCTTTATTGTAGAATGGTTGAATTTCTGTTAAAACAATTTTAGCTATATCTCGCTTAGTTCTTCTCTCTTTTAGACCCTGTTGCTGGTGAAATAGGAAACATCTAAGAACTTGTTCACTTGTTGGCAAGTGACATCCTACAATCTTTGCATCATTATTTGTGATGCCAGGACCTAATCCAAATATACAGTTTTTTTTCGTGTTTTTACATCAACTTTATCTGCACCACTTGAACAAGTTTTACCACTAGAAGTGGCTTCACTGGCTTTACCACTATTATCCATTATATCATATATCAACTATTATCACCAACATATATCAAAAATTGACCTGTAATAGAAACATAGATTAATATTAAAGTAGTCTACATGCCTGAAAATAAGAAAAAATAGCTATAGGTATTTCATGATGGCAAATGATGTTTATTAATAGTAGCTATGGCTTAAACACAAGCAAACTAAACATACTAGGCCTATAGTACCTTAAGGATCATTCAATTCAATAAAATAAAGGTATATGTGAAAAAAATAATTTAAGGCAATTTATCCTAAAAATTGTCATTTTTGTAAAAGTTTAGGAGCTAGGTGGACCCAGTAGATATTAATCAATTGACCTGAAATTTTGCATGTGAATTTTTTTTTAGGGAATGTAACCATAATAACGTAGGGCCAAATCAATTTTTGAAAGTTGCCATTTTTGATGTACCCTAAATTGGACATTTATGATAACGTAACACATAAGTAACAGAATTTAAATGACAATTAGGTAGAAATAGTAAGTACAGGTAATGAGAATGTGGGTAACTATGTGATGTAAGTAGATAACAAACCAGTGGCCTGGCAGGGAAACAATGCAGTATATTATAACAACATAACATGACATCTTAACAGTGGTGGGCACCATTAACCAAAGAGTTAACTTCGTTAACCGCTAATCCATTAACCAAAAAGTTAACTTCGTTAACCGTTAATCCGTTAAACATGTAACGGAAGTTACCGATAAACCGTTAACGTTAACTTTTATTATAAAAAAAATGAAAAACACAATATATATATAATTTAATTTTCCCTCTTCTTCTCGTTCTCCATTTTGTCCATGAGATGCATGTTGCCCTTCATGAAAATTAGCATATCAAAGTTTTCATCAGACAGGGATGATCTCTTGGCCCTCAGGATGTCCTTGCCCATAGAGAACAAATGCTCCACTGCAGCACTGGAGGGGATGGCTGTGTTGAACTTGATGAACAAGTCTACCAACACTTGCTCACCCAAGAAGACAGCATCTGTCAGCAAGTCCTTGGAGTTGGTCTCCAGCCAGGTCTTGACCAAGTTCTGGGCCTTGCCCTTGAGTGACCTGTGGCTTCTGCTGCTCTCTTTTGTCTGGATGACAGCACTGAAGAAGTCCTCCTCCTCCTCCTCATTGTTGCTGCTTCATGGCCTCCTCGACTGTACCCTCCATGCTTTTCCTCACCCTGGCGACCTTGGTGTTGTCATACTTGTCCAACCAGATGAGGTGAAACCTGGGATGGAAGGCAGCAGCAGATTTTAAAGATGTGGTACCTAGAAGTACCGCCAGGACATAAAGGGTTAAGGTGAAAACGCTCCCATTGTAAGACATCAATTGACTTAATTTATGTCATCAAAGTGACATGAGAATTGAAATCTTACCTGATCAGTTTTATGGTTCTTGAAATGTATCAAGGAGACTACTAATAAGGTACTCACAGACATATTATAAATATACATGACTTACTTGACAATGATTATTTTTAAATATTCACTAGCACAAACATGTTGCGCAAGAGACAGACTGCAAATGAAACGAATGTAGTTATTTGTTGTAATTGTTACATATATATTATTGAAAGTGCCTTAAAATGCTCGTGATATTTCTTGGAAGAAGTTGAAACATTCAACTCAAATGGCAAATCTTTCCGCCTGATTTTACAGTCGACCATGTTTTGCTCAAACCAATGCCATAAATAACTACCATATTTGGTAAGACACAAATTGTGGCGACGGAAACAAATATATCGCCTGATTTTGCACTACAGAAATGGAAATTCATTCATCACTATTAACAGTGGCGGATTAATTGCACACCTGCTCAGCACTGAAAATAATAGAAACTTTTAAACGTTTATTTATGAATTTTTTGGGTTAATGGACTTGAGTTAACGGAAGTTAAATGTAACGGAAGTTAATTAGTCCGATAATGATTTTCAAAGTTAACTTAAAAGTTAAATCATTAACGAAAAAGTTAACTTCGTTAATTAACGATTAACGGATTAATGGTTTGTGCCCAGCTTTGAATCTTAACATTATAAATTGGTAGCAGGAGCAAGAGAGAAGAGTTCAGATTCAGAGGCTTGCTTTTGGCAATGTCATCAGGATTCGAATATTTGTATCAGCGTTAATGAATATCTGGCAAGAGGTGAAATAATTAAAAGTAAAAAGAATGCATGTGGATGTATTTACATGTACATAACTATCAGGGGTGTGGAGTCGGAGCTGGTGGAGTGATGGTTTTTGGGTGGAGCCGGAGTTGGAGTTGGAGCCATTAAAAAACGCCGACCCCATGGATCCAGTTACCTTGCCCATTCATAATAAACCTAATGCAACTTTATCTTACCTAACCCAACTTTAGTACTTTACCTAACTTAATATATAGTTTTTATTAAAAATGCATATTTATTTTTTTCAGAAACGTCAATATTTGTAATATAATTATTAATTATAGCTCCAAAATCATATATCATTAACTGAACTAAGACTAAACAATAAGCATTTATCATTTATACATAAATAAATTTTTTTAAGCCCTCAATAATGAATAAACTTAAAGGATCTAGAGAAAAGTCTATTGTATTCAAATATTTTACTACCACTGAAGATGATGATGAGTATGATCAATGACCACTCTAACTACATTTGGATTTTGATAACTTGACAGAGCCGGAGCCAGAGCCAAAAGTTTTTTTCTGGCTCCACACCCCTGATAACTATGTACATAATCACGATCATAGAGGACATGTATGAGTGCACAAAGTATTGTACACATATCAGTACGTAACACAATAGGTTGTGTGGGTAATATAGTCAGACACAAGTAAACATGGACTGATAGGTTGATAGGGCATAAGTAGACAATAGGTAGATGAATGAATAAGTAATAAAATTAATAAAGGATAGCAGTCAAGAAAGGACATGGATGTATGAATGAACAACATACAAATAATGACATACAGTGTAAAGTTTTTATGATGATGTTAAAGAATTTACCATACATTGAATATGAAAGATATCCACATACTAAACATGTGATTCAGTATTCAAGGTATGGAAAACATGGAAGGGAATTAAGTTATTTTATGACATCATAGTTATTCAAATTATGCAAAACGTTAATTCATAATTAATATGCCATAGTTATTTAATTTGTACGTACAGTATAAGTCAATATTGGGAGAAACTAGAAGAAGGGTCATTCCAGCTCAATTGGTACAGGGGTGGTCGGGTGACCATCTCCAATTTTCTTCAAATTTTCAGGGTTGATTCATACACCATTCAATAGCTTAAATCTAAAATTTTAGCTTCCTCAGTCAAAAACTTTTAATTTTATGGTCACTTAAATGGCCCCCACCTTCGACAAAAAATGCCCATGTTGGGCTTGATCGGCCAACGCCTTCATTTTGAGAGGCCTTGAAAAGTGTCTTCTAATAGGAGTAGAAGCTTCAAATTTGTCATGCCAATACAACTTCTGGTGGTCTTTTCAATTTTGCAAGCAAAAAGGCTGTGGAACAAACAGTTTCTAAGTTACAAGGGCTTAAATATGGCTCCATTTTGAAGCTTGCATCAATTCCTCCCACTTTTACGATTACCATTTTCAAAAGTTTTAGTTCTACATCAATCACAGCTGTTTTAATACTCCTAATAGTCTCTATGGGTTGTAAATTTATGAGTGAAATAAAAAAAATAACCAAAAAAGGATTTTTTTCTTTTTTTTAAAATTTCTAAAAGTTGATATTTTCACAAAATTTGCAAAATTAACATCAACTTTGGGGCTTAATATAAAGGTGTCCAAAATTAGTCAGGGAGTTGATACTTCTAGTAAAGAAAGATACATATGTGTAAAAAAACATATATTAAGGAATAGATCTCAACTCAACTCCTTCATATAGTTTTGGTGATTCAAAGAAAAGTGCTTTTTGTGAAAAATCTCAAATTTTAAAATTTTTAAATTTCTATTTATGACATTGAATTGTAATTTTACTTCCATTTTATTACTTAAGTTGATTTACAATTGTAATAATATGTAAATAAGTCTAAAACATACAAGAAATTTAATATGTCTGTCAAAACAACCAGCGACTCAAAGGGCTCTGGGTAGCTCATTTCGCTTTGTATATTCTTATAAATGTAAAACATGATGGTTAATCATTAATGTCCAGGCCTATTTTATAGATCATGATCTTTTATTTTCAGAAAATTTAACTAGAGCAATTAACTTAATTTTACTGCCTGTAATAATGGCTTATTCTAATCAAGAATCAAAGTGCAGCTTTGGTATGTACTTGGATGATCCATGTCATGAACACAGACTCACCAGGAAGGTGGGTATGTATACCTTACATGAGCTGACAGATGAAACAAGGAAACTGCTATTGTGGAGAACAAAAGCAACTGTAATCAACCCAAATAGTGCTACTGTATGTAGAGGTAGGGGGTAGAGGGGGGTCTGAGGGTCATGTGACCAGATTTGAGTGATCATAGGCTCAAATGACAGCTTTTCATGCCAATAACATGATTCAAACAAAAAAAATTGGTTTTGGCTTATATACAAAAATTGCATTCAAATTTACTCGAAAACCATCATTTTTTAGTATGTTTGCAATTTTATAGCTAAACTGCTTCAAAACTAAGTCTTATAACATAAAAACTTATTTAATAACATATTATTGAATGTTCTGCTGCTCTTCACATGAGATATTAACCTTTGTACATTTCTATATTTCAGATAATTTACATATTTATTCTATCTTTTTTGTTTAGAATACAGAAATTGGTGATTGTTTTACTTTTAGCACTTTTTGTGAAATAATGTGATAAAAGTTTGGAAAAGCAACGCTTTAAAATCAGCCGATCAGTAGCAACCACGCCTAGCAATGGCACAAAAGCTAGTGTTCATTTTTGGTGACAAGCTACCTACTTGGTATGATGCAGCAATCGCAATATTTTCAGAGGCGACACAACCAAAAAGCTAAAAAATGTAAGTTTTTGAAGTCTATATGGTCTTACAACGTAAGTGCAATATTGATATGTTGTTGTTGTTGTTGTTGTTGTTTAGCCGATCAGCCCACCCTGATCGAGCAAGCCGGCGGCACGCAGGTAACCGATCGCCCTCTCCGGAGTGGACCAGAGGTTCAGCGCACTCGTGATGTTGTGTTGTGTTCGTTGTTGTGCTAGAGCGGTACAGTCCATCATAATGTGTTCAATTGTTTGTGGTGTGTCTTGGCACAGGTGGCAGGTGTCGTCTATGGAGTTGTCTAGTCTGTGTTTATATGTCCATAAGTTGGGGTGATGTCCACATCGGAATCGTGCTAAGTTAACTCGATCCGATCTGCTCAGGCTGATCTCTGACCTGTTAATGGACGGCAGCTTCGCACCTAGGACCGCATTCGGACTGAGTCGTGTCAGTGCTTTGTGGGTTAGGTGTGTGTGTATGTGTTTTCTGTACTGTGTGATGTCTGTGGGGTGTGGTATGGAATAGAGTATTTGGTTATAATGTCTCTCTGGTGTTACCTTAATGGTGCGAGGTGTTGGTGCATGATTGTACATGTAGTGGCAAGGGTGTTGTGGGTTAGTTGTCACTGCTGCCATGAATTGTGTTCCCCTCATGTCTAAATGTTCCCTAACTTTTAGTATTTTTGTTTCTGTGTGCAGGTGTTCTATTGGTGTTGTTTGAGTGCATCCTGTAATGATACGAAGTGCGTTGTTTTGTATTGTTTGTAAGGTGTTTATGTGTGTGTTTGAGATAATGGGTGCCCAGCATGGGCTAGCATAGTCCATAACTGAGCGAATATATTGTTTGTAGATGAGTGATGTTGTTTCCTGCTGGTGTCCAAAGTTTGTGCCTGTTAGTACCCTAAGCGTGTTAAGTCTTGACGTACATTTGTTTTTAATGTCCTGAATGGGTTTGCAAAAGATAATGATGTGTTGTATGTGACACCTAGTATTTTGGTTCTGTGAGTGTGTGGAATGTTGATGTTGTTTAGTGTAAGTTGTGGAATTACCTGGTGTTCTTTTGTGTTGCTTGTAAGCAAGGTGATGGTTGATTTTGTGGGTGCTACTTTGAGTCTATTGTGTGAGAGCCAGTCTTGTATACTGTTTATGTATGTTTGTAGGTTATTTGTAGTGGTGTCGATGTTGTTGTGGGTGGATGTTAGAGTGATATCATCTGCATATGATGATAAGGTAAGCTTGTTATCTATGGGTGTTGGAATGTCATGCATGTATAAGTTGAAGAGTGTTGGTGAGAGAACAGAGCCTTGAGGGACCCCGTTCGGAAAAAGCTTGTTTTTGGATGACTTGCCATTAAATGTGACATGTGAGTATCTTCCTGAGAGATAGTTGCTCAGCCACCTTTTGGTGTTATTGTGCATGTTTGTGTTGAGTATTTTGTTTATGAGAGGGAAGCGTGGGATAGCATCAAATGCTTTACTAATGTCTATTGTTGCTAATAGTGTACGTTGAGCTGGTCTTCTAGAGTTGATGCCATCCATGATGTGCTGCGTCAGGTTAGTGAGTAATGTCGTGGTTGAGTGGTGAGGTCTGAATCCATGTTGAGTAGGCAATAGTGGTATGTGTGGGTTGGTGATTTGTAAGATTAGTCTTTCTGTTACTTTGGAAGGTGTGCATAGTAAAGTAATGGGTCTATAGGAAGCTGGTTCTGTTGGATTTTTGTTTGGTTTGAGGGTCATTCTCTGTCAGATCAACCAGTGCCTAACACCCTCATCTCTCAGATTTTGCTGAAATTTGGTTTATAGGGAGTTTGTGGGCCCTGAATCCATTTCTGAAATTATAAGGTCAATCCGACCAACGGTTCAAGAGATATGACCTCGGGAAATTTGAGGTCACTTGCGAGGTCACTAACATTTGGCGACCCATAACTTGGGTAATAATGGTCACAATTATATAAAAGTATATATATTTAGAATCAGAAAACGACAAGGAATCCAAATATGCAAGTTTTAGAACTCTAGGTTGAAAAATAAAAAAGTTACACTGTAACCAAAATTTGAGGTCACGATTTGACCTCGGGGGTATCAAATGAGAATTTTTTTTTTAAATGTAAAAAATGAAGGCATAGGCATTGGCTATTAGAATCAGCAAAAAAAAGTTTGTTTATGTTAGTATTTTTCATGTAACTAACATATAAGTGAACACCATATTCATAAGTTGTGCGTCAATTCTACCTATTTTTTCACACTTAAGCTCATAATTTGGCCTATAGAAATTAAAATTACATTTTTTTATAGATATAAAAACAAATGCAAAAAATGTAAAATTGTATTTCACTGCTAATCTACACTGGCAATAATAGTTATAATAGTGAAAGGGGAAGACCTACTTAGAGGATTCATGTGCTAGCCTAATACAATTTTTGCATGCTCGATGCTCTCATCAATTTCTTTTTGTGGAAAAATGTATTGAATTCTGCTGCCTCCTCTTAGGGTAGGACAACTCATTACAGTTAATATATGATGTCCTGGCACTGCACATGAATCCTTGTTTGATGGATAATAATATGCACTTGATCCTGATGACCCAGAGGGATGTAGAAAGTTCACAGTGAAATCATCAAACTCTTCACAATATTCCTCCACAATTCCATACCAAACTTGCATGTCATAAATGCAGCCAACATACTCTCCTGGTTTGACACATTTTAGGTTACCAAGCATTGCAGGTTCATTAGTAAAATGACTTTTCCTTATTCTTTTCTTTTCTCCAATGCCACTTGAAATGGGATACACCATCAGTTCTTCCTTGTTTAGGGGAACAAATCTATGATATTTCTGAGTTCCAGGAATAGCCCTACTATCCTTGAATCGATGTTCCAACCGTTCTTCTGCATCTTTCAAATCAGCTGTAGTTACAAAGAAAAAATTTATCTTCTTGCTTAAGTTTTCTTCACAAAACTGAAACATGTGTTCTGGTGTAAGAATTTGCCTCTCTGTAGTTCTCTGCAAACTGGCACGAGCAGTAGCTCTTTTCACTGTTCCTCCAATCCCATCACATGCATTTTTGCCATGGGATGTAGCAAAGAAGTGCCATTCACAAGACAGACCAAAATCCTCTTCATGGTAACAGAGATTTGTGAAGTTGTATCTGTTCTTATATTGGCCAGCACATCCATCTGAGAAATAGTGCACCTTCTTCAATTGGGGCATCTGAATTTAACATATGTCATAAGCTTCAATATGAATGAGTAAACCATTATAGTGTTGTGGTTTAGTGATGCAGATAAGAAACAGACACTAAAATGGCTAAGTTCCTGGTCTGCAGATGATCTATAATAGATGACAAAAGGGTGAACTGTACACTGTGAATTGTCCCAGTGAAACCCTTGGGCAGCATCCTGGACAATGAAAGAATAATTCTCAGAGAAATCACCTACTATAACTACCTCGCTCTGAGGTGGTAGTGTTTCTTTCAACTGCTTGAAGTACTGTGATTGTTGCTGAGCAACAAAGTGATGACGAACCATGCGGGATATTTTCATGCTTAGGGATGATAAGTATTCATGAAGTGGCTCCACCTTATCAACCATTGTACAACGGTCAACAGTCACCCATTGCTTGTAAGATATTTCATTTGGAGCTGATTTCACACTGTCAAGTAACTCAAGAAAATCCAGGACACCCTCTTCTCTTGGGCAATCATTGCAAAGTTGCATCATGCAAGTCTCTCTTTCTGTACTGCAGACACTGTAATCCATAAGATCCTTGTATGAAAGACCTCTTTCTCCCAATGCAGCCAGCTGCAATTTTGGATTTTGATGGTATGTGCAGACACAGACAGAATGAGTCCCACCACTACCGGCAAGCACACAATATGATGGCCGTAATTTTGCAAATGTGGAAAATACTATTTTGGGATTCTTTTCATCATTTTTATATAGTTCAAACATCTCTCTTAAATTCCCGAGGACCAATCATTTTTGCACCTTCATTGCACCTTCAGCACTGATAACTTTCACGCAATCCTTTTGGCCAGGACACATACGACTAACCTCTTCTGACTCATAGAATCTTCTAACTAATCTTTGTGTTCTTCAGATATCACTTTTCCTTTGCTCATTAGTGGAATCTTCGGAAGGATTCCATGTTCTGATTTAAGTGAACGGCTTCTTTTCACCATGTATGTTGTAGTTTGAAAGAAACTAGCTGTTTTTTCAATTGTGTATGGTGAGAGTGTCAATATTTGTAGTTTGTGATGGTGACATTTGCTCTCCAGGAATGACTGTTTCAATTCATTCATTAATTTGTCTAGATGTTTTTCAGATTTAGTTTCAGGTTTTGAAGTATCACTTACCTCCTCGGTAATTTGAACACCATAACTGAGTTCTAGCCTCTCCTTCAGGTGTTTCTGAGCAGATGATAGCTTACCACGAGCCTTGCGCTTTTTCTGGCTTAATGACAGCCCTTCTGAAAAGAACAGAAAAAAAGGTTTCACACACCTGAATATTAGTAATTAAATATTAATTATAGTACCTTAAATGCTATATAATTGGCTATATAGTAGATCAAACAGACCTTGTAGTAAAGTATAAGTTATTATATTAATTTATTACTTACTTTTTTTAACTGGTGTTTGGTCCAGAAATGCTAGAACTGGTTCAACTGAAGTTGAAGGATTTTCCTTTATCAAGCAATCACTGTCATTGTCCAGATCTTGAATTGAAGAGATGTTACTCAAGCCACTGATAGTAGATGATTCATTTGAATCCTGCTCAGACTCGTTGTTTCAGTGGTACTAAGTATAGTGGGGTTTTTCATTATCAGTGTCCAGCAGTTCACACACAACAATGAGTCTTTTTTCACTCTTCCAGCACATTTTCAACAAGTACATCAGTCACTTTTCTAAGATTGATTGTTATGCGTTTCTTGTGTTTTTGAATAGGGTCCTGGCAGTATTTCAAGTGCCGAACCATTGTATTTTGATCTGTAAAGATATAGGATTTACAATTAGGTAATACCGGGTGTCTCAAAATAGATGGAACCCATTGACATGATAATAATTTATTACTCAGAAAATAAACTCCAAAAAAGATTACATTTCCTGGAAGCTGATATGATAACAATTAAAAACTGAAGATTTGAGGTCTCTAGATCAAAGGATACATTTATTAGAGCACATGTTCCAAATGACCGCCGTTGCGCTGCAGACACACTTGAAGCCGACGAGTGAAGTTGTCAATCACCCTGACACCCTGCACAGAGTGCAAGGGCCTCTGAAGCACCTCGTCTGGGGCTTGTGTGCCCCAGAACACATTGTTCTTGCTATTGACATACCCACTGAGCAAGAAGTGTGCTTCGTCGCTGAACCAAACATCATCAAGAAAGTCAGGATCCTCTTCGATCTTGTTCTCGAACCACCGGCACATCACAACACATTTTGCCATGTCAGCTGGTGTGAGTTTATGCTTGATCTGGATCCTGTATGGGTACAGCTGAAGATCCTTGATCAAGATTCTTTGCACTGACGCACGTGAAAGACCCAGATCTTGGCAACGTCTTCGGATTGACTTTTTCGGACTCCTTCCGACAGAATCTCTCACCGCATTCACATTGTCAGGAGATCTTGCAGTCACCTTCCTGCCAGATCTGGGTGTTTCTGCTTTCTTGTTGAGATTGTTTACTGATCCTGTTGTGGTGGGATTCGGAGTAACCTAACGGCCGCACCACGAATAAGAATTTTTTCTTTTGTTTAAGAACTCCACGAAACCAGGCTGCTTACCTTGAAGGGTTGTTGGATCCAGGCTCGCTGCCCAGACCTCCGATTCCACGACTGCTGGCTCCTGCCACCAACAGTTTCTTACTTGCCAGAATAGCTTCCTTCTGTTAGTGGTTCACTATCTCCAGCATCCCCTTCCTAACAGAACTTAAAGTTCCCTTGGTCCAATAACGGTCTTCAGCCTCAGACAAATCCAGCCTGACTTTAGTTTCCTCTGTTATGTTCTTTATTTTCTCTTGTCAAATTACCCTCTTAAACTATATTTTTTATTATTTATATTTCCACACATGCGCCAATTGGTTCCCTCCACTTCTCAAAACTCGAGTTTTGACACACACGCCGACACTTTTAAACCTCAGAAGCGTCTCTTTTACTAAATTTGTTTATTCTTCTTTTCATTGTTTGTTTGTTTTAATTTAACAATTTTGTACTTTATTATTCATTTACTAACAGGGTTTAACAAGCGACTGTCCAACTCTCACTCTTTTTCCCATACTAATTTAATAAAACTGTTTTATTCCTCATTCCTTGTTTACAAGTTTAACATTTCTTTATATAACTTATTGTTTAGTCTTTTCATTCATTAAAATATTAACATTAACATATCTTATAACATTATTTCTTTATTTATTTGTTTGCTAATATTAATATTTACTTAATGTTTATTATTTATTATCTTAATGCTTAATAGTTTACTACTATCTTTCTAATTTCTTATAACAGTTATCATTCTTATTCATTATTTGTTTGCTGGAAAGAGAGAGAGAACCATTAAAATCCTTTCTATAACAAATATTTCATTCAAAAATCAAAGAAATTTAATATATAAATAATAATAATCAAGGCCAGGGGGAAAGGGCTGAGAACTAAAAGGGGAAAGGGTTCACCCTCCACATCTTCCCCCCCCAAGCTCCTTTCCACCTGTCTTGCCATATAGCCTACACACCTACTATATTACCCTAATATGGTTCTCTCTTCCTTTCCTTACAATTTTTATACCAAAATATTTATTAACAAATTATTTACATAGATACCCTCTTTTTTTCCGAAAAATAATTTTTTCAATTTTCAAATATATATATATATATATATATTTTTTTTTTTTTTTTTTTTTTTTTTTTTTTTTTTACAAAAAATAATTTTCAATTTTTTTTTTTTTTTTTTTTTTTCAAAAATAATTGTTTTCAATTTTAAATCTTTTAAATCATTAATTACATACATGGCTATCATAAGAATAACATATTTACAAATTTACTTTATAAATCATTTATTTATTTAAATTATAATTCAGTTATTTAATAATCTTTATATTTAACAAATACAGTAAACATTCAAACATTCAATATTTAGGACTAACAGCTGGCTAACAATTACTTTCTCTTTAATAATTTACGTTATACTAAAAAATATACCTATAATTTCATTTTTTAATTTATTTACAATAGTTATTTACAATAGTTATTTACAATACCAGGAATGAGGTTGAAACCTGCAAAGGCAAATCACCAGAGGCAGGTATCAGCAGGTCTGGGAACTCACCCAGGCACCTTCCTCCTTCAAGCACAGCCCAGCTTCTGGCCTCAAAATGTAGGCTGCCACCTGGTTGAATTTCCAACCACTCACTCTTTCACACATCATACAATACTACTATTTTTTTTTTTTTCCTACAGAACACTACACCAATACTTTATACTACATTACCATCACCACTCCCTAAACACTGTTGCACTTTCTCTATCATTCTAACCCATCTACTTTTAATATCTTCTCTAATACTACTTGTTAATTCTACATCTAAGCTTTTATTCAACACATTTTCTTCTATCTCAAGCAATAACATTCTCACTTCCTCACAAAAATCAATCACATTCATTCTCTCCCTCATTCTTTCATTTATACTTCCTTCACCTCTATCTACTCCCCATTCATCCCTCACACTTTCCATTAAGGTCACAATACTTTGCTCAGTTACACTCCTTTCTCTCTCACATACATTTTCCCTTTCACTCTCAAGAATTGTAAATCCCACACTCTTAATGCCCCCTCCCTGACACAATCTTTCCACTTCTGAGTGAAGATGATTTCCCTTCTTCTCCCTTCTCCTCCACCCTCGGAAAATCCCAGAAAAGAAAGGCCCTCAAGGTCTGAGACCCCAAAACCCTCAAACGAGAATTCCCCGGATGGACCAGGCTGGCACCATGAACCACCAAAGTCCCGAACATCCCATTCTAACTCTGCCTCACCCGCGGCTGTTCCAGAGTCCAACTGGGAATCCTTCAGCTCATATACTTCACCTATCTGCCTGGCTTTCTCACCTTTCATTCCCTTTCTTCTCACCTTTTTCTTCCTTTTTGCCCGCTTTGACACAATCAAGAACTCCAGATCTGCATCCATCCATTCATCCTGGATTCCCATCATGTTCTTGGTTTCTAGCGCTTTCTTTTGTTCCATCCTCTCACACATATCATACATTGGGTGACATACGATGTACTCCGGAGGTATTCGCCATTTGCGCAACTGCCGATGATGTGCTCTTACTTCTTCACACTGTCCATTCTCTTGCTCCCTCTCAATCACATACGTTACCCCATTCTCCCATACCTTTTTCACCACAAATGGACCCTCAAACTTTTGCGCCAACTTATACTCATTCCTTCTTCCAGCCTCATGCACCTCTTTCAAAACAAGCTCACCAACACCAAATGACCGAAAATGCACACCAGCCTCTCTCCATCTATCACATGTATTCTCATTTAATCGTATATCCTTTTGCACAAACCTTCCAAATGTAGACACATACCTTCTTGGGGAAGTTTGAATGGCTGAGTGGTATGTCGAATTGTAGCACCAGGCAACTCTTGCCAACTCAGCATCCCACTCAGCCCCTTCCCCAATACATACACGCAGCATTTCACTTATCGTTTTCACCGTTCTCTCAGCCAAACCATTCGAAGCAGACATATACGGAGTTATTCTAACATGCTCTATCCCATTCTCACTCAACATTCTCTCAAAACTAGCACCCCTAAACTCAGGCCCATTATCTGTTAAACACTTACGCGGCCTTCCAAGCATCATTGGTAACATACTCTCTCTCATCACTCTCGCAACATGCTCACTTGTTTTATTCTCTAACGCAGCAACATACACAAACTTACTCTTGTGATCGACCCCTACTAATATTCCAACTTTCCCTCTACTCGTTCTCGGCATACTCACAATATCAACCACCACAAGCTCCCACGGTTCTTTCACTTCAATCTTTCGCACTGGGGGGCGGCTATGCTGGGACTGGTATTTTCGCTTTTGGCAACTCTCACAAGTAGTTGCCACTTCTGCAACAACCAGTCCCAGCCTAGGGTGGAAAACCATTCCTTTCATCAATTCCCATAACTTGTTTTTTCCCACATGCCCATACATCCTATGTGTAATAATCACCAATCCTACCATACCCTCAAATGTCATCACTGGCACACTCTCTGTCTCACCCACCTTATTTACCCTCATATAATATAGCACTCCCATCCATACAGCCAACTTTTTCGCATACCTTTTATACTCTTCCACCTCTTTTGACCACTCTCTCACATCTGTACCATTATACACATATTCTCTCAACTTGCATATCACCTCATCTCCCTCTTGCATATCTAAAATATCTTCATCTCTCAACACTTCACACTGGTCTTCCACCTCTAACTCAATTGCTCCCACTAACACAGCATCTATACCTGTGCTCGGAAACATTCCCATACTGACCACATGTTCTCCTTCTCTCATTACTGAGCCCTGACCAACATCCACACTCAAGTTCATATTCTCAAGGAAATCAATTCCCAGTAGAAAATCCCAGGGCATTGATTCCCCTTTCAAGACTATGAACTTGTGCTCCCATACCTCTTTACATGCACCTAATCCCACCCTCAACTGCACAGCTTCATGTGACGCGACTGTTCCCCCTCCGATACCACGTATTCTCACACCCACTCTTTCTCGGGATACAGGCACATTCTCTTCATCTAAATCACACAACACTCGCTCATTCACCAGACTGATTTGGGCACCTGTATCCACAAGACCCCTGTAGAGCTCAATAGGACCTTCTGGAACCCTTACAGGAACCACAGAAGGGCTGAGCTCTACCTCATCCACACAGTCACGTATCATCCATGGCCCCTCTAACATACCTACTTCCATACAACCTTCTCCCTCTGACTCTCTCTGTGCAGCTCTAACTTCATCCAAAACCCTTTCCAAATTTTCACCTGGCACTATGCTTTTATACCTCTTCCTTTCACTCACCCAATTGTAATGTACACCACTAATACACTGCAAATGCAAAATCAGGGCTCCTTTCTCCTCGATCCTTTCATCTTTATACACAATCGGACAATCATTACCATAATGCACATACACTTCAACACTAAACAATGAGCTGACCACCATGAGGACCTCTTGAAAAGAAAAATACCCGGGCTCCCCATGGCTTTCAGCTCACGTACATAATTGCGGACCTTACAAACACCCATCCTTTCTGGTTTCTTAATCGCTTCATTCATAACCAAGGTCCGCAATTCATTCACACTCCCTGGTATTCTCATTTTTAACCCATCCAATTTCAAATCTTTCAACCCATACCATACACTTTCAAACAAACTGTCGCCACCCCCCCTACTTTCATGCAACTTTACTATTCCCACTGGCAAATACTCAGGGTCGACCACCTCTTTCTCACACCTTTCATTCACCCCAGGTATTCTTGACATCAGGTCAGCCATACAATTCCTCTCCCCTGGCACATACTCAATCTTATAATCAAACTCACTCAACTCAAGCAAAGTTCTAGCAATTCTTCCATCCACAACTTTCATTCTCTCCATATATACCAAGGGCTGATGATCAGTCTTTAAAATAAATTTCATTCCATACAAAAATGACTTGAAAGCTTTCACACAAAACCTCATTGCCGCAAGTTCTCTCTCAATTGTACTGTACTTTCGCTCTGCCTTACTGAATGCTTTAGATACATACCCAATTACTCTCCTTCCTTCCTGTCCTTCCTCTCCCTGCAACTGGCACAAGCACCCACCCATACAAAATCCACTCGCATCTGTATACAATTCTAGCAAACTCGCTCCTTCACTCAGGTCCGGATAAGCCAACTCCACATCTTTCGCTGCTTCCACTCTCAATTGCTCAAATGCTTCATTCATCTTCTCCGTCCACACCAACTGAGTACTACCTTTCATTCCAGTCACTTCGGTCAGGGGTTTCGAAATCCCAGAGCAGCCCGCTATAAATTTCCTCTGAAACTCTACAAGTCCCAGAAAAGATTTAAGTTCACGAACTGTCCGAGGTTTCGGGAACTCCCTGACTTTTTCCATATACTCCCCACTCTTTCGTATACCACTCGAACTCACCTTGTGCCCCAGAAATGCCACACTTTCCCTGAACCACTCACACTTACTTGGTTTCACTCGTAGTCCGACTTCATCCAACACTTGCAGTACCTCTCTCATTATCTTCAGGTGCTCCTCAAATGTCTCTGTCATAATCAAAATGTCATCTATAAAACATATGACATTTTCCCTTGCAAACTTACCAAGAACACGATTCATTGCTCTCTGAAATGCAGCAGGTGCAGCTGTAAGTCCGAACGAGAGAGCACGGAACATATAATGATTCCTGGCTGTGGAGAAAGCAGTTATGGGACGAGACTCTGGCTCAACCGGCATCTGGTAATATCCCCTCAATAGGTCCAATTTACTAAACACCCTCTTTCCATGCAAAGAGTATACACTTTCATTTATCAAGCACATCGGAAACCTGTCTTTCACTGTCCTTTCGTTCACCATTCGATAGTCCACACACAAGCGAATCCTTCCATCAGGTTTCCGCACAGGCACTATTCTACTATTCCACGGACTTGTGCTCTGTTCAATCACTCCCATTCTCTCTAATTCCTCACACTGCTCTTCTATCTCATTCATTACTGGTGGGGAGAACCGTCTTGGCCTTTGGTAGATCGGAGTCTCATCCGTTAACTGGATCCTGAAGGGAGGTAGTTTTGTTAAACGGAGGTCATCATCTCCTCGGGCCAATACGCTCCTTTTCTCCCCTGCCAACTGCCACACCTGCATTCGCTCACTCTCACTCAACTGTTCGCCAACAATCACCTCCTTTCTGATTTGTTCAGTCGTCCATTCCTCCCCACATAGAATTCACACTTACCCAACTCATTTTTCCACTCAATCATACGTCTAGCAGGATGGATCACCAATCGATTTTTTTTCAAAAACTCATACCCCAGAATCATGTCATACTTTTCACTCTCCTTATCAACCACATAAAGCACACATTCTTCCATTTCACACCCCATCACTTTCACTTTAATCTGCACCTCTCCCAACACTCGTACTGGGATGTTCCCAACCCCTTTAATTTCCCCAGTTACTCCCCAATTCACTCTTCCTAATTCATTCTCTTTACACAAACATCCAATTCCTTGCTTACTTATTAAATTAGGTGAACATCCTGTATCCACTAATGCCCTCCATACACTCCCTCCCCATTCAACAGGAATAACCATACACTCTGCCTTTTTCTCACTCGCTCTCACTTCCTTATTCACTTGACACCATCCTGCTAATGCCTCAAATACACATTCATCATTCAGAGAAGCAGGGACCCCAACCCCAATGAGAGGCCCCTGCCCTATGCGTTTCCCGTACTGGGACCAGCCTCGCCATTTCCAGTGACAGCACCCCCTTGAGGGCCCTGCCTCTGAGGTTGAGGAGCTGGCATGGCTGACACTGGCCGATTTCCTGCATGAGAGACAGGACTCCCTCCCGCCAGTGCCGGAGCACCCTGCTGTTGGGCTTGACAGAACCGGGCAATATGCCCAAAGTTCCCACATGCCCTACATTCATACCCAGGTGTTCTGCATTCATACGCCATGTGTCCCATCTGCCCACATGCAAAACACGCACCCACTCTTCTTCTACAGGTCTCTATACTATGTCCCCCTCTACCGCAATATGCACACCCTCTCACATTCCCCATATTCCCTCCATTCACTGGCCCTCTTTGCTCATTCATTGTCGACTGGCCTTGAAGCCCTTGCCTTCTATACATTTGCCCCAGCATCGGACCATTCATTCTGGGACCTGATGTGGGAGGAGGCCCTGGTTGTTGCATGGCCGACCCTCCATACACCCTTGTGAATTCGTTCACAAAGTTAGCCAGCATTTCCATTGGGTTTTGGGCCATGGATGCTTGGCTAACTGGAGGGTGACCTGGCCTAGTATTTCTTAATGCGTCCGCATAACTAGGAAACACAGGTACTTGTTCCTCCCTCATCGCTGTCCCCATTCGCACATCTGCTTCCCTATTACGCCCAATCACACTCTCATACACTCGGTCCTCTAACAATTCCAAGATTTCATGCCACTTCAAACGTGTCCCTCTCACTCTTACACACTCTTTCCTCTTAACATTCAAAAACTCTCTCACACTCTCAGGTACTGTCTCAATCAACTTTCTTACCAACCTTTTATTCTCATCTATCCCATCATCTCCAAATTTCTTTCTCACCAAAGTTTCAAGTCTATATGCATACAAATCAATACTCTCCCCCTTCTGCATCCTTGCTCTCTCAAAATCATCCTTCTTTCGATATTTCACACCCCCTCTTATTCTTAACACTTGCTCCACCAATCTCTCCCTTAACACCTCATACTTCACAGGCACTCCTGAATTTACAACAACATTGTAAAACTCTAGCAACCTACCTTCCAAACAGTCACCCATTTCTTTCACCCAATACTCAGGAGCGTCTGGATACTTGCTCTTACAATAACGTTCATACTCTTTCAAAAACTCTTGTACATCTCTCCCACTATAAACATTAAATTTTGCAACCTTCGGAATCTCCCTAATTAAGATTCCCTTATGCACTCTTACACCCTCACTCGTATCACTCTCAGTTTCAGTCTCACTCTCACTCTCATACATACTGTCCTCAATGCTGGAATAGAGGGAGTCATCTGCGCTAACGCAGCATTGAACCTTCCGAGAAGCCCTCTTACCAGATGCCCTCCGAGCCCCCTTCATTCCCGCCTTGCCCCTCTTAGCCTGCCCTTCCCTCCTCTTACCTTTCTCCCTCTGATCCTCACCCTCAAGCTTCTTCTTACCCTCCTTAGGGGTGGAATGCACCATCACCTTGTAAGGTCTTTCTTCTTTCCCCTCACTCACGCTTTCACTCCCTTCTCCTTCCAGGCCCCCTACTGCTACATCCTTTAGATGTGCCCCTTTCTTACTACCAACACCCTTACTATTTTCCCCTTCAAAACCCCCCTTCCCTTCCTTTTTCACTTTCCCATCAAGCTTGCCCTCCAACTCACTCATTCTCTTAACCATTGCCTTTAACCCATCATCCATCTCTTTCTTACTCTCAATCATTCTTTCTTCCATCTCTTGACGACAAACTACTAATTCTTTACTCTGTTCCTCTAATCTACTCTGCAATTTCCCCAAAACATTCTCTAATTCTGCCTTCTGTAACTCTAACTGATGGTTCCTAGCCTTTTCTACCTCTAATGCCTCCTCTATCTCCCTCAACCTCCTTTCTAACTCCTCCTTGGTAGGCATCTCTAAAGATGCTACCCTACTTCACTTCTACTCTATTACTACTACACCCAACCTACAACTACTCTTTCACTCTTCTTCTATACAACCCAACCAGGAAACAACCCACTTTTCTGAGTGGAAGTCCCTGTTCGGGCGCCACTTATTTTATGTGGTGGGATTCGGAGTAACCTAACGGCCGCACCACGAATAAGAATTTTTTCTTTTGTTTAAGAACTCCACGAAACCAGGCTGCTTACCTTGAAGGGTTGTTGGATCCAGGCTCGCTGCCCAGACCTCCGACTCCACGACTGCTGGCTCCCGCCACCAACAGTTTCTTACTTGCCAGAATAGCTTCCTTCTGTTAGTGGTTCACTATCTCCAGCATCCCCTTCCTAACAGAACTTAAAGTTCCCTTGGTCCAATAACGGTCTTCAGCCTCAGACAAATCCAGCCTGACTTTAGTTTCCTCTGTTATGTTCTTTATTTTCTCTTGTCAAATTACCCTCTTAAACTATATTTTTTATTATTTATATTTCCACACATGCGCCAATTGATTCCCTCCACTTCTCAAAACTCGAGTTTTGACACACACACCGACACTTTTAAACCTCAGAAGCGTCTCTTTTACTAAATTTGTTTATTCTTCTTTTCATTATTTGTTTGTTCATTAAAATATTAACAATTTTGTACTTTATTATTCATTTACTAACAGGGTTTAACAAGCAACTGTCCAACTCTCACTCTTTTTCCCATACTAATTTAATAAAACTGTTTTATTCCTCATTCCTTGTTTACAAGTTTAACATTTCTTTATATAACTTACTGTTTAGTCTTTTCATTCATTAAAATATTAACATTAACATATCTTATAACATTATTTCTTTATTTATTTGTTTGCTAATATTAAAGTTAGTGTTACTTAATGTTTATTATTATTATCTTAATGCTTAATAGTTTACTACCATCTTTCCAATTTCCTATAACAGTTATCATTCCTATTCATTATTTGTTTGCTGGAAAGAGAGAGAGAACCATTAAAATCCTTTCTATAACAAATATTTCATTCAAAAATCAAAGAAATTTAATATATAAATAATAATAATCAAGGCCAGGGGGAAAGGGCTGAGAACTAAAAGGGGAAAGGGTTCACCCTCCACACTGTGGCTTGAAATTGTGTGCCCAACGATAAATTTGGCTTTTCTGGGGATAATTGTTGAAGTTGAACTTCCTGCGAAATTTCGCTTGCACAGTTTTGAATGATTTCGTCTCCAAATAAGTAGTGACGCAAAAAAATTTTTCCTCCTTTGTCCAAGGCATTTTGATTGATAATTATTAGTTGTTATCATCTCCTCTCTTCAAATCTGAAAAAATAGAACGAGAACATTAATATTGGCAGAATTATTAGCAGTGACATGGGTTGCATGTATATTGAGACACCCTGTATATATTTTTTAGAAAATATATAGCTATACATACTTAATATTTTAGGCCTTGATAGTCTCTGAGGCTCATTAAAACACCATACCCACCAGCCACCCACAGTGCTGGCTGGAACTGTACTAACCTGTAGACAAGGAATTTTGCAACTATCTGTGTTGATTCTGCACTTAGACAAGTAGCAACATGTTTCAACAGGTTTGTTTAGGCTACATGTGAGCTTAGTCTTCCCCTTTCACTATTATAACTACGGTATTATTGCCAGTGTAGATTAGCAGTGAAATACAATTTTTATTAAATTCTTGGAGCTTGAGGTCAAATTGATAGCTAAGATATAAAAATTCCTTGAAATGACAAGCAATTTATAAATATGGTGTTCACTTATAAGTTAGTTACATGAAAAGTACCAACATAAACAAACTTTTTATGATTGTTTCTATTAGTCAAGAACTCTGACTTTGTTTTTTATATCTATAAAAAATGTAATTTTAATTTCTATAGGTCAAATTATGAGCTTAAGTGTGAAAAAATAGGTAGAATTGACGCACAACTTATGAATATGGTGTTCACTTATATGCTAGTTACATGAAAAATACTAACATAAACAAACTTTTTTTTGCTGATTCTAATAGCCAATGCCTATGCCTTCATTTTTTACATTTAAAAAAAAATTCTCATTTGATACCCCAGAGGTCAAATCGTGACCTCAAATTTTGGTTACAGTGTAACTTTTTTATTTTTCAACCTAGAGTTCTAAAACTTGCATATTTGGATTCCTTGTCATTTTCTGATTCTAAATATATATACTTTTATATAATTATGACAATTATTACCCAAGTTATGGCTCGCCAAATGTTAGTAACCTCGCGAGTGACCTCAAATTGCCCGAGGTCATATCTCTTGAACCGTTGGTCGGATTGACTTTATAATTTCAGAAATGGATTCAGGGCTCACAAACTCCCTATAAACCAAATTTCAGCAAAATATGAGAGATGAGGGTGTTAATTTCAATTTTTTTTGGTTGATCTGACAGAGAATGACCCTTGAGTAGTGTAATAATTTTACCTTGTTTCCATATGTCAGGAATAATACAGTGTTGGTATGAATATGTGCTGATATTTGTGAGAGCTAGTATTCCTTGTGGGCCCAAGTGTTTAAGGTGTATGTTAGATATGTTGTCTGGTCCAGTAGCCTTCGAATTTTTAATGTTTTTGATGATCTTGGTGGTCTGGTCTGTATTGAAGGGTGTAATGGTCGTGTCGAGTCTGTAGGTTTTCTTGTGTCTGGCTGTTTGTTTGTCTGCGTGTTTCTGGTTGTTGTCTCTGTTTAAGTGACTTATCTTGCGTAGTGATTAACTAGAATGTTAGCTTGTTGTGTGTATGTTGGGATATTATTTTGGCTGCGACAGATAGCCGCGTGTGAGGTGTGAATGCCGCTGTTAGAGTGGGTAATGCTGTTTATAGTCTTGTATAGCCTGTATGTATCTGTGGAGTGGTTTAGTGTTGTTATGAATTCCCTGAATGTTTCTGTTTGTTTTTCTTTGAGTTTGTTGTTTATTTCTGTGTTGAGCTGTTGTATCTGCTGCTTTATGGCTTCTGTGTGTGGTGTTTGTGTGTTATGTTTGAGGTTGTTACGTTGCCTTATGAGGTGGGCTATTTCTCTAGTGTAATTTGGGTTGTATTTCCTAATGTTGCCCTTGGGTATGTATTTGTTTGCATTATTGATAATCTGATTAAATGTCTTGAGTGTTGTATCGATGTTTATGATGGGTGTGCTGTTTAATGTGGTGAATTGTTCCTCAGTCTGTATTTTGAACTGTTCCCAATCAGCTTTCTTGTAATTTCTGTAAGTGTGCCTAAGGCTGTTGGGGCAGAGTGTAGAATGTGTTGTAATGATGATGGGCAGGTGGTCTGATGACAGTTGTTTTTCTGTTCTCCATTGTATATGTGTTGCTAGTGAGGGGGAACAGAACGTTATGTCTGGGGAGGAGTTTGAGTATCCTGCTTGATGTGGTATGTGTGTATGTTCTTCTGTATTGTTAAGAATGAAGAGGCTGTTTAGTTGTGTGGCTATGTTGGCGCCTCTGGTGTTGTTTTGGTTGTGCAGGTACCAACTAGTGTCTTTGGCGTTGAAGTCTCCTAAGATGACATTAGTGAGAGAGGCAAGATTGTGTAACTGTGGATTGTAATTGGCTGGCACCTGAGGTGAACTATCTGGTGGGATGTAAATGTTGATTAGTGTGGTGTTGTGTTTTGCGCGTGTTTTAATGTTAACTGCCTGTATTTCTATCGTGTTATCTGCTTGGATTGTGTTTGTAATGTTTCGGGTAGCATCAGTGTAGCTAATGCTTTTACGTATGTAAGTGATGAGTCCACCCCCGTTACCCCCAGTACGATCTTGACGGATCGCCGTGAAGTCAGGGATGGTGGGTGTTTTGTGTGTGCGTTTTAGTTTTGTTTCTTGTATAAGTGCTATGTGAATGTTTTGTTTGTGTACGAATTCCCTAAGCTGCATGATTTTGTTTGTGAGGCCATCTACGTTGTACTGTAATATGTTAATATTATACTTCTGTATGTGTCTCATGGTGCTATTGTGTCTATGTCTTTGTGTATGGTGACATGTGTAAGTTGTAGTGGGGCCTGGATTAGTCTTAATGTCGCCAGAGAGTAAGAGTAGTTCGGGGAGCACGCAATTGTTCCCTGTAATTGAAAAAAATAGCACGCTGAGAATAGGTCTGGCCCCGGGAGCCGATCGGCACTCTGACCGTGCCACGCAACAGGCCGTCGACTGCCAGTCTGGCCAACCGTAGACAGCCCGCTGCATGGAGATTTGAGGAAGTTTGGCCACCAGCGCGTTGATGTTTTGGTTTGACGTCGCCTCTTCACGTTGACGTGTCCTGCGCTGGAGGATGCAGCCACTGTTTAGAAGCTTCCTCGTCAGCTGCTAACACTTTTTTCACGTTGTTCTCGCTACCTGTTCAGACGTTTTTTATAAACAAATCTCAGTTTTCTGCTCAACACGGCTCTAATTTTAAAATTGATTAGTCAAGGAAGGAAGATGTTGACTTCTATTTTGCAGCAACAGTTGATGATATTTATGTTACTTTACTGATTAATGAAAATGATTAGGCTCTTCAAGTTATAAATGAATTCTTTCATAATAATTGATAAATACGAAACACAAAACGTATATGCAAACAGGATGATGATGCTTAGACTACTCAAGTTGATGAAGTTTTCTCTTTCTCATATATTGTATCGACGTATATTGATATGTTAATAACTAAAGCTCATGACTGTCTTTTTTATTGTAGGAGTGCAACAATTCATGCATGCAGTGTAGCTCTACGACAAATCTGGATCAAGTCATTTGGTGAAGAACATGTTCTGACTATAAATTCTATTAAAAGAAAACTGACAAAATTGGTTGAGATTTATCACTCACAAGTCTACATCCGAGGGACATTCTATTTTCCTTTCTTATGTTTCGCTGGTAATAAAGTAGGATCACTTCATCACTATATTATTATTAATTATTATTTGTTTTTATAGCCTATCGCAAAAAAGGGAAGAAGAAAAATCTGGATCCAAGTGAACCTAAATCCTTGCTACAACTAAATAAAGCGTGGAGAAGTTTCACACCTAAAGCAGGATCTGGTGAGAAATTTAACAATGTGCAGTAAATAAGCCTAGCTTATCTATTTCTATACAAACATACTTACACCATCATTCTATTTTGCAGGGATATGTCCAGATAGCCTTTTGGACATTGGAAAACAAACTGAAGAACTTACTGGCGATGAAAAAGCATTCTATGAAGATCAAAAATCCACTCGAATAGCACGAATCAGTGAAGAAATTGACATTGAATACATACAGGAAAAGGCTCAATTACACATGGCACAATTAGAACAAGAACAAAGGGTAGCACACACCCACAAGAGTGACAAACTGCAGTGCCCAGAATTATATTGTCAAAACAGTATATCTCACGATGAAAAACTTGAGAACCTCCTCATATTGCTGAGTGAAGATGACTCAAATGCCAATGAGGTATCAACTGCTACAGTTGCAAACTTGGCATCTAACTGCCAAATGCTGGAACTTATTTCAAAGTCTTCATCCACCACCCCTGCCACCAACAAAATCATGTGCTTGGAGGTGAATCAGCTATGTGCTGTCATTTGGCAGGATGAAGAGAAAAATGGAGAGTACAACTGGTTCATTGCCTATAACAAGTTCATTGCAGACAAGTCAATGACTTTGGACCACTTATGCCGTGAGAAGAAGGGCATGAACAAGTGGTGGCGGTACCCAGCACAAGAAGACGTTCAGACAGTTCAGCACGAACAAATTCTTGATGTCTTTGTTGAAGGTGAATGGAAGTTTGATTCCTGTATCAACCAATTCGCCTTGACTAACATTAATGATATTGTGACAGCTTTCAAGCATGCAGTGCAAAAAATGAAATAGAAAATCAGTCATAAGAATGGTGTGCTTTTAATTTGCATTTTCTGTCAATAAATGATTGGAAAACCACAAAATGTCTGGATTTTGAGCTCGAACAGGCCAATTTTTCTCCAAAATCACTCAAGCGTGACTAAAATTCTAGCATAAATTTATCAAAAATATAATACAAATGACAGTTGATGATATTTATGTTACTTTACTGATTAATGAAAATGATTAGGCTCTTCAAGTTATAAATGAATTCTTTCGTAATAATTGATAAATACGAAACACAAAATGTATATGCAAACAGGATGATGATGCTTAGACTACTCAAGTTGATGAAGTTTTCTCTTTCTCATATATTGTATCGACATATATTGATATGTTAATAACTAAAGCTCATGACTGTCTTTTTTATTGTAGGAGTGCAACAATTCATGCATGCAGTGTAGCTCTACGACAAATCTGGATCAAGTCATTTGGTGAAGAACATGTTCTGACTATAAATTCTATTAAAAGAAAACTGACAAAATTGGTTGAGATTTATCACTCACAAGTCTACATCCGAGGGACATTCTATTTTCCTTTCTTATGTTTCGCTGGTAATAAAGTAGGATCACTTCATCACTATATTATTATTAATTATTATTTGTTTTTATAGCCCATCGCAAAAAAGGGAAGAAGAAAAATCTGGATCCAAGTGAACCTAAATCCTTGCTACAACTAAATAAAGCGTGGAGAAGTTTCACACCTAAAGCAGGATCTGGTGAGAAATTTAACAATGTGCAGTAAATAAGCCTAGCTTATCTATTTCTATACAAACATACTTACACCATCATTCTATTTTGCAGGGATATGTCCAGATAGCCTTTTGGACATTGGAAAACAAACTGAAGAACTTACTGGCGATGAAAAAGCATTCTATGAAGATCAAAAATCCACTCGAATAGCACGAATCAGTGAAGAAATTGACATTGAATACATACAGGAAAAGGCTCAATTACACATGGCACAATTAGAACAAGAACAAAGGGTAGCACACACCCACAAGAGTGACAAACTGCAGCGCCCAGAATTATATTGTCAAAACAGTATATCTCACGATGAAAAACTTGAGAACCTCCTCATATTGCTGAGTGAAGATGACTCAAATGCCAATGAGGTATCAACTGCTACAGTTGCAAACTTGGCATCTAACTGCCAAACGCTGGAACTTATTTCAAAGTCTTCATCCACCACCCCTGCCACCAACAAAATCATGTGCTTGGAGGTGAATCAGCTATGTGCTGTCATTTGGCAGGATGAAGAGAAAAATGGAGAGTACAACTGGTTCATTGCCTATAACAAGTTCATTGCAGACAAGTCAATGACATTGGACCACTTATGCCGTGAGAAGAAGGGCATGAACAAGTGGTGGCGGTACCCAGCACAAGAAGACGTTCAGACAGTTCAGCACGAACAAATTCTTGATGTCTTTGTTGAAGGTGAATGGAAGTTTGATTCCCGTATCAACCAATTCGCCTTGACTAACATTAATGATATTGTGACAGCTTTCAAGCATGCAGTGCAAAAAATGAAATAGAAAATCAGTCATAAGAACGGTGTGCTTTTAATTTGCATTTTCTGTCAATAAATGATTGGAAAACCACAAAATGTCTGGATTTTGAGCTCGAACAGGCCAATTTTTCTCCAAAATCACTCAAGCGTGACTAAAATTCTAGCATAAATTTATCAAAAATATAATACAAATGACAATTCTATTTGCTACCAAAGATATATATCAAGAACTCTAATCATTCCCAAGCACACAGTGAGTATTTCCAAAAATCATAATTTTGACCCCCCTAACGCTGTTTTGACGCTAAAAATCAGTAAATTGTGGTGCAATTTTTGTATACACAATTTTTAGCAAAAAACCTTTTCAAAACTTCATATTCATGTATTTTCACACAAAATGAGGCTATGATCACTTGTTTTTGATAACATGCCATTTTACCCCCTACCTCTACTGTATGCTACCACCATGAAAAAATGTTTGGAATGCATTACCAACAAATGCAACGTAGCTGCCAAGATCCATGGAGAAATCATCGAAAGAAGATAACAAGTAAGTAAATATAGGTACTAATATATTTATATTTCATAAAGAAGTTTATATTGTAAATTGTAACCTAAATTAGCTATTTAATTTTAATAGGGTAGGCTATATACTGTGCTACTGAATGCATATGTTTTGAATATTTTATACGAATAGCCTATAACCAAATGTTGAGGTTTTAAAATTATTTTCCAATGTGTTTAGAGTTTACATTACCCGACTTTATTTGCAGAATCACTACAAATTATTGACAAAGACATAGCAACTAGACTGAATCTGATACCAGGACAGAAACTTTGCTCAACATGCTTCTCTAAAGCCAAGACGATTGAAAATGAAAAAGACTCAGGTAGTGATGAATATGTTCCAGAAGAAATAGTTAAGGAGACATTTGATGAAACGTTAGGTTCACTAGAATGCTCACCCATTAAGTATGTAAGAGCAAAAGATCGAAAGTTTTACGCGAAAAGGAAACTAAAGCAAATTGAAATATCAACAAAATCAAAGCTGTCAAAAGTACTTCATATGAAGCCTAGCATTTTGGATGAGGAAGCGGAGAAACCTATAGAGAGTGAGGAAGAAAAGTGTTATCAGCATATGATAGAGGAACTGAAAGAAAAGTGTAAAACTAGTACCAGACAAGAAAAGATACAAATTCTAACACACCTTCCAATTGGTAAAACCTGGTCCAGAGAAAGAATTATGAAAGAATTTGAAGTGTCAGCCAGAATGGTTAATGCTGTGAGAGCCTTAAAGAGAAAAGAAGGTATCCTTCCTATAATGAGAAATAAAAAGAGTAGCAAGGGTATAAGCGATGAAATAAAGGAAAGAGTGATAGAATTTTTCCAAAACAATGAATATACTAGAGAATGCCCTGGTAAAAAAGACTACAAATCAATAAAAACACCACAAGGGAAGGTTCACAAGCAGAAAATACTGTTGTTGACAAATATCAGAGAATTATATACGCTTTACAAAAATAAATATCCAAACGACAAAATCTCCAAATCAAAGTTTTTTGAACTGAGACCAAAATGGTGTATGGGTGTGGGGAGTAAAGGATCACACAATGTATGCATTTGTGAAATACACCAGAACTTTAAACTTTTATGTGAATCACTCCCCGTCAAAGTAGAATTAAGAGAGTTACTAGGGAAAATAGTCTGCAACACTGAAACCAGAAACTGCATGATTAATAACTGCAAAACATGTCCTGGTTTAAATGAATTACGGGATTGGCTTCTTACCATTTTTGAAAACAATGATTATGACATGGATGATGATGTTTCCTTTAAGCAGTGGCTTCATACAGACCATACCCAACTAGTCACAATGACAAAAAGTGTTTCGAATGTAGTAGAAGACATATGTGAAAGTGCAAAAAAGTTGAAAGTACACCATTTCATAGCAAAAGCCCAATCAAAATATTTGTCCGACTGTAAAGAAAACCTCAATGATTCTACAGCATTAGTGCTTGTTGACTTCTCTGAAAACTATAGTTTTATAATTCAGGATGCCGTACAAGGGCATCACTGGGACAATACCCAGGCTACCTTGCATCCGGTAGTCTGCTATCAAAAAGTTGATGGTGAACTAAAAGTTACAAATTTTTGTGTAATATCAGATTCACTTACACACAACACAACTGCAGTTCATTCTTTTTTATGTGAAGCCTTGAAATTACTTAAGTCAGAATCCTAAACTAAAACATATTTGTTACTTTAGCAATGGCGCAGCAAGTCAATATAAAAACTATAAAAACATCATTAATTCAGTGTTACATGAAAAACATTTCCAACTAACATGTGAATGGAACTTTTTTGCCACCTCTCACGGAAAGAGCCCCTGTGATGATGTTGGTGGCACCGTCAAAAGGTTAGTTGCCCGGGCAAGTCTACAAGCAACAAGTAAAGGTCACATCACCAATCCAAAAGAGATGTTCGATTGGTGCAAATCTAATATTAATGGTATACAATTTCTGTACATTGATTCAGCTAAAATTGAGGAAAATGCTAATTTATTTGAGTTAGAAAAAAGGTATTCCTTAATTAAGACAATCCCAGGAACCCGTTCATATCACTGCTTTAGACCTTCATCAACAGGCATTAAAATGTACAAAATTTCTAGTGATGAAAATTTCTTTAACGTACAACTTTCCTTCCTCAATGCTACACAAGAAAATGTGGCTTACCAATATAAACCTGGTACATATGTGGCCTGTTTCTTTGAAGGTGACTGGTTTGTTGGAAACATAGTTGAAGTGTGTGATACTGAGAAGGATCTATTAGTAAATTTCATGAAAAAGAATCCTTTTAAATGGCCTGAACAAGAGGACATTTGCTGGATTCCATTCCAACATGTTTTGTGTTCAATTGAACCACCTACAGTTGCTGGGAAAATGGGGAGACAGTACAAGTTATCAAATGATTGTTTATCTAAAATTGAGGAGTATTTTAAAAAAAGCCTAAGTAACTACAGACCTGTATCAAGCTGAATAATAAATTGCCAATTTATGGCTGTGAGGCCATGGAGTGTTGAAGACAATCAGACTTAAAGCCTGAGTACAATAATAAATTCCTGAGTCAGTGTCTAAACATAAGAGTTATTAGCTATATATAAGTTTACATACAAATTTACATAAAACAACACACATTAAAAAAAGAATATGAACTTATAGCCAATAATTCACATGCTTAAAAACTCAGGAATTCATTATTGTATATAGCTAAGTACTGTACACTTGTATTAAGGGAAGTAATACAACAAAGCTACTTAAATTTAAGGTTTTCTACTGAAAATGGTGGTTACTGCTAGTTTATCTGTACTAACTGCATAATTTAAATTACTAGGAAGTGCTTAAAGAGCAGTAGAACACGGTTCTACATGATTTACTTAGGTAGATCCAAGTATTGAGCCTACAAGCTGGTCCATCTGTTGTGTTAACTGCAAATGTAGTGATAATCTAGGTATATATTATGTCTTTTTTATGAGTAAAACTTATTTAGATAATTTAATATTTGTGAATTAACTTACTAAGTAATAAAATGGAAGTAAAATTACAATTCAATGTTGTAAAAAGAAATTTAAACATTTCAAAATTTTGAAAAAATTCAGAATTTTTCACAAAAAGTACTTTTCTTTGAATAGCCAAAACTATATGAAGGAGTTGAGTTGAGATCTATTCCTTAATATATGTTTTTTTACACATATGTATCTTTCTTTACTTGAAGTATCAACTCCCTGACTAATTTTGGACACCTTTATATTAAGCCCCAAAGTTGATGTTAATTTTGCAAATTTTGTGAAAATATCAACTTTTGGAAATTTTTAAAAATAAAAATAAATCCTTTTTTGGTTATTTTTTTATTTCACTCATAAATTTACAACCCATAGAGACTATTAGGAGTATTAAAACAGCTGTGATTGATGTAGAACTAAAACTTTTGAAAATGGTAGAGTCGTAAAAGTGGGAGGAATTGATGCAAGCTTCAAAATGGAGCCATATTTAAGCCCTTGTAACTTAGAAACTGTTTGTTCCACAGCCTTTTTGCTTGCAAAATTGAAAAGCCCACCAGAAGTTGTATTGGCATGACAAATTTGAAGCTTCTACTCCTATTAGAAGACACTTTTCAAGGCCTCTCAAAATGAAGGCGTTGGCTGATCAAGCCCAACATGGGCATTTTTTGTCGAAGGTGGGGACCATTTAAGCGACCATAAAATTAAAAGTTTTTGACTGAGGAAGCTAAAATTTTAGATTTAAGCTATTGAGTGGTGTATGAATCAACCCTGAAAATTTGAAGAAAATTGGAGATGGTCACCCGACCAACTTTCTGAAATCTGTACCAGTTGAGCTGGAATGACCCAGAAATGAATTAGAGAGATACAGTAATGAAGGGTTTACAGCCATAGTACAAGAGTGAGTGAAACCATTACCATATTTTTGGTGTATAAGACACTTTTTTTCCAAAAAAAGGGGTCTCAAAATCACCCTGTGTCCTATACACCAAAGTTCATAATATTACCTTTATATGGGCTAGAAGAACTGATGGATTTTTATGAAACTTCATCATCTCTTAGTCCCTCCTGGCTGTGTATTGGTTTGGCCAATTTTACACTAAGTTTCTACTCTTCCCAACCCACTGATAACAAGAAAAACAATACGTATTGCATAATGATTTACTTTTATGTTTCATAACATATAGTATAGTCTCCTGTATACTTAATACTATTTTCTTATAATGAGTATGGGTGAAAGGAAATGTATCACCATACTTTTGATGGAGGGCTTTAACAAAAGTCAGCCTCGCTGGTAGAAAATTATGGACATTTTCTGACAACTAGGCAGTTGGTCATAATTTGTTTCCTGAAAAAAGGCCTTGAAAATAGGGGTGCATCTTATACTAAGGTGCATCTTATACATTGAAAAATACGGTAATTAAATATATATGGTATATACTTGTATGAATATGCAGTAAATATTAAGGAATTGGGTACATTTGGGGAAGAATTAAGTAAATGAATAAAGAAGTACAAACAAGGGTTCAAATCATGCCACATTCAATGTTTATGCATAATCTAATAAAATTTAGGGGTGAGGGTTAGATGCAAGACAACAATAATTAATTATAATAAATTCTATAACAAATGGAAAATGGAGATATGGGTAATATTCTGATGGAAATGTTAAATGATCTAAACTGTCAGTTGTCTTGTTTGTACTTTGAGGGAATGAAATTAAGGGACATTCGCTTCTCACAGTGAACTTCTAATGGCACAAACATGGATAAGGCTCAATCATAGAAATGGTAGGTCATATGGTTGTGACATTATGTTTACAAGTTTGATAAAACTGCATTATTTTGATAACCTATGAAACAATGTATACACAAAGATAGAGTTTAGATGATTTGTAAAAATCATATAATGCATTTTCTGATAACTATACTTTTCAAAAATGTTCCCAAATTATAATTCATACGCTACTTACAGAATTTTATTGGTGAAATCTCCATTTTTTCAAGAATGTTCTTGGTCTGTTCCCTACAAATTTCAATATTACTGATTTTACCAGGATTGTCAGTTTGCAAATGTGTACTTCCTGGACTGCTTTGAAATGAAGAGGTACTTGTAGATGACTCAGTTTCAAAAACATCATTAAATAATTTATCAGGTTCTTCAAGTTCATTTAATCTTACAGAACAGTTTGTCCAAACTTTCCAATTAAGGAGTGCAGGATTTTTTTTCTGTTACATTTAATGGTAAATTTCTTAAACCCTTTAAGATTCTTTTCTTGTGTCTCTTAAAGGGGTCACAACACTGTTTATAAGAACATAAGAAATTTTTATAGTGGGCACACTAGGGGCCACTTCGGCCCATCGAGGTGGCTCCACTATGTAAAAACTGCCTGTACATTGGCAACAACCAATTTTTACAAAACTAATTAATTGTCAATTTAAAACTAAAGATAGAATCTCTGGATCCAGAGGATCAGTCATAATAGGCTACTATCCACAAATATGTTACACTCTATATCTATTTATAACTGACATGCAAATATATCAGATCCAAAGAATCCAGTCAATTTCATTACGGTACCTATCAATACCAGTACAGTACCTTGCCAACCAAAAATAAGTCACAGTCCATATCAATTGCGGACCAAGTCACAATTTACAACCATATACATTACAATATATATACTTAGGAGGAAAAGTGTAGGTGTGGCTGTAAAAACTGTACAGTAGGGTGGAGCGAAAAATACTTTTTTTCTAGTATCAAGTTCTAATAGTGATTAAAAGTTGCATTTAGTGGACGATATATACCTGCCAAAATATGAGTTTATTTGTTTAATATTTTCAGCTGCCACCAGGGGGCTAAATTTAACACAATTTTGGCTAAAAAGGAAAAAAATGCTTCTATTTTAGGTTTATCAAACTATTATAAAATTTTATCTTAGAATTATCTAATAGTTTGATTAAGATTCATAAATGACAGTGGCGACTGGCGTATAGGAGCGATGGAGCGGTCGCTCCCCCTTGCTTGAAACGATAAATATTAATTTAACAGATAAAAAATATATTAATTTTAAGATATTAAAATAAATATTCTTGAAATATATTTTAAAAATTCATATGGCATATCATGATTCATGAGGCATTTTGAGTAAGCCTTCATACAGTACATAATATTCTAAACTTATAGCATAGCTTCAAACAGCGTACCGCTGTTTGAATACAAAATAATATTGCAGCCGAATGGAGCGATAGATTTTTCGCTCAAGTAAATATAAATTATATTTTACTGTTGTAATGAAAATATAAGTACAATCGCGAATTTTTTTTATAATAACTTTATTTTTACTAATAGTTACTTCAGTAATAATGATATAAGCCATTTATATGTATTTTATTAAAATTATTACTTATTTGTAATTAACTAGAATTGTACGTCTGGCATAGCCGCATATGTTAATACAAGTACAGTACTCTTGTGAGCGGCAGTTGGATTCGCACTAGCCTATTGTGAGTCCGTGTTGTCGTACAGTGGTACATTATTATAGTCAAATTTATTATAGTCAAATTTATTCAACAATTATTTTTATATTTTATTAAAATATTGTTTTAATACAAATTTATGGCTTCTTTTGACATATAAGTACCGTACGGAAGCACCATGTGATTGTTTATGTACTACAATTCTAAAAATTATAAATTTTATGAAATCGCACCCCCATACATTTATACCACGAGTCGCCACTGATAAATGATAAGAATTCGTTTTGTAAAAATGCCTTTTCATATGCTTAATATCTTCAGCTGCCACAAGAGTGCTGAAATTAACTTAAAAATGACAGTTAAGTATGATTCTGTATTTACTTGAAAAAGCGAACAGTAATAAATTAGGATGTCTCTCCTCCTTTATACTGGCTTGAGATAGTTAAGAAACGTTATTTCGTGCCTTAGCTGAGTTACCACCCTTTCCCCAACCAACCTCCCTCTAGAAAGGGTTCTTGCTGAAGACTGTTTAGTAATTTGCTTTTGTGTCAAATTTTGGCTATTTTTTCCTTGATTCTAATGTAGCACGAATCCAACCGTCTCTGTTTGTAGGTCCGCAGACTGATCCAGCAGCATCTGTAATGAGCTTGACGCATCTCTCTACGGCTTGTGTATGACATGGAAACTGAAATAATTCTGAATGAAGAGTAGTACCATGTTTGATGCATGATTCAATATCATCAAGAGAAACTCCTTTGGTTATCGGTGGTTCTGCTATCTGAAAATCTTGCCACATAATGAGATCTGTATAGTCTTTGGCATAAAAATTTATTTCTGGCACCTTAAAATACCTGATAACATCTGTTTCTTGAATGCATGCCCTTGCTTTTATGATACGCCTAAATCCCAACTGATGCACATGCTCCCTTTCATCAGCTATCATTGCAATGAGAATGTTTTCTTGATTTGCGTAATATGCATTTCGCTGAATGACTGAGTCATGTACTCTCCTAAGCTCTTCACGGAGATACCGGCTTCTTGCAATCATATGCCACATATGTTTAGCACCATATTGGCATAATGGTTTACGCTTTATCTGAAACCACATTGGTGCGTATACCCTAACAATGAAAGTAGCTAATTCTTGTAAATTGCCTGAAGGATTCTCTGTGCTTACATATAACCGCAGAGTCCTGTTTGCTGTGGTGAGCCACCTTGAATGTGATATATTGCCTGGACTCTTATGACTAAGACTCTTTGAGAATGTTCCACTTGATATAGCCTTGTGAATTTCAAGAAGGTATTTCTGGTCAGTACTTATGTCATCTACATCAACTTCACACATGTCCTCTTGAATTTCAATGGGTTTGAAGTTAACTATGGGAAGCTTTTCACAGTCTGAAAGTGCTCGGCCAATTTCTCCTGAAAATGCTCTTGGTCCAGTAGTGGTACCATCCAAGTGATGAAACAGATGGCGCAATGGAAGTTCATTAAGGTGTAAAAGGCATATCAGCCACTGCAATGGCTTATTAAAGGCTTCTTACAGTAATCTTATTGTGCCTCCAATACTACCAGTGTTAACCACTGTCGAATCACAGCCAACTGCAGCGATGTTCCCTATATCAACATTCCTTTCTTTCAAGCAATTCACTAGCGCTGTGCAAATGTATTTAGCTTTGCCACTGGAAGGTGTCACATGTGCAAAGTACAGAGAGTGTGGTTCAGTTATTATGCTGATATGCTCTTCGCGTTTGGTTCTTTGGTGGTTAGAGCCATCACTCTCCTGGACTTGAATCATTGTTTTATCCTTTCTGCCATCAAAGTATAATCCCTGCATGGTTTTTGGCTCTCCTATCTGTTGTAGTTCCTTTCTCTGTTTTTGTCTTTCACGTCTTAGCTTACTTCTGTCTATAATATTCCCTTTGTCTTCGGGAGTAACAATTTTAAGATCTGCCAATACTGCAGAAGCAATAGCAGCCCCAGCTCTGTCCGACATTTTAAATCTATCACAAGTAATTGCTAATGAAGGCAGTGGCTCACGCATCTGTTGTTCTGATATTACATATTGAGTCGAGGTTGTATCTTCCTCATTATCTTCAGATATCTCTTCTAGTTGTTGAAGTTCACTTGTCTCTGTTTCGATTTGTAAGTTGGACGTATTGGTTATAGCAGCACTAGTTGTTTGTGAGGATTCCAGACGTGCTTTTTCCATTTCCTTTCGATGTTCTCTTGCTTGTAATCGTCTTGTGTGTGCTATGTCAATGCTTCCTATCACCATTATTCTGCGTGTTCGTTGGTCATTTAAAAAATCCTGCTCTTTTGGAGGGACTTTCTTACTCTTTTCACATGAGCATCTCCTAAACTCCTTACATTTGCAGGTGCAGATGTCACACAAAGTGCATTTTAAAGAGTTTTCAAATTCTTCAAGCTGATTTTTGTACTTAGGCTGATCCTTGCGTGACTTGTATGGCTTTAATAAGGACCTGTATTTATCATGGTACACTCGCATCATCTGTAAAACGCGTGTATGTGAAACTATTGGCAAAGAGGCCTTCTTCCAAATATTTTCTACCTTTTTGGAAACTGCCTCTGCTATTTCAGAAAATGAAGGCTCCTTGTTATTCATCTGCTCCTTCACTAAATGTTTTGTGAACAGGTATTCTTTCATAATGCAGTTATAAGTTGGTAGTTGCATATCACTCATCTCACAAGGTACTTCAAATATGGCAGACTTCATATGTTCTCTAGTGAAATGTTTATATTTAGTATTTGATGCCATAATATTTTTAAGAAAAATTCACAATCACAAAATATCCTATAACATCAAAACATTATATAATTAATATATATAATATATTTTATAAGTATATATAATATATTATATAAATATATAATATATTATAAATAAACTAAAATTATATAATACATTATAACAAGCATTTTATAATAAAATCAATATTATCTCTATATAAATCACTTTAAAATAAAGTTTTATAATATTCCGATCATATTAAAAAACTCTCCGATCAACTGAGCGACTAGGCCTACTACCTAAGAAGAAGAGTGTTAACACACTGTTCTAATGACTCACAGAAAGAAATTCCTTCACACCAAAACCCTCCCCCACAACCCTCCCCAAACCCTCCCCCACAACATTCAGTGTAGTCTCAACATGACTCAGTTACTCTAAATTGTGTTAAGTTCAGCTCTCTTGTGGCAGCTGAAGATATTAAGCATATGAAAAGGCATTTTTACAAAACGAATTCCTATCATTTAAGAATCTTAATCAAACTATTAGATAATTCTAAGATAAAATTTTATAATAGTTTGACAAACCTAAAATAGAAGCATTTTTTTCCTTTTTACACAAAATTGTGTTAACTTTAGCCCCCTGGTGGCAGCTGAAAATTTTAAACAAATGAACTCATATTTCGGCAGGCATATTTCGTCCACTAAATGCAACTTTTAATCACTATTAGAACTTCATACTAGAAAAAAAGTATTTTTCGCTCCACCCTACTGTACCGTAATGTAGAAATGTGTGTGCACCCATTTTGGGTCTCCCATTTAGAGGTGTTTGTAGGGCAAGTGAAGATCATGAGTTTTTCAATACCTCACAGTACTATGGGGGGCACTGCTCGGCAGAGGAATCTCTTTAAATTGTAAGACATGTTTAAAATTTATATATTAGCTTCAGTTCCTGTAATAAGTAGAAAGAATATTAAATGTTAATGATTTTTAATGATAACAGGCAAACACAAGCACAGCCAATATAGGCAAGGCACTAAAATAATATGGCAAGCAGATACCATATATGAGCAGTGTTTATCATGTGGTCACAAAAGGCAAACTGAACCCTTAATAACCAAGGCTTATGCTAATGGAAGGAGCCCTCAGACAATCTCATTTTGCTGTGACGAGTTGTAGCATGACTACACAAGCATGATACCACTTGACCTTACAAACAGGCAGTACAAATTATCTCTCTTATTTTAATAATGTGTGTGTGTATGTGAGCAATATATATAGTTTGGATAAAACTATTACCGTATATAGTTAGTATAGCCCAATTCCTGAACTTGGGCTAATATGTCATCTTTTCACTAGCAAGTACCTTATAATAAAGTGCAAAAAAATACACAACTTAAAGTTAAAAACACACAATGTCATTGACTAAGTCATATAGAAGAGTAATTGAGGTACAAAATGATGAAAAAAAATCTTGAATATCTGTATCTGTGGGGACCCCCAAAAAAAATATTCCAACTGATATAACTTTTTAACTATTTGATTAAATGCATTTTACTACTTAGTCAATTATTCTTTAGGATTTGAGCTTTCAAATGGTTTTTAAATTTTTTTCCTAGCCCAATTAGGGACCATGTTATGGACTTTTAAGCATTAAGGGCCAGCCCCTACCCCCAAAATTGGGGGGCCTATAACTTTTGAACCATTACTCTGATTGCGCTAAAACTTGAGATTTCATGTTTTTACACCAAAACAACCTTATATACCAAATTTGAGGAGAATCCAAGTTGGAGTGGTTACAAATTTCATTTTTTTTTTGCATGATTTGTCCTGGAATGACCCTAGTGCCATAAATCACATGTTTAATTAACTATATTAATTTTGTTTATCTTTTTGGCAGAATACAGTGGGCCTTCATTGTTCGTGATTAATTGGGACCAAGAAAAATGTCACAAATTACAAAATCACGGACAAGGATCCATTTTCAATGTAAAATGGATAATTGGTTCCAAAAGCTCAAGGATGGCAGTATAAAATATCCTTAAAATGCCAAAAAAGTTTTATTTTAATAAGATGATTCACATCAAACTAATAAAAACCAATAATGTTACTGTAATATTACATAAACAATGATATTTTATGTAAATAAAACTTTTTACTGTATGTAATATGAAGCAATATTATTACATAAACAATTATGTAAAGCAATAATATTTTATGAATAGCTAAATAACACAGTAAATATAGTACATTGGCGTTGAATAGCACAAAATGACATAACCTCACTCGTTGAAAGACAGCATGACTGAGCCTGTGATGACCTGCGTGGGCAGTGTTGTAGATACCATGTGACAAAATCATGAATTTGCTGAGTCACGAATTTACCAAAACATGGTACCTAGTAAAATGGGTAATCATGAATTTGTGAAATTGCGAACGGAGAGCCTCATGAACAATGAGGACCCACTGTATATAAATTTCAAACATGCCTAAAACTGCAAAATCAGGTTTTGCTAAAATCCAGGCAATTATTACTAGCTGTCCTGGGGAATTTATCCAAACTCCAACATAACTAAATAAGTTTGTTAATAATTTAATAAATAAATGAATGTAATGTTTTATTTTATTATTAAGCATTAATATTTATCCACAAATAAGTTACAAATAAAGAATTTTTTGGGTTAAATAAAGTTAATAATTGGTAATAAAAAAGTTAATAATTTCAATTCTTTAGGTTAAAATTGGGTCACCCTACAAATGACCTTTAGTAGAAGCTGCTCAAATAGTTTCTGTCCTTCCTCCAACCCAAGTCAGTGTGGACTCGTGGAGAGGCTCTTTTCCAGAGCTGGGCACTTGCATTTTTTTGCGCGTTTTTTTGCGGTACTGCGGTACTACTACTGCACTACCAAACTGGTACCGCATAACGCAGTACCGCAAAGGATCGCTGAAAGTACAGCAGTACCGCTACCGCATTCAAATTTCCCGCGGTACTTTCCGCGGTACTGACCAACACGGTAGTACCGCAGTACCGCAAAAAAAAATGCAAGTGCCCAGCTCTGCTCTTTTCATCTATGCACTTCATTCTCATTGATTTGAGGTCATCTTTATCAGAAACCTCTTTAAATAACATTTTGTTTTTGAAGTCTAATGGACTTAACTAAAGCAGACAATGTGGTTTTCTAATTTCAGTTAAATGATTTAAACCTTTTTTTTTTTGAAAGTGATAAAGAGGGTTATAAGAAATAGCTAGTATTTCATTTTGGCAATATTAAAGATAGATTCTACACTGCTCAGCAGGTTAAAAATATTCCTTATTTATACATATCTATATAAAAATGGTATTTTATTTTTGTAATATTAAAAGTAGATTCTAGCTGTATAAAGTGTTTGTAGGCCCTGTAACTATTAGCCAATACCACAACTAGTACCAGTACCATTTTGGAAAGTTGGTCACAAATACCACCACCATTTAGTCACATAGCAGTACCAGTATCAATCGAGTTAAAAATTATTGTACCGGTACTAGTATCGTTTATATTGCTGGTACCCAACCTTGCATGATGTACATAGACTATTTTTCAGTTGTTAGTTAGAATTGCAGTACACCTTTCCTTAATTGACCAGTGAAACTACAGTTTATCGTTTTCACACAACAGTTGGCTTTTGAGTACGGTACAAATTTTCTTTCATATTTTTTCATTAAGCATACTCGCTAGTTATGAAAGTATAGGGCTACTGAATCCATGCTTAGGAATTAAATTTTTTTTATCAGATTATGATTAGGCCATTGCTTTTGACAATTATATGAATAGACTGTATGAAGTAAAATTTCAGTTGGAACCTGTATAATCAACAAAAAAGAATAGAAATGGGGTAATGTTCTCTTATCTTTCATAGAAATGGGGGTTTTAGTGTCTAATTAACACCATTCTTTCAATTCAAAACATTGGCAGAGGAAAGATGATAAAATCCTGATAACCACAACCCCATGAACCCAGGCTAAAATGCGGGGCTGGGTGAGATGCACCCATCACACCTGCCTAGAACCAGCCCTGCTGTGAACAATGCTTCCAGCCAAAAATTCTGAGAAAGAGATATTGGAAAAGAAAGCCACTCAAATCTGGTGTGACCTAAATGAGTTCTGATCTTGTTGGTGTTTGGTGTGTAGAGTCCTGTTGCATAATGGAACAAGGGTGCATACAGCCAATAGTGAAATTTTGATTTTGAAATTTTACTCTTACTTTGGACCACCCTACTGTTCATGAAGTTTTGCTCTAAGAATAGCTCCATCTCAGAACATCGGGCTGTGTGGTTGGTCATCACTCAATTGACTGTACTAGGCTGTGCCAAAATACAGGCTAATTAGGTTGTTGTTTTTAATAATTACATAAGCTGGGATCATATATTATCAGTTCCATTCACTTTATAATCAGTTTCCACAGACAAAACTGCTACTTAGAATCAAAATCATGCTAACTCTTAGATTCCAGGATTTTAGACAGTTCAGTTTAGCATTATTAGGACTCAGGTTACTATGAACCTATTATTATCAGAATTAATGTGAAAACTTTTGTATTAAAATGTAGTTTGATAAGACTGTTGGCCCAATATATTTCAAGTATGGTAAGGAGAAATAAAGTATTGAACATTATCAGTCATCTATGCATGTTTTTACTGAACATTTGTACTGTGACCCTTTGTGTGCCTTTTTGACAAAATGTTTAATTTGTAGGCTAAGCAAAAGTATGAAAACGAATTATGGAAAGAAAAAGAAGCCAAAGAAAGGGGGGAGAGAACATGGATGCTTCCAGCTGTTGAAGACAAAATAAACTCGAAGAAGAAGAAGAAGAAGAAGAAAAAGAAAAAAGAAGAGAGAAACCAAAGAAAGGAGAAAAAGTCTAAGAAAAAAAGAAAATTATCATCATTGGTAGGCTTACAGAGAATTTAAATTGGTGATTGTGGGTCAGTGGTTGAATGTTGTCTAACTTGTACTCTGAAGGATCTGGGTGGGATCAAGAGATTCAATTTTAGAAAGGAAGAGAGAATTATCATTATGTATGTGATTAACACTAAATCCTCATTCTGTTATTATTTTTACATGTTGAAATTGAGTAAACATCATTCACATAACTTATTGTTTATGAGAAATAACATGCATGAAAATGTGTTTAGTACTAGCATATGTGAAAGTTAACTTGTGTTTAAATTATTTATGAAGATCTTTGATATTTGATTTTATTGCAGACAGTATTAGGATGATGGATATAGGCCTAGTTTGGGACTAACTATAGTATTTTTATTTTCATAAAAGACCCTTGTATTTATTGTTTTAACATTAGAATTTTGCTAAATCAGATTTTTTAGCTGCTTTACCTTCTCTTTTGTCATCTAATAATTAAGGAGAGTGAGGAAGGGGACAAGCCAGCAGATATTTGGGTTGAAAAGTCTTCAATGCAGATGGAAGTTGAACAGCCACCCAAGAGAGAGGAATGGATGGAGGTGAGAAGTCATTATAAAATACTTTGCTTTACTCATAGTTAAATTAAGGCATATAATTATCATAGATTCTGGGCCTTTCAAACTGATAGGGAACAAATAACTAGTGCTAGATCAGATTTACACGGGGTGATAGAGAGAGGCCTATCATATGAGGGTTGTGTATTATGATAGACAATGGATAGACCTTTCTGGTACCATAAAAAATGGACTTTTGGGAACATGGCAGGCTCATCACTGTTGCATAGAGTGCCTCATTTATCGAGTCATCTTTCTCATGCTCCTTTGGATTATTACATTACTTTTATAGTGATGTTTTTTAAAATTGTTTTTACATGTTTTTACTATTTGTATTTCATTATATATTATTTTACACGCATTATTTATATACATTTATTTTATAATGATTTAAAAGCTTTTATTCAGGTAAAAATTATTTTATACATGATTTTTTAAACTTTTGTTCCCCTAACCCCATTTATATTACGGGGAGATAGTTCTGACCCGCATGATTTCACACTATATAAGCTTTTTCAGGAATGGAACCCCTCACGCAGGTTGGAGGATCACTGTATTAATAATTTACTTGAGTCAGCAGAAATTTTGTACATGAACTTTAATAGACGTACATGTGAAATGTTGCATATCAGTAGAAATGGTATTACAGAAAAGTATTCTATGGTTGACAAGACACTAGTGCAGTGGTCGGGGAACAGGGGTAAATTTAAAAATTTTGGGGGTAATGCGTGTGGTATGAGAGAGACCATATGCAACAATTTTAAGAGCAATTGGCTTGTTTTTGTTTACTTTGAAGTCGGGGGGGTAATTTCAATTTTTAATTGCTTAATGAAAAACAACAGATATTTACTCAGTTTACTCGGATCAGTCAAATGTACATTGTAACAAGTGTATCAGAATATTTTTTTTTATCTTATTTCTCATAGCATGCTCACTAGCTTCTTGCCTCTGGATTCTGTAGCTGGCTGTCAGGCAAACTGTGGTGCCTGGGGAGTCAGAAGACACAATGCATACAAGTATACAGTATGACCTTGGCAGGAATGCTTAAATCTGGGAATGACGTAAAATAATATATTAAAAGTTATAAGAATTTATAATTGTGGTTTCACAATGACATTAATGGGGGTTATTCATATGATGTAATGTTGATGGATGTATGCTAGATGAGAATTCTATTTTCTGTGTGTGTTAAATTGTATTCATACAAAAATGGGGTGGTTAGAGAAACCTGGCACAATTTGTATCATATTCATTTTTCTCTTTTATACACATGCTTTTCTCTGAAACTATACATCAAATATCTCTTACTTAATATAGTCTTGTGTCTAAACTATAATTGATCTTATTTTTCATTTACATGTAACTAATAAACTTGGATCACTTATAAATGACCAACATTGAAATCTGTAGTGTTTATTTTCCAGCTAAACATTGATAACATTCTGAAATTAGCTTTCTTCATACATTTAGTGATTGGATTTAATAGAACCCATTTCTTTCTCTTCATTCAGAATCTTTGAACACATGATAGTAGTGTGCCTTCAGAGCAATGGGTTTAACATAGATGTAGTTTTAATGTTTTTTATAAACTTGGATAATTAAAATTATTGCTTTTCTCGCAGCTTACATCATTGTTCAAGACTCGAACCAGGGAGCAGATGAAAATTGCAGATGGGTCATCTAGGACCTTAAAGAAACTGAAAGAAAGGGAATGTGCAGAGGAAGCAAATAAGGTCAGTTGATGGAATTGTACATTAAGTTAGTCCACGCATTAAGTTAGTCTACGCATTAAGTTAGTCCACGCATTGATAATTTAAAAAAGCCACTTTTCATTGATTTAGTGTTTTAATATTAGGAAAAAATCTACTGTACAAACTTTGATTAAAGTTTTTCCTTCTTAAAAATTAAATTGAAAAATGTAAAGACAGTATCAAGCAGGAACACGAGTTTAAATCTGTAAATAATTTTATTTTAATATAATTCTGTAGGTTATGATGGTGTTATGAGATGTCTAAGTAGCAATATCATGATCTGTGTTAAAACAAATATTTACTTTTTATATATACTGTATGTAGGAACGAGGGGCCAAGGGCAAACACCCACAAAAATGCCCCCTTCCTTAAATAGAGGAAGAAGATAACCAAAATCAAGGTTCAGGGTTTTCAAGATGCCTGAATATTCAGCATTTGAAAGATTGGAGGTCATAGATAGGGGGAAAGATGGATTCAGGAAGATTGTTTCAGAGTTGACTAGTTGAGTAGATGAAAGATTGAAAATACTGATTAACCCTTGCATTTGAGAGTTGGACAGAAAGAGTAAGACAGTGTTGAAAGTCTGGTTCTGGTTTTTCTCCTTAAAAGAGGAGGTATGTAGTTAGAGGGTTCAGAAGCTGTGTCCATTGATGAGCTGAAGGGCCTTTATCCCACCCAGTCAAGTAGAGCTGTGTGGGTTGAGCCACCCCACATATGAGAAGCATACTCCATACAGGGGTGGACAAGTAACCCTGTATAGAGACAGCAACTGAGTAGGGGTGAAGAAACTGCAGAGTAGGCCGGGTCGAAAATGGGATTTTTTTATTTCTTAAAAAGTACACTATATGAGAAGTTTCATTTTATCATCATAACAAAATATTAAAATATCAAGCATGTGCTACCCCTCCTACCCATAGCACATAAACCCCCTCCCCCACCTTTTTTACCCTCATATTTACATGTATTTAAATGCAAAAAAATGTTATTTCTTAAAAAGTACGCTATGTGAGAAGGTTTTTTTATCACTAACAAAATATTAAAAAATCAAGCGTGTGCTACCCTACTACCCTCATCACATGCCCCTCCTCCCTTTTTTACCTTCATATTAGCATATGTTTAATGTTGTTATATGTTACATGATAAGTTGTTTGTTTAATGCTTGATATTTTTATGTTTCAGATAAAGAGAAATAATTTGCATTTGCTTTAATTATAATTTGACTTATTATAAATAACATATAATTTGATTTTACTTCTGAATATAAACTATGACTACTAGAAGCAAGTCCTCAAATGCAGCCTTTGGATATCCTACGGAATTCCCAGCAGCCATGACTCCTTCAAAAGCAGATGATGTGAGACACTACCTTTTTGTGTGCCGTTGTGAAGAAGCTAAATCAAAAGGATCGGCAACTGCTAGTGATTGTTACAGGGTTGCTGTAAAAGATATTGAAGACATTTGGATGAAATTTTCTTTCCCTATGATTAACACCAAATGTATCTATCTTAAAGTCAGTTGACTATAGAAGAAGCCTCAAAATTGAACAAGGTGCTGTTACATCGAAGAAATGAAAGTTTTGCCTTAAAAGTAGCTCAGTATGATGAAATGTTTGATATATCTTCTTGTGAATGCTATGATAAGGGAATTGATAGGAAATCTTGCAGGTGTAAGGATAAAATACTGATGGCAGAATGGGAGTCTTTTGTGGGTCAAAAACAAAGGAAAAATCAGTTAGGACCAATTGATTACATAGCTAGTTCAACAAAGAGGAGGTCTTTAGCAAGAGCCCAAGAAGCACAAAACTCAACTAAAAGCACAAGAAGAAATGACTGAAGCCACCAATGTTTTACCATCGGAATTTATAGAAAATACTGAAGACATGGATGTAGATTCAGAAAGTCAGGATGTAGATTATGAGGCTGATTTAGAATTGACTGAGAATATTCAGAATAAGCACTCCTATAAAAACCTAGCATTAACAGCAGATCATTATTGTTTAAGTTGTAGAGCTGCAGCTGCAATAGTCAATGCAACTTTAAAAGTTATGGGGATCCTTAACCACACCAACATGCTTGAAAGAAAGAAATTAGAAAGAGAAAGAAATTGCATGGGTGAAACAAATACTTTTAGGTCTAAATCCGAAAATCTGAAGATGGAGTGCCTTGGATTTGCTGGAAGGAAAGATAACACATTAACTAAAAGTGGAAAGGTAAAAGAAGAACACTGTTATTGTGAAAGAACCTGGAAGCATCTATGTCGACCATGTCACACCAGATAATAGAACCGCTTGCTGCATAGCAGAAGAGTTGATAACTATTATTACAGACTCGAACAGCACAAATACTATTAAACCTTTACTGTGTGATGGTACTCCTGTAAATACAGGAAAAATTGGTGGAGCCATAAAACTGGTTGAAATTCATCTTATCAGACCAGTGCAGTGGTTGGTGTGCCTCTTGCATTTGAATGAGCTGCCTTTTATGCATGTCTACAAAGCCATTGATGGTAAAACAACAGGTCCAAATACTTTTGTGGGTTCAGTTGGGAATAAACTGAAAACAGATTTAACAAAATTGGAGGTAGTCAAATATTCTCACGTAAAGGGAAACATTAAAGAAATTCCAGCAAATGTTGTGAAGGAGCTAAGCAGTGATCAGAGATATCTCTATGATATATGTGTGGCAGCGCGAACTGGAGACACTTCTCAAGATCTGTCCACTCAATCCCCAGGTACCCTTCACCATGCTTGCTGGCTAACTCTAGCCAACAGGGTCCTTCGATTATATATCAATGCCAAATCCCAATAAAAACATTCAAGATATAGTCAAGATTATTATGCCATTCTATGCTCCAGGGTGGTTTTGGATAAAATCTCATCTTAATGCAACTGATGGTGCATATAACTTTTGGCATTTAATGTGCTTGCTTCGAAATTTAGATGAACAACGTAGATCAATCATAGAACCAGCATTAAAGAATAATGCCTACTTTGCCCACCCAGAAAATATACTCATATCAGTGGTAACTGACAAGAGACTAGAAATTAGGGGGCAAGCTATTCAGAAAATCATCCTTTCAAGAACAGGATTTTCAGGTATCAGAAACTTTGAGTTGCCTTGAACCCTCAATTTTCAATCTGCTGACTACACTGAGATGATCGATTGGCAAAAAGAGATCATTACTCCTCCGCCGCTGCTAAACAATTTTAGCGACGATGAGCTGCTACAGGCTCGATGTAAGCCACTGGAGATAGCTTTTTTCCATGCCACAGTCAAAGTCAATGATAAGGTGAATTGAATTTTAGCACACTTATTATGCCTCTAATTTTTTCTTCCGAATATAGGTATTGTTGTACTTAATTAATTTTCCTAATACTATACATTATTAAATAAAATATTACCGTATACATTAATAAAGATTTGTCATCAAAAAGCCTGAATGTAGAGTAAGTCTCGTATAAATGGAATATTCTTCAAATAGGTCAAAAAGTGAAAAATTGTGCCAGGGGTAGGAGGCTTTAAACAGCAAAAATAATTCAAACCCCTCACAATATGTACCTTTTCAATATAAAATTTTGACCTGTCCTACTACAGAGCCAGTACAGCACACCTAACCTCTAAGAAGTTGTTTTGGAAGGGTCATGTATGTGATCTTTCCAGGAAAAATTGCAAGAAAAGGAAATGCCAAGAATGTTAAGAGAAGAGAAAGGATTGGGTTGCGTATTGTTGATGGTAAGGGGATAGTTATGTGGAAGATTGTGATGAGTAGACGGATGAAGGAATTGAGTTTTTGAGGCATTGAAAGCCACGAGGTTTTCTGTTCCCCAATCACAGATAGAAAGATCAGAAGAGGTCAGGTGTACACCATAGCTATCCTATGCAAAGCGTGGAGTGACTGTTGAGAGGGATGCTTTTCAAATAAACAAACAGGTTGGCCTACATCTTTTGAATAAAGGTAGGACCTGAGGGTTTGGTTCTAGATTTCAGGCACAGATTTACCATTAAGACTGAACTTTGATGATCTCATAACAAATACAATGACATTAGAAAAATAAAAAATTAAATAATTTTTAAATGACTATAAAGACTTCAAAAAATAAGGTCATCAAATACTACTACAGGGTGTGTATAAAGTAATGCAATGAAGAAATGAATCCAATTTTAACTGGTTTAAACTAGTTTCAACTTGTTTTTCAACTTGTAAACAGCAATTACTTTAGTCTACAGTTAAATTCTGAAACTGTTCGCTAGTGCGTTGTTATAAAGTATAGTAAATACTCGATAAGTCAGACTATATAGGGCTCTAGCCAGTCCAACTCATTGAAAAGTCTGACTCATCGCGAATTACCTTAATTACCCCCCTATTTACCCCTAAAGAGGCATAAATACTCTGACCTTTTAAGTTTGATTAGTGAGAGTCTAATACAATGTTCAAAATAAACATTAAAAAACAATAAAACTTTGTTTCACTTACCGTTGCTGGAATTATTTTGAGCGTGAAACAAAAAATTTTATTGTTTACCTTTTCGTACAATACAGTATTAAAAAAACACTTCACTTAGTAAAAGAAACAAAATAATAATGGCATTTGACATAGGAAATAAAACACTTCTCTCAGTAAAATAAACAAAAGAATAATAGCACTTGACAGAGGACAGAGTCTGACTCATCCCAAATTCTGACTCATTGAAGTCCGACTCATTGCGTATTTACTGTACATGTAATAAATATTACTTGTTCATGTTCACTTGTGTTAGTATAATTCAAATCAGATGTCTCTTTACTCGCATTACTTTATACACACCTGGTATTAGTTTATTTATATTTCCAAGTTATTCTTTTATTAATGCTAACTACAGGTAGCTGTCATTTTGTATTGCCATTCAGGTGAACCAATGCTTTCCACTACTTTTATGATAATAAATTATATATGTGTGGCATTTTTTCTGGTGGAATGCACTGGAATGGCTTTCCAGTACCTTTGATTTTCAACATGCAGAAGAAAATTTAATTTTTTTTATTTTGATTGACTTTTTTTTTTTTTGGTTAAGGTACGTACATGATAAAATTTTAGGAATAGGGACGACATTTTTTGGAATGGGATCATCACAGGGTGGGATAGGGTAGCAAATGGCAAGGGTTGTAGGAAGTTCCAGAACTCTTCTTTCCAGTAAAAAAAAAGGAATATATACCTTTCAAATGTTCTCTGCAATGATTCTTCATTTCATGAAGGTCAAGCTTGTCACCCCTCCTCTTTGTCACACACACACACACACACACTACTGGAAAAATTATTATGGATTTTTGCAGGGTTGGCAAAACCCAACCCAATTGGGTTTTTGCTGGGTTTTTTGTTTTTTGATAGGTTGAAATTTTTTTAGAAAGGTTCGATAATTATATAGTGTCTAATATAGGTATCTATTATTTTATTAATTTATTTATCTAATCTACAATATATATTAAAAAGACATCTTTATTTCATAGAAAACTCAGATATGAGAGATAATAATGACATATTAGAATTTTCTCCATTTTAATTTTAGATCTTTCCTTTATTTCTTAACAGCAGATTTCAGCTTTATTTAGACCTAACTCAGATTTAAATTTTTAAGATGCCAAAGAGTTATAGAGGTGGAAGATCTAAAGCTAGTGAATGGGGTGAGGTGACTTTATTAAGTGATCAACCTACTAGAGTACTATGCAATTATTGCAAAGAAAGTATCACTCGAAAAATTGAGAGAGTGAAACATCATCTAGAGAAAGTTAGACCCACACATACTGGTGGCAAACTTAAAGCTCCTGAATGGGATGAAGTAGAAATGTTGAGTGACCAACCAAATAGAGTTCAGTGCAAATACTGCAGATATGTATTTTTGAAAAAAATAGAACGAGTGAAACATCATTTAGATCGATGCAATAAAAGATGGGTACAGGCTTGTGATGATGAAGCAGATGAGCTTACAAATACAGCTACATCAGCAACTCTTCCTCCTACACATAGACACAGCAGTTTTGAGAGTAGACCCTCTTCAAGCAAATCATATGAAAGCCTGGTTCATGATGACTACAATTCACAGTAGTGAGACTTCATTCACTTCAACCGCTTCTGAATCTTCCATACCATTTTTTCATTCTACTCAAGCCAAGAAAACACAAGGTCAGATAATGCCATATGTGGTTAGAACAACTGTAGATCAAAAAGAACAACTAGATTTGCAAATGGCCAGATTTTTCTTTTCAGCAAATATTCCATTTGTAGTTGTAGAGAATAAAGAATTTATTAAATGGGTCCAAAATTTAAGACCAGGCTATTGTCCTCCAAGCAGAAAAAAATTATCTGATGACTCACTAATCAAAGTGAATAATGAAGTAGGTACTGGATTCAATGAAAAAAAGATTGTCAATTCTACTGTAACTTTAATTCAAGATGGTTGGAGCAATGTGTCAAATGATCCAATAATTGCCCATAGTGTTCACAATGGGTGCATATCCTTTTTAATAACTTTTCAATTTTTCATAATCTTTATTTACACATTGCATAATTTAAGAATTTTTATAAGTCAGCTTACTTGAAATAATCAACATGCCAAATCATTCTAATTAGCTAAAATTGAACAATGTAGCAATCAGAAAAATTTAAATTATTTTAAAATAAACATCTCGGAACAAAAACCCAAAAACCCAGTGGGTTTTGGGTTTGGGTTTTTGGGTGCCAACCCTGGATTTTTGTGAAATTTTGTGTTTTTGTGTTTGAGGGCAATTTAAATACAGACTACTACACAGAGAAAGAGCTCATAAGGGACATGATTCCCCCTCTTCTGCATCAGTGGAAAAAAGCTAATGTGTTGTTCAAACCACCTGTACTCAATCAGTATAGAACTATTGAGCTAAAATTAACAAAGCTGTGGCACAAAGCAGTTGAGACATCACTTGGTAAAGGAAAACTAGCAAAGAAAAATAAATTTCTGCACACACTTGATACTCTTCTTGACATTTTTAACTGCCAGTGTCCCATAGAGTTGTGTTCTGAAGCCAATTGTTCTCCCTCATGCAGAAGAGAACCTCACCCTCACATTGATTGTCGCTGTCCTCGTGAGAAGAAGATCCCTGTTTTAGAGCTGGCTTTCATAAAGGTGCAGAGAACAAAGGCAGGAGGCCAAGGAAGTATGCAGATTGGTTTGGCAGATTATTCAGAAACCAAAAAAAACATAGTTATTGCTAAGAAAAAAGAGAAAATCTGAGAGAAGGAAGAAAGGAAGAAAAAGAAGAGTGAAGAAGCCACCTAAAGAGATGATGAGCTCTATCAAGAGGTTTCTCACTTCTTTGAAAGCTCTGTAGATGAACAGAAAGAAGCAACATCAGATGATAGCTCCAAATTGCCATCTGAACCTTCGCCGAAGAGAATGAAATACAACACTAAAGACATCTCAAACATTGCCCTTGCCAGTATTCGCCACCATACGGGGCTACGAGAGACTGCAGAGATTGCCACTGCCGCTTGGATAGATGCAGGCCTCATCAGCCGAGAGGATACATCCTTAATGATAGATCATAATAAGATAAGAGCACAAGAAAAAATAATGAAGGAAATATCTGATCAGCGTGAAAAAGATTTGAAGGAGGAAGGTCTCTCTTGCCTTTTGTTTGATGGAAGAAGAGATGACACAAAAGTTCTCCTAGAGGTAGAGGGAATGGACAGAAAGTTTCCTGGTCTCATCAAAGAAGAACACTACTCTGTGTGTTCTGAACCTGGTGGCTGCTATTTGTTTCACTTTGTTCCTGAAGCAGAAGTAGAAGGCAAGAAACATGCAGAGGCAATTGCTGATCAAATAATATGTTGGCTTCAAGAAAGAAGACTTGGCAGTTCACTGCAGGTCATTGGTGGAGACTCGACTGCGGTGAACACTGGATGGCCGGGCGGTGTTATGATGCATTTAGAGAAAAAAATTGGAAGAAGGCTTGTTTGGATTGTATGTGATTTGCATACAGGGGAACTACCTCTTCATCGTCTCATCCAGGAACTTGATGGTCCTACAAAGAGCAACAAGAAGTGGTCAGGGCCCCTTGGCAACATGCTAGATGAAGCAATGGAATTAGAAATAAATACAAAATTTCCAAAGGTCGAAGTAGGCCCTCCCCTTCCAGTGTTGTCTGAAGAAGTTATCAAAGACCTTAGCATGGATCAGTCTTATGCTTATTGTATTGTTCAAGCAATCAGATCAGGCGAGTTGCCTCGAAATCTGGCTCTCTTGGAGATTGGACCCATAAGTCACAGTCGTTGGTTAACTACAGCGATTCGTTTCTGCAGGATTTGGGTTTCCAAACATGCATTGAAGGGCAAAATGCTACAGAATTTGATGTTGATTGTTGAATTTATTATTGGGTTTTATCTTCCTCACTGGTTCAATGTAAAACTTGATCCAATGTGGATGGAGGGGCCCAACCACATCTTGTTTCAATTACAGCTACTGAGAACCCAAAGGAAAGTAGTGGTGGACATCGTGTTACCTGTAGTGAGAAGGTCCGCTTGGTATGCTAGGCCAGAGGCAGTTTTGCAAGCAATACTCTGCAGCCAATGTACCAAAGAGCGGACTGAGGCTGTGGAAATCATTCTAAAGCTTAGAGGAACATCACTAGATGATGACCAGCTGGGAGACTGCTCTGTTCAGACAAGGAAGGTACCTCCAATAAACGTCAATGCCACGAAATTGTCAGAATTAGTTAACTTGAGTTTGGAAGTTTTGGAGCCACCACTGACAACATGTATAACAAACAAAGATTTAACACAACTTAAAGAGGCCCCAATGCAAGTGCCAAAGTGGCCTTCTCCCACTCAGAGTGTGGAGAGATGTGTGAAAATGGTCACAGAAGCAGCTAGTCAAGTTTACAGTCACGAGAGGCGAGAAGGCTACATCAAAGCGCAAGTAGCAAGCCGAATGCTGATGTCAAGGAACTGCAGCAAAAAGGACATGACTGCATTGGTTACTTTCAAATAAAGACTCTGAATGATATCTTATTGGCACTTTAAATGTTGATAGGATGTTTGCGCACATTTGTTATTTTGTTACGAATTTACGGTAAAATGGAATTTTTGAATTAAAATTGATGTAGGTAGGAGTTATTTTTTATTGTTTTTGAAGCAAGGATATTATTTTGTATGCCAAATGATTACATTAAATTACTACCAAATCACATGATTTTCAATTTAGTCATTTCACCCCCAAAATTGACATATCCTATTGAGGTATCCACTAATATGGCAAAGAAATTGGGAAGAAATTAGATCCCATATGGCAAAGATAGAATGGAAAACAGTCTTAGAGGATAAAACAACCCAAAGAAATGCTAATATGATTTGTTCATTGGATGTAGTTATCTTAGGTGAACTTGAGTTCTGATTTTAAATCTAATTTAAAGCGAAGACCTAATTAAACAACTGTTCAACACTAAAAAGTATTGTTAATGGCAAAGCTTTGTTTTAGTGTATGCCGAGTGTAATATTGAATTAGTTGAAACTAAGGCAATATATTAACAAGACATGTATAGGCTACACTCTGCGGACTTCAGTAACATACTTAATTTGTTGCTAAGCAGATCCAGACTGCAATTTGGAAAAATCGTGTGTGTGTTAACTTTGTTTTTTGGAAAAATTGCCACTCATAATATTTAATTATGAAGAATCGTATGGTAGTGGTTTGCAGCAACTGTGAAAAGAGAGAACACAATTACATATATAAGATAACAATTATTGATGAAAGTAAATTAAGAGTAGCATTTGGAAGTACAGTAATACTTTACAATGAAGTAAATTATAAAATTTTGGTGGGTGAATTTTTTATCAGTCTGCCATTTTGGATAAGCTATAAGTTAAGTTCAGAGGCAGCCAACATGGCAGCGAGTGCGACCAATAAAAAAGTAAACAGTCGGGATCAGTGCTGTAACTAGAAGTACTTGTATTAAGAGTAATGACAAAAAAGAAAACGAAAGTGACATGTGTAGGAAGTGTGAGTCATTAGTTAGAGACAAAGAAAAGGCTGTAGGATGAGAGATATGTGAATGCTGGTATCACATTAAGTGTGAAAAATTCTAGAAGAGGTATATGAATTCATGATAAAGGAAGAGGCAGGTAAACAACTGAACTGGAATTGCAGTTATTGCAAAAAGGGTTGTGAGAAATTGTATAAATGCATGAAGAAAATTGAATTACAAATTATTGTAAACTGTAATGTAAACTGTATGACAGACATGTACAGTTTTTCTATAGCACCCTTAAGGAAAGAAAATGAGCTACCCAATGATCTAAGAGAAATATCTGAAATATTGACAGCTCAATATGAATCAGCTTTCAGTACCCCAAATAGACATATCAGTACCTCGCAGAAATACCTTTTTTGAAGAGAAATTAAATAGAGAATGTATAACTTATTTTGAATTTACTTAAGAAGCTATAGGATGAATGAAATTGCATTCAGTCGTGGGCCTGGACAAATGGAATGCCATGTTGATTAAAAACTGTAATTATGAAATAACTACACCCCTTTATTAGATACGGAGAAGATCCCTGGACATGAGGGAAATGCCTAGCATACTAAAAAGAGCAAACATTGCTCCTATATACAAAGGGGGGGTGATAGATCTTAAGCAAAGAACTATAGACTGGTGTCACTGACATCACATCTCACCAAAATATTTGAAAGAATAGTCAGGGAGAAATATGACTTTCTGGAGACACAGGAAAGATTCAATGAGACCCAGCATGGATTCCAATCAGGTAGATTGTGACTATCACAACTAATAGAGCACTATAACAAAATTATAGACATACTTGAGAGCAATGATGATAATGTAATATACACAAATTTTGCTGAAACATTTGATAAGTGTGATCATGACATAATAGCACATAAAATGAAACACGTGGTAATAACAGGCAAAGTGGGCAAATGCATCTAAAACTTCCTCAGGGAATGGCAGCAAGCTGTAAAAATCCATGGTACAGTATTTTGTCATCAGAATTGGAAGTATGCAGCTCAGTTCCACAAAGAACAGTATTAGCCTGACTCCTATTCATTATTATGCTGACAGACATAGACAATGAAGTAGACAACAACAGTATAGTAACATCCTTTGCTGATGATGCAAAGATCAGCAGAAAAATCAGCAATGCAGAAGAGGTGGAAGCCCTAAAGAGGGACACAAATAGAATATAAAAATGGTCCGAACACAACAACAAAAATTTTAACACGAGAAATTTCAGTGCTTGAGATATGGAAGAAATGAAGAACTTAAAAAGACAGACTACTATGCCCCAGGTAGACAGAAAATTCAGAGAAGCACAAAAGCAAAAGATTTAGAGGTAATAATGACTAATGATACAAAATCTGAAACACAGAATCGGATAACAAAGCAAGAAGAGTTATGGGATAGTTTTTCTGAGAACCTTTAAAAGAAGGGATGAGAAGGTAATAATTTCACTGCTGAAAACACTGATCATACCAAAACTTGAAACTGATTGTGGGGTAGAAATGCAGCATGCAAGGGAAGTGGTCAACCTACCTCCCCATTTAGGAAAGGACTCCTGCTCCTGATTTCACAATGAAGAATAGGGACTCTGATGCCAAGAGATGAGGCATCACTGCCCTCTTCCTTACCTTCCACTGAAGGGGAGAGGCATTTGATTACTCAAATGCCTCGCTTGGTGTGCAGTTCCTCCCCCTCCCACCGAAGAAGGAGGGGCACGCGTGTCAATCAGGATATAAACACAGTTAACAGACCCTCACCAAGCCACAGAGTAGGGGAGGGGCCTCATATTCCCCCAAGGTTGTGCCACCCATCCCCCATGCAGGTGAACCCTGCCTCAGGGAGATTGAGGGAAGAGGACGGGTGGGTCACAGTTAACAAGTGCTCTTCACGGAGGGTTCCTCAACCTGTCTGCTTGGCAAGGCCACCAGTGAGGAATCTCACCCTCTTTGTCTCACGAATTCAGCTCTTGAATGAGGGAAGCGATATTTGACACATGATGGAAGAGGTCTGTGGTGAACACAGTATATTGTTAGTTAATAAACTAAACACAAAATCTCTGTACTGTAACTCATTTAAAGTAATAATTAAAGGTGTAAATTTGCATTTCAACCCGTACAATATGAGTTAGTGGCTAGATGGTATTATTGTTAAGGAGTTTATTCACTTTTCCAGGAGATTTGATAAGAGGCAAAATAATAATAATAATGATCATAATAATAGGTGCCCTAATGGTAATGCCTGAAATTTGTACTGTGTATAATAATAATCAGATTAATAATAAGTTTTCTATCAGTCATGGTGGATAACTTGTTGAAAATAGTCTCGTATAATGTAAGGTCGGTGAGGAATTCAGTTGTAGATGTTCATAAAATCTGTGACAGTGCAGATTTGATACTCTTGCAAGAGCACTGGCTACCTAAGCAAGAGATAAATTCCTCTCTACTATCCATGATGACTCTATGTACCATGCGTCATCAGCAGTAGACTTGTCAGATAAATTAATGTATGGTAGTCCTTTTGGTGGTGTTGCTTTCTTAAGAAGGAAAAATTTGCCAAAACGTATAAAATTTTTAACAAGCAATAATGTAAGGTTATTAGGCATTGAATTACAAGTGAAGAATAATTGCATATTAATTGTAAACTGCTATTTACCATACAATAATGGCAGTAATCTAGATGAATACATTGATTTGCTATATGAAATTAAGTCATTATCAGATAACCCCAAATATTCTCACTATAATAATGGGAGATTTTAACATGCATGTAAACTCTGAATTCTTTGTAGAGTTGGGTAACATGTGTGAGTTGACCAAATTAAGTACAGTAAGGTTGCCTCCAATGCGAGGCTTGTCAGGTCAAGATCACACATTTGGGAAATTCTCATTCGGCAGACTTAATAACCAATGGGAAAAATAGTATTACGTCAAGTTAAAGTTCGTGTTCTAGGAAAATGATACACATACATAGTTTCAAAGTATATTAAACATTAGACCTGAAATAAACATTTAAATCAAACATACTGTAAACAGGTAAACACAGACACTAACGTAAACAAAACTTACAGTAAACAAAAACTTCATGTAAACACTAAACAAAAACTTAAATTGAAAAAAAAACTTATTAAACAGAAGGAAGAGAACTCTCATTCAGAATCAGATTTCTCATCTAGTGGAATTTCTGAGACGCAAGCAGGAGTACGCACTATGCATCCACTTTTGTAGAGGTGTTTGTTTGGAAGTTGAGGGTTGTAGGTCATTAGATTCGTCAGCTGTTGCCATTATCAGGAAGTCTGTAATTTTAACCTGCATAGCTTTCCTTTGGTGATCTTTGAGCAGTTCTTTGTAACAGGATAAACTAGCCTCCAGTTGGCCTTTGACTTTCAGTGCTCTGTTCATAATAGGATCAACATTGGAGCATGTTGGCATTCATGTTGTTTGTTTACTTGCGTTATTCCAAATCTCATTCGTGTTGGATGAAGAGTGTCGCAGGTACCAATGCCGCGTTAACACAAATTCGTGTTTGGCAAAGTCATGTTGGAGGCAACCTTACTGTATAAGTGATGTAGATGTATTAGGGGTAACCAGTGGTAATTTTACATACATTAGTGATATGAGTGGTACCACCAGGTGGATTGATCATTGTCTCGCTAGTAATATTCTGAAGGATCAAATTGTTAAGGTTCATATTCTGCATGATTTCCTTCTTTCTGATCATAGACCATTAGAAATATTAATTAACATTACCAATTTATGCGCAACATGACTTAACAAGAACTCAATAGGTAAGAATAATCACGTCGATTGGTCCAATGTTAATATGCAGCAGAGCATAGAATACAAAGATAGAACAAGTCACCTCTTTAATAATTTAGAAATTTTGCACCTTGCCTGTAATAATCCTTGCTCAAATGATTCTCACTGTAAACTCATAGATAGGTATTATAGTAAGATAATATCCCTGTTAAGAGAAGCAGGAAGTCCCCTGATTAAATCTTACAACTATCATACTAAGATTATTCCTGGATGGAGTGAGATTTAACCCCCCCCCCCCCCCCCCCCCCCCCCCAAGAGAGAGGGAATCGAAAGACGCCTATGATTTGTGGTGGTGCTTTCATGGTAGACCCAGATTAGGACCAGTATACATGAATATGTGTAGAAGTCAGGGTCAGTATTAGGCGGCCATAAGGCGATGTATAAATAATGATAATAACAAATTTTGGAAATTTGTTAAGAATCAAATGGGTGTCAAAAATGTCCTCCCTCTGACAACCAATGGGGTGTCGGGGGAGGATGAAATTGCAAAGCTGTGGAAAAACCACTATTCTAACATTTTTAACAGTGTGAGTAGGGTTAATCTTAAGATAGATTACAGCGAAACGATTGTGGGAGGGACAAGGGAAAATACTTTGATATCAGTTCATGAAGTAGAGAGGTTAATTAAGGAGTTAGACTGGTTCTGCATCAGGGGTAGATGACCTATCGAATGAGCACTTGAAAAATGTCAATGACATAGTGTGTGTGCATATATCATTGCTCTTATCAGCCATGCTTGCTCATAGCCATATCCCTGCAGAGTTCATGAGGGTATATATATCTTGCCCCTGGTCAAAAATAAGTATGGAGACATTCTGTCCATCAATAATTACAGGCCTATTGCTGTCGCTTCCTGCTTCTCAAAACAACTAGAAAAACTCTCTTACTCTGATTAAATGATTACTTATGGAGATCTCCTAATCAGTTTGGTTTACCTGTGTATCTATGTACTGTACTTAAAGAAACAATATCTAAACACATTGACAGTAATTCAACTATTTATAGCTGTTTCCTAGATATAAGTAAGGCATATGATAGAGTGAACCATAATAGTTTATTTAAAAAACTAGAAGACAGGAAAGTTCCCATGTACATATTAAATTTATTGAAATTTTGGTATTCCCACCAATCTTTTACTGTTAGGTGGGGGCAATGTATTATTTGAATGTTTTGGCTCCTCTTGCTGGGTGAGACAAGGCTCCTTGCCCTCCCCCTATGCTGTTTGATGTGTATATTGACGGATTAATTGCTTCACTTAATGAGGCAACAGTGGGATGTTGTATAGATAATACAAGGATAAATAACTTAGTTTATGCCAATGATATGGTGTTAATAAGTCCCTCTGTTAAAGGTCTGGATTGGCTGCTGAAAGTCTGTGAAATGTATTTGCAGAAACATGATATTCATTCGTATTTCTGTATCCACCCGAGGAGGATGCCAGTGGGCGTCGAAACTGTCATGGAAATAAACTCTGTCTATTAGAGTGGGTTTTTATTTTCATATTTTGACCTTCACGTAGAAAAAAAAAAGTTTTTTGCATTTATGATATTCTTTTCAATGTTACAAAAACTAAGGTTGTACAATTTCATCATAAAAGCTGTAATCAGCTAGCTGACATTAGGTTTAAAATGAGAGATGAAGTAATTGAGGAAGTACAAGAGTTTTAAGTATTTGGGTCAAACTATTACCAGCTCCTTGAGTGATGATTCAGATATAAGAAAACAATCTCGAAGCCTTTGTGCTAAAGCAAATATGACTATAAGGAACTTTCGGTTCTGTACAAGTGAAGCTAAAGACACTCTCTTTCGTACTTTCTGCAGTAATATATATGAGGGGTCGCGTGTCTTAAGATACCTAAGTGCCACCACAGGCAAAAACGTGTTTTTGATGGATATCACTATTTTCACCCTTCCTCTATCACGTGGTTTGGGTTATAATGACCTTACAACACGGAGTATGGTTGAAAACCTTATGAAGCGAACTACTTTTTTCACCTCTATCGCCAGCCAAAAGTTCACCCAAAGTTTGGCATAATAAGAAAATCAAAAAATTAAAAAAAATAAATATAAAATATGAAAATCTATTCCAAAAACTCAACATCTCCATTAGCATACTTAGAACTCTAATTTAGCCAAAAATGAACGTTCTAGCTCAATTAATAACAGAGATACTATTGCAAGAATATTGCTGAACTTTGGAGGTGATTTCTGGCGAATTTTAATTTTGGCACCTAGGTACCTTAAGACGTGGGACCCCTCATATGGACAGCAACTCTGGGTGAATTATAGAAAAGGTTCTGGCAGAATCCTAAATTTGCTGTACAACAGGTCTTTTAGACTCTTATATAAATTACCCCTGAGATGCTCAGCTTCGCAAATGTTTTCTACCCGCAATGTCCCAAGCTTCCCGGAGGTAACAAGATGTGCTCAATACAGTCTAATGCAAAGAATTTAAAAAAATCAACCAACCCGATTATCCAAGCTATCCATGAGTCCTGCTGTTTATCCTCTAAGCTATGGAATTCTTGGTACGAAAATGTCTGTCTGTGTAGCTCCACTTAACTTCAACATTAATGTATTATTTCTAATCAACTGTATATATTTATATCCTTAGTATGTGAACTGTCATTGTATTAATGTTATTTATCATATGGACTATAGTCTGCCAATAAACCTTTTTATTTTCATATATATATATATATATATGAATACTTAAAATCCAATATCTATTTTTTTAGCCAGGTTCCCACCCACGTGAACTGAACCCATATTACAAGGAAGGAGGTATAGGACTTCCTTCTATCCAACCCTCTTCTATCCTTGCTAAAGGAAGTGCCACAACATCCTCTTACGATGCCTTGTGGCTCAAAAAGGCTCTACAGAGGGCAGAGAAACAAGCTGCTGAAGAAGGAAGATTGCTAGAGGAAGTGGCTAAAGAAAGATGGGGGGTAAGGAATTAGGGTTCACCTTCTGTGAAAGTTTGATCTCATGTTTTGGAGACTGTTTGTTTATTTAGTGTTATTCTGGTAATCCTTTTATGATGATAGGTTCCATGTTTAAGTTGTCATTTGGCAAACCAAGTCCAGATGAAGCTTCAGTAGCAAACATCGTGTTGTCACTAGGCTACACACCAAACAAATTTTGTTTAAAATCTATAAATTTTTGTGATTTGTTAGCATATATTTTAATTTTTAAGTTAACATAATTCAAGTATGCAAATAGATATGCTTAAAAGAAAGGTAGCCTAAGATGGTACAGCAAGAAATACACTGCCTTTGAGCACAAAAATTAACTGCAGACAAAATAAATGAACATAAAATAAAACTTTTGGCTTTGTACATGAGCTTGTTAGTATTAAAAAGTAATTGCCTATTATAATTATAATATAGATGATTTGTTCTTATTTTTCAGAGCTTGGAAACTTTTTATAAACTATTGGGTGAAGCTGAAGGCAAATTGAACCTAAAAGAAAGAATGCAGACTGAGCCAACTAAAAGAGAAATGGGTGAAAGTAGAAGCAGACGCTGGAGTAGGAGTAGGGATATGAAGAATAGTAAAAGAGATGGGAGGAATGAAAGTAGGAGAAGTAGAAGCGGAGATAAGAAAAACAGAAGTGAAAGTATAAATAGGGATAGGAGAAGCAGAAGCAGAGAGAGGAGTAGCAGTGGAAGTCGAGGCAGGAGTAGGATTCGTAGTCGAAGCACAAGTAGAGAGAAAAATAAAACCAAAAGAAGAAAGGCTAGTACAAGTAGTAGTAGTTCAAATTCTAGTACAAGTAGAGAATGTAATTCAAGCAAAAGAAAATATAAAGAAGGAAGTTGCAATGAACCCATTGGCAGTAGGTGAGTTTACTTGGTGGTGTTTTTAATAATCTACTAATAGTCAAGTACTGTATTTTAAAGTATAGTTGAGAAAATACCAATTATGTGTAAAGTATGAAAATAAAAACCCACTCTAATAATGCCTTCTCCTTCGGTGAAGAATTTTATTTGCAACGTTTTGGTATGGGAATGGAGTCCCCTTTATCCCCAATACTGAGTACATTATACATGGAATATTATGAGTCGGAATTGTTGCAAACAATATGTCCCAGGAATCTAATTTGGTTTCGTTATGTAGATGATATTTTCTCATTTTGGCCTGACCACTGGAACAACTTTAACACTTTCTTTCAGTCATTAAATAATCTTGTTCCCTCTATTAAATTTAAATATGAATGGGAGAATGACAAACAATTACCTTTTCTAGATGTTTTGGTCATTAACGAAAGCGGAAAGCCCAATTTCACGGTCTATAGAAAACCTACTCATTGTAATTCGTACATTCATTATTTTTCATATCATGATGAAGGGGTTAAAAGCTCAATTATTTCTTCCATGTTTCTAAGAGCACTCAGGATTTGTAGCCCACATTTGCTGGACCCGGAAAAATCAAAGATTTGGAACATTTTTAAGGATTTAAAATATCCCGAGTGGTTTATCAGAAAGGCGTATTTTAAAGCCAGAAAATCTTTTTATGCCCCTCGGGAACCTTCAGTTAACCAAAAACAATATGTGAGTTTGCCTTACATTGCCGGTAGGGTGCATTAAACGCCCCATGATTTTCAAAAAGTTGTTGGATTTTAATGTCTATTCCCTCAAATGTTACACTTGTTGGTAGAAGTATGTATGCAAAAACTAAATCAAATCGGAGGTGGTCCTGGGTGGCCACCGGCCACTTTTATATATTTAGTAGTGATGCACCGAATATTCGGCAAATATTCGGTATTACTTATAATACTAATATACAAATATTCGGTATTACTATACTTACATTGATTGAAAGTTGAAAATGTATAAAACACAACGCCAATGTCACTACTCCAACTTTGCTCGTTTCCGCAAATTTGGCCTCGCTTTGCGGTCACATTCAACCACTTGAAGAAGATTTTGGAAGTGGTCTTCTCCTCTTGCAGCTGAGACAAAATCAGTTGTGAGCTTTACTGCTCTCTCCGCAGGGTCATTCACAACATTTAACCCATCCACAATGGACTTGGCTGCCTTGAAGTGGTCATTGTTCTGCCAATTGTCAACATCCTCTGTTCGGAAGGTCATATCCAGGTGAAGAAGGTTCACTGTAAACCACGAGTCCTCATTCACAAGATCAGCCAGGGTTGTCGCTTCTGTAATTTTTGGAAATGACGGTTTGCCATATCCAGAACCGTAGCGTGTTTTGGAGTGCTTGGCATTTCATCTGGTTGTATGGCCAGTAACACATCTGCAAGGGCACGACGCTCCTTTTGAGGTACTGCATTGCTGAACAGTGCCAAAACACCAGTTCTGGGGTTAAATACCACAAATGTCTATCAAAGGCTTTCACAGCGCTGACTGAAATGATTGAGTTGACAGCTTTATAGTTGAGCAGAGTCTTGATAAGCACAAATCAAACCATGGGGCATTTGAAGCAGACTGACATATGAGCCACCAATCACAATAAATATAAACAACAAAAACAACAAACTCCTTCAGTTTTTCCTGTTGATGTTGTGTTGTTACAGTTCCTCGAGGTAGTACAGAAATTTGCTCTTCAAGTAGGCATATTTTGATGGAATAAAGAATCTTTGACATCCACCTTGCTTTATGCATGGCCCCAGGTCTGTGGAGTGTTCCTTGTTTTGTGACATCATCATCGAGGACTACCTGGCAGAGTTGTGCCATTTCCTTGTAGTCTTCCCTACAGTATGAAGCGCTTGTGCGGATTGTGCTTAAAACCTTGTTTTTGCAGGATAAAAGCAGTTGTTGTGCATCGTCATTGTACATTGAAATGTCAATTTTGGTTAAACTTTCATCCTTTGCATGCGATATGCAATCTTTCTTCCTTGCCATTCTTGTTTGTGAGCGTATGCATCTGCTTGCCATCCCAGTGAAGTGTTGCAGCTGTTGGGGCGATCCAATTTTCTCGAATATCTTTGGCGATAGCACTTGTTATTGATCGTCGAGCCTTATCAGCAGTTGAATACGACTTGGCCACACGACGTGGATCACCTCCTGCCTCTTGAATTACAGCTTCGGTGAGCACAGCCTGTTGAACAGGAGTTATGTTTAGTCGAGTAGCAACAGACACGACTGAAGGCCTTTTCAGAATATCATGAGGAATAAAGGCAGACGTACCTGCATATGTTGATCTGTGGTGACTACGCTTCCTTTGAAGCTCTGGAATCGCCTCTTCTTCAGTTTCTTCCAAGCTATCTGCAGAGGCACTATCATCAGAGCATACAGAACTTTTCATCTCTTGTACACTGGATGATTCATGACGTTCTCGTCTTGAAGCTTCCGCTAAGATGCGTTTTTCTTTTCTACGATCTTTATCAGCTTTCTTCTTGTCAACACTACCAAATGAGGCTACTCTGTCAGATTTCATTGACTCTAAAAATGCTCTATCTTCCTCATTCTTAATGTTTGTCATTGCATCTTTTGTCCATACACCAAAGGTCTTATCAAGACGTTCATTCATGGATTGCAACTTAGCCAAAGTGTTTGGAGATTCTCTGCGAGAAACAGGTATTTGACGCAATTTGTTATTGTCATTAAGAAGGTCAAGTATTAGTTTGCAGCATTGATGGTCTGAAAGCATAGGAATATTTGCTTTAGTGTAGAATGTTTTCAGCTGGATAAGGACTATGCTGGCAGATTTCCATTTGAGTGGCTGTGTTTGTTTGCCTTCACATATTTCTTTCTGGATGTGCCACATCACGCATCGAAGAACCTGCCGGCAAGTTGGGAGGCGGACTCCTGTCAATGTACCATCTTCTTCTGTAAGAGCATTGCCAAGACCAAAAATGGCACTTGCTAATCTGGTCTTCTTGGCTTCCATTGTTACAGCTTCCATTGTTTCTGAAAGACAATAAAGGATATTATTAGACTATAAGTGAAGTTTCGTTTATGGTACATGTTTTATGTAAATCACCCCTTTACGGTGCATCAAACGCCCTTAGGTTCTTGGATTTTAATGTCTATTCTCTCAAATGTTATGTAAATCACCCCTTAGCAACTCTATATTAAAAGAAACAATGTAAGTAGTCAACTGGTTGGTAAATAAAAAAAATAGATATTTTTACATAGCGCGGCCCCTGAAAATTGCCGCGAAAATATAAAAGTGACCGGTGGCCACCCAGGACCACCTCCGATTTAATTAATGTTTGGCATACACACTTCTAGCAACAAGTGTAACATTTGAGAGAATAGACATTAAAATCCAAGAACCTAAGGGCGTTTGATGCACCCTAATTGCCGGCTTAGAAAGAGTAAAACCGTTGATGAAAGATTTCAAGTTTGCTTTGGCATTCAAATATTTGTCTACCGTGAAAAGTAAATTGGTTAGGAATAACGTTGCAAAAGAGGAACAAGCCTGTGTGTACAGCATTCCCTGTAAAAGTTGTGGTTTAGTATACATGGGAGAAACTGGAAGAAATATTGAAACCCAAAGAACACAAATATGCCTTCAGAAGTTGTAATACTAATAATGCCATTTTTTATCACACCAGCCAAAATAATCATGCTATAGATTGGGAATCAAGTAAGGTACTTTATAAATGTAATAATTATGTCAAAAGAAAAATAATAGAATCTGTGTGTATAGAAAAAGTAGATAATTTTAATTTGTGCGAAGGTACTTATAAGTTAGACCCTTTAATGAGATTCTTGGTAAAAAAATCCCTTACGGAGTCGTGGGAATGTGTTCGAACCTAAGTGTGAATTTCTTAAATGTCTCTGGATTGGATTGTTTCCTTACTCGCTTTTAGTAAATGTAATAATGGAAGTAATAAATGTGGAAATAAATATAAATGCAACAGCTGTAATAATAAAGGTAATATTATAAATTTAATAATTAGGGTAAAGGTAATAATAATAAATGTTAAAAAAATTTAAATGCAGTAATTATGTCAAAATATTAGAATCTGTATGTATAGAACAAGAAGATAGTTTTAATTTGTGGGAATGTACTTATAAGCGGACCCTGTAATAAAATGCCCTTCTGGTGTCGAGAGAATGGTATCTAACCTAGGTGCGAATTTCTCAATGGTCTCTGGATTGTTTCCTAATCGGCTTTTTTCATTCGTTTTTCGGTTTATAAGTTCTGTATAATAAACAACAATGTAATAACCAATGTAATAATAAATTTATAATTTCTGTAATAAATAATTATGCAATATTAAATGTAATAAATTTAATAATAAATGTAATAATTACGAAAAAAAATAAAAAAATAATAGAATCTGTATGTTTAGAACAGGAAGATAGTTTTAAATTTGCGCGAATGTACTTAATGAAAATGCCCTTCCGGTGCCGGGAGAATGGGATCTAACCTAGGCGCGAATTTCTTAACGGTCGGTCCCTGGACTATTTTTCCCTCTTGTTTTGGTTCATTCGTGTTTCTGTATCCACCGGAGGAGGATGCCAGTGGGCGTCGAAACTGTCGTGAAAATAAACTCTGTCTATTAGAGTGGGGTTTTATTTTCATATTTTGACCTTCACGTAAAAAAAGAAGTTTTTTGCATTTATGTGTAAAGTTTTTGATAGAAATTAAAAGTTTTCTTAAATCATAGAAATTCAAATGATAAAGTTCTTTTCAATTAATGCAGTTGTAAATAATTTGTTTTAGACGCAGCAAAGATGTGACACTGCAGCCAAATAGTGACAGCAAGCCATCGTCACTGAGCCTATCAAAAACATTTATGAAACCAAATGCTGACTTGGAGATGAGGTAAGATAAAACCAGCTTACCTTCAATTACTACATATTACTTTGCAAAAAAAAAGCACAAGCATTAAAAAAATATTGCTTGCAAGAATGCAAATTACTTGGATCCTTGCTACAGTTTCTTTTTTTCACACATTATATGGACAGGTGATCGCACCAATTAACAACATGTTTTTAAATGGGATCTAAAGCATGAGAGGAAATTCGAGTGTGATTTCAAACTGTCATTCCTTACACTACTCTTAAATATTAAAAGAAAAAAAGGGGCAAATTAACAATTTAGATTTCAAACTTGTTTGGTAAGCAGAGCATCCTTGAATACTGTTCTAATCGTTATGAATATAATGTATTTATACTAGTATGCAGTGTGTATATATATAGACCTTTCGGTATCTGGGTTTGCGCACCATCACCTCTCAACAATTAAGAAGTGTGTCTCACTCAGTGTGGGGCAAGTAAAGGAGAAAGGTGAGCAATGAACTCCTTTCTGCTGTGGGCCTGAGTTCCACCACTCTCTCTATTGATGCTCGGCAGAGTCGTTATTACAACAGATGGAGTGGAAACCTATTAACCTCTTTCCGTACTGTATTGTGTATATAGTTAAAAAGTAATAATAAGTCAGGTAGTCTGGGAATCATTCACTTTGGCTTTTGACCATTTTGGTGGCTGAGTGTAAACATGAATACTCAAGATATTAAATTTTGGTATAATTCGGGATGATATGGGAAATGATGTTTCAAATTGGAGAATATCTAAGCAAGCAGTCAATACCTAATTCTTTCTGAGCCTAGACAATCAGTCACATCAACAGGGTATACCTAGAAATAGATACTTGGAAAACATCAAACCATTGTTGATAACCATGTTAACCTCATTTAAGTTCGATGTGCTGGTTTCTCTTCACACGAAGGTCAAGCTGGTGACCCCGCCTCATATATATATATATATATATTATATATATATATATATATATATATATATATATATATATAGTTTTATATACATATTTTATATATATATATATATGGTTTTATTATGATTTTACACACACCTTACCTTCTTGGTTCCCATGAAGCATTTCCATGATGATGACACAACAGATCTAATTAATGTTGTTAGAAGGAACTCCAAGAAATTATATCTCCTTAGCACCTTGCCCGAAGAAATCTTTTTCTTTTTTTTTTGTCAGTCAAGCTGGCACCACTCACCGTGCCAGAAGCAATCAGAGGCCACTGTCCATGGGCTCATATTAATTTATTAACTTAATTATTAATAATTCATTCCTGCTAAATTACTTTTTGCTAATTACTAATTAATTATTGTCTTTGTCATTTTTGTTACCAACATCAATCAGTAATTCATGCATTTTTCTTATCACACAATTCATAAAGCATTATAACGTTAATTACTGCACAACATTAATTGAAACTTTAATGTGACTTTCATCATTTACTATTTTGGTTATTAAAGAAAGAAAACTTGCTCTATTAATCTCATATATATATATATATATATATATATATATATATATATAATATATATATATATATATATATATATATATATATATATATCTACACACACACACACATATATATATATACACAAACTCAGAATGGTTCCCTGAGAACATTATATGTTAAACACAGACCGTGCATGGAACAAGGAACTCTTCTGGGAAAATTAAATCCACTATAGTCCGGATAAGTAATGGTAAATGACAAATACCATAGTTTTTTTCTTTTTCATGATTTTAGCCGACGTGGGCAACGGGTCTCTCGCAAAGAGATCCCATAAATATAGCTTCCCTCACCAGCTATCTGCAAAGCAGACAGGATCCAGCTTTGGGACATGGATCTAGGGTTTAAAGCAAGCCTAGATCCCTACCTTCAGAACCTCTATATAAGTAAAAGACTCGTTGCATTCACGTCGTGTTGAATAAATCAAAGAAAAAGGGGGTAACTATTGTATTTTTAGCCAAAAAAAACCAAAACTTAAACCTCAACCGGGACATTGAGCGTCCACTTTTCAAGGCACGAAACACGTCCGTTTAGTATACACAAACTCAGAATGGTTCCCTGAGAACATTATATGTTAAACACAGACTGTGCATGGAACAAGGAACTCTTCTGGGAAAATTAAATCCACTATAGTCCGGATAAGTAATGGTAAATGACAAATACCATAGTTTTTTTCTCTTTTTCATGATTTTAGCCCGACGTGGGCAACGGGTCTCTCGCAAAGAGATCCCATAAATATAGCTTCCCTCACCAGCTATCTGCAAAGCAGACAGGATCCAGCTTTGGGACATGGATCTAGGGTTTAAAGCAAGCCTAGATCCCTACCTTCAGAACCTCTATATAAGTAAAAGACTCGTTGCATTCACGTCGTGTTGAATAAATCAAAGAAAAAGGGGGTAACTATTGTATTTTTAGCCAAAAAAAAACCAAAACTTAAACCTCAACCGGGACATTGAGCGTCCACTTTTCAAGGCACGAAACACGTCCGTTTAGTATACACAAACTCAGAATGGTTCCCTGAGAACATTATATGTTAAACACAGACCGTGCATGGAACAAGGAACTCTTCTGGGAAAATTAAATCCACTATAGTCCGGATAAGTAATGGTAAATGACAAATACCATAGTTTTTTCTTTTTCATGATTTTAGCCCGACGTGGGCAACGGGTCTCTCGCAAAGAGATCCCATAAATATAGCTTCCCTCACGGTCTGTGTTTAACATATAATGTTCTCAGGGAACCATTCTGAGTTTGTGTATTCTAAATGGACGTGTTTCGTGCCTTGAAAAGTGGACGCTCAATGTCCCGGTTGAGGTTTAAGTTTTGGTTTTTTTTTTGGCTAAAAATACAATAGTTACCCCCTTTTTCTTTGATTTATTCAACACGACGTGAATGCAACGAGTCTTTTACTTATATAGAGGTTCTGAAGGTAGGGATCTAGGCTTGCTTTAAACCCTAGATCCATGTCCCAAAGCTGGATCCTGTCTGCTTTGCAGATAGCTGGTGAGGGAAGCTATATTTATGGGATCTCTTTGCGAGAGACCCGTTGCCCACGTCGGGCTAAAATCATGAAAAAGAAAAAAACTATGGTATTTGTCATTTACCATTACTTATCCGGACTATAGTGGATTTAATTTTCCCAGAAGAGTTCCTTGTTCCATGCACGGTCTGTGTTTAACATATATATATATATATATATTAACATATATATATATATATATATATATATATATATATATATATATGCAATAAACACAAAAATTAAAATTAAAAATTAAAGGATTAACAAAGAGGCATACAGATTTGTAAGGAAAAATATCGATTTTTAGCACAAGTGTCGTAACCATGAAGTTTGCATGCAGAAATCTTTTATAAAATAAGTGAACGAATTTTAGTTTTAAGATTTCGTGGTGTACATCTCTGAATGCAGTGTGGTTTGGCTTTTAAACATTCATGAACGAATAAATCCGAAGTGTTTCAGATTGTTTAAAGTTTGTTCTATCTTAATTCGGATTCTCAGAGAAGTAATAAAGCCAAACCACGTGGGGACAGAGGTTTATCACCGAGACCCGACCCCAACGAGAAGGGCAATCCAACGGATTTGGAGGTATATGCAAATGGTTGGGTTCCTCTTTCGCTGGGTCAAAAATTTTTGGATTTGTTTCGCGGGAGGGTGCGACTTTCGTAAGGCAGATTCGAAGACGCTGCTAAAGTTGAACCACGAGGGGGTCATAAAATTGGGACTTCGAATCTGTTAACTACAGGGTGGGCGGAAAGTAGCTCCCTATTTTGGATTGGTAAAAAAATACGTATATTATCCATTTATTTCAGAAGAAATAATATGAAAAGGTAGGCATACATGGTAGGTTTTCTCTAAAATTCAATGTGGGCTCCAACTCTTTCCACCAGCTTCTGGAGCCGCCCAGGAATGGCGTCCACTGACTTTAGCAGGAACTCCGGCGGGATGGAGGACATGACTTCCCGAATTCGGTCCTCCAGTTCTTCCAATGTCCTCGGTTTGGTGCGGTAGACTTCTTTCTTTACCCACCCCCAAAGAAAGAAGTCGCACGGTGTCAAGTCGGGGCTCCTGGCTGGCCATTGATGTGGACCACGACGACCCATCCAACGCCCAGGGAAGTGGGCATCCAGCCACTCACGGACAACAAGAGCGAATGGCCAGCCAGGAGCCCCGACTTGACACCATGCGACTTCTTTCTTTGGGGGTGGGTAAAGGAAGAAGTCTACCGCACCAAACCGAGGACATTGGAAGAACTGGAGGACCGAATTCGGGAAGTCATGTCCTCCATCCCGCCGGAGTTCCTGCTAAAGTCAGTGGACGCCATTCCTGGGCGGCTCCAGAAGCTGGTGGAAAGAGTTGGAGCCCACATTGAATTTTAGAGAAAACCTACCATGTATGCCTACCTTTTCATATTATTTCTTCTGAAATAAATGGATAATATACGTATTTTTTTACCAATCCAAAATAGGGAGCTACTTTCCGCCCACCCTGTATATATATATATATATATATATATATATATATATATATATATATATATATATATATATATATATATATATATATATATATATATATATATATAATATATATATATATATATATATATATATATATATATATATATATATATATATATATGATGAATAAAACCACGAAGGAAAGGAAACACAAAAAGGTGCTCAAGCACTTTCGTCTAATGACATCTTCAGGAACACTGAAGTACATAAAAGGTTACGGCCTATATATAGGTTACAGAAAGAAAAAAAATAAAAAATAAATAACACACACAAACATATATATATATACATACATATCTACACACACACACACACACATATATATATATATATATATATATATATATATATATATATATATATATATATATGCAATAAACACAGAAGTAAAAATAAAAATTAAAAATTAAAGGATTAACAGAGAGGCATACAGATTTGTAAGGAAAAATATTGATTTTTAGCACAAGATCAAATAATTATAAAAATACAAATTTATACTGGAAATCTGCCCGGGTTTTAACTGCCTTTTATAGTCAAGTTTCGATATATATAAAAATAAAATGAAGATTAAAAGTTAATAAAGTAGCATACAAGTTTACCAAAGATTTAGCGTCCTACCCTTTTTATCTAGATCTGTTTTGAAGGAATTCAAAACAACAGGATCGAGTTGAAAAAGACCTTTGCTTATGTTGAAGTTATTTGAAAGTTGGATAAAGGCAGACTCAAGAATATTTCTATTAACAATGTTGCTAGAGTGAAATAAAACTGAAGCATTATTCCAATCAATACAGTGGGATAACTCTGACAAATGGACAAAAAGAGCACTGGACAACTGTCCTGTTCTAACGGAATATTGATGCTGTTTTATACGTGTGTGCAAATCCTTTCCCGTCTGACCTATGTAAAAGGAATCACATTGTTTACACCCAATTTTATAGATAATGCCTGAATTATTGGGAGGGCTATTTTTTACTATGATATTTTTCATAATATTGTTATATGAAAATACTACATTAATATCCAAAAGTTTAAGTACACTAGCAATGCCTAAAAAGCCCGGGAAAAATGGAAGTACTAAAATATTTTTTGACAAAGTATGAGTGTTATTATTGACACGATAGAAAGTTCGTTTTGCCTTGTTGGGACAAGATTCCATAAATGCAGATGGATAACACAGATCACTTCCAATACCGTTGATTTTTTCCAATTCGGCATTGATGTATTCCGGACTGGCGATCCTAAGGGTGCGGAGAAACATTGATAAAAAAATGGCCTTAAAAGTGGGTGTCATGTCCCGAGTAAAAGTGTACGTAGGACAATTGTTTGTTGTTTCCGATAGATACTACTTAAAACCTGGGCTTTCCCTATGTACACGCACATCCAAAATGGGATTGAATTGTCTTGTTCCACTTCTAAAGTAAACTTAATGGAGGGGACTTGATCATTTAACTGAAGGAGGAAGTTATCCAGGTCACGATTCATGGGCCAGATACACAAAATATCGTCGACGTACCGCAACCAAGGGATGCCAACCCCCAGGATTCTCGGAATGTAAGTAATTTCGAAAAACTCCATATAAATATTGGAGAGGAGGGGCGATAAGGGGTTGCCCATAGCCATCCCAAACACTTGTTGATAATACTCGTTATTGAAAGTGAATTTACAGTCTTTGATGCAAAGCTTAATGAGTTCTGAAACAATGTGTGAAGGTTGTGGCAGGTCATACTTATGTAATTCTTGGGAGAGAAAGTCAAGCATATCGTCAATCGGCACTTTTGTAAACAATGAACAAACATCAAAACTAATCAATTTATCGTTAGTTTCAGTACGTACATTATTCAATTTTTCCGTAAGATCCATGGAATTTTTTACATGTGAATCAGAGATAGTTCCGAGAATGGGGGACAAGACTTTGACAAGCCATTTGGAGAGTTTATAAGTAATAGAGCCCACCGAGCTAATAATAGGGCGCATAGGGTTGCCAGGTTTGTGGGTTTTAATAAGACCGTAAAGGTAGGGCAGAGAAGGTGAAGGGTATCAGGACAAATCCCCTCGCGGACAAAATCCCCCATGGACAAAATAAATCCCCCCGGACAACTCCCCCCGGACACAATCCCCCCGCGGACAAAATCCCCCTAAGGCTTTATTAAAAAAAAGAATACGACTGACTTTATTAAAGAAGAAAATTAAAAACACAATAAGAATAAGAAAAGAGGCTTCGTGAAATTTAAGTTTAGACATAAATTTAGTTTATTTTCCATCTCCAGAGGTGTTGGAAGTTATTTAACCCTTAGTGATGGAGTTTATTAAAAGCAATAAAGGTCAAACAAAACTACTGTGTGACGGATTTATTTATGTTAAGCAGAAAAACTTGGCAAATGGTGTTATATCTTACGAGTGTGACCGTCGACGTTCTCAAGCAACATGCAAAGCTAAAGTTAAAGTGTTGAATAACGAAATAATTGAAAAGTTGCATCAACACACCCACGCACCGGATAATCCGCGATGTGAGGCTACAAAGGTAGCCCAAGCAATTAAAAAGCGTGCCTATGAAACTCAAGAAACTACTCAGCAAATTATTACACAAACTTGCTCTGCTCAAGCGGAAGAAGTAGTTGCTAAACTTCCTCCCCTTCACCACCTTCGTCGTAATGTTAGACGTTATAAACAGTTGAATGAAAATAGCATGCCTTTGCCAACTTCTGCCGAAGCTCTAGTTATACCGGAAAATTTAGCCAAGACTACAGATGGAGAAAATTTTGTATTACACGATTCTTCAACAGATGGTAAAAAATAATTATTTTTGGTACTCTCAAAACCTTAGATTTTTTAGCAAATTCACAGCATTGGTTCTTTGATGGAACGTTCAAGGTAGTTCCTGAAATTTTCACTCAGTTATACACAATACATGCTTTAACAGATCCTCACACAATACCCTGCATTTATGCACTCCTTCCTGATAAGACTCAAGGAACATATAACAAATTTTTGCAAGTAGTACGCAATTTAAAAGATTTCACCATTAGGAGTGCAATGATTGATTTTGAAAAGGCAATGCTAAATTCTTTGAGAAAAACTTTGCAGAACTTGAAGTGAAAGGGTGCTTTTTCCATTTATGTCAGAATATTTATCGAAAAATACAGGAACACGGATTACAGAAAAAATATCAAGATGACAATGATTTTGCCTTAAAAATTCGAATGATACCTGCTCTAGCTTTTGTGCCTCCAGAAAAAGTTGTTGATGCTTTTGAACAATTATACGATTTTATACCAGTGGAAGGTTTGCCAATTCTCGATTATTTTGAAGATAATTATATTGGAAGGCCATGCCGATGAGGACGAAGAGAACCCACTTTTAGCATTTCTATTTGGAATATGTACTCAAGAACAATTACAGAACTTCCACATACAAATAACTCTGTCGAAGGCTGGCATAGACGCTTTGCATCTCTAACAGGATGCTCGCATCCAAACATATGGAAATTTTTAAAAGTTTTAGGGCAAGAAATAAGCTACCAACAGGCATTTATTTCTCAAATTATCGCTGGCTTGCCGACAGAACCGCAAAGGAAGAAGTATAAGTCTTCTTCTCGCATTTTGAAAATTGTACAAGACTATAACAACAGGTCTATTTTTGATTTTCTTAAGGGAATTGCTTTTAATTTGTCTCTTTAAATTTTGAATTTTGTTTGACTGTGTGTTTTTAATTTTTCTTCTTCAATAAAGTCAGTCGTATTCTTATTTGTTTGCCCGGTTAGGTAATTGTACGCCCTTGACAATTGGTTAGGTTAAGTCGTGATATTTTTGTTAAAACTTTAATAAAGTCAGTCGTATTCTTATTTTTTTAATAAAGCCTTAGGGGGATTTTGTCCGCGGGGGGATTGTGTCCGGGGGGATTGTGTCCGGGGGGGTTGTGTCCGGGGGGGTTGTGTCCGCGAGGGGATTTTGTCCACGGGGGGATTTTGTCCATGGGGGGATTTTGTCCTAGAAGCAAGGTGAAGTGGACATGAAAAGCGGAATTAAGTCCTTATGATCTTTGAGAATGCGTTTCAAGCCACTATTAAATGATTTGATGATGTCATCCTGCGGGTTCTTCCTAAGTTTGCTGTATGTGGCGGGGTCCTGGAGAAGCTCATTCATCTTTCTGATGTAGTCCACTTTGTCCATAATAACTATGGTGTTAGCCTTGTCTGCTTTAGTAATATGGAGCTCCCCATCTTTTTTTAATTGTGAGAGGCCATTGCGAAAACGTTTAGGAAAGTTATCTTCGTAATTACCATTCGCCGCACTATAAACAAGGCCTTTAACTATGTTAAACAAATACTGAGGGAGATTACACTGTTTTTCAAAACACGCGAGACTGTAACAAATTTGTAAAGCCGAAGGTTTTTTAACAATAAAAAAGGACATACCATATCCAAGGGCACTTTTTGCATCGTCACTAATGTTTTTCGAAGAAAGGTTCAAAACACACTTTGAGCTTGCTTTTTTACTCCACTAACTATTTCGAATGAGACTTTTAATTTTCCGATCCAAAATGTTACGAAGTGAAGTAGTTCTCCGATGCAACTCGTTGTAAATTTCATCAAACAAAGGTTGGATCCACGGTTGGGGAATAACGGTTACAAAATTATGTTTGGCGATGTTTAAATTTTTGAAGGCACACCACTCATTTTGTCTGGTGACTTGAATATGTTTCTTTAAAATTAATCTGCTGAAGTTGTTGAATGGATGGTCATCAATTTGTCTGAGGCGAATCGGAAGCAGGGATTTGGGAAGAACTTGCTCCTGTAGACAATTAGTAAGAAACTTTCGTCGGATACGAATTGCATGCCCCTTCATTAATGTAGAAGAAAACACGGACACAAACGGAGACAAGAGAGGGAACAGTGAGCCGAAGGAACGCGTGGTGTTCATTATATGAAAATTATTTCACGAAAGCAACACGTGAAAAATATTTATGATGAATAAAACCACGAAGGAAAGGAAACACAAAAAGGTGCTCAAGCGCTTTTGTCTAATGACATCCTCAGGAACACTGAAGTACATAAAAGGTTACGGCCTATATATGTTTTGAAAAACAGTGTAATCTCCCTCAGTATTTGTTTAACATAGTTAAAGGCCTCGTTTATAGTGCGGTGAATGGTAATTGCGAAGATAACTTTCTTAAATGTTTTCGCGATGGCCTCTCACAATTAAAAAAAGATGGGGAGCTCCATATTACTAAAGCAGACACGGCTAACACCATAGTTATTATGGACAAAGTGGACTACATCGGAAAGATGAATGAGCTTCTCCAGGACCCTGCCACATACAGCAAACTTAGGAAGAACATGCAGGATGACGTCATCAAATCATTTAATAGTGGCTTGAAACGCATTCTCAAAGATCATAAGGACTTAATTCCGCTTTTCATGTCCACTTCACCTCTGCCCTACCTTTACGGTCTTATTAAAACCCACAAACCTGGCAACCCTATGCGCCCTATTATTAGCTCGGTGGGCTCTATTACTTATAAACTCTCCAAATGGCTTGTCAAAGTCTTGTCCCCCATTCTCGGAACTATCTCTGATTCACATGTAAAAAATTCCATGGATCTTACTGAAAAATTGAATAATGCACGTACTGAAACTAACGATAGATTGATCAGTTTTGACGTTTGTTCATTGTTTACAAAAGTGCCGATTGATGATATGCTTGACTTTCTCCCAAGAATTACAAAAGTATGACCTGCCACTACCTTCACACATTGTTTTGGAACTTATTAAGCTTTGCATCAAAGACTGTAAATTCACTTTCAATAACGAGTATTATCAACAAGTGTTTGGGATGGCCATGGGCAACCCCTTATCGCCCCTCCTCTCCAATATTTATATGGAGTTTTTCGAAATTACTTAACATTCCGAGAATCCTGGGGGTTGGCATCCCTTGGTTGCGGTACATCGACGATATTTTGTGTATCTGGCCCATGAATCGTGACCTGGATAACTTCCTCCTTCAGTTAAATGATCAAGTCCCCTCCATTAAGTTTACTTCAGAAGTGGAACAAGACAATTCAATCCCATTTTTGGATGTGTGTGTACATAGGGAAAGCCCAGGTTTTAAGTTTAGTATCTATCGGAAAACAACAAACAATTTGTCCTATGTACACTTTTACTCGGGACATGACCCCCCCACTAAGAAGGCCATTTTTTCATCAATGTTTCTCCGCGCCCTTAGGATCGCCAGTCCGGAATACATCGGTGGCAAATTGGAAAAAATCAACGGTATTGGAAGTGATCTGTGTTATCCATCTGTGTTTATGGAATCTTGTCTCAACAAGGCAAAATGAACTTTCTATCGTGTCAATAATAACACTCGTACTTTGTCAAAAAATATTTTAGTACTTCCATTTTTTCCAGGCTTTTTAGGCATTGCTAATGTATTTAAACTTTTAGATATTAATGTAGTATTTTCATATAACAATATTATGAAAAATATCATAGTAAAAAATAGCCCTACCAATAATTCAGGCATTATCTATAAAATTGGGTGTAAACAATGTGATTCCTTTTACATAGGTCAGACGGGAAAGGATTTGCACACACGTATAAAACAGCATCAATATTCCGTTAGAACAGGACAGTTGTCCAGTGCTCTTTTCGTCCATTTGTCAGAGTTATCCCACTGTATTGATTGGAATAATGCTTCAGTTTTATTTCACTCTAGCAACATTGTTAATAGAAATATTCTTGAGTCTGCCATTATCCAACTTTCAAATAACTTCAACATAAGCAAAGGTCTTTTTCAACTCAATCCTGTTGTTTTGAATTCCTTCAAAACAGATTTAGATAAAAAGGGTAGGACGCTAAATCTTTGGTAAACTTGTATGCTACTTTATTAACTTTTAATCTTCATTTTATTTTTATATATATCGAAACTTGACTATAAAAGGCAAAGTGTTAAAACCCGTGCAGATTTCCAGTATAAATTTGTATTTTTATAATTCATTTCATCTTGTGATGTAGTGCCCAACCTGTATATTTATTTATGGTACTGGACACCCTTTTAATTACGTTAATTCACTTCATGGGCACCCTTTAAGTTGGGCGTACCAGGTGATTTTATTTCTAATTATTTCTTATTTTCATCCAGGATGACTCGGCCTATCCAAACGGATGGCCTTTTAAATTGATAGACTAGGTTCCTTCGGCTTTCCAAAAGCCTACTTCCTCAGCTAACAAGAGAGGCCTATTACAAGGTATCTAGAACAACACACGCCCTCTTATAAATTTTATTAAATGTTACTCGAAACAGTACATGCATTTAATAATTTATTCTGAAGTAAATTTATCAATTTCCATACAATACAATCCAATCTTAACTTCAAAGACAAAGGTCACAGTTATATGAATTTAAATCGTTAAATTTACCAATTTTCCGTAAAATACAATTCAATTATAAATCAAAGAAAAGTTAACAGTTATCTGAATTTCAATAATTTATATATCGAGGGGCTTTATATTTTAGTGCAACAAAAAAAATAACAAGAAATGAAGTGGTCGGAATTGACCAGGATATTAAGAATTATTCTACTTACTACTGCAGAGACAAAATTACTCTCATTGTGCTGCGTACGGACCGTAGATTTACGGCCCGCCCAAAATTTTCAACACTACAGTATATCAACTAACGGGACTTACTTCTGAACCCAAATTGACGGATTCAGGAACTAGGGGCCCAGACGTACCCCGTTTAGCATTTACTTGGAGCCAAATTAAACTAATGGAAAGTTCACAAAACTCTTGGTCCGTTGGTTAACATTAATTAAGATACAATCAAATTATCGGTTAAGGTCGCTAACAATACACTTTCTTTGCACAGTTTCCGCGCGTAATGACATGCACAAATTTTTCTTACGCCACAAGTCTACAGGGGGTTTGTTTAGCCACAGTTAACTTCAAGGAGGACGACTACAACTAACTTAACAATTTTCGAATTTACTTTACAATTTTGAAGGACCCCGCCTTCCAATGTTCTGAAAGCCTATCAAACCCTTTGTTTTTCCTAAGACCGTCCCCCAGAAGGCTATTACCCATACAAGAGGGAAAGAAGGCGTCTTTACTACGTTTCCCAGGATCCTGGGCCCCCTGATTGGAGCGGGACCTGATTTCCGAGTATAAACCCCTCCTTCCCAAAAAATACATTTAAATATAGTTAACAGATTCGAAGTCCCAAGTTTATGACCCCCTCGTGGTTCAACTTTAGCAGCGTCTTCGAATCTGCCTTACAAAAGTCGCACCCTCCCGCGAAACGAATCCAAAAATTTTCGACCCAGCGAAAGAGGAACCCAACCATTTGCATATACTCCAAATCCGTTGGATTACCCTTCTCGTTGGGGTCGGGTCTCGGTGATAAACCTCTGTCCCCACGTGGTTTGGCTTTATTACTTCTCTGAGAATCCGAATTAAGATAGAACAAACTTTAAACAATCTGAAACACTTCGGATTTATTCGTTCATGAATGTTTAAAAGCCAAACCACACTGCGTTCAGAGATGTACACCACGAAATCTTAAAATAACATTCCTTCACTTATTTTATAAAAGATTCTGCATGCAAACTTCATGGTTACGACATCCCTCCCTCCTTTAATTTTGCACTCCGATGCAAACTTTCTTAACTAGGGTCGGGTATTATCACTTTACTCACAAAAATTTTCCATTTACTTGTCCCCTTTATTGGGACACTATCACTGATAGATTTTATTTGTCCCCTTTATTGGGACACCAACACTGACTGACATTTAGTTTTAGTCATCCTCGGGTTCCTCGTAGTGTACTCGAGGTCGGGGCCTAAGAGCATACAGACGCTCAAACGGTGGCCCTGGGAAAGCAGCCTGTCTGCTTTCTCCGGGGGACCCTATTCCCATAAGGTCCCCGCGAGGAGGTAGTTCGGAAGCACCTGGCGGCTCCTGCTCGCCACTCGGTCCTGCCAGGGGCAGGAGGTGCACTCCGGTTCACCTCCACGGGTCGATGTTCCTCCGTTCCCTGGGCGAAGCTCTCGGGGAGGAAGTAGCTCGGAGGCGCCCGGCGGATCCCCTTCCGCCACTCGGTCCTGCCAGCGGGCAAGAAGCGCACTCCGGTTCACTTCCCCTTGTGGATGTTTCTCCGGTGTCGAGGGCGGAACTCCAGAGAGGAGGGGCGGTGGCCCTTCCCCCATCTCATCCCCTGCGCCGTCAGCCCCGCCTTGTCGCTCGACGTCCCATGGGGCCTCGATGCTGCGGCGGATGCGGTCTCGATGGATCACTATCTGATGTCCAGTGATCATGTGACGTAGGAGATAAGTGACTGGAGTCTTCTGTTCGATGATGATGTATGGACCCTCGTACCGGGGCTCCAACTTGCCTCTACCCGGTCGGGGTAATCAATGTACACCAAGCCATGGGGCGCCTTCTCTTCGAACGGCTTCAATTCCTTGATTCCGTTAGCCTTCTCGTATCTCCGCATGAACTCTTCCACTCGGCGGTAGATTTCGCTCAGACTCCTCTTTCGGTCTTCGGCGTATTCCTCTGGGTTGTACGGGCTCACGCGCCTCCTGTGGCATGCGAAATAGCTTTGAAGGTACGTTGGGGTTCGCCCGTACATCAAGAAGAATGGAGAATACCCCGTGGCTCGTGCACTCGGATGTTCCGGGACAATTCCACGGTCTCGTCCAGTTTCTTCACAAGTATGCGGAGTTTGATGCATAACTCTTTATTCAGACGTTCGACCTTCCCGTTGCTTTGGGGATGGTATGCGGCGGTCCGTTGGTGTGTACTTCCCAAACCCTGAAGAGCTCCTGCAAGGTAGAGTTCCAGAACTCCTTGCCTTGGTCGGATACTACTGCTGAAGGGGCACCCAGTTTGCACCGTATCAAACGATGGCACTTGTCCGCCACCTCCCGGGCCGTCTTGTCCTTTATTGCTGCCAGTATGGTGAATTTGCTGAAACTATCCACACACGTGAGGATATAATGGCTGCCTTCCACGGTCGGAGGAAGGGGACCAACTAAGTCCACGTGCAGAAGTTCCCAAGGACTGTGGCCTCGCACACAAGGCATTGTTTCCACAGTCACTTTCCGCGTCCGTTTGTTCCGCGCGCACGTGTCGCACGCTTGGACTACCTGCCGTACCTGTTGAACCATACCTGGCCAAAATAAAGGTCCCGTAGGATTTCTGTAGTCCCGGCAGCTCCCGGATGAATGCTCCCGACGTCAGTGTGGGCTTTCCAAATGAGCTGCTCTCTCAACTTTTTAGGAACTACGATGACCTCTCTTCCGTTCGCATCGATGTAAACCAGCAGGTTCCTCACTAGTTTGACTCTCGACGGCTGGATGGGCTTGGTTACGGACCAGCTGAAAGCCTTTCCTTCTTCGATGGCTGCTCGAATTGCCGCTATTTCAACGTCCTTCTGCTGTTGTTTGCCGATTACCTTGCGATCAATGATCGCTTTGTTCGGATATTGCGTTCACAAACTCCTTCGTCACTCCAGGCGGGCGGGACAACCAATCGGCCACTCTGTTGAGTTTGCCTTTCACGTACTCGATGAGAACGTCGTAGTCTTGCAATGTCATAACCGAACGCTCTAGTCTTCCATTGGGCTCTCGGTGTCCTTCCCTCAGAAGCCACTTCAACGGCTTATGGTCAGAACGGACGATGACTCTCTGCCCAAATATAACATTGCTTCAATTCCTTTTTGTTGGTTGGCCTCTGGGAGTTTTTGATGGCCTCTTCTTTGGATTGTTGTGGCTTCACCCCGTTCCTGGTGACCACATGGCCTAATTACCCCACCTGGGACTGTAATAACTGACATTTTTCCAACTTTACCTTTAAGTTGGCGGTGCGTAGGCTATCCAAGGCTCGTCGTACCCTCTCGTCATGTCCTTCTAAAGACCTTCCAAGGACAATGAGGTCATCTAAGTAAATCTGTACTTCCTTGTCCAGTTGCTTCGGCAAAATAAAATTCATTACTCTTTGGAACACTGGTGGACTATTGGACAATCCAAACGGGACCACCCTGAACTCGAAATGACCGCTTCCCGTGGGGAAGGCAGTTTTCGAGATGCTATCGTCGTGAATGGCCAACTGCCAATATCCCGAGCGTAAATCCCTGCTCGAGAAGTAATGAGTCCCGTGCAACTTGGCCAAGGTTTCCTCAATGATGGGTACTTAATATTTGTCCTTGCTGCCATTGACGTCCCAAGGTCTATAGTCTACACAAAGCCTCAGGGCCCTACGCTTCTTTTCTTCAATCGCTTCCCTTTGGACTCCTGTGGTCACTCTTCGTTCCTAGTGATCACGTGGTCCTGGTACTCTACCGGTGACGGTAGTAGTTAATCTTTTCTTTCCCTCGTCGGTCTTCTTCCCTTTGAGAGCGACGGACATCGGTGAACATGCGTCTTGAGGTGTTTTCAATCTCTTCTTAGTCACTTGTGGAAATTTGGCTCTTTCTCACCATGACACTTGTTCCATTTTTCTTTTCGGGCGAGGAATCAAACGGCTCCTCCGACGAACCTCCCCGTTCTCGTTGCCTCAACCACCATGCCGATGTCATCTTATCTTCAAGGTAATACTCTTCAGTCGTCACCTTTATTTCTCAAGATACTTTACCGCCTCCTTGGAAAGGGTTAACTTCCCGTTGAGATTTCCGCTCTGTGATACTTGCAAACCACGCTGAGCCTCACTGCACATTCATTGCAGCGTAGAGTAGACGTCCAGGGGAAACCATACCCCAAATTTTCTTCTTCGTCTATTCCCTTTTCCTTTAACTTCCCTTTGGGGATTCTGCTCGACAACTTCTCCAAGTATCCTCGAGCCTCACCGCATATCCCATGCAGCGGAGAATAGACGTCCAGGGGAACTCATATCCCCATTTTTCACGATTACCAATGGAAACGACCAGGGGGAACGGCTATGCTGTATCACTCCTTGATCCAGCATTTCTGCTATTTGTCGCTTTACCTCCTCCTCGTGTGTAATAGGTATCCTGTAGGGTCGCCTAAAGATGGGAGGATGGTCCTGGGTTTCCAACTTCATTGGCATCAGGTTATCATAACCCAATGGCTCGCCCTCCAGTGAGAAGACATCTGAATAATCCCTTAGCCACTCTTCGACGATTTTCCTTTCTTTGTCGGAAAAGGATTTCCAACCAAGGACATAGGACTTGAGGCGTGTCACTCGTTCTTCGAAGTCCTTCTTCGATGCTTGACTTCCTTTCACCGTGACATTCGTTCCAATTTGGGGTGAGCGTCGACTACCCTCCCAATTAGCTCTGCCTCCGTCACTATGCCCACGACGTCTCTTTTTTCGCCAAGGTATTCTTCGTCATCCTGATTGATCATCAGTAACCTCATCTTCCTCTGTGGGATCCTGCTCGGTAACATTTTTAAGTTTCCCCGAGCTTCACTGCACATCCCGTGCAGCGGAGAATAGACGTCCAAGGGAACTACGTCCCCGGGTCTCTGACTTCCCTCGTCAGAATCACGGCGGCCACCTTTAGTTTCGTGCGGGATTGCCTCTACCAGAGTCACCCTCGCACTTTACTGTCTACTCCCTTTACTTGATGGTTACTGTTTCATTCAGTGACTGTCCTCTTCCGGTGGTCTACCTGGGCTCGTACCTTTGTTTCGTCTTCATATCCTCCGAAACAATACGCCTATAGTCAAGTCTTGCTGAGCCTCTGGAATTATACAGACACAAAAGAATTCTTCAACCCCCCTTCCCATAGTCAAACTTACTTCTACTCCTCTTACATGAATGGGCGGGGCCGGTGCAACTGTGTACTGAGAAGTTGGCCACTGTCCAAAGAAGGCTCCCGATGTCCTTATGCATAGCTTATGTCAATGTGACGGAAGCTCCACCATCGTCCAGCGCGGTGGAAGCTTGTTGAGCGACGAGTACTGGTAGGGTGATCAGTCCTAGCTGACGGACTCGCCGCTACTTCCTCTGAAGCTATTCGGGAGGCTTCTCCTTCCAATCCTGTCGAAGGTTTGCTCGAGGGCACGCCTCTTCCCAATTTCGCATTTGCTGACAAATCTTGCACTGGCTCCGGCCACTTTCTTCCATTGTTTCCTCTTTGGAGTCTCTGTCTTCATTTGACTTGGTTTGTTTTCTCTTCTGGTTTCTGATGGGGTTGTAGTCACATTCTTGAGTTGTGTTATTCCTCCTGTGACCAGTGTCACAGTTCTTCCTTCTGGGCTCTCCTCTCTTGCTGGACTTGTCTCCGTCGTTCACCTCCACATCCTTGATGTTGTCCTCCTTTGTGGCTGTTCTTTCTTCTGAATGTTGTGAGTTGTAGTCCCAGGATGTGGGAGGATTTTGCAGTTTCGGCAGTCTTCGGCTTCTGTCATGTGGCGTTTCTTCTCTTAGGACCTCTTCATCTCTCAGCCCTAAGCTTGGGTTGTTTACCGAAAACTGGGTTGATTCCATCCAATAGTCCCGAAAGGATGTTCCTTTGATGCAATTACAAGCATACTCCGGCATAACGGTCTTCAACGCGTCCTTAGGTATGCCCACTTTAATATGTCTCCTTGTGGGATTAGCCTGAACCAAGGCATTACCTGCACTTAATGTTCCTGTGGCAATTGGGTTGACTGTCTCACCTTGTTCCTTCCTGACGGCGTTTGGGCTGGTTCCTGGGTTCTCTTGTGCCCGTTCGCCCATAAACTTCGGCGAACTTCCTTCCAAGGTGTGTCCAAAAGTCGTTTGCTCAGGACCCCTTACTGCCTGTTCACGTTGCAAAGGTAAGCTAGTACTCTTTAATACCTGTACGACGGTTTTTATATTCTTCTGCCGGTCTTCGTCGGTGCGGTGTTTCTCGTCTCTTGTGGTGTGTGCACTTCTGCAAGGATTCTTTGGGATGTCTTCTGGGTTCTCTGGTCTCCACCCAATCCTTTCCTGCCTCGAAAGTTCTTCTGTAACGGGAGGAACTAGAGAGATTCTTCGGGGACGAACCCCCGACCTTCGGTTGTCCCAATACTCCAATCGCGGAGTAGTCATTACAAGGTCTTCCAGTTTTGACCTTCTTCGATTTATTTCTTTCCCAAATTCCTTGCATTCCTTGAGTAACTGATTACTGTTGGCCAAATTTATCCCTTTTAAATTTTCCAAACTTTCTGTACTTATTTCGTTTAAGTTCGTTGGTTTGGTATCACTCATGTCACTTGTGCTTTCTTCATTCGTTATTTCCACGCTCTTTACCGACATCGCGAAGTTTCTTTGTTTATTTATCTTTATTTTAAAACCGTTTCCACTGTTAGCGACACTTTTTACTGTTCTCAATTATTTTACCGAATTACTGTTGCGAATACTTTCTACGTTCGTGAAAATTTATTTTAACAAGAAGTTACACTTGCGATAAATACCTTGCAATAGGATCCCACTTCTGACACCATTTGATGTAGTGCCCAACCCGTATATTTATTTATGGTACTGGACACCCTTTTAATTACGTTAATTCACTTCACGGGCACCCTTTAAGTTGGGCGTACCCGGTGATTTTATTCTAATTATTCTTATTTTCGTCCAGGATGACTCGGCCTACCCAAACGGATGGCCCTTTAAATTGATAGGCTAGGTTCCTTCGGCTTTCCAAAAGCCTACTTTGAACTTCCTCAGCTAACAAGAGAGGCCTATTACAAGGTATCTAGAACAACACACGCCCTCTTATAAATTTTATTAAATGTTACTCGAACAGTACATGCATTTAATATTTATTCTGAAGTAAATCTATAAATTTCCATACAATACAATCCAATCTTAACTTCAAAGACAAAGGTCACAGTTATATGAATTTAAATCGTTAAATTTACCAATTTTCCGTAAAATACAATTCAATTATAAATCCAAAGAAAAGTTAACAGTTATCTGAATTTCAATAATTTATATATCGAGGGGCTTTATATTTTAGTGCAAAAAAATAAATAACAAGAAATGAAGTGGTCGGAATTGACCAGGATATTGAAGAATTATTCTACTTACTACTGCAGAGACAAAATTACTCTCAATTGTGCTGCGTATGGACCGTAGATTTACGGCCCACCCAAAATTTTCAACACTGCAGTATATCAACTAATGGGACTTACTTCTGAACCCAAATTGACGGATTCAGGAACTAGGGGCCCAGACGTACCCCGTTTAGCATTTACTTGGAGCCAAATTAAACTAATGGAAAGTTCACAAAACTCTTGGTCCATTGGTTAACATTAATTAAGATACAATCAAATTATTGGTTAAGGTCGCTAACAATACACTTCTTACGCACAAGTTTCCGGGTGAACGACATGCACAAATTTTTCTTACACCACAAGTCTACATGGGGTTTGTTTAGCCACAGTTAACTTCAAGGAGGATGACTACCAACTAACTTAACAATTTTCGAATTTACTTTACAATTTTGAAGGACCCTGCCTTCCAATGTTCTGAAAGCCTATCAAACCCTTTGTTTTTCCTAAGACCGTCCCCCCAGAAGGCTATTACCCATACAAGAGGGAAAGAAGGCGTCTTTACTACGTTTCCCAGGATCCTGGGCCCCCTGATTGGAGCGGGACCTGATTTCCGAGTATAGACCCCTCCTTCCCAAAAAATACATTTAAATATACAGGGTGGGCGGAAAGTAGCTCCCTAATTTAAATTACATATAAATTATGTATAAATTGTGATTGTATTGTTATATTGTTATGGTGTGTTCTCTAAAGTGGTACAATTGTAACGGTAATCTTTTTTTCTCTAAAGTGTTCTCTTTGTGTTCTCTAAAGTGGTACAATTGTAACGTTCATTTTTTTTTTTTCATTTCAGATTGAAGGGTAACATGGCTGAGCGTTTAACACTGCAGGAGCGTGCCCAGTTGGCGGCACGGTACGAAGTTTGGCAATCTGTCGTTCGAGTTCAAAGATGGTGGTGGGCCATTCACGGACCACGTGCCCAAGTGGACCCGAAAACAATCAAGAACTGCCACTCGAAGCTCATGACCACGGGCTCTGTGGCAGATGTTCGAAGATGTGGTCGCCCTTCGACATCCAGGGCCCAGGAGACGGTGCAGGCAGTTCAGGAAATGTTCGCACGGAGTCCACGAAAGTCAACTCGCCAGGCAGCTCGGGAAAGTGGACTCTCCCGCTACTCAGTGCGAACTGTGCTGAAGAAGGAGCTGAACTGGCATGCGTGGAAGCCGCATTACTGCCAATCTCTCTCGGACGAGGAGCCCCGACTTGACACCGTGCGGCTTCTTTCTTTGGGGGTGGGTAAAGGAAGAAGTCTACCGCACCAAACCGAGGACATTGGAAGAACTGGAGGACCGAATTCGGGAAGTCATGTCCTCCATCCCGCCGGAGTTCCTGCTAAAGTCAGTGGACGCCATTCCTGGGTGGCTCCAGAAGCTGGTGGAAAGAGTTGGAGCCCACATTGAATTTTAGAGAAAACCTACCATGTATGCCTACCTTTTCATATTATTTTTTCTGAAATAAATGGATAATATACGTATTTTTTTACCAATCTAAAAGAGGGAGCTACTTTCTGCCCACCCTGTATATATATATATATGAAAATTATTTCACGAAAGTAACACGTGAAAAATATTTATGATGAATAAAACCACGAAGGAAAGGAAACACAAAATGGTGCTCAAGCGCTTTCGTCTAATGACATCCTCAGGAACACTGAAGTACATAAAAAGGTTAAGCCTATATATAGGTTACAGAAAGAAAAAAAGAAAAAATAAATAACATACATACACACATATATATATATATATATATATATACACATACATATCTATATATACAACCCCGCAAGGGGGTTCTAAGCTCATGCTCTTGAGTGCTCTTTGTGCTCGTTTGTACGTGCTTGTTCCTGGAGGTTTCACGTGCGCCCTCCCGGCCCTAGCACCCAAGGATGATGGGGCTCGACCCTGCAGTCCTTGTCATCCTTGGTCTTTTTCCACTTCGACTGTCCCCTCCACCCTTTCTTTTTCCTCTGTCTTTCCTCTCAGTTTTTCTTTGTTTTTCTGCTGAGATATGCCCTTTAAATAGAGGCGAATCGGTTCTTCCCGAACTAAAAAAAAAAAAAAAAAAAAAAATCTATATATACAAATACATACATACATACATATATATATATATATACAATAAACAGAGAAGTAAAAATAAAAAATAAAAAATTAAAACCTTAAAGGATTACCAGTGAGGCGTACAGATTTGTAAGGAAAAATATCGATTTTTAGCACAAGATCAAATGGATTCTAAAGATACAAATTTATACTGGAACTCTGCCCGGGTTTTAACACACTGCTGCCTATGGTCAGGTTTCGATATATATAAAAAAAATAAAATGCAAATTAAAAGTTAATAAAGTAGAAGACAAGTTTACCAAAGATTTAATGTTTTACCCTTCTTATCTAAATCTGTTTTAAAGGAATTCAAAATAACAGGATCGAGTTGAAAAAGACCTTTGCTTATGTTGAAGTTATTTGAAAGTTGGATAATGGCAGACTCAAGAATATTTCTATTAACAATGTTGCTTGAATGGAATAAAACAAGCATTATTCCAATCAATACAGTGGGCTAACTCTGACAAATGGACAAAAAGGGCACACTGGACAACTGTCCTGTTCTAACGGAATATTGATGCTGTTTTATACGTGTGTGCAAATCCTTTCCCGTCTGACCTATGTAAAAGGAATCACATTGTTTACAACCAATTTTATAGATAATGCCTGAATTATTGGTAGGGCTATTTTTTACTATGATATTTTTAACAATATTGTTATATGAAAATACTACATTAATATCCAAAAGTTTAAGTACATTAGCAATGCCTAAAAAGCCCGGGAAAAATGGAAGTACTAAAATATTTTTTGACAAAGTAAGAGTGTTAATATTGACACGATAGAAAGTTCGTTTTGCCTTGTTGAGACAAGATTCCATAAACGCAGATGGATAACACAAATCACTTCCAATACTGTTGATTTTTTCCAATTCGGCATCGATGTATTCCGGACTGGCGATCCTAAGGGCGCGGAGAAACATTGATGAAAATATGGCCTTCTTAGTCGGGGTATCATGTCCCGAGTAAAAGTGTACGTAGGACAAATTGTTTGTCGTTTTCCGATAGATACTAAACTTAAAACCTGGGCTTTCCCTATGTACACGCACATCCAAAAATGGGATTGAATTGTCTTGCTCAACTTCTAAAGTAAACTTAATGGAGGGGACTTGATCATTTAACTGAAGGAGGAAGCTATCCAGGTCACGATTCATGGGCCAGATACTCAAAATATCGTCGACGTACCGCAACCAAGGGATGCCAACCCCCAGGATTCTCGGAATATAGGTAATTTCGAAAAACTCCATATAAATATTGGAGAGGAGGGGCGATAAGGGGTTGCCCATAGCCATCCCAAAAACTTGTTGATAATACTCGTTATTGAAAGTGAATTTACAGTCTTTGATGCAAAGCTTAATGAGTTCCAAAACAATGTGTGAAGGTAGTGGCAGGTCATACTTATGTAATTCTTGGGAGAGAAAGTCAAGCATATCGTCAATCGGCACTTTTGTAAACAATGAACAAACATCAAAACTGATCAATTTATCGTTAGTTTCAGTACGTGCATTATTCAATTTTTCCGTAAGATCCATGGAATTTTTTACATGTGAATCAGAGATAGTTCCGAGAATGGGGGACAAGACTTTGACAAGCCATTTGGAGAGTTTATAAGTAATAGAGCCCACCGAGCTAATAATAGGGCGCATAGGGTTACCAGGTTTGTGGGTTTTAATAAGACCGTAAAGGTAGGGCAGAGCAGGTGAAGTGGACATGAAAAGCGGAATTAAGTCCTTATGATCTTTGAGAAGGCGTTTCAAGCCATTATTAAATGATTTGATGACGTCATCCTGCGGGTTCTTCCTAAGTTTGGTGTATGTGGCGGGGTCCTGGAGAAGCTCGTTCATCTTTCCGATGTAGTCCACTTTGTCCATAATAACTATGGTGTTAGCCTTGTCTGCTTTAGTAATATGGAGCTCCCCATCTTTTTTTAATTGTGAGAGGCTATTGCGAAAACGTTTAGGAAAGTTATCTTCGTAATTACCATTCGCCGCACTATAAATGAGGCCTTTAACTATGTTAAACAAATACTGAGGGAGATTACACTGTTTTTCAAAACACGCGAGACTGTAACAAATTTGTAAAGCCGAAGGTTTTTTAACAATAAAAAAAAAAAAGGACATACCATATCCAAGGGCACTTTTTGCATCGTCACTAATGTTTTTCGAAGAAAGGTTCAAAACACACTTTGAGCTTGCTTTTTTACTCCACTGACTATCTCGAATGAGACTTTTAATTTTTCGATCCAAAATGTTACGAAGTGAAGTAGTTCTCCGACGCAACTCGTTGTAAATTTCATCAAACAAAGGTTGGATCCACGGTTGGGGAATAACGGTTACAAAATTATGTTTGGCGATGTTTATAATCCATTTGATCTTGTGCTAAAAATCGATATTTTTCCTTACAAATCTGTACGCCTCACTGGTAATCCTTTAAGGTTTTAATTTTTAATTTTTACTTCTCTGTTTATTGTATATATATGTATGTATGTATGTATGTATTTGTATATATAGATATGTATATATATATATATATATATATATATATATATATATATGTGTGTGTGTATGTATGTTATTTATTTTTTCTTTTTTTCTTTCTGTAACCTATATATGACGCGTTTGGCGGAAGAATGACGAATTCAACATTTGAGAAATTCTCCGCAATTAGCGTTTAAAGTTTGTAGACTAAAAAAGATATTTTGGCTATAACTATACAATATAGTGAAATATTATACAGTATGTCCCACAAAAAAGTACACCCAACTTTAGATTGTACTAACTTCTCCAAAAATTGAGATATTTTGGATCTGTTTGTTTGATTTAATATAGCAAATTATTCTTTGTTAACGTTCAAATTTATTCATGTTTAAACGAATTAGTTGTTTAAGCATCTGCTTTTAACTGAAGGGTACAACAAAATGGATTGCGCAAAATTGGTCAATGAAAAAATAATGTGTGCTATCGATGTAATGAAAAGACAAATACATAATAATAGATACTTTAACATAATTTTAATAAGATACAAAGCAGATTTTTCTTTATTCCTTATTACAAAAGTTATGCTTAGTTTCGTTTTCTTTCAACATGACCGCCATTGGTTTCTTGAAAAACCAGAAAGATTCACGGAACAATTAGTGGTTGGAGATGAGGCGGCCTTTTTTATGAATGGTCTAGTGAACAGACAAATCTGCCGTCAATATGCACCAAAAAATCATCCACCTGAAAATCATATCTACGAAAAGAATAACTCTAGACAAAAACTGTCTCTCTGGGTAGGACTGTGCGGTAATGGAGCGTTAATTGGCCCGGTCTTTTACGATGGCAATCTAAATGGTGAAGCTTACCTAGAAATGATAGACCGAGAAATCCTTCCACAATTACGTATTGCTTATGGAAACCGATTTAATCGTATTTGGTGGGTGCAAGACGGAGCTCCTGCTCACGACAGGAGAGTTATTGTGAAGGAACGCTTGCAGGAAGTCTTCCACCAAAGAGTAATTGCTACAGGCCATGACATTGAATGGCCTCCCAGAAGCCCTGACTTGATCCCGTGTGATTACTTTTTATGGGGTCATTTGAAAAATAGAGTATTTGCATCACAACCTATCAATTTAGATGATTTGAGGACTCGCATCACAGCTGAAATCAACTTGTCAAAAGACAATCCAGATCTTATCAAAAGAGTGATGGGGAAGATGAGAGCTCGACTCCAGATTTGTATCGATAGGAATGGCGGTCATGTTGAAAGAAAACGAAACTAAGCATAACTTTTGTAATAAGGAATAAAGAAAAATCTGCTTTGTATCTTATTAAAATTATGTTAAAGTATCTATTATTATGTATTTGTCTTTTCATTACATCGATAGCACACACATTATTTTTTCATTGACCAATTTTGCGCAATCCATTTTGTTGTACCCTTCAGTTAAAAGCAGATGCTTAAACAACTAATTCGTTTAAACATGAATAAATTTGAACGTTAACAAAGAATAATTTGCTATATTAAATCAAACAAACAGATCCAAAATATCTCAATTTTTGGAGGAGTTAGTACAATCTAAAGTTGGGTGTACTTTTTTGTGGGACATACTGTAGAGTATAATTTAATACAGAAATTTTGTTGTAATTCGATTACCTACCTCTTGTTAAGTTACTTAATTGGTGTAATCCATCATTTGGTCATTTTGATCGAATGTGGTATTATCATCTACGAGTATGTCATTTGGTGTCATATCCATTTGTTCTAATAATGCTTCATAATATATTGCTGCACTTGCAGGCATCAGTTCCATCAATTCTCTGAGATCTTTCATTTTTTCTTTCGAAATTGGGAGCATATGAGAATACGCTGGTTGCAGTTCGTAGTTGGCTAAATTAAACAAACTGTCATCATGCTGTTTATATTTTCCTTTCTGCAGTCTAATGTGATGGCTGTTGCTTTGAGATGTTTGGTATGAGGTAGAGATTACGTAGCCTTCTTTGTACTGAACATCCAATATGAACTTTCTTGCGTTACTAAATTTGGCATTTGGCGATTTCCTCCTAACAATGCCTGTCTTCAGACCATCAAAGTTTAAAAAGTCAGACTGATTCATCTTCACCACTGAGAAACGCTTCGAGACTGCTGTAGTTATTGCTGTAACATAATCTTCTTTTGTATAAATAACATTATTGTAATATTTTTTAATGTTTTGTTCGATTTGTCCAAACTGAGCATCACAAGGCATTGTAGAATGACCAGGGATAAGATAAGTGTGTTCTATGTGAATCAGTGAGCCACAGTGAATTTCTCTAAGATACATTAATATTAAATTTATATTTTTATTTTGCCCAAAACAGTTATCTGAAAATACGTACAAATGAGTAATAATTTCGCTATCATTATTGTGTCTAATCCAATGGTGTATGCAACTTGCAATTTCAATACTACCTCGCTTGGCAGTTATTTCGTCCCAGACGTACATGGTAGGTTGATTGGTCTTGAGGTTTGATATACTTAGATTATAAGTCCATAACTTTCGTTTATAATAAGCCACACCGGAACTCAATCTTGGAGTTGGAAGGGTTTGCTGTAGATCTACACAGATGGCCAATATACAAGGGTCATCGTTTGATTTAAATGAGTTCATCAACTTTCTAGCTTCACTGGCCGTTCTCTTATGAAATTCAAAACCTTGTTCAATTGAATGCTTCAAGATCTCATCTGGCGCATTTTGAATGCCCATTTTAAATTTATCACAAGTTGTGCAGGTATCAGATTTTGGTGGTGCAAAATGTATATTATATTCAGATGTGAAAATTCTTCTATAATAATCCATACTTACAATCTTCTCTTCTGGATAGTAGTCAAACATCCACACATTATAAGCTTGGTATAAACTTTTTACTGAATTGATAGAACCTGGGGCTAAAAATACTCTGTTAGGAGAGTGAGCTCTCGAATAATGACTTGTAAAAGTAGGCAACATTCCAATGTGCTCCTTCACTCTCAACCGACTCACTTCGTCAATTTTATTCGTAGGCACACTCTTTCCTCTTAAATCCTTTTGAGAGACTCCTGTTTTACTCTGTTTAGTTAAAGCTGTCCTTACACGTCTCTCTGTTAGTCCATGAATACTAAGAAAAGCTATCCTGCAGATTTGATGCATCATGCCATTAGCCATCACCTTATACTGAGAACTTGATTTCTTTCGACTTATTCCTTGTTTTTTGTAAATTCTTGAAACAATATTTTTGCTAACAAGTCTTTGTATGTATCCATTCTGTTCATCGAAGTTAGCAATTCGCCAAAATGAAGTAAATATTTCAGAAATCTCTTTAAATCCTATTTTATTAAAACACATTCTTTTACAGTTACATGCAGGACCAATTGCTCGCTTACTGATGATTTTGTTTGAAAAACTGCTTAAATATTCATCCCCGGTATTTCTCTTATACTTTGCTATATTCCTTTTCCAGTTTTGTGTGTTTCTGGTTCTTTTTCTACCATTCATTTTTGAAGGGCTACGTTTCATTAATTGATATTCAGTGATTTTATATTATATTTTTTTAAGAACTCAAAGCAATTTTTCAAAAGTTACTATTATTTCTGTAAAGAAATTTTAAAGGATAAAGTACAGAGAACTTTATATTTTAAGTAAACTCAAAATTCTGGCTTCAAAAAAACGACTAATGATGAGCCTTGCTAATTATTTACCGATTAATTGATTTATTTTCCAAAATTGTAAATTAAAAAGATCAAGGAGAAAAAAGCATGTAAAACGTTTGATTTACAATTAAGTTTTAAAAGATAATTCCTAATTTTGGCATCTTTTTTTTAACAAATGAAATAAAATTACTGATTATATTTTGCACTTATAATTTTTTGAATCAAAATTACAAAATACTCCCTAGTTAGTCGAGTAATTTTTATCTTACATACAGGCTGTTCCAGAAGTTGGGTGTAATTTGAAAAAAAAAGATTTACTTTTTTACCTTCATTGTTGAAATCGGCATAAAAATTCCTTTTATTAATATAATACTTTTAATAATAATTATTTGCCATACCTAAAAATTACTACTAAACAAAATGACAATCTTTATCGAAACACCTAACTTATGGGACAACCTCTGGATTAATAAAATAAAATTATTTATCGTAATCAGATACTTAATCATTATCATGCATGTTTATGATGTACTCGTATAATTTTCATATAAAAATCTTTCTGTAAAAATTTGAGTAATAAGTATTTAACACCAACACATAGATCATGCCTTTTATACTTCGAATCTACGATTGACAAAACGTGTTATTTCACGTCGATTCGATATTCTTTTGTTTCATTGCATAGAAAAAAAATTACAATGTTTTGTTACTGAATGATATCATATCTGTCTCAATGTTTTGTTACTGAATGATATCGTATCCGTCTCCTTCGCGTAACCTTCTAGAAGAAAATTTTACTTAACTTTACTTAATTTTACTTAACCGAGTCATTAGGGACAGTTAAAGTTTTTTTTCACTGAATTTTCTCTTAATCAATAGTTTTAAATGAGCATCATTAATTTAGGCTAGTTAATTAAATAATCAAGTCTTCTTAACAGAACATTAGTAATTCAGTAGAAAGCACTCGGAGAGCGCATACCTCCGCCTTTTGTCTAATTTGCCTCAGTCTACGTAGACCACCTAGGTCAGGGTGGCCTACGTAGACTTAGGCAAATTTCAACTCTACCCAAACAATTTTTTGTTCATTTTTATGATGATTAACAAAAATTTCAACTTTTTTCTATCGATTTTTTTTATCGTTCTATTATTTCACTTCGAATTCAGCTATAATATTTTGCACAATAAAAATAGAGGTTACAAATATTACTTTGCCATCAAAAACTCATTTTGTGAACATTTGTTGAATTCATCACTCTTCCACCGAACGCGTCATATAGGCTTAACCTTTTTATGTACTTCAGTGTTCCTGAGGATGTCATTAGACGAAAGCGCTTGAGCACCATTTTGTGTATCCTTTCCTTCGTGGTTTTATTCATCATATATATATATATATATGTTTGTGTGTATGTATGTTATTTATTTATTTATTTATTTATTTTTTCTTTCTGTAACCTATATATAGGGCGTAACCTTTTATGTACTTCAGTGTTCCTGAGGATGTCATTAGACGAAAGCGCTTGAGCACCTTTTTGTGTTTCCTTTCCTTCGTGGTTTTATTCATCATAAATATTTTTCACGTGTTACTTTCGTGAAAATAATATATATATATATATATATATATATATATATATATATATATATATATATATATATATATATATGATGAATAAAACCACGAAGGAAAGGAAACACAAAATGGTGCTCAAGCGCTTTCGTCTAATGACATCCTCAGGAACACTGAAGTACATAAAAAGGTTAAGCCTATATATAGGTTACAGAAAGAAAAAAATAAAAAATAAATAACATACATCATAAATACTTTTCACGTGTCACTTTCGTGAAATAATTTTTCATATATATATATATATATATATATATAATAATGGGGTGATTACATGGGTAATGTAATCAATTATGATTACATGCCACACTTATGAGTACAATTACAAAAATATGTAATTAATGTAATCTATTACAATTATGATTACTTTTTAAGTAATCCTGTATTCTATTTTGATTTCCTAGTAATAAAGAGATGATATGTATTAATGCCGAAAACCATTGAAGTATAGAAATTGTGTGTGATGTGGTCACTATATTTTTCCCAAGGTTGTAATTCTAAGCATTCATTCATTCATTCATAAGTGCTGTAGAAGAAAACAGTTGACTACTATTCCCATGTCTGAAATAATCAATATTCCTGAGAGAGAAGAGAAGAAAGTTAATTCACTATATTGAGTATCAAATACCAAAGTAATCATAAAAGTGTAATCATGATTGCAATTACATTATTAGTGTCATCGATTGTGATTACATTGCACAAGAAGCGAATGTAATTGATTATGGTTACTTAAAAAATGTAATTGATTATGGTCACTTAAAAAATGTAATTGATTATGATTACTTGAAAAATGTAATTGATAATGATTACTTAAAAAATGTAATTGTTTATGATTACTTAAAAAATTTAACAGATTATGATTACAGTACTTAAAAAATGTAATCACTTATGATTACAGTGCTTAAAAAATGTAATCACTTATGATTACAGTGCTTAAAAAATGTAATCACTTATGATTATAGTACTTAAAAAATGTAATCACTTATGATTATAGTACTTAAAAAATGTAATCACTTATGATTATAGTACTTAAAAAATGTAATTGCTTAAGATTACTTAAAAAATGTAATCGCTTAAGATTACTTAAAAAATGTAATTGCTTACGATTACTTAAAAAATGTAATTGCTTACGATTACTTAAAAAATGTAATTGCTTACGATTACTTAAAAAATGTAATTGCTTACGATTACTTAAAAAATGTAATTGCTTACAATTACTTAAAAGATGTAATCAATTACTTAAAAGATGTAATCAATTACAATTACTTAAAAAACGTAATTGCTTGCGATTACACACCCACACACGAGTACATATATATATTATATATATATATATATATATATTATATATATATATATATATATATATATATATATTAGGGGTGGTCGAAGTTGGTACCAGAAAGCGAATAAACATCCAGTAGTTGTTGTTTCATCGATGAAATGTGAAAATCACAAAGAAATGCATTTTGATAAAAGATCAGAATGCGAATTTAGCTTTTAAGTTTTTAATTTTTTCTGTTGTTGCTTCATGCGTAAAATCCTGTATGCGGCATACGCACAACCAAAACAAAGCAAACCCAAAATTATTAACTCGTTTCTATAAGCATAAATATCAACATTTTGCTTGTATTTTTATATAATTATTAATTATGCATCTTTATTAAAAAATAATGGTAAAATATTATATTTCCTGTGACCATTCATGCTTATTTCTTACATATTGCCATTCGCATTAACACTTTTCATTATGTTTCAGATTTTCTGGTGTAAATAATGCCGAAAGCGAAAACAAGACACTTGACTCGAAAGAAAAGTGAAGAAAAGTATGGAGGTGGTCCTTGTGAATTATTAATGACTGAACCAAGCACTTACAGGCAGCTGATTCAATACTATTATGACCTTAATCATGCTAACCCTGGTGCAGATTTTTGGGCCTTAGTGCAGCAAGTTAGCAAGGATTTAAAATCCATTTGGTCTTCAATGAATCCAAGGCTGCCTTTGATTAATGACAAATCCATTGACAGAAAGGTTAAAGACCTACTCACTCTTGTGAAAGACATTAATCGCAAGCATGCTAAGGCAAGTGTCAAGCGAAATCTGGATGCTAATTTGGACAAACTTTGATATTTCTGCCTGTTCCTGTTCTTTGGATATTTTGCCTTAGGACAAGTGTACACAAGAACACATCATCTGTGTTTGCCCTCAAAATGCAAAGGTGCCACTTGAAGAAAGAGCATACCTTCATGATCAGCGATCCAAAACAGGTCCTAAGGGTGCATACCAGCTGTCTTCAGTGGACACAGCTGCTGCCAAAAGAGACAGGCAGGCTAAACAAGGACAGCAACATGTACTACCTCAGGAGGAAGTTGAGCTAATAGGATATTTCATACAGCCTACAGATTTGTCTGGACTTAAAGCAGTTCATCTGGTGGCGAGGTTAGTTTCCTTTTATTTATATTATATATAATTATAAATAAAGAAATAAATAAAAATAAACAAACAAACAAACAGAAAATGCATTAATATTTAACATTTATTTTCAGGAGGGAGAAGATGAATGGCAGCCGAGAAAGAGGCCTTCAGGAGACTACAGCCTTTTAAAGTTTCCCAGATATGCTATGGAACTTGTCAGAGGTGAATGTTCATCAAATCTGGGCGCAGCTCTTGGGAATGCCTTGCTCCATGACATCAAACACCTACTGAGACCTGAAGTTGACTTACAAAGAAATAGACACACCTGAAGGGGAAACTGTTCTCAGAAAGTGTGTTGATGTAGAACATCACCTCACCTTCACCTATGAAGATGGAAAATCTCCTGGTGCCTACTTGACCCACAGAACAATTCCTGTTGTAGGTGCCACTGGTGAGGTCCTTGCTCAGGAGACATTCAGTGTTCTTGAAGAATATAATAGCCTTGAAAGTATCTGAGCCATTCTTCTTGATAATACTGCAACCAACACTGGCTGGAAGAGTGGTTTAGTGGTAAAACTTGAAGAAACTCTGGGGAGAAAACTGCACACTATTGGTTGTGCACATGACTCCAGATTCCTGGGATCTTGGGAGCATTGCTCCAGTAAATTTGACCATGAGAAAAAGTAAATTTGGGTTTGGGTTTTGTTCATCCGCTAGACGTTATGCAATTTTTTTGCGTATACGTTCTTGTACAAACCAATTTTTTTAAATTACAAATTTAGTTATTTTAAGTTTAGTTGGTAATTCCATATTTAACAATTATTTTTATTTTTTGTTAAGCTTCAATGTTTTGATAATTAAAATTTTATTAAAACGTATATTTTTTTAATATAAAATTATCAGGATTGGACTATGTTCCATTGATCTCGGCCAGATAATTACTTGTGCGGTTTTAAGTAATCCACCATGACTCTAGAATTGAAAAGTTTAGTTAAGTTTAAACTTACTTTTACTTACTTTAACTTACCTACTTTTACTTACTCTTCCTTACTTTTACTAAGTTTAAAGCACTTACTTTTACTTACTTTTACTTACTTTCATTGTACTATATTTACTTACTTTTACTCAATTTTACCATACTATATTTACTAACTTTTACTTATTTTGTATTTTTTCAGGTAGTCAATAATCAATAATGGATCCTAATATTGATGAAGTTGGAGAGAAAAGTGAGGGTGTTAAAAGGGGTTACTTTTGTGGTCAATGCAAGAACAAATATTCAAAGAAGCAAAACTGGGAGGAACATTTTAATTCCAAAAAAAATATTTGTTACAATACAAGAGGTCCCAGAGTTTGGGCCCACAGCTTAGATATTGCAGTAAAGAAATACCAGGATGAAGTGCAGCAAAGAGATACGGCAAAGCAGTCATTTAGTTTGTTCACAAAATGTGCTAGTGCTAGACCTCAGAAAAATGAACCAACTTCATCAACTGCTAATCTAGAAAATGAAACTTTTTCACTAGATGTTTCACAGACTGAAGAAAGTGCTTCTCCTCCACCTAAGAAACAAAAGGTAAGTGAGGAATCTGCGCATCAGACTAACAAAACTGCTTTAGAGGAATTTGAAAATTCCCAAATCCAGAAGACATTGAATGCAATTTTGCGCCTAACAAAAGAAACTCACCAAGCTGTTGTGGTTAATAAAGAGAAGAGTCAAAATATGCCTTCAAGTTCAAGTGTTGCATTCAAATCTAATAAAAAAAAGCAACAAATTTGACATTTCCATAGCCCATTTAAGCAAGTGTAAATCAATACAAGAAATCCTGAACAATGATTTGATCAAATCTACATTCAAATTGGTGGAAAAGAAGGATCTAGGGCATGCTGATGATTCATTTTCAGTACCAAGTGATATAATGGAAAACATTGCAAATAGTGACACTAATATGCCTGATGTAGATATAGCTGTTGAGGATGAAGATGATGATAATCAAGAAGATATTGATGATGCTTCTGATGATAAAATGTTTACATTATATTGCATAGCTTGCACAGACCCCAAAGCATGTGCTTCAGACAAACATTCTAACATAAAAGGTTACTTCAATGTTAAAGATTTAACCTATGTATGCAAACAAGGAGAAAATCAAGAGAGATGGTTTAGAAATCTGAAAACCCACCAGAAGAGACATTTAATTAAACTTCAGCATCATCAAAGAGCTGCTGTTTATGAAGTGATGAAAACATCTTCTCGGAACACTACTAAACGCATAGAAGACTTATGTGGCAACATCTTATACTACATAATGAAAACAAACACTGCATGGGCTCTATATCCAGTACTTCTAGCTGTATTACATAGGTCAGGTTGTGAGGTTGGAAATTTGAATCATAGCACACATGCGTGCGAGACAATTTGTGAGCTATTAGATAATCAACTTGAAGAACAAACTGTAAAGTGGTTCTTAGAACAAACTTCAGTAACAATAACAGCTGACATTGGAACAATTTTGGGATTAAGCATGCTAGTTGTATTAGTTATGAGTGAAGAAGATAAGACTGTAAAACTTGCTAGGATAAATTTAGTACGCAGCAAATCAGGAGTTTATTTGGCCAATGAAGTTTTTGATGTGTTGAAGTCTCCTAATCACTTGAAACTATCTGAAGAAGCAATTAAATCCAAGGTATCTGGAATGGTTGGAGATGGGGCTTTTTGTAAGGACAATGAGCCATTTAAAAACGAAATGAAAAAGTTGTTTGGAGAAAATTTCAAATTTCAATGGGACTTAATGCATCTTGTGAACAGAGCCCACGTTGATGCATTGAAGAAAATTTGTAAACTAAGTGAGCTTTTAGACTTTATTCAGAATCACACTTCAAATCTGAGATCAGGCCTTGACTATACCAATATGGTTCTTGACAATATCATTGGTTTTAAGAGACCAAAACTCAAATCTGATACTCGCATGGTTAATTACGAATTTGATCAATTTGACAGATTTGTGGAAAATTGTGTTTTTTGATCATCCACAAGAGAAAGAAATTAGTGCCAAGTTCTATGTATTGATTTCCTATGTAACAAAGATTATGTTGCAAGTAGCTCAAAAAACCACAGTTAGTGCAGACTTTGTAGAAAATATATTTTATAAAGAAGGAGGGAAAACTGTTATGTTAAGAGTGATGGAAACAATTTCCAAATTAGCTAATGGAGGAAATGCAAATGATGTAGTTTCTGAATTTAAGCACGATACCACAGGGCAGCAAAAGGAACTAACAGCTGAGGATTACATCCTAAATGAAGTTTACAAATACATCAAGAAACGTTCTGATTAGGGTACTACCAGGTTGCTGAAGTTGCTAGACCATCCAGAACCAGATCTGAAAGTAGTTTTACAAAAGACTCAGTGATAAATTGGCTGACAGAATATATAGAACAGCTGTGGAAAGGAATCACAGAGAGATTAAAGCATTTTGATAAAGATGGATCAACTGCCTGGAGTGAAGCACCAGCTGAAGGGACATTCTCCATTCTTGGTTACATTGTTGAACACAAAGGATCCATTAAGCCATCTCATTTGACTAAGCTGTGCAGAATTGTGAAGGAGGGTCCAGCTCCAGGCACTAGATCTGCTGTAATGATCACACAGAAAGCCATTGATCAGTGGCCAAGCATACATGGCGGTAAATTCACAACAAATGCCTACATGCAAGGTCTAACATCGTCCACTGTTGCTGCTGCAATGAATAAATAAACTTAAGGTGAGTTATAAACTGTACATTATTGTATTATGTTTAGCTAAAACAATTTGTAATTGGTATGTCGTCAATTCAAGAGTTTACTATCATTAACCTATCTAGTGGTGTAAGGGAAAAAAAAGTAAATTCAGAGCTGTGCTCCAGTAAATTTTTTCAAATCTGGAGTCATGGTTGTGCACTGCATCAGAATGAACTCCCACTAAAAGCTCTCTTCAAAAAAATGGATGGAGTGACAACTGGCCCAAGAAGTTTCAGTGGGCCCCTTGGGCAAAGGTGCGCAGAAGATATCCAGGATGAACCTCAGGTACAGTTTGAAGCTGTGGAAACTCCAATCATTGAAGGGTACATTCCAGAGGAAGTACTGAAAGACCTCAGTCATGATCAAAGGTTTCTGTATGAGTATTGCAGAGGGATAGAATCAGGAAGAGTAGATGACAGATGGGCTGCTTGGAAGATTGGTCCACTTAACCATGCAAGATGGTTAACTCTTGCCATATGACTTCTTTGTTTGTACACAAGAGACAACAGACCAAACCTGAATTTGAAAAAGTTGGTCCATTACATTGTTTGAGTTTATGCTCCTGCATGGTTTGAAATAAAGGCATCCTCTAAGCTGCATGATTCTCCTCGCATCCTCTTCTCTGCTATCAGCCGACTGAGGCTGATTCCATTTGATGATGTGAAACGCATTGTAAAGCAGAACATCCAGGGTAATATTTTCTGCCTCCGACCTGAGAACATCCTCTATGCCATGGTGAAAGATGATGAAGACAGAATCAGGAATCTTGAGCTTCAGACTATACTCCCTCTCAGACACAGGTAAATTTTGCCCTTGTAATTATTATTATTTTTTTTTTGCCAAAGCTGAGTTATTCTCCAAAAAATATGGAAAAAATATTATAATTGTCACTTTAAGTGGGTAATTTGTTTGTATTATTGAAATGGCAATATTTGAGTACTATTTTTCATTTATATTTATATTTTCATTTATATTTTCATTTTTCATTTATAGAATGGAGAGCAACCAGGAAGCAGGGAAGAAAATTCCCCAGGTGAATTGGAATGGAAATCACTGGCATGAGCTCATTGACCTCACTGACCCTGATGTCATGGAACCACCTACCACACAGCACCTATCTGATGAAGAAATCCAGTCATTCATGGACACTAACACTAAGCCAGACATTCCAGACTTGCCTTCTCACTCTCAGAGTGTTGAGAGGAGTGTGAAATTAGTGACAGAGGCTTCCCATACCGTGTACGGGTTTGAAACTCATCACAGATGTATCCTTACTAAAGTACTGAGCAGGAAGATGCATCCTGCTTTTATGTCAAAAGGACATTGTTCTCAATCTTATGATTAATATGAATAGTTTTTCTTTTTATATGAGAACATGTGATTTTTTTGGATTTATCACCTTTTGAAAGTATTTTTTCAAGTTTTGTAGGCAAAATATGTGAATAAATTAGCAAAAATGCATGTTTTTTCAACGAAATTTTATCATTTTACACTTAAAACAAATGATATACATTAGACATTGTCTCCTCTTGAGATAGAAAATGATATTGAGTTGTTACATCTATAATTAGTTAATATTATACATAATATTATGTATCTTCAAAAATGACGAGTTTACCTATTGCGTATGACGAAAATTGGGTTAAAAACCATAACAAACTTTAATTGCAAATCCACAAGCAGGCCCTTATCCATTTGCTCTAAAAAAAATTTTAGGTTCCTTTCTCAACCAAACCTAACTACTGGGCACTTATTCGCCTTGCAATTTCAAAACATGTAGCAAATCAACCCGCCCTAATATAAATATATATATATATATAATATAAATTTTTTTTTCAGTAATAATGATGAGGGAAAGATGACTTTGTGTTCAGTGTTTAAGAGTAGAATGAGCTCTTCTTGGAGGAAGAAAATACCTGTTGCCATTTGTAGCAAATCTGATACTAAAGTACAGAATGAGTCTGACACTAGCAGCACATCTGCCTCTGAAAGTTCTTCAGAGTCGGAAAAGGAGACTGAAAATTTTGAAAATCTTCAGCAAGAGATAAAGGTATGATTTTATTTGTATTGTAAACAAGATTAATTTAAGTTCAAACTTGTTTGTTTCTGGATTTTTAAGGCTTGGAAGAAAGAGCAAGTTCACTTTTCTGTGTACAGTGTACAATACAATATGTAGGTGATATGACACTTGGCTCTTTTTAAGT